>CP093829.1:24538284-25138284 GCA_033063855.1 Smittia aterrima | reverse complement strand
AGAAGAATGCATTTCAGAAATTATTACAGAAGAAAAAACTGACAATAAGGTTATAAAGAAACGAACGATTAAGAAAAAGGTTGGCAAAAAGCAAGAGGTCACTGAAATCGTTACTGTTCTTGAAGACAACAAAGAACCCGAAACAACAGTCACCGTTGTTGAATCAGACCTGCCTCAAGAAATTCCTCAGGAGCAAATATCTGAAGTTGTTACTGAAGAGAAACTGGCCGATAAGGTTATCAAAAAACGAACGATTAAGAAAAAGGTTGGCAAAAAGCAAGAGGTCACTGAAATCGTTACTGTTCATGAAGACAACAAAGAACCCGAAACAACAGTCACCGTTGTTGAATCAGACCTGCCTCAAGAAATTCCTCAGGAGCAAATATCTGAAGTTGTTACTGAAGAGAAACTGGCCGATAAGGTTATCAAAAAACGAACGATTAAGAAAAAGGTTGGCAAAAAGCAAGAGGTCACTGAAATCGTTACTGTTCATGAAGACAACAAAGAACCCGAAACAACAGTCACCGTTGTTGAATCAGACCTGCCTCAAGAAATTCCTCAGGAGCAAATATCTGAAGTTGTTACTGAAGAGAAACTGGCCGATAAGGTTATCAAAAAGCGAACAATTAAGAAGAAGTTTGGCAAAAAGCAAGAGGTTACTGAAATCGTAACAGTTCATGAAGACAACAAAGAACCCGAGACAACAATTACCGTTGTTGAGTCAGACCTGCCTCAAGAAATTCCTCAGGAGCAAATATCTGAAGTTGTTACTGAAGAGAAACTGGCCGATAAGGTTATCAAAAAGCGAACAATTAAGAAGAAGGTCGGCAAAAAACAAGAAGTTACTGAAATCGTAACCGTTCATGAAGACAACAAAGAACCCGAGACAACAATCACCGTTGTTGAGTCAGACCTGCCTCAAGAAATTCCTCAGGAGCAAATATCTGAAGTTGTTACTGAAGAGAAACTGGACGATAAGGTTATCAAAAAACGAACGATTAGAAAGAAGGTCGGCAAAAAGCAAGAGGTTACTGAAATCGTAACAGTTCATGAAGACAACAAAGAACCCGAGACAACAATCACCGTTGTTGAGTCAGACCTGCTTCAAGAAATTCCTCAGGAGCAAATATCAGAAGTTGTAACTGAAGAGAAACTGGCCGATAAGGTTATCAAAAAACGAACGATTAGAAAGAAGGTCGGCAAAAAGCAAGAGGTTACTGAAATCGTAACAGTTCATGAAGACAACAAAGAACCCGAGACAACAATTACCGTTGTTGAGTCAGACCTGCCTCAAGAAATTCCTCAGGAGCAAATATCTGAAGTTGTAACTGAAGAGAAACTGGCCGATAAGGTTATCAAAAAACGAACCATTAGAAAGAAGGTCGGCAAAAAGCAAGAGGTTACTGAAATCGTAACAGTTCATGAAGACAACAAAGAACCCGAGACAACAATCACCGTTGTAGAGTCAGACCTGCCTCAAGAAATTCCTCAGGAGCAAATATCTGAAGTTGTTACTGAAGAGAAACTGGGCGATAAGGTTATCAAAAAACGAACGATTAGAAAGAAGGTCGGCAAAAAGCAAGAGGTTACTGAAATCGTAACAGTTCATGAAGACAACAAAGAACCCGAGACAACAATTACCGTTGTTGAGTCAGACCTGCCTCAAGAAATTCCTCAGGAGCAAATATCTGAAGTTGTTACTGAAGAGAAACTGGACGATAAGGTTATCAAAAAACGAACGATTAGAAAGAAGGTCGGCAAAAAGCAAGAGGTTACTGAAATCGTAACAGTTCATGAAGACAACAAAGAACCCGAGACAACAATCACCGTTGTAGAGTCAGACCTGCCTCAAGAAATTCCTCAGGAGCAAATATCTGAAGTTGTTACTGAAGAGAAACTGGGCGATAAGGTTATCAAAAAACGAACGATTAGAAAGAAGGTCGGCAAAAAGCAAGAGGTTACTGAAATCGTAACAGTTCATGAAGACAACAAAGAACCCGAGACAACAATCACCGTTGTAGAGTCAGACCTGCCTCAAGAAATTCCTCAGGAGCAAATATCTGAAGTTGTAACTGAAGAGAAACTGGACGATAAGGTTATCAAAAAACGAACGATTAGAAAGAAGGTCGGCAAAAAGCAAGAGGTTACTGAAATCGTAACAGTTCATGAAGACAACAAAGAACCCGAGACAACAATTACCGTTGTTGAGTCAGACCTGCCTCAAGAAATTCCTCAGGAGCAAATATCTGAAGTTGTAACTGAAGAGAAACTGGACGATAAGGTTATCAAAAAACGAACGATTAGAAAGAAGGTCGGCAAAAAGCAAGAGGTTACTGAAATCGTAACAGTTCATGAAGACAACAAAGAACCCGAGACAACAATTACCGTTGTTGAGGCAGACCTGCCTCAAGAAATTCCTCAGGAGCAAATATCTGAAGTTGTTACTGAAGAGAAACTGGACGATAAGGTTATCAAAAAACGAACGATTAGAAAGAAGGTCGGCAAAAAGCAAGAGGTTACTGAAATCGTAACAGTTCATGAAGACAACAAAGAACCCGAGACAACAATCACCGTTGTTGAGTCAGACCTGCCTCAAGAAATTCCTCAGGAGCAAATATCTGAAGTTGTTACTGAAGAGAAACTGGACGATAAGGTTATCAAAAAACGAACGATTAGAAAGAAGGTCGGCAAAAAGCAAGAGGTTACTGAAATCGTAACAGTTCATGAAGACAACAAAGAACCCGAGACAACAATTACCGTTGTTGAGTCAGACCTGCCTCAAGAAATTCCTCAGGAGCAAATATCTGAAGTTGTTACTGAAGAGAAACTGGCCGATAAGGTTATCAAAAAGCGAACAATTAAGAAAAAGGTCGGCAAAAAACAAGAAGTTACTGAAATCGTAACCGTTCATGAAGACAACAAAGAACCCGAGACAACAATCACCGTTGTTGAGTCAGACCTGCCTCAAGAAATTCCTCAGGAGCAAATATCTGAAGTTGTTACTGAAGAGAAACTGGACGATAAGGTTATCAAAAAACGAACGATTAGAAAGAAGGTCGGCAAAAAGCAAGAGGTTACTGAAATCGTAACAGTTCATGAAGACAACAAAGAACCCGAGACAACAATTACCGTTGTTGAGTCAGACCTGCCTCAAGAAATTCCTCAGGAGCAAATATCTGAAGTTGTAACTGAAGAGAAACTGGCCGATAAGGTTATCAAGAAACGAACGATTAGAAAGAAGGTCGGCAAAAAGCAAGAGGTTACTGAAATCGTAACAGTTCATGAAGACAACAAAGAACCCGAGACAACAATCACCGTTGTAGAGTCAGACCTGCCTCAAGAAATTCCTCAGGAGCAAATATCTGAAGTTGTTACTGAAGAGAAACTGGCCGATAAGGTTATCAAGAAACGAACGATTAGAAAGAAGGTCGGCAAAAAACAAGAGGTTACTGAAATCGTAACAGTTCATGAAGACAACAAAGAACCCGAGACAACAATCACCGTTGTAGAGTCAGACCTGCCTCAAGAAATTCCTCAGGAGCAAATATCTGAAGTTGTTACTGAAGAGAAACTGGCCGATAAGGTTATCAAGAAACGAACGATTAGAAAGAAGGTCGGCAAAAAACAAGAGGTTACCGAAATCGTAACTGTTCATGAAGACAACAAAGAACCCGAAACAACAATCACCGTTGTTGAATCAGACCTGCCTCAAGAAATTCCTCAGGAGCAAATATCTGAAGTTGTTACTGAAGAGAAACTGGCCGATAAGGTTATCAAGAAACGAACGATTAGAAAGAAGGTCGGCAAAAAACAAGAGGTTACTGAAATCGTAACAGTTTATGAAGACAACAAAGAACCCGAGACAACAATCACCGTTGTTGAGTCAGACCTGCCTCAAGAAATTCCTCAGGAGCAAATATCTGAATTTGTTACTGAAGAGAAACTGGCCGATAAGGTTATCAAGAAACGAACGATTAGAAAGAAGGTCGGCAAAAAGCAAGAGGTTACTGAAATCGTAACAGTTTATGAAGACAACAAAGAACCCGAGACAACAATCACCGTTGTAGAGTCAGACCTGCCTCAAGAAATTCCTCAGGAGCAAATATCTGAAGTTGTTACTGAAGAGAAACTGGCCGATAAGGTTATCAAAAAACGAACGATTAAGAAGAAGGTTGGCAAAAAACAAGAGCTTACCGAAATCGTAACTGTTCATGAAGACAACAAAGAACCCGAAACAACAATCACCGTTGTTGAGTCAGACCTGCCTCAAGAAATTCCTCAGGAGCAAATATCTGAATTTGTTACTGAAGAGAAACTGGCCGATAAGGTTATCAAGAAACGAACGATTAGAAAGAAGGTCGGCAAAAAGCAAGAGGTTACTGAAATCGTAACAGTTTATGAAGACAACAAAGAACCCGAGACAACAATCACCGTTGTAGAGTCAGACCTGCCTCAAGAAATTCCTCAGGAGCAAATATCTGAAGTTGTTACTGAAGAGAAACTGGCCGATAAGGTTATCAAAAAACGAACGATTAAGAAGAAGGTTGGCAAAAAGCAAGAGGTTACTGAAATCGTTACTGTTCATGAAGACAACAAAGAACCCGAGACAACAATCACCGTTGTAGAGTCAGACCTGCCTCAAGAAATTCCTCAGGAGCAAATATCTGAATTTGTTACTGAAGAGAAACTGGCCGATAAGGTTATCAAAAAACGAACCATTAGAAAGAAGGTCGGCAAAAAGCAAGAGGTTACTGAAATCGTTACTGTTCATGAAGACAACAAAGAACCCGAGACAACGATCACCGTTGTTGAGTCAGACCTGCCTCAAGAAATTCCTCAGGAGCAAATATCTGAATTTGTTACTGAAGAGAAACTGGCCGATAAGGTTATCAAAAAACGAACCATTAGAAAGAAGGTCGGCAAAAAGCAAGAGGTTACTGAAATCGTTACTGTTCATGAAGACAACAAAGAACCCGAGACAACGATCACCGTTGTTGAGTCAGACCTGCCCCAAGAAATTCCTCAGGAGCAAATATCTGAATTTGTTACTGAAGAGAAACTGGCCGATAAGGTTATCAAAAAACGAACCATTAGTAAAAAGGTCGGCAAAAAGCAAGAGGTTACTGAAATCGTAACTGTTCATGAAGACAACAAAGAACCCGAGACAACAATCACCGTTGTTGAGTCAGACCTGCCTCAAGAAATTCCTCAGGAGCAAATATCTGAAGTTGTTACTGAAGAGAAACTGGACGATAAGGTTATCAAAAAACGAACGATTAGAAAGAAGGTCGGCAAAAAGCAAAAGGTTACTGAAATCGTTACTGTTCATGAAGACAACAAAGAACCCGAGACAACAATTACCGTTGTTGAGTCAGACCTGCCTCAAGAAATTCCTCAGGAGCAAATATCTGAAGTTGTTACTGAAGAGAAACTGGCCGATAAGGTTATCAAAAAACGAACGATTAAGAAAAAGGTTGGCAAAAAGCAGGAAATTACTGAAATTGTTACTGTTCATGAAGACAACAAAGAACCCAAAACAACAATCACCGTTGTTGAGTCAGACCTGCCTCAAGAAATTCCTCAAGAGCAAATATCTGAAATTGTTACTGAAGAGAAACTGGCCGATAAGGTTATCAAAAAGCGAACGATTAAGAAAAAGGTTGGCAAAAAGCAAGAGGTTACTGAAATCGTTACTGTTCATGAAGACAACAAAGAACCAGAGACAACAATCACCGTTGTTGAGTCAGACCTGCCCCAAGAAATTCCTCAGGAGCAAATATCTGAAGTTGTTACTGAAGAGAAACTGGC
Source organism: Smittia aterrima (assembly GCA_033063855.1). Lineage (NCBI taxonomy): Eukaryota > Metazoa > Arthropoda > Insecta > Diptera > Chironomidae > Smittia > Smittia aterrima. Next base: position 25,132,476 of record CP093829.1, on the reverse strand, counting down.
CGATAAGGTTATCAGAAAACGTACAATTAGAAAGAAGGTTGGCAAAAAACAAGAGGTCACTGAAATCGTTACTGTTCATGAAGACAACAAAGAACCCGAGACAACAATCACCGTTGTTGAGTCAGACCTGCCCCAAGAAATTCCTCAGGAGCAAATATCTGAATTTGTTACTGAAGAGAAACTGGCCGATAAGGTTATCAAAAAACGAACCATTAGAAAGAAGGTCGGCAAAAAGCAAGAGGTTACTGAAATCGTAACCGTTCATGAAGACAACAAAGAACCCGAGACAACAATCACCGTTGTTGAGTCAGACCTGCCTCAAGAAATTCCTCAGGAGCAAATATCTGAAGTTGTTACTGAAGAGAAACTGGCCGATAAGGTTATCAAAAAACGAACGATTAAGAAAAAGGTTGGCAAAAAGCAGGAAATTACTGAAATTGTTACTGTTCATGAAGACAACAAAGAACCCAAAACAACAATCACCGTTGTTGAGTCAGACCTGCCTCAAGAAATTCCTCAAGAGCAAATATCTGAAATTGTTACTGAAGAGAAACTGGCCGATAAGGTTATCAAAAAACGAACGATTAAGAAAAAGGTTGGCAAAAAGCAAGAGGTTACTGAAATCGTTACTGTTCATGAAGACAACAAAGAACCAGAGACAACAATCACCGTTGTTGAGTCAGACCTGCCCCAAGAAATTCCTCAGGAGCAAATATCTGAAGTTGTTACTGAAGAGAAACTGGCCGATAAGGTTATCAAAAAACGAACGATTAAGAAAAAGGTTGGCAAAAAGCAAGAGGTTACTGAAATCGTTACTGTTCATGAAGACAACAAAGAACCAGAGACAACAATCACCGTTGTTGAGTCAGACCTGCCTCAAGAAATTCCTCAGGAGCAAATATCTGAAGTTGTTACTGAAGAGAAACTGGCCGATAAGGTTATCAGAAAACGTACAATTAGAAAGAAGGTTGGCAAAAAACAAGAGGTCACTGAAATCGTTACTGTTCATGAAGACAACAAAGAACCCGAGACAACAATCACCGTTGTTGAGTCAGACCTGCCTCAAGAAATTCCTCAGGAGCAAATATCTGAAGTTGTTACTGAAGAGAAACTGGCCGATAAGGTTATCAGAAAACGTACAATTAGAAAGAAGGTTGGCAAAAAACAAGAGGTCACTGAAATCGTTACTGTTCATGAAGAAAACCAAATTCCTGAAACGTTTGTTAGTATTCAACTCCTCGATTTACCAGACGAGTTAGTTGATGATTGTAAGTTTAAAATATACTTTCGACAGATTTTTCTCTTAGCTGCGAAAACAATATAATTTTGATTATTTCATTATTGTTGATAAGTTGATTTTCCGCCTTAAACACATATGACATGTAAAAATCTTTATTAATGTTATATATTTTATTACACAGACGACACGAGTGCAAAACACAAACATGAAACACAAAACACAACACCACAAACATCAAGGAAAGCCTTAACAAGCTTGAAAAAGGAAAACCTTTCAGCAGAATTAACAAAACTAACAAGTTCTGAGCCGAAAAAAGAACCGGCTCCAACAATCATCCCAACTGAACTTCCTGTAAGTATTTCTGAGGTCGTAACAGAAGAAAAATTCGCTGATAAGGTTATCAAAAAGCGAACAATTAAGAAGAAGGTCGGCAAAAAACAAGAAGTTACTGAAATCATAACTGTTCATGAAGACAACAAAGAACCCGAGACAACAATTACCGTTGTTGAGTCAGACCTGCCTCAAGAAATTCCTCAGGAGCAAATATCTGAAGTTGTTACTGAAGAGAAACTGGCCGATAAGGTTATCAAAAAGCGAACAATTAAGAAGAAGGTCGGCAAAAAACAAGAAGTTACTGAAATCGTAACTGTTCATGAAGACAACAAAGAACCCGAGACAACAATCACCGTTGTTGAGTCAGACCTGCCTCAAGAAATTCCTCAGGAGCAAATATCTGAAGTTGTTACTGAAGAGAAACTGGCCGATAAGGTTATCAAAAAGCGAACAATTAAGAAGAAGGTCGGCAAAAAACAAGAAGTTACTGAAATCGTAACTGTTCATGAAGACAACAAGGAACCCGAGACAACAATCACCGTTGTTGAGTCAGACCTGCCTCAAGAAATTCCTCAGGAGCAAATATCTGAAGTTGTTACTGAAGAGAAACTGGCCGATAAGGTTATCAAAAAGCGAACAATTAAGAAGAAGGTCGGCAAAAAACAAGAAGTTACTGAAATCGTAACCGTTCATGAAGACAACAAAGAACCCGAGACAACAATTACCGTTGTTGAGTCAGACCTGCCTCAAGAAATTCCTCAGGAGCAAATATCTGAAGTTGTTACTGAAGAGAAACTGGCCGATAAGGTTATCAAAAAGCGAACCATTAGAAAGAAGGTCGGCAAAAAGCAAGAGGTTACTGAAATCGTAACCGTTCATGAAGACAACAAAGAACCCGAGACAACAATCACCGTTGTAGAGTCAGACCTGCCTCAAGAAATTCCTCAGGAGCAAATATCTGAAGTTGTTACTGAAGAGAAACTGGGCGATAAGGTTATCAAAAAACGAACGATTAGAAAGAAGGTCGGCAAAAAGCAAGAGGTTACTGAAATCGTAACAGTTCATGAAGACAACAAAGAACCCGAGACAACAATTACCGTTGTTGAGTCAGACCTGCCTCAAGAAATTCCTCAGGAGCAAATATCTGAAGTTGTAACTGAAGAGAAACTGGACGATAAGGTTATCAAAAAACGAACGATTAGAAAGAAGGTCGGCAAAAAACAAGAAGTTACTGAAATCGTAACCGTTCATGAAGACAACAAGGAACCCGAGACAACAATCACCGTTGTTGAGTCAGACCTGCCTCAAGAAATTCCTCAGGAGCAAATATCTGAAGTTGTTACTGAAGAGAAACTGGCCGATAAGGTTATCAAAAAGCGAACAATTAAGAAGAAGGTCGGCAAAAAACAAGAAGTTACTGAAATCGTAACTGTTCATGAAGACAACAAAGAACCCGAGACAACAATCACCGTTGTTGAGTCAGACCTGCCTCAAGAAATTCCTCAGGAGCAAATATCTGAAGTTGTTACTGAAGAGAAACTGGCCGATAAGGTTATCAAGAAACGAACAATTAAGAAGAAGGTCGGCAAAAAACAAGAAGTTACTGAAATCGTAACCGTTCATGAAGACAACAAAGAACCCGAGACAACAATCACCGTTGTTGAGTCAGACCTGCCTCAAGAAATTCCTCAGGAGCAAATATCTGAAGTTGTTACTGAAGAGAAACTGGCCGATAAGGTTATCAAAAAGCGAACAATTAAGAAGAAGGTCGGCAAAAAACAAGAAGTTACTGAAATCGTAACTGTTCATGAAGACAACAAAGAACCCGAGACAACAATCACCGTTGTTGAGTCAGACCTGCCTCAAGAAATTCCTCAGGAGCAAATATCTGAAGTTGTTACTGAAGAGAAACTGGCCGATAAGGTTATCAAAAAGCGAACAATTAAGAAGAAGGTCGGCAAAAAACAAGAAGTTACTGAAATCGTAACCGTTCATGAAGACAACAAAGAACCCGAGACAACAATCACCGTTGTTGAGTCAGACCTGCCTCAAGAAATTCCTCAGGAGCAAATATCTGAAGTTGTTACTGAAGAGAAACTTTCCGATAAGGTTATCAAGAAACGAACAATTAAGAAGAAGGTCGGCAAAAAACAAGAAGTTACTGAAATCGTAACCGTTCATGAAGACAACAAAGAACCCGAGACAACAATCACCGTTGTTGAGTCAGACCTGCCTCAAGAAATTCCTCAGGAGCAAATATCTGAAGTTGTTACTGAAGAGAAACTGGCCGATAAGGTTATCAAAAAGCGAACAATTAAGAAGAAGGTCGGCAAAAAACAAGAAGTTACTGAAATCATAACTGTTCATGAAGACAACAAAGAACCCGAGACAACAATCACCGTTGTTGAGTCAGACCTGCCTCAAGAAATTCCTCAGGAGCAAATATCTGAAGTTGTTACTGAAGAGAAACTGGCCGATAAGGTTATCAAAAAGCGAACAATTAAGAAGAAGGTCGGCAAAAAGCAAGAAGTTACTGAAATCGTTACTGTTCATGAAGACAACAAAGAACCCGAGACAACAATCACCGTTGTTGAGTCAGACCTGCCTCAAGAAATTCCTCAGGAGCAAATATCTGAAGTTGTTACTGAAGAGAAACTGGCCGATAAGGTTATCAAAAAGCGAACAATTAAGAAGAAGGTCGGCAAAAAACAAGAAGTTACTGAAATCGTAACCGTTCATGAAGACAACAAAGAACCCGAGACAACAATCACCGTTGTTGAGTCAGACCTGCCTCAAGAAATTCCTCAGGAGCAAATATCTGAAGTTGTTACTGAAGAGAAACTGGCCGATAAGGTTATCAAGAAAGCGAACAATTAAGAAGAAGGTCGGCAAAAAACAAGAAGTTACTGAAATCGTAACCGTTCATGAAGACAACAAAGAACCCGAGACAACAATCACCGTTGTTGAGTCAGACCTGCCTCAAGAAATTCCTCAGGAGCAAATATCTGAAGTTGTTACTGAAGAGAAACTGGCCGATAAGGTTATCAAGAAACGAACAATTAAGAAGAAGGTCGGCAAAAAACAAGAAGTTACTGAAATCGTAACCGTTCATGAAGACAACAAAGAACCCGAGACAACAATCACCGTTGTTGAGTCAGACCTGCCTCAAGAAATTCCTCAGGAGCAAATATCTGAAGTTGTTACTGAAGAGAAACTGGCCGATAAGGTTATCAAGAAACGAACAATTAAGAAGAAGGTCGGCAAAAAACAAGAAGTTACTGAAATCGTAACTGTTCATGAAGACAACAAAGAACCCGAGACAACAATCACCGTTGTTGAGTCAGACCTGCCTCAAGAAATTCCTCAGGAGCAAATATCTGAAGTTGTTACTGAAGAGAAACTGGCCGATAAGGTTATCAAAAAGCGAACAATTAAGAAGAAGGTCGGCAAAAAACAAGAAGTTACTGAAATCGTAACCGTTCATGAAGACAACAAAGAACCCGAGACAACAATCACCGTTGTTGAGTCAGACCTGCCTCAAGAAATTCCTCAGGAGCAAATATCTGAAGTTGTTACTGAAGAGAAACTGGCCGATAAGGTTATCAAGAAACGAACAATTAAGAAGAAGGTCGGCAAAAAACAAGAAGTTACTGAAATCGTAACCGTTCATGAAGACAACAAAGAACCCGAGACAACAATTACCGTTGTTGAGTCAGACCTGCCTCAAGAAATTCCTCAGGAGCAAATATCTGAAGTTGTTACTGAAGAGAAACTGGCCGATAAGGTTATCAAAAAGCGAACAATTAAGAAGAAGGTCGGCAAAAAACAAGAAGTTACTGAAATCATAACTGTTCATGAAGACAACAAAGAACCCGAGACAACAATTACCGTTGTTGAGTCAGACCTGCCTCAAGAAATTCCTCAGGAGCAAATATCTGAAGTTGTTACTGAAGAGAAACTGGCCGATAAGGTTATCAAAAAGCGAACAATTAAGAAGAAGGTCGGCAAAAAACAAGAAGTTACTGAAATCGTAACCGTTCATGAAGACAACAAAGAACCCGAGACAACAATCACCGTTGTTGAGTCAGACCTGCCTCAAGAAATTCCTCAGGAGCAAATATCTGAAGTTGTTACTGAAGAGAAACTGGCCGATAAGGTTATCAAGAAACGAACAATTAAGAAGAAGGTCGGCAAAAAACAAGAAGTTACGGAAATCGTAACCGTTCATGAAGACAACAAAGAACCCGAGACGACAATCACCGTTGTTGAGTCAGACCTGCCTCAAGAAATTCCTCAGGAGCAAATATCTGAAGTTGTTACTGAAGAGAAACTGGCCGATAAGGTTATCAAAAAACGAACAATTAAGAAGAAGGTCGGCAAAAAACAAGAAGTTACTGAAATCGTAACCGTTCATGAAGACAACAAGGAACCCGAGACAACAATCACCGTTGTTGAGGCAGACCTGCCTCAAGAAATTCCTCAGGAGCAAATATCTGAAGTTGTTACTGAAGAGAAACTGGCCGATAAGGTTATCAAAAAACGAACAATTAAGAAGAAGGTCGGCAAAAAACAAGAAGTTACTGAAATCGTAACCGTTCATGAAGACAACAAAGAACCCGAGACAACAATTACCGTTGTTGAGTCAGACCTGCCTCAAGAAATTCCTCAGGAGCAAATATCTGAAGTTGTTACTGAAGAGAAACTGGCCGATAAGGTTATCAAAAAGCGAACAATTAAGAAGAAGGTCGGCAAAAAACAAGAAGTTACTGAAATCATAACTGTTCATGAAGACAACAAGGAACCCGAGACAACAATCACCGTTGTTGAGTCAGACCTGCCTCAAGAAATTCCTCAGGAGCAAATATCTGAAGTTGTTACTGAAGAGAAACTGGCCGATAAGGTTATCAAAAAGCGAACAATTAAGAAGAAGGTCGGCAAAAAACAAGAAGTTACTGAAATCGTAACTGTTCATGAAGACAACAAAGAACCCGAGACAACAATCACCGTTGTTGAGTCAGACCTGCCTCAAGAAATTCCTCAGGAGCAAATATCTGAAGTTGTTACTGAAGAGAAACTGGCCGATAAGGTTATCAAAAAGCGAACAATTAAGAAGAAGGTCGGCAAAAAACAAGAAGTTACTGAAATCGTAACTGTTCATGAAGACAACAAGGAACCCGAGACAACAATCACCGTTGTTGAGTCAGACCTGCCTCAAGAAATTCCTCAGGAGCAAATATCTGAAGTTGTTACTGAAGAGAAACTGGCCGATAAGGTTATCAAAAAGCGAACAATTAAGAAGAAGGTCGGCAAAAAACAAGAAGTTACTGAAATCGTAACCGTTCATGAAGACAACAAAGAACCCGAGACAACAATCACCGTTGTTGAGTCAGACCTGCCTCAAGAAATTCCTCAGGAGCAAATATCTGAAGTTGTTACTGAAGAGAAACTGGCCGATAAGGTTATCAAGAAACGAACAATTAAGAAGAAGGTCGGCAAAAAACAAGAAGTTACTGAAATCGTAACCGTTCATGAAGACAACAAAGAACCCGAGACAACAATCACCGTTGTTGAGTCAGACCTGCCTCAAGAAATTCCTCAGGAGCAAATATCTGAAGTTGTTACTGAAGAGAAACTGGCCGATAAGGTTATCAAAAAGCGAACAATTAAGAAGAAGGTCGGCAAAAAACAAGAAGTTACTGAAATCATAACTGTTCATGAAGACAACAAAGAACCCGAGACAACAATCACCGTTGTTGAGTCAGACCTGCCTCAAGAAATTCCTCAGGAGCAAATATCTGAAGTTGTTACTGAAGAGAAACTGGCCGATAAGGTTATCAAAAAGCGAACAATTAAGAAGAAGGTCGGCAAAAAGCAAGAAGTTACTGAAATCGTTACTGTTCATGAAGACAACAAGGAACCCGAGACAACAATCACCGTTGTTGAGTCAGACCTGCCTCAAGAAATTCCTCAGGAGCAAATATCTGAAGTTGTTACTGAAGAGAAACTGGCCGATAAGGTTATCAAAAAGCGAACAATTAAGAAGAAGGTCGGCAAAAAACAAGAAGTTACTGAAATCGTAACTGTTCATGAAGACAACAAGGAACCCGAGACAACAATCACCGTTGTTGAGTCAGACCTGCCTCAAGAAATTCCTCAGGAGCAAATATCTGAAGTTGTTACTGAAGAGAAACTGGCCGATAAGGTTATCAAAAAGCGAACAATTAAGAAGAAGGTCGGCAAAAAACAAGAAGTTACTGAAATCGTAACCGTTCATGAAGACAACAAAGAACCCGAGACAACAATCACCGTTGTTGAGTCAGACCTGCCTCAAGAAATTCCTCAGGAGCAAATATCTGAAGTTGTTACTGAAGAGAAACTGGCCGATAAGGTTATCAAGAAACGAACAATTAAGAAGAAGGTCGGCAAAAAACAAGAAGTTACTGAAATCGTAACCGTTCATGAAGACAACAAAGAACCCGAGACAACAATCACCGTTGTTGAGTCAGACCTGCCTCAAGAAATTCCTCAGGAGCAAATATCTGAAGTTGTTACTGAAGAGAAACTGGCCGATAAGGTTATCAAGAAACGAACAATTAAGAAGAAGGTCGGCAAAAAACAAGAAGTTACTGAAATCGTAACCGTTCATGAAGACAACAAAGAACCCGAGACAACAATCACCGTTGTTGAGTCAGACCTGCCTCAAGAAATTCCTCAGGAGCAAATATCTGAAGTTGTTACTGAAGAGAAACTGGCCGATAAGGTTATCAAGAAACGAACAATTAAGAAGAAGGTCGGCAAAAAACAAGAAGTTACTGAAATCGTAACTGTTCATGAAGACAACAAGGAACCCGAGACAACAATCACCGTTGTTGAGTCAGACCTGCCTCAAGAAATTCCTCAGGAGCAAATATCTGAAGTTGTTACTGAAGAGAAACTGGCCGATAAGGTTATCAAAAAGCGAACAATTAAGAAGAAGGTCGGCAAAAAACAAGAAGTTACTGAAATCGTAACCGTTCATGAAGACAACAAAGAACCCGAGACAACAATCACCGTTGTTGAGTCAGACCTGCCTCAAGAAATTCCTCAGGAGCAAATATCTGAAGTTGTTACTGAAGAGAAACTGGCCGATAAGGTTATCAAGAAACGAACAATTAAGAAGAAGGTCGGCAAAAAACAAGAAGTTACGGAAATCGTAACCGTTCATGAAGACAACAAAGAACCCGAGACGACAATCACCGTTGTTGAGTCAGACCTGCCTCAAGAAATTCCTCAGGAGCAAATATCTGAAGTTGTTACTGAAGAGAAACTGGCTGATAAGGTTATCAAGAAGCGAACGATTAGAAAGCAAACTGGAAACAAAGAGGAGGTTACTGAAATTGTTACTGTTCAAGAGCCTAATAAAAAAGATAAGACAACAGTATCTGTTGTTGAGGTTGAAATACCAAAGAAAGACATGGAAAAGAGAGTTGTTAGAAGAGTTAGAAAAGCAAAACACTTATCTCCGGAGGACTTGGAACTTGAAAGATTGTTGAATCTTGAGGTTGAGAAAACACAACTTGAACTGTACGAAAAAACTGACTTAGAAAGAGCTGAGAAAATTTTATCCGAGGAAGAAACTGTTAAACCTAAATATTCTCGGAAAGTTAAGGAAGCTGTTGAACCTGAGGAAGAGGAACACAAAAAATTGAAGCTCGGAAAAGGCAAATTGCCCGAAAAAGAACCACTTCCTGAAATTGTCAAGTTGAAGAAGGTTCCCGAAAAGAAAGAACCGGAACAAGAAACTGGAGATAAGACGAAGAAAACAATTGAACCAGAAGCTATTTCTGTTGAGAAACAAAAGAAAAAGAAAACTAAACAGACTTTGGAACCACTTGAACCATTCGAACCATCTGAAGCAGAACCTATCGAAAAAGAGATTTATGAACCAACGCCTGTAGATCAACCTGTTGAAGAAAAACCAGAGGAGAAAGGTGTTTACAAACGTAAGCCTAAGACCAAGCCGGAACCAGAAGAGCCAGAGTTGAATATTAAATTAGGCAAACCGAAACCTAAAGAACAACCTGAAGAACCTGAAATTAAATTTAGGATTCCAAAACCAAACAAACCGGAAGAAGAGCCTGAATCTATTAAACTTAAGCCTTGGGAAAAGGTAGAAATTCCTAAGGACGAAAATGAAAAACCTGATGCTGATTTGGATATAAAGTTTAAAGCTACTGAGGAAGTCGTTGAGGAAATAGAGCCTGGTAAAATCACAAAAACAAGAAAAATTCGAAAGAATATAGGAAAAAAACAAGAACTTACTCAAATCATCGTTGTGAAAGAGGATAACAGAGAACCAGAAACTACAGTTACAGTTTCTGTTATTGACATTCCTGAAGGTAGGCTCATTTTATTTCAAGCATTGAACAATAACAGAAAAAAACAGCAGCTTATTTATGAAATGATATCTACAAAGTCCGAAAAAATATCAACTTGCTTTTTTCAAAACATTAGTATTATAAGTGTTTTAAAGTTAACATTTTTTAAAACTAATATTACTCTAAGAATAAACAATTCCACAAAATAATCAATTTATACTTTCAAAAAAAAAAACAGAACAAATCCTTAAACCTGATACAACAGAACATCCTCACAAAGAAACAGACATCACAGTTACACAAGAATCGGAAAAAGTTTCAGACACAAAGATAGTTAGAAAGAAAGTCATCAAAAAACGAATTGGAGGAAGACAAGAAATCACTGAAATTATCACAGTTCATGAAGATAACAAGGAACCACAAACAACTGTTAGTGTGATCGAATCTGATATTCTACAAGAAGAGCTTGAAGAAATTATCTCTGAGAAGCCAAAGAAAAAGAAGACGACTACTGCAATTGAAGATGAACCTTCTGACGTCAAGATTACTGAAGTCTTAACTGAAGAACAAACTCCAGAGAAAACAATTAAGAAGAGAACAATCAAAAAGCGTTCAGGAAAGAAACAAGAAATCACTGAAATTATCACAGTTCATGAAGATAACAAGGAACCACAAACAACTGTTAGTGTGATCGAATCTGATATTCCTCAAGAAGAACTTGAAGAAATTATCTCTGAGAAGCCAAAGAAAAAGAAGACGACTACTGCAATTGAAGATGAACCTTCAGATGTCAAGATTACTGAAGTCTTAACTGAAGAACAAACTCCAGAGAAAACAATTAAGAAGAGAACAATCAAAAAGCGTTCAGGAAAGAAACAAGAAATCACTGAAATTATCACAGTTCATGAAGATAACAAGGAACCACAAACAACTGTTAGTGTGATCGAATCTGATATTCCTCAAGAAGAGCTTGAAGAAATTATCTCTGAGAAGCCAAAGAAAAAGAAGACGACTACTGCAATTGAAGATGAACCTTCAGATGTCAAGATTACTGAAGTCTTAACTGAAGAACAAACTCCAGAGAAAACAATTAAGAAGAGAACAATCAAAAAGCGTTCAGGAAAGAAACAAGAAATCACTGAAATTATCACAGTTCATGAAGATAACAAGGAACCACAAACAACTGTTAGTGTGATCGAATCTGATATTCCTCAAGAAGAGCTTGAAGAAATTATCTCTGAGAAGCCAAAGAAAAAGAAGACGACTACTGCAATTGAAGATGAACCTTCAGATGTCAAGATTACTGAAGTCTTAACTGAAGAACAAACTCCAGAGAAAACAATTAAGAAGAGAACAATCAAAAAGCGTTCAGGAAAAAAACAAGAAATCACTGAAATTATCACAGTTCATGAAGATAACAAGGAACCACAAACAACTGTTAGTGTGATCGAATCTGATATTCCTCAAGAAGAGCTTGAAGAAATTATCTCTGAGAAGCCAAAGAAAAAGAAGACGACTACTGCAATTGAAGATGAACCTTCAGATGTCAAGATTACTGAAGTCTTAACTGAAGAACAAACTCCAGAGAAAACAATTAAGAAGAGAACAATCAAAAAGCGTTCAGGAAAGAAACAAGAAATCACTGAAATTATCACAGTTCATGAAGATAACAAGGAACCACAAACAACTGTTAGTGTGATCGAATCTGATATTCCACAAGAAGAGCTTGAAGAAATTATCTCTGAGAAGCCAAAGAAAAAGAAGACGACTACTGCAATTGAAGATGAACCTTCAGATGTCAAGATTACTGAAGTCTTAACTGAAGAACAAACTCCAGAGAAAACAATTAAGAAGAGAACAATCAAAAAGCGTTCAGGAAAGAAACAAGAAATCACTGAAATTATCACAGTTCATGAAGATAACAAGGAACCACAAACAACTGTTAGTGTGATCGAATCTGATATTCCTCAAGAAGAGCTTGAAGAAATTATCTCTGAGAAGCCAAAGAAAAAGAAGACGACTACTGCAATTGAAGATGAACCTTCAGATGTCAAGATTACTGAAGTCTTAACTGAAGAACAGACTCCAGAGAAAACAATTAAGAAGAGAACAATCAAAAAGCGTTCAGGAAAGAAACAAGAAATCACTGAAATTATCACAGTTCATGAAGATAACAAGGAACCACAAACAACTGTTAGTGTGATCGAATCTGATATTCCTCAAGAAGAGCTTGAAGAAATTATCTCTGAAAAGCCAAAGAAAAAGAAGACGACTACTGCAATTGAAGATGAACCTTCAGATGTCAAGATTACTGAAGTCTTAACTGAAGAACAAACTCCAGAGAAAACAATTAAGAAGAGAACAATCAAAAAGCGTTCAGGAAAGAAACAAGAAATCACTGAAATTATCACAGTTCATGAAGATAACAAGGAACCACAAACAACTGTTAGTGTGATCGAATCTGATATTCCTCAAGAAGAGCTTGAAGAAATTATCTCTGAGAAGCCAAAGAAAAAGAAGACGACTACTGCAATTGAAGATGAACCTTCAGATGTCAAGATTACTGAAGTCTTAACTGAAGAACAGACTCCAGAGAAAACAATTAAGAAGAGAACAATCAAAAAGCGTTCAGGAAAGAAACAAGAAATCACTGAAATTATCACAGTTCATGAAGATAACAAGGAACCACAAACAACTGTTAGTGTGATCGAATCTGATATTCCTCAAGAAGAGCTTGAAGAAATTATCTCTGAAAAGCCAAAGAAAAAGAAGACGACTACTGCAATTGAAGATGAACCTTCAGATGTCAAGATTACTGAAGTCTTAACTGAAGAACAAACTCCAGAGAAAACAATTAAGAAGAGAACAATCAAAAAGCGTTCAGGAAAGAAACAAGAAATCACTGAAATTATCACAGTTCATGAAGATAACAAGGAACCACAAACAACTGTTAGTGTGATCGAATCTGATATTCCTCAAGAAGAGCTTGAAGAAATTATCTCTGAGAAGCCAAAGAAAAAGAAGACGACTACTGCAATTGAAGATGAACCTTCAGATGTCAAGATTACTGAAGTCTTAACTGAAGAACAGACTCCAGAGAAAACAATTAAGAAGAGAACAATCAAAAAGCGTTCAGGAAAGAAACAAGAAATCACTGAAATTATCACAGTTCATGAAGATAACAAGGAACCACAAACAACTGTTAGTGTGATCGAATCTGATATTCCTCAAGAAGAGCTTGAAGAAATTATCTCTGAAAAGCCAAAGAAAAAGAAGACGACTACTGCAATTGAAGATGAACCTTCAGATGTCAAGATTACTGAAGTCTTAACTGAAGAACAAACTCCAGAGAAAACAATTAAGAAGAGAACAATCAAAAAGCGTTCAGGAAAGAAACAAGAAATCACTGAAATTATCACAGTTCATGAAGATAACAAGGAACCACAAACAACTGTTAGTGTGATCGAATCTGATATTCCTCAAGAAGAGCTTGAAGAAATTATCTCTGAGAAGCCAAAGAAAAAGAAGACGACTACTGCAATTGAAGATGAACCTTCAGATGTCAAGATTACTGAAGTCTTAACTGAAGAACAAACTCCAGAGAAAACAATTAAGAAGAGAACAATCAAAAAGCGTTCAGGAAAGAAACAAGAAATCACTGAAATTATCACAGTTCATGAAGATAACAAGGAACCACAAACAACTGTTAGTGTGATCGAATCTGATATTCCTCAAGAAGAGCTTGAAGAAATTATCTCTGAGAAGCCAAAGAAAAAGAAGACGACTACTGCAATTGAAGATGAACCTTCAGATGTCAAGATTACTGAAGTCTTAACTGAAGAACAAACTCCAGAGAAAACAATTAAGAAGAGAACAATCAAAAAGCGTTCAGGAAAGAAACAAGAAATCACTGAAATTATCACAGTTCATGAAGATAACAAGGAACCACAAACAACTGTTAGTGTGATCGAATCTGATATTCCACAAGAAGAGCTTGAAGAAATTATCTCTGAGAAGCCAAAGAAAAAGAAGACGACTACTGCAATTGAAGATGAACCTTCAGATGTCAAGATTACTGAAGTCTTAACTGAAGAACAAACTCCAGAGAAAACAATTAAGAAGAGAACAATCAAAAAGCGTTCAGGAAAGAAACAAGAAATCACTGAAATTATCACAGTTCATGAAGATAACAAGGAACCACAAACAACTGTTAGTGTGATCGAATCTGATATTCCACAAGAAGAGCTTGAAGAAATTATCTCTGAGAAGCCAAAGAAAAAGAAGACGACTACTGCAATTGAAGATGAACCTTCAGATGTCAAGATTACTGAAGTCTTAACTGAAGAACAAACTCCAGAGAAAACAATTAAGAAGAGAACAATCAAAAAGCGTTCAGGAAAGAAACAAGAAATCACTGAAATTATCACAGTTCATGAAGATAACAAGGAACCACAAACAACTGTTAGTGTGATCGAATCTGATATTCCTCAAGAAGAGCTTGAAGAAATTATCTCTGAGAAGCCAAAGAAAAAGAAGACGACTACTGCAATTGAAGATGAACCTTCAGATGTCAAGATTACTGAAGTCTTAACTGAAGAACAAACTCCAGAGAAAACAATTAAGAAGAGAACAATCAAAAAGCGTTCAGGAAAGAAACAAGAAATCACTGAAATTATCACAGTTCATGAAGATAACAAGGAACCACAAACAACTGTTAGTGTGATCGAATCTGATATTCCACAAGAAGAGCTTGAAGAAATTATCTCTGAGAAGCCAAAGAAAAAGAAGACGACTACTGCAATTGAAGATGAACCTTCAGATGTCAAGATTACTGAAGTCTTAACTGAAGAACAAACTCCAGAGAAAACAATTAAGAAGAGAACAATCAAAAAGCGTTCAGGAAAGAAACAAGAAATCACTGAAATTATCACAGTTCATGAAGATAACAAGGAACCACAAACAACTGTTAGTGTGATCGAATCTGATATTCCACAAGAAGAGCTTGAAGAAATTATCTCTGAGAAGCCAAAGAAAAAGAAGACGACTACTGCAATTGAAGATGAACCTTCAGATGTCAAGATTACTGAAGTCTTAACTGAAGAACAGACTCCAGAGAAAACAATTAAGAAGAGAACAATCAAAAAGCGTTCAGGAAAGAAACAAGAAATCACTGAAATTATCACAGTTCATGAAGATAACAAGGAACCACAAACAACTGTTAGTGTGATCGAATCTGATATTCCACAAGAAGAGCTTGAAGAAATTATCTCTGAGAAGCCAAAGAAAAAGAAGACGACTACTGCAATTGAAGATGAACCTTCAGATGTCAAGATTACTGAAGTCTTAACTGAAGAACAAACTCCAGAGAAAACAATTAAGAAGAGAACAATCAAAAAGCGTTCAGGAAAGAAACAAGAAATCACTGAAATTATCACAGTTCATGAAGATAACAAGGAACCACAAACAACTGTTAGTGTGATCGAATCTGATATTCCACAAGAAGAGCTTGAAGAAATTATCTCTGAGAAGCCAAAGAAAAAGAAGACGACTACTGCAATTGAAGATGAACCTTCAGATGTCAAGATTACTGAAGTCTTAACTGAAGAACAAACAATTAAGAAGAGAACAATCAGAGAAAGAAACAAGAAATCACTGAAATTATCACAGTTCATGAAGATAACAAGGAACCACAAACAACTGTTAGTGTGATCGAATCTGATATTCCACAAGAAGAGCTTGAAGAAATTATCTCTGAGAAGCCAAAGAAAAAGAAGACGACTACTGCAATTGAAGATGAACCTTCAGATGTCAAGATTACTGAAGTCTTAACTGAAGAACAGACTCCAGAGAAAACAATTAAGAAGAGAACAATCAAAAAGCGTTCAGGAAAGAAACAAGAAATCACTGAAATTATCACAGTTCATGAAGATAACAAGGAACCACAAACAACTGTTAGTGTGATCGAATCTGATATTCCACAAGAAGAGCTTGAAGAAATTATCTCTGAGAAGCCAAAGAAAAAGAAGACGACTACTGCAATTGAAGATGAACCTTCAGATGTCAAGATTACTGAAGTCTTAACTGAAGAACAGACTCCAGAGAAAACAATTAAGAAGAGAACAATCAAAAAGCGTTCAGGAAAGAAACAAGAAATCACTGAAATTATCACAGTTCATGAAGATAACAAAGAACCAATTGTTGAAATTCGTACTTTTGAAACTGACGATGACATTGACAGTTCACACTTACCACAAACAATAAACACTAAAGACACTGAAGGTAAGATTTTTACAAAAGAAACAAAATTATATCAAAACTTCATATTTTCAAAACTTTTATCACTTTTTACATAAATTTTTTTTCCAATTCAGATGACATTACAGAAAACATTACTACCGAAACCACACCTGAAAAGAAAATCATTAAACGTACAATTAAAAAACGTTCAGGAAAGAAACAAGAAATTACAGAAATAGTCACAATTCATGAAGATAACAAAGAACCACAAACTACTGTTAGTGTGATCGAATCTGATATTCCACAAGAAGAGCTTGAAGAAATAATTCCTCAAAAGCCAAAGAAGAAGAAGTCAACTCCAACTGTCGAAGAAGAACCTTCTGAAGTTAATATTACTGAAGTTGTCACCGAAGAGCAAACTCCAGAAAAAACTATTAAGAAGAGAACGATTAAGAAGAAGATTGGCAAAAAGCAAGAAATCACAGAAATTATTACAGTTCAAGAAGATAACAAAGAACCTGAGACAACTATTAGTGTCGTTGAATCTGATATTCCCGAAGAAGAGTTGGAAGAAATAATTCCTCAAAAGCCAAAGAAGAAGAAGTCAACTCCAACTGTTGAAGAGGAACCTTCTGAAGTTAATATTACTGAAATTGTCACCGAAGAGCAAACTCCAGAGAAAACTATTAAGAAGAGAACGATTAAGAAGAAGATTGGCAAAAAGCAAGAAATAACAGAAATTATTACAGTTCAAGAAGATAACAAAGAACCTGAGACAACTATTAGTGTCGTTGAATCTGATATTCCCGAAGAAGAGTTGGAAGAAATAATTCCTCAAAAGCCAAAGAAGAAGAAGTCAACTCCAGCTGTCGAAGAGGAACCTTCCGAAGTTAATATTACTGAAGTTGTCACCGAAGAGCAAACTCCAGAGAAAACTATTAAGAAGAGAACGATTAAGAAGAAGATTGGCAAAAAGCAAGAAATCACAGAAATTATTACAGTTCAAGAAGATAACAAAGAACCTGAGACAACTATTAGTGTCGTTGAATCTGATATTCCCGAAGAAGAGTTGGAAGAAATAATTCCTCAAAAGCCAAAGAAGAAGAAGTCAACTCCAACTGTCGAAGAGGAACCTTCTGAAGTTAATATTACAGAAGTTGTCACCGAAGAGCAAACTCCAGAGAAAACTATTAAGAAGAGAACGATTAAGAAGAAGATTGGCAAAAAGCAAGAAATCACAGAAATCATTACAGTTCAAGAAGACAACAAAGAACCTGAGACAACTATTAGTGTCGTTGAATCTGATATTCCCGAAGAAGAGTTGGAAGAAATAATTCCTCAAAAGCCAAAGAAGAAGAAGTCAACTCCAACTGACGAAGAGGAACCTTCTGAAGTTAATATTACTGAAGTTGTCACCGAAGAGCAAACTCCAGAGAAAACTATTAAGAAGAGAACGATTAAGAAGAAGATTGGCAAAAAGCAAGAAATCACAGAAATTATTACAGTTCAAGAAGACAACAAAGAACCTGAGACAACTATTAGTGTCGTTGAATCTGATATTCCCGAAGAAGAGTTGGAAGAAATAATTCCTCAAAAGCCAAAGAAGAAGAAGTCAACTCCAACTGTCGAAGAAGAACCTTCTGAAGTTAATATTACTGAAGTTGTCACCGAAGAGCAAACTCCAGAGAAAACTATTAAGAAACGAACAATTAAGAAGAAGATTGGCAAAAAGCAAGAAATCACAGAAATTATTACAGTTCAAGAAGATAACAAAGAACCTGAGACAACTATTAGTGTCGTTGAATCTGATATTCCCGAAGAAGAGTTGGAAGAAATAATTCCTCAAAAGCCAAAGAAGAAGAAGTCAACTCCAACTGTCGAAGAGGAACCTTCTGAAGTTAATATTACTGAAGTTGTCACCGAAGAGCAAACTCCAGAGAAAACTATTAAGAAGAGAACGATTAAGAAGAAGATTGGCAAGAAACAAGAAATCACCGAAATCATCACAGTTCAAGAAGATAACAAAGAACCTGAGACTACTATTAGTGTCGTTGAATCTGATATTCCCGAAGAAGAGTTGGAAGAAATAATTCCTCAAAAGCCAAAGAAGAAGAAGTCAACTCCAACTGTCGAAGAGGAACCTTCTGAAGTTAATATTACTGAAGTTGTCACCGAAGAGCAAACTCCAGAGAAAACTATTAAGAAGAGAACGATTAAGAAGAAGATTGGCAAAAAACAAGAAATCACCGAAATCATCACAGTTCAAGAAGATAACAAAGAACCTGAGACTACTATTAGTGTCGTTGAATCTGATATTCCCGAAGAAGAGTTGGAAGAAATAATTCCTCAAAAGCCAAAGAAGAAGAAGTCAACTCCAACTGTCGAAGAGGAACCTTCTGAAGTTAATATTACTGAAGTTGTCACCGAAGAGCAAACTCCAGAGAAAACTATTAAGAAGAGAACGATTAAGAAGAAGATTGGCAAAAAGCAAGAAATCACAGAAATTATTACAGTTCAAGAAGATAACAAAGAACCTGAGACAACTATTAGTGTCGTTGAATCTGATATTCCCGAAGAAGAGTTGGAAGAAATAATTCCTCAAAAGCCAAAGAAGAAGAAGTCAACTCCAACTGTCGAAGAGGAACCTTCTGAAGTTAATATTACTGAAGTTGTCACCGAAGAGCAAACTCCAGAGAAAACTATTAAGAAGAGAACGATTAAGAAGAAGATTGGCAAAAAACAAGAAATCACCGAAATCATCACAGTTCAAGAAGATAACAAAGAACCTGAGACTACTATTAGTGTCGTTGAATCTGATATTCCCGAAGAAGAGTTGGAAGAAATAATTCCTCAAAAGCCAAAGAAGAAGAAGTCAACTCCAACTGTCGAAGAGGAACCTTCTGAAGTTAATATTACTGAAGTTGTCACCGAAGAACAAACTCCAGAGAAAACTATTAAGAAGAGAACGATTAAGAAAAAGATTGGCAAAAAACAAGAAATCACCGAAATCATCACAGTTCAAGAAGATAACAAAGAACCTGAGACTACTATTAGTGTCGTTGAATCTGATATTCCCGAAGAAGAGTTGGAAGAAATAATTCCTCAAAAGCCAAAGAAGAAAAAGTCAACTCCAGCTGTCGAAGAGGAACCTTCTGAAGTTGATATTACTGAAGTTGTCACCGAAGAGCAAACTCCAGAGAAAACTATTAAGAAGCGAACAATTAAGAAAAAGATTGGCAAAAAACAAGAAATCACCGAAATCATCACAGTTCAAGAAGATAACAAAGAACCTGAGACAACTATTAGTGTCGTTGAATCTGATATTCCCGAAGAAGAGTTGGAAGAAATAATTCCTCAAAAGCCAAAGAAGAAGAAGTTAACTCCAACTGTCGAAGAGGAACCGTCTGAAGTTAATATTACTGAAGTTGTCACCGAAGAACAAACTCCAGAGAAAACTATTAAGAAGAGAACAATTAAGAAAAAGATTGGCAAAAAACAAGAAATCACCGAAATCATCACAGTTCAAGAAGATAACAAAGAACCTGAGACTACTATTAGTGTCGTTGAATCTGATATTCCCGAAGAAGAGTTGGAAGAAATAATTCCTCAAAAGCCAAAGAAGAAGAAGTCAACTCCAGCTGTCGAAGAGGAACCTTCTGAAGTTAATATTACTGAAGTTGTCACCGAAGAGCAAACTCCAGAGAAAACTATTAAGAAGCGAACAATTAAGAAAAAGATTGGCAAAAAACAAGAAATCACCGAAATCATCACAGTTCAAGAAGATAACAAAGAACCTGAGACAACTATTAGTGTCGTTGAATCTGATATTCCCGAAGAAGAGTTGGAAGAAATAATTCCTCAAAAGCCAAAGAAGAAGAAGTCAACTCCAGCTGTCGAAGAGGAACTTTCTGAAGTTAATATAACTGAAGTTTTCGCTGTGGTTGAAAGCGAAGTTCCCATAGAAGAAATTGAGAAAAAGAAAATAACACGAAAAGTGAAACGCGTTAAAAAACAAACTCCTGAAGATTTGGAACTTGAAAGATTACTAAACCTCGAAGTTGGAAAAACGGAACTTGAGTCATATGAAAAGATTGATTTAGATGAACCTGAAAAGCTTGAAAAAGAGCAGGAAGAAGTGAAGCCAAAAGTTCCTAAAAAATTAAAGAAACCTTCTGAACCTGAGGAGGAAGAATCTAAAAAGTTAAAACTTGGAAAGGGCAAATTACCAGAAGAAGAACCTCTTCCAGAAATTGTAAAATTGAAGAAAGTCCCTGAAAAGAAAGAACCGGAACTTGAAACTGAAGAGGAAATTAAACCGAAACCTAAAGAAGAAGAAGTCTCTGTAGAAAAACCAAAGAAAAAGAAAACTAAACAGACTTTGGAACCGCTTGAACCATTCGAACCATCTGAACCAGAACCTATCGAAAAAGAGGTTTATGAACCAACGCCTGTAGATCAACCAGTTGAAGAAAAACCAGAGGAAAAAGGTGTTTACAAACGTAAGCCTAAGGCCAAGCCGGAACCAGAAGAGCCAGAGTTGAATATTATATTAGGCAAACCGAAACCTAAAGAACAGCCTGAAGAACCTGAAGTTAAGTTTAGAATCCCTGAGTCAACTAAACCAGAGGAAAAACCAGAAGAACTTGAACTCAAGCCATGGAGTAAACCTGAAGAAATCGAAGAAACGGAAGAAAAGAAAACAAAGAAAAAGGTTAAAAAGACCAAGAAGCCGTCACCTGAAGATTTGGAACTTGAAAGATTACTCAATCTCGATGTCGAGAAGACGGAACTAGAGTCGTATGAAAAAATTGACTTAGATGAACCTGAAAAGCCCGAAAAGGAGAAGGAAGAAGAGAAGCCAAAAGCTCCTAAAAAATTAAAGAAAACTTCTGAACCTGAGGAGGAAGATTCTAAAAAGTTAAAACTTGGAAAGGGCAAACTGCCAGAAGAAGAACCTCTTCCAGAAATTGTAAAATTGAAGAAGGTCCCTGAAAAGAAAGAACCGGAACTTGAAACTGAAGAGGAAATTAAACCGAAACCTAAAGAAGAAGAAGTCTCTGTAGAAAAACCAAAGAAAAAGAAAACTAAACAGACTTTGGAACCGCTTGAACCATTCGAACCATCTGAACCAGAACCTATCGAAAAAGAGGTTTATGAACCAACGCCTGTAGATCAACCAGTTGAAGAAAAACCAGAGGAAAAAGGTGTTTACAAACGTAAGCCTAAGGCCAAGCCGGAACCAGAAGAGCCAGAGTTGAATATTATATTAGGCAAACCGAAACCTAAAGAACAGCCTGAAGAACCTGAAGTTAAGTTTAGAATCCCTGAGTCAACTAAACCAGAGGAAAAACCAGAAGAACTTGAACTCAAGCCATGGAGTAAACCTGAAGAAATCGAAG
The DNA here is from genome assembly GCA_033063855.1 of Smittia aterrima. Taxonomy (NCBI): domain Eukaryota; kingdom Metazoa; phylum Arthropoda; class Insecta; order Diptera; family Chironomidae; genus Smittia; species Smittia aterrima. Next base: position 25,110,910 of record CP093829.1, on the reverse strand, counting down.
AAACGGAAGAAAAGAAAACAAAGAAAAAGGTTAAAAAGACCAAGAAGCCGTCACCTGAAGATTTGGAACTTGAAAGATTACTCAATCTCGATGTCGAGAAGACGGAACTAGAGTCGTATGAAAAGATTGACTTAGATGAACCTGAAAAGCCCGAAAAGGAGAAGGAAGAAGAGAAGCCAAAAGCTCCTAAAAAATTAAAGAAAACTTCTGAACCTGAGGAGGAAGATTCTAAAAAGTTAAAACTTGGAAAGGGCAAACTGCCAGAAGAAGAACCTCTTCCAGAAATTGTAAAATTGAAGAAGGTCCCTGAAAAGAAAGAACCGGAACTTGAAACTGAAGAGGAAATTAAACCGAAACCTAAAGAAGAAGAAGTCTCTGTAGAAAAACCAAAGAAAAAGAAAACTAAACAGACTTTGGAACCGCTTGAACCATTCGAACCATCTGAACCAGAACCTATCGAAAAAGAGGTTTATGAACCAACGCCTGTAGATCAACCAGTTGAAGAAAAACCAGAGGAAAAAGGTGTTTACAAACGTAAGCCTAAGGCCAAGCCGGAACCAGAAGAGCCAGAGTTGAATATTATATTAGGCAAACCGAAACCTAAAGAACAGCCTGAAGAACCTGAAGTTAAGTTTAGAATCCCTGAGTCAACTAAACCAGAGGAAAAACCAGAAGAACTTGAACTCAAGCCATGGAGTAAACCTGAAGAAATCGAAGAAACGGAAGAAAAGAAAACAAAGAAAAAGGTTAAAAAGACCAAGAAGCCGTCACCTGAAGATTTGGAACTTGAAAGATTACTCAATCTCGATGTCGAGAAGACGGAACTAGAGTCGTATGAAAAGATTGACTTAGATGAACCTGAAAAGCTCGAAAAGGAGAAGGAAGAAGAGAAGCCAAAAGCTCCTAAAAAATTAAAGAAAACTTCTGAACCTGAGGAGGAAGATTCTAAAAAGTTAAAACTTGGAAAGGGCAAATTGCCAGAAGAAGAACCTCTTCCAGAAATTGTAAAATTGAAGAAGGTCCCTGAAAAGAAAGAACCGGAACTTGAAACTGAAGAGGAAATTAAACCGAAACCTAAAGAAGAAGAAGTCTCTGTAGAAAAACCAAAGAAAAAGAAAACTAAACAAACTTTGGAACCGCTTGAACCATTCGAACCATCTGAACCAGAACCTATCGAAAAAGAGATTTATGAACCAACGCCTGTAGATCAACCAGTTGAAGAAAAACCAGAGGAAAAAGGTGTTTACAAACGTAAGCCTAAGGCCAAGCCGGAACCAGAAGAGCCAGAGTTGAATATTAAATTAGGCAAACCGAAACCTAAAGAACAGCCTGAAGAACCTGAAGTTAAGTTTAGAATCCCTGATTCAACTAAACCAGAGGAAGAACCAGAGGAACTTGAACTCAAGCCATGGAGTAAACCTGAAGAAATCGCAGAATCGGAAGAAAAGAAAACAAAGAAAAAGGTTAAAAAGACCAAGAAGCCGTCATCTGAAGATTTGGAACTTGAAAGATTACTCAATCTTGATGTCGAGAAGACGGAACTTGAGTCATATGAAAAGATTGACTTAGATGAACCTGAAAAGCTTGAAAAGGAGAAGGAAGAAGAGAAGCCAAAAGCTCCTAAAAAATTAAAGAAAACTTCTGAACCTGAGGAGGAAGATTCTAAAAAGTTAAAACTTGGAAAGGGCAAACTGCCAGAAGAAGAACCTCTTCCAGAAATTGTAAAATTGAAGAAGGTCCCTGAAAAGAAAGAACCGGAACTTGAAACTGAAGAGGAAATTAAACCGAAACCTAAAGAAGAAGAAGTCTCTGCAGAAAAACCAAAGAAAAAGAAAACTAAACAGACTTTGGAACCACTTGAACCATTTGAACCATCTGAACCAGAACCTATTGAAAAAGAGATTTATGAACCAACGCCTGTAGATAAACCAATTTCAGAAGAGACAGTTGAGATGCCAACGGATAAAACTGACGGTAAACCAAAAAAGAAGGTTAAGAAGCCAAAGGTTGTCAAAGAGGACGATACTGAACTCGAAAGATTGCTTAACTTGGAGGTTGAAAAAACAGACTTAGAATCATACGAAAAGATTGATGTTGATGTTCCTAAAAAAGTCAAACCTGAAATAGTTGAAGAAAAGCAATTGGAAATATCTGAAGTTGTTCAAGAGACACCTCAACCTGATACCATAACTACAGAAACCAAGAAATCGCGGGTTATCAAAACAAAGAAAATAAAGAAACATGTCGAAGGAGTTGCAGAGCCAGAAGATATTACAGAACCTGAGGAACTCGCTGAACCTATTGAAGAACAAGTTGAAGAAATTCAACCAGAGACTGTCACGATTGATAGTTTATCACTCTCAAATGAACCAGAGACTATCCCTGAACACATTACAGAACCTACCGTTATACACGATACACCTTCAGAACAACATGTTCCAAAAATAGAACAAACTGAAATCCGTAAGTTTTTTGGGAATGCGGTAGAAAATTTAATAATCTTTTATTTACGTTCTATTCTTTAAAATTTAGCTGAACCCGTTTCAATTGAAGAGATCATTGAACCGGAAACAGAGGCAACGGAAATCCAGGAGCCTAGTAAGAAGACAATCAAGAAGATTAAGAAAAAACCAAAGAAGGGAGATAACGACATTGACGAAATGACGAAGAAGCTTTTAGAAATGGATGTTGCGAAAACAGAACTTGAATCATTTGAAGCTCATGGTTTTGAAAAAAGGAAACCTAACAAAGCTGAAGTGCTCAAACTTGTGCCAATTAAAATTGAGCGTAAACAAATCAAAGCCACAAAACTAATTGTAGCTGAACCAGAACAACCGCAAAATATTGAATTGCGCAAAACGAAAATAACTCCGAAGAAAATTGAAGAGAGCAAACTTCCAAAGGTTCTACTGAAAAGCAGGATAATTAAAATCGAGTATCCGCCAGAACCACAAAAACTTATCATCACTGACATCAACTCAATTAGAGTGCAAGGTGACCTCGCGCGACAAGAAGAAGAAGAAGTCGAAAAGAAGAAGGGTAAGAAGATCAAAAAATTCAAGGCTCCCAAAGATGAAAAGCCAGAACTAGAACAAGTTGAATCATATGAAGAAGATGAAGTCCCTGAGGAGAAACCAGAAGAGGAACCTAAACCCAAATACGAAAGAAAGCCGAAGGAGAAAGTCGAGCCCGAAGAAGTCGATTCGAAAACTTTGAAGCTTGGAAAAGGTAAAGTTCCTGTTGAAGAATCTCCCGAAGATATTGTTAAGCTTAAGAAGGTTCCCGAAAAGAAAGAACCAGAAACTGAACTTGAGGAAAAACCTAAAACGAAACCAAAAGATGAAGAATCTCCTACTGAGAAAACTAAGAAAAAGAAAAGCAAACAGGTCTTCGAACCTCTTGAGCCATTTGTTGGTCCAGAACCAGAGCCATTTGAGAAAGAAATCTATGAGCCTACCCCAATTGATCAGCCCGTTGAAGAAATACCCGAAGAGAAAGGTGTTTATAAGCGCAAACCTAAGCCTAAACCAGAACCAGAAGAACCTTCGATAAACATTAAATTAGGAAAACCAAAACCTCAAGAACAGCCAGAAGAACCTGAAGTTAAGTTTAGAATCCCTGAGTCGACCAAACCGACCGAGGAACAAGAGCCGATTAAGCTTAAACCTTGGACTAAACCAGATGAAGTGAAAGAAGAGCATAAGGAGCCAAAGGCCGATATTTCTGTTAAATTCGAAGAGAAACCGAAGAGCGATGAAGAAGAAAAGGAAGAAATAATTCCTGAAGTAGAAAAAACGAAGATTAAAAAGAAGGTTAAGAAACCAAAGAAACCTTCTGACGATGATTTGGAATTGGAAAGACTCTTGAATCTCGATATTGAAAAGACAGAGCTTGAATCATATGAAAAAATTGACATTGATGCTCCTAAGAAAGTTAAAGCCGAAATTGTTGAAGAAGAGCCTGAAAAACCAATTGCTGAAACCACAACTACAACAGTTTCTGAACCAAAGAAAGAAGAAGCGAAACCAATTGAGGTTACAGAAGAGTCCACGAAAGAGGAACCTAAAAAGAAACCTCCTCGTCCCAAGAAGGTGGTTGAAGAAAAACCAAAGGAAGAAACCCTTGAAACAATATTGCAGCGTAAGCTGCTTCGCCGAGAGTTTACTACTGAACCTATGGAACTTGTTACACAAGATGCGCAGCACGCAAAATCAACTGACGCTCAATCTGCTTATGAGGCTGAGTTAGAAAGTATCAGACGTAAATTATCTAAAGTTGATTCAAATGTTGATTCAGACGAAAGCGAAGCATCCAAGACATCAAGTAAACCAGATAAGAAAAAAGTTAAGAAGGTCAAGAAGAAGACCGCTGACATGGACGCTGAATTAGATCGTCTACTGAATCTTGAGGTTGAAAGAACTGACTTGGAGAAATACGAAAAGATCGATATTGAACAAGCTAGAAAAGAATCACCAGAGGTTGAGCAAGTTGCAGCTCCATACAAAAGAGTTGAGAAGGTTACGCCCGAAGAAGAGCCACAAAAAGATGTTTCATTTAAAATAACACGTAAAGATCGTTCAGAAACACCTGAAACACAACAAGAAGTATCCTTCAAAAAGCCCAAACAATTTGAAATTAGTGAACCCGAAGAAGCAACTGTTTCACTTCGACAGGTTGTTCCAGAAGAACCTGAAGAACCATCTGCCGAGATAACGTTGGGATTGAAGAAACCTAAACCTTCAGAAGAAGCTGAAGCTGCAATTGAAGTTAAAAAACCAAAGAAACCAAAATCTCAAAGCGCAGAAGCTGAAGCAACTATCACAACAACAGTCGAGCCAGAAGAAGAGCCGATTGAAGAAACTCCTGCTGAAGCTTCATTCGGCATTAAAAAACCAAAACCGAAAAAGATTGTAACAGAGGAAGAAGAAGTCACTCAAACAATCAAAAAGAAAAAGAAGCCAAAGCCCACAGAGGAAGCCGAAGCCGAAATGTCGGTTAAGAAAACAAGAAAGCCAAAGGTTCAAAGCGAAGAGGCTGAAGCAACCATTACACAATTGGTTGAAGGACCTGACGAGGAACCTATTGAGGAAATTGTTTACGAGGATGAAGAAGCTCCGGAAGAAGCCGTTTTTGGCATAAGAAAACCAAAAACTAAGCAGATCGTTACTGAAGAAGAAGAAGTTAGTCAGACGATCAAAAAGAAGAAGCCAAAGCCTGAGGAAGTCGAAGAGTTTGCTGCTGAAGCAACTCTTGGCTTGAAACCTAAACCAAAACCTTACGAGGTAGAAGATATCGAAGTCGAAGGAACGATTAAGAAGAAGAAGAAGCCACGAGTGACTGAGGAAACTGAAGCTGAAATGTCAGTTAAGAAACCAAGAAAACCAAAGGTTCAAAGCGAAGAGGCTGAAGCAACCATTACACAATTGGTTGAAGGACCTGACGGGGAACCAATTGAGGAAATTGTTTACGAGGATGAAGAAGCTCCGGAACAAGCAGTTTTCGGCATTAGAAAACCAAAAACTAAACAGATTATTACTGAGGAAGAAGAAGTTAGCCAGACAATCAAAAAGAAGAAGAAGCCAAAGCCTGAAGAAGTCGAAGAATTTGCTGCTGAAGCAACTCTTGGCTTGAAACCGAAACCAAAACCATATGAAGTAGAAGATATCGAAGTCGAAGGAACTATTAAAAGGAAGAAGAAGCCACGAGTAACTGAGGAAACTGAAGCCGAAATGTCAGTTAAGAAGCCTAGAAAACTCAAAGTATCTAGTGAAGATGCCGAAGCCACGATAACCAAATGGGAAGAAGGAGCGGACGAGGAACCAATTGAGGAAATTGTCTACGAGGATGATGTTCCCGAAGATATTGCTGAATTCATGTTCCGTAGAAAGTCAAAGCCTCGTGCTCTGCAATACGAAGAACATGAAGACGAATACACTGTCAAGAAGCTCAAAAAACCGAGAAAGCCATCTCGTCCTGAATTCCCAGAAATTACCGAAGCAGAGAATGTTACATTCCGACCAAAACGTACAACACACAAAGAGGATGTCGATCAAGAATTTAAAATTCAATTGGACTCATACGCTGAAGAGGAAATCTCGATGTCAGGCAAGGTAAAACTCAAGAGACCGAAACCAGTCTACAGCGAAGATGCTGGCGAACATCGCATTAGAATCATTCAAGAAATGGAAGATGATGAAGGCCCAATTATCGAGGAAATTATTGATGATAGTGAGCCCGAAGACACAATGTATGATGTCGATGAGCCAGATGAATTCTCAGACAAAGAAGTCTTGCCAGAAGATTTGCCTGAACACGTTCTTTTGAAGCTTAAACGCAAAAAAGAGAAGGTTCCTTATAAGATCGAAGACAACGAGGAAGAATCTGTTTCAATGGTTAGTTTCCCCAAGAAGAAACATCGCAAGAGAGTTTCGACTTTCGATGAAGACTCATTGAAATTAAGATTGAAACGCAAATCTGTTCCACAATACATCGAAGGTTTGTTTAAATTATTATTTTTGGTTTCCTGAAATTTAAAGACATTTTTAATAGACGGAGATTCGCTGAGCATTACTAGAGAAGTACTCGAGGAAGATCTCATGGTTTCAATATGTTCGGTTGTGTCTGATAATGAAGACACTCTTAACTTGGTTGAAGGTGAAAAGGTCTACGTAATGGAGCGTTACAACGCTGACTGGTGGTTCGTAAGAAAACAACTGACAAACGAGAAAGGTTGGACAGAGTCTCAAAATCTAATGGACGCTGTTAGCTACACTCACTACGTTCAGAAGAAACTCAACGAGAGAATTGATAAACTTCCTGTGTTTGAGAGTAAGTTTTGGAATTTTGAAATTATTCATAAGAATTTACATTAGAAATATTTTTAGAACCTGGACCTGACGAGAAATCATTCGCGCCACGTTTCATCGAGAAACTTCAACCAATTAACACGCCAGAGTGCTACACAGTTCAATTTGAATGCAAGGTTGAAGGTGTTCCAAGACCTCAAATCACTTGGTTCAAACAAACGCAAATCATTTTACCTTCTCAAGACTTCCAAATGTATTACGATGACGATAATGTCGCAACATTGGTCATTCGCGAAGTCTTCCCTGAAGATGCCGGAACTTTCACTTGCGTGGCAAAGAATGCTGCTGGTTTCGCATCGAGCACAACTGAACTCACAGTTGACACAGCCTCTGATCATGGTTCAGAGATGAACTCACGCCGAAGCGCTTCGAGAGAATCTTCGCTTGCAGAAATTCTCGAGGGAATTCCACCAATTTTCTCAAAGAAGCCGAAAGTAAAATGCGTTGACGAAGGAACAAATGTCATTCTTGATTGTCGTTTAGTTGCTGTCCCAGAGCCTAAGATAACATGGCTTTTCAACGGAAAAGATGTATCAACTATCGAGAACGTTAAAGTCGTTACTAAATCAGACAATAATATGTATTGCACTGTTTTGCAAATCTCTGGCGTTCTGAAGAAACAAGAAGGAACGTGGGAAGTCGTCGCAAAGAATCGAGAAGGTGAATCTATTATGCCTATTAAACTTAAAGTTAAAACAGGAGAAAAAGAGAAGCCAGAGATTCTAGAGCCTTTGAAGAGCATGGTTGTTAAAGAAGGCGAAACTGTCACATTTACAACTCAAGTGACTGGAAATCCTACTCCGAAAGTTCAATGGTTCAAGGATGGAACTGAAATCACCGAAAACAAAAAGGTCGACAAGTTCACTCACTCATTGACTGTTGTCACTGCGACTGAGAAGCAATCAGGTGAATACACTTTGAAGGCAACAAATTCTGCTGGAACTGCTTTCTCAGGATGTACATTGACCGTTGAAGAGATCGGCATACACTTCGAGTCTCCAATGTTTGTAGAACGCTTTGAAAAAGTTACCGTCAAACAGAAGGAAACAATCGTTTTGTCAGCTAAAGTCACCGGTAATCCAGTTCCTGACATTACTTGGTTGAGAAACAACAAACCGATTCAACCTTCAGATAGACTCAAGACTGAATTCGATGGTGATAAGCTCACTTTGACCATTTTGAATGCTGACTCTGAAACTGATTCCGGCGACTACAAATGCATTGCTTCAAATATTGTTGGCAAAGCTTCACATGGAGCTAAAGTAACAGTTGATGTTGACAAGGTGAAGTTCACAAAGACTTTGCACAAGACCTACACAGTCGAGGAGAATAAGACGACGACTCTTGAGTGCGAAACATCTCATTCAGTTCCAACGAAATGGTTGCACAATGGCAAAGAACTTAGTGGAATGGATCACAGAATTATTGTTCATGAAGCTAGAGTTCACAAGCTTGTCATCAAGAACACTTCGTACAGTGATGCTGGTTCATACAAGTGTGTCGTTAAAGATCAAGTTACCGACACTGAGCTTAAGGTTACTGAAGCCAAACCAGAGTTTGTTAGAAAACTTGAAGATCTCGAATCAAACGAATTGGAAACTGTCGTTCTCGAAGTTGAAATCACATCGGAAACTGCAACTGTCGCTTGGTACAAGGATGGAGAAGAGATCAAACCAAAAGACAACAAATTCGTGATGGTTAAGAAAGGAAAGGTTCATCAGCTTGTTGTTCACGAGGTGACTGTTTACGATGAAGGAGAATATACTTGCGTGTTATCTGATCAAGAATGTTCAGGTGACGTTACAGTCATTGAACTTCCTCCAAAGATTATTTACGATCTTGAACATCTTACAATTGCTCAAGGTGAAAAGGCTACATTCGAGGTTGAACTCACAAAGGGCGACGCTTTGGTTCGCTGGTTTAAGAATGGCGAAGAAATTCAATTCTCTGACCACGTTCAATTGAGAATCGATGGCAAGAAACAGAAACTCAAGATTTACGATGCTGTCCTTGAAGACAGCGGCGAATATTCATGTATTGTTGGCGATCAAGTGTCGAATGGATCGTTGACAGTTGAGAAACCTTTGGTTGAATTCGTTAAGAGACTGCCTGATATTACACTCGTCACTAAAGATAACGAAGTCACATTAACTGTTGAGTTATCTCAACCGGATGTTGACGTCGAATGGTTCCAGAATGGAGAACCAATCAAGCCTTCAGACAAATTCAAGATCGTTGACGAAGGAACAGTTAAGAAGTTGATTATCAAAAACGCTCAGGAAACTGATGCACATCAATACACTTGCGTTGCTTCTAACGTTAAAACATCAACGAAACTTAAGGTTGAAATTATCAAATCAGCTCCGATTATTACATTGGACGATTTGAATAAAACTTACAAGGTCCGCAAGGACGAAGATGTCACATTCGTCGTCAAATTCAACGCGACACCAAAACCAGAGGCAGAATGGACTGTTTCTGAGAATATTGTCAAGAAGTCCAGTAGAGTTGAACCAAAGATCACTGACAACTCTGCTAGTTTGACGATTAAAAAGATCGTTGAACTAGACGCTGGCGATTACACAATCAAACTGAAGAATGTTTGCGGAGAAGTTGAAACTTCAGTTAAAGTTATTTTCATGAGTAAGTTGATTTTACAAATCTTCCAAAAACTGAAATTTAATAATTTTTTAAATTTCCTCAGAACCACCTTCGAAGCCTGGATCACCTGAGCCAGTTGAAATCACTGATGACTCGATCACGCTATTCTGGAAAGCTCCAGAAAGCGATGGAAACAGTGAGATCACTGAATACATTTTGGAATACAAACAAATTAAGGAGAAGACGTAAGTTAACTGAAAAAAAGATGAGCTTCCAAAGCTCGCATCATTTATTACAAAATTAAATTGAAATTTTCATTTTATTCAAATCTTTAGATGGAAAAAGGTTACAAAGAAGATAACAGAAACCACTTACACCGTAACTGAACTGAAGAAGGATACAGAACTTAATTTCCGAGTAACGGCTGTCAATGAAATCGGTCCCAGTGACGCATCAGAACCGTCAACTGCAAAGATCGCTAAGCCAGTCAAGAAGGAGAAACCCGTCTTCACAGAACCTCTTAAAGACATCACCGTGGGACTCAATAAATCTCTTACACTCTCTTGTGTTGTTGGAGGAGTTCCAATTCCAGAAGTTACATGGTTCAAAGACGATCAACCATTTGCTTCACGTTCCGTCACCTACGAGAATCGCAATGCGAAGTTCACGACTGAATCAACGACAGTGAAGACTGCTGGAACTTACAAATGTCATGCTGTCAATGAGATGGGAGAATGCAGCACATCATGCACAGTTGTTATCGAAGAGAAACCAGTGATAACAATCGACGAGAAACTGATCTCGCAGAATTTGAGAGTAGGATCGACGTACGAAGTAATTGCAAACATTTCCGGATATCCATTACCTAAAGTAACATGGTACAAAGAAAGCATGAAGATTGAGACTAACAATGATTACACCGTCGAGACAACAGAGACTACAACTAAATTCATTATTAAAAAGATTGCAAGAAATCACAGCGGCAAATTTTCAGTTAAAGCCAAGAGTTCTGCTGGAACTGCCGTTGTCGATCTTTCCGTGAATGTGATTGACAAACCTGGTAAACCAGAAGGCCCACTTTTGTTCAGAGAAATTAGTGAAGAAGCTGTAGTTCTGGAATGGAAACCGCCAATCGATGACGGAGGTCTCGACATCCAACAATACTCGATTGAAAAGATGGAGCCACATCAAAAAGCTTGGATTAAGATTGCCGATGTCGATAAGAACATTGACTCGTACTGTATCCAAAATCTCATTGAAAATGCTCAGTATTTGTTCCGTGTCATTGCAAAGAATCCGATTGGTAGCTCAGAGCCTTTGGAAGGCGAAGCAGTTACAATCAAGAGAGTTTGCGAAGCACCATCACCTCCAAGAGGACCAGTTGAGATTTCTGGTATGACTGACACATCATTCACATTAACATGGAAACCATCAGAGAAGGATGGCGGCTCGAGAATCATCGAGTACATCATCGAGATCCGAGAGAGTAACAAGAAAGTGTGGAAGACACTCAGCATAACGCCATTCGATGAGACAAGCATTTTCGTTCAGAAGCTCATTAAGGATCAAGGATATCACTTTAGAATCACAGCACGAAACAAGATGGGAACAAGCGGTCCTCTTATCACTGACGAACCTATCGTCGCTGGCCGTCAAATAAGTAAGTTTTTAGCTAAATGTTTGTTTTGTAAATATTTTTCAAAAACCCGTGAGAACTCACGATCAATGTTTGATGTCGTGATTGATGTTGTAAATTTCCACTTCTTTGTAAAGCACCACCATCTATTCCTCAAAACCTGCATGTAACCAATGTCACAAGTAAGAGTGTGACAATTGAATGGGAAACGCCTGACAGCAACGGCGGCACTGAGATCACAAGCTACATCATCGAGAAATTGTTGACGAAATCGTCTCAATGGAGTCGCGTAGCTACACTTGAACCTTATTGCCTTAGCTATTGTATAGATAACCTGAAGGAAACGACTGAATTGAGCTTTAGAGTGGTGGCTGAAAATGCCATCGGAGTAAGCGCTCCAGCATACACAGAACCTGTTATCCTTAAGACGCATGCAAGTACGTTCGACGTCGTTAAACTTTTCGTTTTCCTTTTTTTATGTAAAATGAGAGATCGAATTCTAATCTCATGAAATCTTTCTTAGCTGTTCCATCACCACCGTCAGGACCACTCGAAATTCGTTTGATTGGTGCCACGACGAATGTCGTTGAATGGGGTGTTCCAGAATCAGATGGCGGAGCGCCACTGACTGGATACAACATTGCCATTCGCGATATCAAAAAGACTATGTGGATTGAGGTTGGACGTTGCAAAGAAGATGTTCAAAAGTTCAACATCAGAGACTTACAAGAAGGACACCATTATCTTATCAGAATCTACGCACGTAATGAAATTGGAAGCAGTGACCCTCTTGAATCAGAAGAACCTTATGAAGTGCTTCATGGCATCGGTAAGGATAAAAATATTAACGAAGCTTTCAAAGCTTTTTCATTAAAACAAATAAATCTTTTAGGACATGATCAAGCTGACGATCCACGCTCACAAATGACCGGATGGAGTACAGAAAATACTTCTTCGTGGATGCGAGAGCATAATATGGACGCCGATATCAGCACATACGCGAAAGCGAAACTGTTACGAAGGGACGAATATTTCTTCAAGATTTGGCATCACGCCAAGAAGCTTTTCAAATAATTTTTCGAAGCAAAAAAGAAAATCGAAACTTTTTTGTATCATACATTTTTTTATTGAATTATTAGTTTATGACAATTTTGTCACATTTGTTGAGCATTTTATTGCGACATCTTTCAAGTTTAAAGTAGGAGATCAAACAAAGGTTCGCAAATCAAGATCGATGCGAAGAGTAGCAAACAAACCGATGGTTGATTGATTACTTTCGACTTGTTAGATGTTGACGATGAAATATTCTTGTTATCGGAAAGGGAAGAATGTCGCTGAAGGAAGATCTTGAGGCATCAAAGCGAGCACTAATTTCGGGAGACATAAACTAGATGCACAACTAAGACCTCAATGATCTCCAACGCGACCTTTCGCCTTTTCCTTATTTCCTTGTTTTTTAATTCATGCCAATAAAATTATAAATATCCAAAATCAAGTCGTTTGAGCTTCAAGGATCTCATTTCCTTAAAACAAAATATTTGAATCATTTGATAAATAGTCTAAATTTATTTTTCATTTTTATAAGTTGAACACTTTTTGTCTGCGTACAGGAAATTTAATTAAAGCAGGGTCTGCTAGTTCAAACAAATTGCAGATAAATTTGTTGTTGATACGCTTGAGACTGAGTGCGATGAATAATAAATATATTCAAGTTTGTAGATTCCAAAGAAGATCGTGTGAATGCAGCGTAGAAATACTTGGAAAGAAATTCTTATGAGATTTCTTGAATTAATTCTTCAATGCTTCGACAGGTAACAGTTGAATGTCTAACAGCTTAGCGGTGCAAGGCAGGACAATTCCATAATTGAACATCCACTGGAACATGAACAGCGCAAACAAGAAAAGGTCTAAAAGAGAAATTTGTTAATCAATTACGAGATTATTGAGTACGCAATTTCTTTAGAAAAACATTATCTCTGGTTCTGAGTAATTTAGCCACGAACGGGTTTATTTCTCAGTATCACTGTTTACTCAGCTGAATTTTATAATATTTTGTTCTGTGGCGTGTTGTTTATTTAATTTGGGAGTGGTATACGAGAAACAAGGCCTTCACATTCTAAGTTCCCATTTAATTAAATACTTACGGATTGAGATTCTTTCCCATCTCTCCATCATGTAAAGTTCAGTCATCATTAGGTATCGTAAATACCTACAAGTGCAACCAGGAGATAATTGGAATCAAGGTTGATGAAAGATTTATTGATAAATATTAATTTACAGAATTTATCGACTTAAGTTCTTACCAATAGTTGATGAACTTCAAGACACTGCTAAGTAAGCTGTCCAACATCTTTATGACCGTCTCGCACTTGCCTCCAGAAATAATTAAGTCGCCGGCGAAAGTTTCGCGAAATAAATTAATTTCAGAAAACTGGTCGCAAAACCGAGCAACGGCAAAAATTCAAAAATAACGAATCTTTGTGTAAAGTTTATTCAAAAGTCAATCGACGGCTCTTCTTTTACTTTAACCATTTCTCACATAGTTTGCTTAATTGTCATTAATCATTAATCCATCCCAGAAATTTTGATGTCCAAATTCGTCATCTTTAATTGCCATGGAATAATTCTGAGAAGAAAATATTTCAAGACATTTGACATTTGAAGGTTCAACTCTGTCAATCGTAAGATTCCCATAAGCAGCGATATTATGATACGCGAAATCGTGATACAATCTGATAAGTTGACTGCTAATAGCTTTGTCTTCTTGCGAGAAATTTCCACAGCAACCGGGATTTAAATAAATCATAAACACATCGTCGCCGTGAGAAACTCCTACAATTTCTTGTTTCACTTCCCTGCGAACACGTTTTTGATAGTTTTTAGCATTTGCTCTAAATTTGCTAAATTTTCTACCCTCTCTAACAGCACGGAAGTAATAGAAATATGTTGGCGAAGACTTAGACTGTAGTTGAAGGGCATTGTAAGCTCCGTAGTGGAAGAGACGATCTGTGATTGCCTAAAATTCAAAGATGTTTTCAAAGACTTTCAATTTAAAAATTTAAATATTGAACAAACCTGAAGAAATGATTGGAAAGTGCTTTTTGAGATCGTTTGATCGTTGAGATAAAATTGACGAATTTTTCTAGAAAACTCAAGCTTTTTAGCTTCATTCGTTGTTGTTCCATTAAAATCAAAAATGAAAGGCGCAAACTCATTCCAATTGTCATTGATGGTCTTCAAGACGTCATCATTGTAAAACTCATCCGCTGGATACAGGCCTTCGTCTTGTGTTTGCGAAACTAACCATGGCAGCTTCTTAGCGGTATCGGCCTTTAAAATATTTAAAGGATGATCAGTGAGAAAAGCTCCATCGGTCTTTGCTTCAACGACAACGCCAAATGGGGAGAATGGATTGTATAAGAATGGTTGATATTGCTTGGCGAACATCACAATTTCCTTTGAAGGTTTTCCTCTCAAACAGTTTAACAATTCTATGTGATTCTCTCTGGGACAATTTGTGTAAGTAGCAAGGTCATGAGCCTTTTCTTTTGCATTCTCCATCACCACCCAAGGATTGATGGCCACTCCTGAATGTGAAATTCCGTTATTGAATAATCCATCAGTGAGTTGAGACATGTAATGGAGTTGAACACTTGCACCTCCTGCGGAAAAGCCAACAATCGTGACCTTATCAGGATCGCCATTGAATGCATCAATATTCCTTTGAACCCATCGTAACGCTTCAACTTGATCTTTCATTCCAAAATTCCCTGTGATGACTTCATCTTCTGTACTCAAAAATCCGAGAACACCCAATCGGTAGTTGACAGTGACTAAGATTAAATCTTGTGTGTGCATCATAATTTCAGGTCCATAAGTCTTTCCGCCGCCGAACATAAACGCGCCACCATGAATAAAGAAAATGACCGGAACTTTGTGATAAGATTGGACAACACTTTTGGGAACAAAGACGTTCAACGTCAAGCAATCTTCACTTCCTTCGTAGATGTAGCCGTAGTGGTCATACTGAGCACAAACATCTGAAAAATTCTTGAATTCTCGAACACCTTCCCACGTCTGAGAATATTTTTTCGGGTCAGCAAATCGCAAATCTCCAACTGGGCTCTCAGCGTAAGGAATTCCTCGAAAAGCAAAGAACTCTTCACGTTCTTCTCCAACAATGTTTCCTCCTTCAATCGTAACAATTTTATTCGTCGCGTACATCGCCGGATGAAATTTTGCCATCATGAATAGCGAACACATCACCATAACAATAAACTTGATCTCAAGCATCATCGCGATGTTCACTGACCGAAAGACTAAAGAAGACTGGAAAGAATTCCTCGACAGATGCTGATAAAGAGATCAGTCAGGTCAGTGATGAGATATTTATTCGTTATCAATTTGGAACAAGAGTACGAGAATGTCAATGTTAGTTATGAATAATTTTCAATCTCGTTTTCAATTGCTGAAAAGAAACAAAGTTACTTCTAACTTTTATCTTTTCTCGAAAGATAAATTTATCGAATTAAATTTTTGTGTAATTTTATTTTTTTTCGCTTTAACAAATCTAGTCAGAAAAACTAGAGAATAAAAAAACTAACTATTCATTTGATGAAATGCAGATGTACGCAAATGAATTAACTTTTTTCAGAGTCCTCGGAAAAATCATTTTCACATAAATCAAAAACTTAATGAGCTTCCGACTTCAGAAAAGCTTCATAATCTTTCTCGCTTAACAAAGTTTCGAGTTCGCTGGGTTTTGCAAGTTTGATCTTAAATAGCCAACCTTTGTCATAACAGGAAGTGTTCACAAGACTGGGCGTTTCTTCTGCTTCTACGTTCTTCTCTGTCACATCGCCACTGACTGGCGAATAAATCTCACTAGCTGCCTTAACTGATTCTAATGCTCCAATCTCATCTCCTTGACGAAAACTCGTTCCAATGTCGGGAAGTTGAGCATAAACTACATCACCAAGAGCTTCTTGTGCATAATTTGAGATTCCAACTGTTCCAATGTTGCCGTCGACGAGAACCCATTCGTGTTTCTTTGTGAATTTTCGTTCTAAAATAAAATTATGTAAGTTAAGTTTAAAAGGTTATCGCGTTCAATGTCGAAGCCTTATCTCTCTTACCTGCGTGACTAATTAGTGTGACACTGAAACATCTGACCCGGTTTGTAAATTGTGTTGCATTAATTTTCGATAGGGCAGACTTCGATGACCGCAGTAAAACTTGTGAGAAAGCCATTGTTTTAATTGATTGACAGGAAATCAAACACTTATCGACAGTTTGCAAAGTCAGACCGTCTGATGAACAGTCTAATAACGAATGAACAATCCGCTAGAGAATTTAATTAATTTTTCGAGAGAGATTCCTTACAAAAACAAATGTTCAGGGCTTTCGATGAAATTTCATTGAAGTTTCATTGAAAACGTCTGAGCGCTTTGAAATATAAGCGGGAAAATTAAAATCCCTGAAAGATCCACCCTCTCCCACTGTCAACGACGCAAATACGAAAATTTAGCGTATTCTCTCACAAGTGGAGGCTCAAGAGGTTATCATTACATTGCGAGTGATCGTAAAATCACAAAAAAAAAACTTCCATGCTTGAGACACGCTGTTATCAAATAAATTTAATGCCACTCGTTGAACTCTCCTCATCTCTGCTGGGGATAATTGTGAAACGTACTTTGAGAATGTGAGATAACAGCAAATGTTTCAAGTCTCGGACGTAATTTATTTTTATTTTGCGAAGATTATTTGTCGAACAAAATGTTCACTGATATCTCGAGTTTCTCATGGCTGAGCGAAGCTGCGGCCGAGGTTCATAGTGGCTGTTGTGAGGAGCTGGTTGGTTGTTCAAATGCATTGCGCTCTGACGATCTCTTAACTCTTTCTGAACTTTTTCTTGGTTTACAGCTGCCATCGACATTCGCGCTTGAAAGTTTTCATCAAGGTTTGTAGCTGATTTCGATCTAAGTAAAACTGGAGGTTGAGTGGAGAGTGGTCGTTGAACGCGAGGAATATCGCCGGTTAGATAATTGTACCACGGGAAATTTGGTTTCTCACTGTGAATTTATAATTAGGAAAATTTCTCATTATTTTTAAATAAATATTCAACTCACTTGTTCGGATCAAAAGCTCGAATCGGTTGATTATTGTAAATCGAATGTCCTGGTAATTCTTCATCTTTCCTAAATCCATTATTTTGGTGACCAGTTTGATTAACTCCTCCCATGCGATTATAATCAGAGACTCTGAATGTTTGTGTAAACAAATAGAGAGCCATTGCTAAGTTAATAATCCAGAGCAAGTAACCACGCAATGCAATCGATGCCAACATTCCCGAAGTGTTTTGTGCCGTTACAAGAATTGCTTCAGTCGACACAGCCCAATCAAGATCTGTTTGAGAGCTGAATTGCATGATAGTATTGTAGTCAATGATGAATAGAATGAATAGAACCAAATCAATCATGGAAATCACGAAAGTGATAAGAATCCAGAGATAAAGAAATACGTTGCTGTGACGAATGTTGCTTTTTTTGACGTCTAGAATCATTAAAAATTAATTGATGATGACTATCATTGCAAATATAACAAAATTCACTTGTAATCAACGTCACTGAACTGAAGAGCCACAGCAAACTCAAAGATGCAACAACCCACATAAATATGTGGATGTCGCTTGATGTTGTAAGGTCTAATGTTGAAATTGCTGAAAAGTCGACTTCTGGAAATCCAGTGAACTCGCAATCGCCTTGAATAAAGTAACAAATAGAAAATTATTAATTAGAAATTCATGATTTGTTTGAAAGCCTTTTACCTTGGAAATACATATTGACGAGAGTGAATCTTAAAACATTGGCGTAGTTCGCTTCAAAACCAGTAAAGTTAATGCTGCAATTGTAGGAGAGAAGCGCCACAATGCTCATTCCAAGCCAGGAAAGAGCCTGAGCCTGCAAGTTTTCTCAATGAATCATTTCTGGGATTTCAAGAAATATTTTAGCGACGGAATGTATCAATGTCAAATATCACACACTACGTAAACTTTTCTTTTCAACTGATAAAAGTAAATGGAAATCAGTGATTACGCTAACAAAAAAAAATTCAAAAGCCGATAAATTTCCAAGTTCATCAGAAACATAAAAGACGAGTCGCGGCTGAAGAATTATCGTGGACAGTGTAATCTACGATGAAAACGAGGATTACAATGGTAAGTGATAACATTGTTGAGTTGTGAAGTAGTAAGTGTTTGATTAATTTCTAAATTATCTGACTTTTGATTTTTAAATTGCATTCACTTGATTGATCACTTTGTCCTTACCATCCCGAGCAGACCCGCAAATAATGCCGTACATCGCATGAACTTGTAAGACGAGAATGGAACTGTCACTTCCATTTAAACCAATTTATCTTTCAGAATTGTAATAAATGTCAATTTTACAAGTCTAATCAAGAGCAAACGAACAAGTGACTTTTGTCCTCGATGCGAAATCAGAAACTGATTTTAGTTGAGAGAAAAAGAGTGGCGTAATATTATCGAGTTCTTATCAATCTCGTGACAATACAGAAACACCTACCGAAGTACACAAAATAAAGAGTCGATCAATGGAAAGTGCACTGGAAAGCGCGTCAAAACAAAATATTGCTATTTTTAATTATTTAATAATTTTTGTCTAAAATATTCAAATAGAACAATCGCATCCTGATTTTATTAAAAATAGAAATATAAAAGCTTTCGAAAGCTCATTTCAGAAAGCTCTTCTGAAAGCTCTTATTTATAAAAACTTTTTCGAATCTAAAAATAAAACGAAATCTTTGTCAACAAAGCTTCAAGGCCTTTAATTTTTAATTCCAGCTTTAGAAAGGGAAACTCCATAACAAAGAGGGCAATAAAAACACTCGAAATAATTTTTCTTCTTTATTGAAAATAAATTCAGTTTCCATTATTAAATTTAGTATTGCACAAGTGCTCGACATGCTTTCAATTGTTTAACGGTTTCCTTAATCTCTAATATCTCTGATTTTGATCGAATCGGTTCCAGGAATCATCACCATCTGAGTCTGAGTTTAAGTTTGCTCTTTTCGTTTTAGGAAAGTGAAGGGTATAGTCGGGAATTGGAACTCTTGGCAATTCCTCGTCTTCTTTCAAGTCAGTAAAAGCTTTCTTGGGCATGTCATCGCGTGCTTTAAAATAACTCCAAGGGAACTGACCGCGAATCTCTTCAGGATTGTTCATGGAACTGTTTCGTTGAACTGGATCTCCCTTTAATGCTGACAGACGATTCTCTGGTTGATCGGATCTGCGTACATCGCCAATGAATGATGGATTTTGTGAAATTCGGTTTGGGTTATATGGCTTAGGTGGAACGGGTGGTCTTTGCTTAGCTTCGCTGGAATTTCTGTTTAGCTCTGCGACCATTGGCAATACCCGAACTCTAGTTTGCGCATGATGTTTCTCTTGATTACTTTCCTGTTTCAAAGGTTCCAATGTTCGAACAACGTTCCCGTTCGATGACGAATAATGACTTAAACGCTTCTCGAGCTCACTGTCATCATAACGTTGATTGTTCGGAACTGCTTGTGATGCTGGTCTTTCAACGTTTTTCGGTTGGACATCAAGTGATGTTGGTCGTTGCGCTGTGTTGTTATTTTCTTGTGGTGGCTTATAATCGTGTTTTTTGTAAGCATAAACAAAAGGTTGGGGACTTGTATCATTGTATCGAATGGGAGTCTCGGGTTGCGCAACACTTTCAGCTCTTGCTGGTAGCTCATGAATAGAATTCTGATCACCATTGAGTGGAATGACTTTTGTTTGTTGCTTTTGAGCGGTGATATCAGATTGCGAGTTTTCGAATGCTGGATTCGTTCGGCTTAGGTTCTGCGAGTACTGGCGGATGGTGTCATCGACGTATTTATGATAAGTCGCCGCCGCCCATCCAGCTTTGATGATTAGTGTGATTATGACGATGTCCATGATAAGAAAAACAAAGAATTTAGAAGTTGTCAGGAACATGATGACGGGCGGAAGATAACGCACTAGAATGCCCAATTGCTCCTCAAACACGGGGATGACTGCATCTGCATTCTCGATCTCAAGAAGTTCGACGAGCCCTTTAATGTGCTAAAATAGACAAAAATTTGTTACCAAAGAGTAATGAAAAATTATTTCAATATCTTACCATTGCTTTGATAGTGTCCATGATATAAAAAGTCGTCGCTGTCACATCCATGGCTAAGATAGCAAAGCAGACGAGAATCCATGGAACAAAGAAAACAGGAAAACTTTTCTTTCCCATGCAAGAGTTGTTGATGCCGACCAACGCATATAAAGAAGTAAAAATCAGAGCTCCATACAATCCCACGTAAATCAATGTGAAAATGTAAGTTCTGTAAACAGCTTGCGTTTCATCGGGAATGGTAGCAGTAACGCCTGTGTTTATATCCAATAAAGGGAAATTGAGAACCGTCTTGCACTCTTTGACTGAAATATAAAAAGTTTTAATTTTTTCGAGGAAGTTTCAACAAAACCTTTTACCTCTAAAATAGAGAAGAAACATCATGTAAACCAAGGGGCTTCCAGTCATCTCGATACTGCATCTTCTCACAAGAAGCGAAAGCACTGATAACGTCACGAAAATTAGCCCAAAAACCTGTTGAAATAAATAAATAAATCAAATCGTGGTTTTGAAACTCAGGCAAACAACGTTCGCAATCATTCCGATTCACCGAAAAGGAATTTTTCATTGTTTTATGTCTCGCTTATCAACTTTATGGTGAGATAAGGAAGTCAAATTATCGTAGGCTTCCCATGTAACTATTTTCCATCATTCCTTCCATTCTTTTGATAATTTTGTCGCCGTTCATTAATCAATCAATTAATAAAATTGATGGAAGCTTCGTTTTCTTTAAAACTCAATTAAACTTGACTTTAAAGCGGCCGCGCGAAAGTTCATTGACAATTGTCACTTACCACAGAGTAGATTGCAGCTGATACCAGCACGGTCTTATAGTTTTTCATGTCTCCAGATAATCACTTCTTCGATGTTAATTAAAACAATAAAAATAAAGTTCCGGATAAGTAGATTGGTCTGAAAGTGAAAACGATTCAATTATTGACCACTTTTGCTTCTTTTATCGCTCGAAATTCAAGTGGAATTCAATAATTGTGCAGTAAGCCGAGATAAGCGATAACTCGCGATAAAGGAAACTTTTTTTATTCCATCCGATCTCAAGTTCTCCTTTCCGCTTGAAGCTGAATCATTCGATTAAGATTGAGTCATTTGTCTAATAATAAAATTTGAGATTATTCAACGATTAACTGCACAGAACTTTTTAGAAGATTCTCGCAATTTAGCAAGCGGCACGATTATTTTTTGTAAACAAGCACGTCTACGTCATTAATTGCACAGTTGACTATTCGTTTCTACAGAAACTTGATTGCATAATATCGCGGTTCTTCAATCTTCAGCGTTATAACAAGAGTGTGAGTCTAATAATAACATCGCCACTAACTCGAATGACCTTAAATTTATTTGTCTTTTCTACTGTTTGACTGAGTCTGACGATAATTACATTATTTGCGCCTCTCTATTTAAACATTCTTCTTACTTCTCACTGCGGTAACTCGCACACGACTGAATCGACAACGAGGGAATCTCAAAAAATAATAAAATTCACCGAAGTATCGAGAGATAAGATAACAGCAGCAGATATGAAGGAGAGCGTTGAACAAATTGGTTGATAACAATTCGAGAATTTACTCACAACTCGTGAGTGTGAAAGTTAAAAGTGCGTTGATTGCTTTCGCGGGTTTGACAAGTAGGGATTGTACGGTGGTTGTGAGTCGTATGTTGATTGGCCTTGTTCTTCTTCATCAGCGTTCGTTTGACTCACGATGACGTTGACGTCATGAGTTCTCTTCGGTAGAGTCGCAACGGGTTCTTCTTCTCGAACCTCTACTGTCTTTATGATTTCTTCGTTTTCTTTGCAAACTTGCCAAACAGCTGATGGAAACACAAACGCCACCCAAAAGTTGAGAATTAAAAATACAACGGTTTTGGAAGTAGCGGCAAACATGATCATCGATGGTAAGCTTCTCGTTGAAATAGAAATTTGCTCGATGATTGGACGCATTTCTTCAGTGTTTTGAATCTCCATGATCCTCATTAGACCGTTCACTCCAAGTGCTGAGAAATATTCAAAAATATAAAATCCTGAAGCAGTCAAATCCATGATGACGATTGATCCAAAAATTGTGATGAATGGGGCGAAGTACAACCAAAATACGAGATGCTTCGACTTTCCAGTTTTCCTCAGCCCGCCTACATAAAATGAATCATCAATAATTAACACAAACTCGTTATCAGCTGATAAGAAAAGTGACTCACAGAAAGAAAGAATGCAAGTGATGACGAGAAAAATATTTAGAGTCAGATAGATCACAGAGAAGATCAAAGTTCTGAACACTGCATTACTCTCCGTTGGCATTTCGGGTTGAAGTGAGATTTCTTGATTTATTCCATCGAGAATACTCCAATTCACTTCATCGTAGCATCGACCAGATCGAAAGTAAATCAAGTAAAGCATATAAATCACTGAACTCTCTCGAAAGTCATATCCACATCCGTAAGCAGCTAAAGCCATGGACGAGAGGACAATAAAAGTAAGACCAAGGATCCCCGAGTAGATCAAGATCGAGTACGCAGTGGTTGTTGGTGATTTCATTTTTCTATTCTTTCACCTAACCAGGAGACACTTGAAAAACAACTGAAGCTTTCGTTGTCGATTTCGCGAAATAAAGTTGTCTATCATTTCACTGATAAATCAAAAACATTACGATAAGATATTGAAGCAAAGATTGAGTGTTCAATTAGGCCTGAAAGTTCAGAAACAATTTTCCTAATTTAATTAGTAATCACGTTTTATTATCACAAGTGATTTGACGCTTCACTTGTTTCAGCGGATTGGTTGATATTTACACGAGGTAGTGTTGGATAAAGATTAGGACCTTTGTTGTTGTTATTTACGATACGTTCGAGGTCAGCTCGTTGTAGATCGCCAAGTCTTTTGTTTGATTCGCCAAGTTTCCATCCAGCGATTGCTACTCCGATAAAGATTGCGATGTTTGCCATGAAGATGATGACGATTTTGGAAGAAAAAGCGAGCATGATGAGCGATGGTAAAATCCGAACGTGAACAGCGAGATTATAGAAATGAAGAATAAAATCTTCTGGATTTCTAATTTCCAAGCTCGCCATTAGTCCCAAAGGCGTCTAAAGAAATTATTTAAGTTAAAGTTTAATTATCGAAATCACTAAACTCACTGAATGTTGAATCAGATCTCCACTGTAGAGACTCATAGCGACAATATCGAGGATGAAAACGAGAAAGTTCATAACGAGGAATGGCAAAATGAAGCTCATGTACGTCTTGAATCTGCTTCTGACCGCGGGTCTCAATGAATCTATTAATAAAGTTTAATTTGGATTAGATAATTTTTTCCAATCTAATCTCGTGATTGAACTTACACAATAACGAAGCCGACGTGATTATTGAAAGAATGCTAAACAATAAATACAAAAGGGTTAGGACGAATGTTCTTAAAGTTGCCAAATTCTCTGCAGGCCATTGTGGTTGGGTTGGGCTGTAGAAGCCAAGATTCCACCAGTAGATATAAGGATAACATTTGTATGATCGGAAGTAGAGCAAGTAAGTCATGAAAGCGACTGGCTGACGTTCCATCCAACTTTCCAGATGACAAAAATGTGCGAGAATGGAAAAAATTGAAATCAAAATCGTGATTCCGCTGATAATCTAAAATAAAGTTTGAAGAAGAAAAGTTCGTGAAGTTGAATTTAATAAATTTTTACCAGCGTGAAGATCGCAGAAAATTTAATAAATTTTCTCTCCAACATCTTTTTGCTTTCGTGATTGAAATGACTCTGAGCGTATTGAGTAATTCACCAGATATTTGTATCGAATATTAACAATAAGTTGATTAGATAAAGCTTGAATATCTGAGCGATTAAACATGACGCATTAACATCAAACGACGTGCAATCAAATTTTAAGATAAAAGAAAAGCAATTGAACTTGTCGTCAAATGTTTTGTTTTGAATTAGTCATAACTGAACTGCAAAACTTTATCGGAAAACTTTTTGACCTGATACTTTTACTTTCGAGCTTGAAAATTGGTTTTCCAATTAAGTAAGTGCTAATGGAAATTTGTTTTTAAGAAACCGGTAAATTGTGTTCCATGAAATTCGTAAACAAGATAAGAAATTAGTATAAAGAGTTGGAAAATTTGTTTACACCAAAAGAAAGTTTCTGTTCAAAAGCTCAAAATGAAAATCGGATTGATTTCCTTTATTTTGATCATCGCTGTGATCATTTTAGAGTCCTCAGGTGAGAGCGATTTTTTTAAACGAATGAAGTGATTTCAATCGCTTTTTCAGCGGCTAAGACTTGTGAAAATGGAGCTCGACCACCTTACTGCTGCACAAATGGTTCGTCGAGTCCATATTGCTGTGAAAATGAATCACAAAGTCCATTTTGTTGTTCCAATGGATCATGGAAGAAAGGCTGTACGTGGTAAATAAATCACTTCATGATCATTGAGAAAATTGAAATAAAGTCGAAAATCTTTTTAAAAAAAATCGTTTTAATTCAAAATTGAACACTGTGCTCTTATGATCACAAAAGGTAACTCAACAGTTCTTGCTAGAAATCCGATTGAGTCACCCCCTGAAGATTGAGCACCATTCTTCGTGTTCTTCAATGTTTTTCGAGGTTTCGACTCGTTCGGATGTAATTTTGTTTTTCTCCATCGCGGAGCGAGAAATGCGGAAAATTGTGACAAGAAGTGAATTCATAAGATAACGAGAAGTCAAATTTAAATAAAATTGCAGATAAATTCTCAGTTTGCCAGAAGATATATCGAGAAACAAATTCCTTGTTTATGTTTGTGAAATAATTTTTGTTTTGTCTCGCGAGAAGTGAAGAAATCAGTGAAATGGCTCGACTTACAGAAGAAATGATTATCGCTCGTAGCAAGCAATCGGATTTGACGGCGATCAAAAAGCTAAACTGCTGGTACGTTCATCTCGCTCTTGATGATTCATCTCGATTCTGACCGGAGATGACAAAAACAGAGCAAAGGCGATTAAATTCCTTTGTGGTGTCATGCTGTCCTACTTAGGATTTGTATTTGTTGATTCAAACCTAAACAGTTCTAGTTGCTATGATCTATCTGTTGCATGTCGTTGCACCGGAAAAGTTTATGAAATGGAAAAGTGCCATTGTAGAACCAGTTTACGATTCAAACTCATAAGATTCCATTAGGAATTGTCTCGCGCAAAAACAAGTTCCAACGAATCTTTGCATCTCCCACGCCCGAACTACGCCGTTAATCGCCTTGATCTTTCTTGAGCGACTTGTGCAATTTCAACTAATGGATTATCCTTGTTTGCAGGGGGTCTGAGTTGTCTGACGTGTCGATTATTCGAAGGCTGAAAGGTGTTGAAGTACTCGCTTTGAGGTAAGTGAAATTTTATTGCTTTTTCGTCTGATGGTATTTCCTTGGAAAGTTCATTAACCTCGCGTCCAATTTCCTTTGGAAGTTCCGCATCGAGATGAACGTCATCAAACGACCTTGACCTTTTCTCTCGACTGTCCTTTCGTATTGATTTTCACGTGTGTAACTTACACACCCTCTCGTTCTATTAAGCCATTCAGTCTCTGAGATAATAAACGAGCTATCGTCTCCGCACCCCTCACAAGCACATTTTTTGCGTCGAGAGCTTTTCCATTTTCCCTACCGCTTGCCAAAGAAATGTTTAAAGGAAATGTTGACATTCTCTTCGACTTTTAAGAGATGTTGGCAACCAATTTAGAGAAGTATCATAAATTCCTACCACGACCCACTTTCCTTATACTTTTCTCTCTTCTCTCTCAGTCTTCCTCTTGCGAAACAGCATAAACAATGTCTCTAGTGATCGTTCGACCCAAAAGTCGCAACTGGTTGCATAGAGAAGCGAATGAAAGAACTAGAAATGGAAAGAGATAACGAGAGACCTAAAGAACCGTTCATTTTCCGTCATGGCTAGCTTGTCATTGTTTTGTTATGCTTCTACAAGTTTAACTATTGAGAAAGTAAAAATAATGTTTGGCCATTTAAAGCTTAAGAGACTCAACTTCTACCAGAATAAATAAACAACGACATCACAATTGCTTTCCTAGTGAAATTGGAGTTTAATAAGCGTCAATTAATTTAGCGACTTTTAATTCGCTTTGCTTTGTTTCTCAAGTCCAGCGACATTAGCTAGCTCGAAGTAACAAAGAACAGCTTTAATTGATTAAACTGCGCGTGTAATTGTAATATGATCGATTGAAATGAATAAAGTTTTCTCGACCGGGAGGAGCAGTCACCACCTTCTCAAGCTGTGAACCGTGAATTTTGATTGAAGCAAAACTCAAATCTCAATTAAAAAACGAGCAAAATGCGGAACACATTAAATTTTATTTCTGTCGAGAGAGTTTGTTGTTGTTTCAATGGCTGTTGGAACAACATCTCCATGTATAGTCGAAAGATTGAACGTTGCAAACGAAACGAAGCACGATGGATGAATGAGCTGCTTTTTGCGCAATTAAAATGTTGCTGTCTCGGGCGCTACTTCGACAAAGGGAATGTATCAGAGGTTGACAATCTTAAAGGGAATTCCAAGGCGAGACTCGATTTGCTTATGGAATTAAAGTTTCAATCCGATAAAGCTTCTTCAATTCCATTGTAATTAGTTCAATCAATACTAAAGTTGTTTTTAAAAATGATCGAACGAAACAAACTGAGGCGACGGCAGATGTTGTCGCTTGTTTCTTCTATTAGCTGAGATATTTCCAAAATGACCGAGACTTTGCCGTTCTTCGCCTTCATCTGCGAGAATTGTTTGTGTGAAACTTAACGAATTTGTGAGTCATTTTCATGTGTAGGAGTCACGGCAATGATGTCATAAGTGCGGAGACGTGGAATTAAAAAACGAGAACTTATCGTTGTTATATTGCTCGCAGTTGCTTTTCAAGTTCATTGCCTTCCCGCATAAGATAACGAATAGCGAGAAGCTTAAAGTAAATCTCTACACGTGAGCTCAAATCTTTCTTGAAAGTGAAACCGTTTTCTCCCCTTAATTAAATCTTCTTCTCGCTGAAACCGCAAATCGATATAAATGCCGTGAATTATGTTTTCTTCTTTGTAAACACTCGCAAATCCAATTGTTCGTCTAAATTGACTAGATGAAGACAACAATGATGCTCTTTGATCACATGTTCAGCTTAATTGACGTGTGAGTGTAAAACACGAAGATTAAAACAGAATTAAAAGTAATGATTCCAATTAGTGAGGAAAGAAAGTTTTCATGTTTTATTGACTCTGAAGTGATTTGAATAATTCATTGTCGGTGATTAAGAAACCTAAGCGTCATGTGCGTTGAGTTTACTAATTGCATCAAGTCTTGAAATGGTGTGAAAATGTATGCTTCTTATAAAAACATTTTGATTGAATTGTTTGCTGCGTTCAAAAAAACTTTTGAGTTAACGAGCTCATCACTAGTTACAAGAGTTTTTGCGAAATGGAAAACTTACGTAGTTCATGCTTAAACATGAGAAGTCTTTACCGTGAAACTGACGCAACTTGGGCGATCGCCTCAAGAACGAGGCGATTTCGTTCCATGAGAGTGCAAATCTCAAAGCTTGGGAAGCTTTTGCTGTGTTTGTTGATGTAATCGCAGTTTACCTTGTAACCAAGCTTTGCTGCTTCAATTGACTCATATCTGGGTGGAAACTTGTTAAAATCTTTATCATTTGATGGCAGGTCATCGATGTTTGGATATTCATTCGTACAAGCTTCGCAAGCGCACTCGAATCGATAACTTTTCATGATCTCTTCCTGTCTTTCTTGCTTGCCAGCTGTGAAAAAATTGCTTCGATAGCAAACGAAAAGCTGCTGATTCCTTTCGATCGGACGAGAAACGACGAATGCTAATTTATTCTCGACAGCGATTCTCGTGATGTTCGGCGCACATGAATGATTGAAGAACGAGGAGAATGCAAATATTCCTGATCCAACCACTCCACCTTCCTGACTTGCAATACCAAATGAATTTGTTATGATGATCTCCATTTGCTTTCTCATAAACTGGTCTAAAAATTCTTGTTCTTTCGGATCTTTTGTAATTGATTGCATGAGTTCAACGTGTTTATCCATCAACGGTATCATATCCTCTGGAATTGAGTTCTTCTGTAGTGAGTTAATAACTTGAAGCAGATTCTGCTCTTTTTGCGTATCGCTTATTGATTTCGAGAAGTCAAAATCGAAAACATTTTTGGGCACTGTGTGATCATCGTAAAACTTCTGTAGGTTCTCGATTGTTCCGAAGACTCCTAAAGCTTCAAAAACAACTCGATGAGCCACTTCTATTATTCCATTTTCATCTTCCGGATTGATGTCAATTGTTTTACACTCAAAGTGATGAAAACGATCGGCAGCAATCATGCAAGTCTTCGAGCAGAACATCGCTAAAAAGAAAAGTTAAGTGAATGACGACTTGTTTGTTTTCGTATCTCACCGTAATCGCACTCGCAGCACGGAAAAAGATTTAATTTGTCACTCTTCAAGCAATTTGCGCAATTAGTAAAACGGGAACTGTTGAGTATAAATTTATGGAACGGCTCCTCAATACAGATAATATCGCCAGCTTTCAAAGCTCTTGTAGTGATTAGATGACGCCCAAAAATTTTACTTTCTCTTACTTTGATACAGTCAGCGACGTAAGGAATTCTTTTGTTCGGTGGATGTGAGAGTTTAAAGAAGTTCCACGGGTTTGCTCGTGGATCACGTACGAGAACCTCAAGGAAGTCCAGACATTTATCTCTTCGTTCTAGAAGCTTTTTCATTCTTTCGTCTGGGTAGCCGCAATCGATAGCGAGTTGAATGTTCTCGAGGCACAAGTCGTATTCTCCTAATTCGAGATAAACAGCTGAGCGATTAGCGAAAGCCATAGAAAATTCGCGTGATCCTGGCAGAGACTTGCAAAGACTTTTGTTGTAACAAACCAAAGCTTCATAGAATCTACTAGCTTTGTAATGTTCATTCCCCTTCAATCTGAATTCGTCGGCAGACTCTTTGCTTTTTTTTAACTCCATCACGACAAAACAAATTCTAGTTTGTTCCCACTGCCGTCTGATAAGACACTGAGTAGATTTGATAATGTTTTTAAGAAACTTCCGTTCTCTCTCGAAACTTTGTCATTCGAAGAACTCAGTTGCGTCACCGTGACGAGAAGAGTAAATTGAGAATGATCTAAACTCGTTTGAGGAACTGCATCTTCACGTAATTCAAATATCTTATCTCACATTGCCTGTTATCTTGCAATTTCACGCAATTACTACTTCACAATTAAATTTTGTTTGTCGCGAAACATTTGGAATGTTTAATCATGTTATACAAGTATTGCTATTTTTTCCACTGACTCAAATCAGCGTGATTGAACCTTGTTTAACTCGAGCATCTTTTTCAAGCAACGGCCCAATGACACTCGTAACCGCTTTTAGAAAATAAAATAAAATTAGATTCGGAATTTTCGCAACTGAATCAAAATTAGCAACGCCAAGTATAGATGAGATTTTTCAAATGCAGTGAAGCAGTGTTGCATGTTATTTCGCTATTGTGTGACAGAGCCGAAATTGCGTAATATTAGACAAAGAATTTGTAAACAAAATACGTCGTAAAGAGAAAACGTCGTTCGACTATAAAATTAATGTGGGAAAATAGGAAAATGCGGGAAACTTTTGTTCTGATTGATTCGATTTCCGACTTCAATGCGATGGTTCAGAAATATTTTCCGCTTGATTTTCAAATCGTTCGCAATGCGAGGGGAAAAACCAAAGAAGTAGACAGTTGTTCTCCCCTCACGCGCAGTGAACAACAGCATTTGGTTAGAAAGGGCTTTTTATCCGATTTCCATGAGAGATTTCAATAAAGTGGAAAGAGTTTTCAAAAAAATATTTCTTCTCCGAAGAAAAGCTCCAAAATTATTTAGTTTCGTCGAAAAAAATGGCTGCGCTCGTCAAGTACAGCAAATTTGCTGCTAAATTAACAAATAAAAGCAGTTTGGGAGCTATTGTTAGTGTTCGAAATCATTGGAACAAGGACTTCAAGCCCGCACCTTTCCCTCAAACCCAAAAGGAGATTGAGGCAGCTGCTAAGAAGTACGGAATTCCAGTCGAAGAGTACAAGCCCTATCCTGACGATGGTCTTGGCTACGGAGATTATCCACATTTGCCAGACGTGAGCGTTGAGCGCAAAGATCCACATTACGCTTATGATTTCCCAGAACATAAACGCAACTTCAAAGACCCAATTCATGCTGAAATCGATTTATATTCTGAAGATCGCTTCAACAATAGTGAGTAGAGCAAAACTTTTGATGAAAAAGTTTCTTTACTGAAATTCCAAAATATTAATTTCTAGGCAAATTACGTTATCCCATTTCAACCCATTGGTATAGTTTCTTCGGTATCATGACCTTCTGGTTTGTTCTTTACTTCTGGCTCGAAGACAAGCATATGTTCCAACCATTGCTTCCAAAGCAATATCCGGGAGCAGCTCCAGTTTATACGTACGAAAAGAAGTAAAGACGCTGTCTCGTTAAGTGATGATCGTGTAGAAACAAATTGCAAGTGAAATAAAATAATCCGGCGGCGGAAAGCTGTGGAAATTGTTAAACAATTTGATTTTTCCTACTCATTACGTAAATTGAGAGAAAATCAAAACAGAGAAATATTTTGTTTCGCTCTCTCGATCGCATAAGGGACAGTTCACTATTTTCGTAGCTTAAATATGGAAATTACTCACATTTCGTGACTACGTGATAAATGCACACCTCCTAACATGAAAAGCGTGATTAATTTTCACGGCGCGAGGAAAAACCCACGAAATCATCGTGGAAAATTAGTTCGCTGCATGTCGAATGGACGAATTGTCAGGAAAATAGTTGAAAGCGGTTACAAGTATCGCCTCGACCTCATTCCTTCGCTCCAAATTGAAAATGATAATATATTTTTAATTGATGAAAAGCCGGCAGGAGACGCAATGAAAAATGAAAGCGCAGGCGGAGAAACATTAATCTAATTGGATGATGTTTTCCTTTTATTTACAACTTTATTCATAATCCATAACTCGTATGCGACGTAAATAGAATCGACGGTGACGTTTCGTAAATGTCACGACTCAAGAATCGATTTGCTGCAACATTAATTCAATCGCTTTTCTTCAAATATTTACTGTACGAGTCTGATTTATGATTGAGCGGTTGACATTTTCCCTTTTCGAAGCCTTGCGAGCACTTTAACTAACAAAATATTCAAGTTACACGCTATTGATTCAACTGGCAACGGTGATGTCGATTAATATTCGAATGTTTGAAGTGTGGGTGGAAGACATTTCAACGGCGAACAAACGAATCGTTAATTATCATCGGCCTTGGTTTCGGCAATTAATTCTGAAAGAATGCAGCGATTATGTCGTTGATATTAGATTTGGTGCTTTATCAGGAAAAAAGAAGACTTCTCACTTGACTGAACCATCCCACGCTCTTTATTCTAGATTTATATGGAAATTCTCTTTGCGTTAAAGAATTCATTTAAGAAAAAAGAACTCGGCTTGTGCCCCAAAGAAGACAGGGAAGTGAAAGAGATTTACACGCTCAATGAAAATAATTTCGCATGAAGTATGCCATTAGCACATCCGTTCTTTGACTATCTGCTAAATAATCGAGCGAACAAGTTACGCAAATTATTTCATTCACTTAATTTCTATCGCACATCGACCTGAGCTTTCGTCGAAGCTTTATCGATTTATGATGTTAACCAAATAAAAGATTCAATAATTTGTTTCGTTCCGAATAAAGTAAAGGAATTTTTGCTTTCATGATAAACCTCGATCATTAACCTAATGAGAACACAAAGAGAGTTCATTGAGATTCATAAATTGCAAAGGTCATTTCTTCGAAAACCCGTAGATGGAAGTTACATGCGAAGCAGACAAACTTTAAACACGAACAAGCCGTCAAAATTAAAAAGTATTTGCTCCAAGCTTAATTGAGCGATTCTTCTTGGAATATTGGCGGAACGTGCTCAGCTCGAGAGTTTTCTTCGATCGCTGGTTCCACGTAAGATTGCTGTTAGTTCATATTTATTTAGAAGGTGGAGATTGGTCGTTGACCTGACCATAATAAAAACTCTTCTGTAACTGAATTTCTGTTATGGAAATAAATAACCAGACTAGACTAGACTACAAAGTTTAACTTCGGAAGTTGTGAGTTCAAATTTGTCCAAAATGTAAACTTCTGCGCAAAAAATCTGTTTTTCACAATTTGTTTCCTGTTTTGTCGGTCGGCGTATTCAACGTAAACGACAATGGTTCTAACAACAGCTACAACTACGATTACTCCTTGGATTAAGTTTTCAAGGTTGAAAATGAAAAGTTTATTTTGTTGTGAATAAATTAAATGAAAATAGATTTTCATGAAAATCATTTGAAACCAAAGTCGAATGAATAAGATTTATTTACTTTCCCATCACTGTTAGCTTTATTATGAACATTTTTAAATACAGTCCTTTTGAATGTTTAATGAGTTTTATCGCGTGATCGACTTCAATGAGGTGACTCATCATTAGGTTTGTTCTTGTAAGCTGTTTTCCAAATCTCAAAAAGACAAATTGTCGAATGGAATCTGGAAAAAGAAATAATTTTCATCAGATCGTAAAAATATTGCAATTTAAAGAAAGAAAGCTACCGATAGAAAATCGAAAGTGGCATCGACGTGTGCGTGATGATTGTCCAGGCCCAAATTCCGTAGAAATCTAAGTGAGACTGACGGAAACTCGCTCTGTTCTTAATCAAAGTATTGATAAACCAAATCGCCATGTTTGCAACGAGAAGGAAAGTGATTATCTCTCGACCTGGTTTCGTTCTGTTTTGTTGTGTTCCTCTCGTTCGCCTCCACCAAGAATTCAGAATGAAAATTGTTTGAGCTGAAGTCTGCAACAAGGAAAGAAGCTCCGACAGTAATCCAACTGGGCTGTAGTTGTTCTCTCCAAAAGTGAAGTAACAGCCCATGATGCTGAACATTGAATAAATATAAACACCGCTCTGTGCTAAAAGCAAGAGCGTGCAATCGAGTCCAATGCCGGATTCTGAAAGAGAAAGTTAAAAGACTTGAATCTCACGCGAAATGTAAACTTACGATAGTGTTTTGAATATTTAAGGTCTTGCATCTTGTACATCGCTGAAATGACAGCACTTCCTGTGACGAGATAAAGAATTATTTCACTCCATGTCACTTCAATGACCGCTGTTGCCTTGTAGATCTTTTCTTCATCGAGCACAAAGAACATGATTAGTGAAATGATAGTCAGAACTATTGTGAGAATGCCAGCGAACATTCCACGATGGGCACGTGAGCAATCCACCGACAAATGATGAACGTCCTTGTGAGTGTGATGGCCCATCATCGATTCCTGATGTGCTCGACGTGAAAGATCGTTAAGTTTAATCTTTTTCCACATTTCGTAAAGAATCACTGCGCAAATTAATGAATACTCGATTGTGCAAGGAAAAAGGAAAGGCGAAGCGTTTTGAACCAATCGACCCATAATATTTGTTCTTCGACAATCAATGACGATGTCGATTGAAGTTGCGCGTTTGTGAATTTCATGAGAAATATTTTGCGCTGCAATTGGAGTTAAATCATGATGTCCAAGATGATCTATTTCGTGTTTTGTTTCTTCGACTAGAACGTAAACCCATTCGCACAAGTTAGTCGCGACCATGTGCATCAATCCGAATCTTGAAATCACTTTGTGTCTCGTCATATGAAGTTCCTTTGTGTTGAGGAAGATGAATTGCATCTGAACGATAGTAAGCATCATTCGAACTGCAGGGTTCAGAGCGATCATGAAATTTTTACAAGTTCCTTCGCTTTTCAGCTCAAAGTATTGGCCGAATTCAAGTCCCGAATAAACCATCGAACCAATTCCAAATGCAATTGCGCCAACTCGAAGATAAAAGCTTCCATACCGAATGACTCTCTTTTTGCTGCTCAAACCATTGCGATCACCACTTCTCTCTTCATAGCTGTCGATGATTGAGAATAATTGGCGGTTTTTGATATGCGTTGAGTAGACGAAGATTACGAAAACGATGCTCGTTATGTAAAGATAAAGATAGAAGCCTTGATAGAAGTTTTTCGACTCCTCTGCCTTCGTCGAAAGTATGTCAGTGATTGGAAATGCAATGCCGAGAACAAAAATGACTTTTGCATAAAGCGCTGACAGAGAAATTGTCAAGGAGTCGCTAAAATATTTAAACATTAAAACGATTTCTTAGCCACAGTAAACTTGAAACTCACTTTCCGACTCTTCTATTCCTTTGCTTTTGAACATTTGCCATGTGATTTTCCTTCAATACATGAGTTGGAGCATTTAATGATCGGCTACTGCCGTTGGGACTCGCGAACAATTCCATTATAAACTTTCTCTGTGCAACAAATATTGACGGGCGATGGAGCTGAACAATTCCTTGTGAAGGGCGACGAGAACTATTCGAATGAACCATGAGATCTTTAAGCTCATCTTGACTTGCAGTGTTTCTTCGACTCTCAAAGTTTACTGGAGATAGATAAGTTTGCGCGTCTCCGGTCGTAACGACGATCGAAACTTCGCCAGGCTGATCCTTCATTGTTGTGTCTGAAAAAAGAATGAAATCTCTAGTGAACATCATGTCGAGTTCATTAGAATATTCTAGTAAACAAACGAGAGAATTCCCTGTGAGTGAGAATCTAAAACATTTAGCGTTCAGACGCTAATTGATTGAACTACAAGAGGAGATGTCAATATTTGCTCAATCGTGGATAATTAATTGTGAACTGGAAATTGATTTCATCGATTAATAATTGGTCAAGACGTTTCATTGTTCTTTGTTTATTTATCGTTTAGTGATTATCTTTGAAATCTCGAAATATTCGTACCAAGAACTTCCACTTAAACTATTGATTTATCTGTTTGTTCAGAAACTTTGATATTTGTCGCACTTTATCGATCGACACCTTAAACGAAACTGTTCGATCCGCAAATTCTTCTCGCACCAATTCGACTTCGATTGCTCGGATAAAAAGAGACGAACGATGGTGCTAACCATGGAATGAAAATTTGCCCAATAAATTAAATCGGAGGTAAAAAAAAGCTTGTTTGGAAAAATTAACACTGTCGACGAAATTGCGATGGGAATGAAAACAGAGGAATTGATTTGTCACATGTTTGAAAAGATAAACCGTGAGACTTATGTGAACTTTTCTAATATATTTCGTCATTTATTTTTTTTTGCAATTTTAGCGTCAACAAAATCTCGAGTTTATCAGACTTCGAAAGCTGTCCGAACCTACAGGAGCTTTATCTCAGGAAAAACAACATTCAGGACATTGCCGACTTGGTGTACTTACAGGTGAGTTTTGCCGCGTTTATAAAAAGCAATTGGAAGCTTCCGGTTACGACCTTGCTACAGGAAACTGTAAACGACTTTTCAACAGAGAAGGGAAAGGTTTTATTGTAATTTGAGAAAGCCACGCACTATTCCAATTTCTCTTTGTCGTCGATTTGATTGAATCCTTTTACGGGCAATTTTCATTCACAACTTTGGCGACCTCAAAAAAGCAAAACGGAAAACAATCGGCGACGTTGCGTTTTTTGGGTCAAATGAATTTAAATATTAACTTGCCGATGATATTTTCGGTAGTTTAGTTGTCAAGGTCGCTATTCGTGTAGACGATAAATGCTAATTATCCTACAACCTGATCGCCACAACTTCATTAAGCTCATGATTACGTTTTCTTTCAGAACTTAACGAAGCTGAAATATTTATGGCTCGAGGAGAATCCTTGCGTTGATTCAGCTGGGCCAAAGTAAGTTTTAAATGAGGTTTGAACTTCAAAGTTTTAATTATAATTTCTTTCCTTAAAGCTATCGGAAAATCGTACTTCGTGCACTACCAAAGCTTGTTAAGCTTGATAATGTAGAAGTGACGCCTGAAGAAGTGAGCGAAGCTCTGCGTGGACCAATCGACAGTCATCAACCTCAACACCATCAACAGAAGGAAGAAGTTTACGAAGAAGACTACGAGACGGCTTATCGAGCTCAAGCTGCGCAATCAAGCTTCCGTGGTCACAGTCCAGTAAGAGAGGTAAAGCTTGTGTTGATGTGTGTCTGGGAATATAAATTGAGTAACAAAATTCCTTTGGCTTAAATACTTTTCGTTCATTTTCTTCAATTAAATGTTTAACTCCCAATCAACATCTCATTTCGTTAACGAAACTAACTTTTACTCTATAACCATCTGAATCATTTGTGCTTGTCGAACAGCAACAACAGCCGATGCAACATAGTCCCGAAGGAACTGAGCCAGAGTCTATAAGCGATCCAATTGATCGTCCTTCGAGTGTTCCAACGTCG
This sequence comes from Smittia aterrima, assembly GCA_033063855.1. Taxonomy (NCBI): domain Eukaryota; kingdom Metazoa; phylum Arthropoda; class Insecta; order Diptera; family Chironomidae; genus Smittia; species Smittia aterrima. The sequence goes on along the minus strand of CP093829.1, from coordinate 25,074,247 downwards.
CCATCTCAGGTATTTAACTTTTGCACATCATCCAATTTTACAAAATCACAAAGCGAATAATTTTTGCTGCTGCATGCTTTTTGGTGTGAAATTTATGTTAACTTGATCAACTACCCTTGCACTTTTATGATTTCCCTCGTTCGTTTGTAGCGTTCTGCGCCCAATCACCAGCAAGACATTTATCCAACGACTCAGACGTCTGAGCCTGCACATAATGCTCAATCACCACGATATCAAAACCAACGTAATCAGCAATCCTTCGAGGTGAGTTTGCCGAAAGTCGTCGCTTCTACGGCACTAAAAACTAATCAACAACGCTTTTGCACAATTTTCTGTTCCTTCAATTGCAATCGGTGTTAAAACACGAGAAGAGATCACCAGACGACAGTCCTCATATCAGTGGAAATTATCGTGACCAACGAGCAAACTTACCGTCAAGCATGTCTACTCACTCGATGAAGGTCTGCGACTAATCTTGCACAACTAATTTGAATTTTAAGATTTTATTTGAATATTAAAAATAATTTTAATTATTTCAGGATTATTATCAAGGCGACAACGGTTATCAGCGAGGGGCCCCACCGCCTGCTCACTATCGGCATAGTCAAACCGATCTTACTGAATGGGACGAGCAAGCTCAACAAAATGGTCATCATCAAAACGGCCATCCACGAGATCCTCCCCCGTCGAATCGAAGAAGCATGATTGTCAACGGAGGAAGCCAAGATCGGTATCCAGAAGAGACTCGACGGGATCTCTACCAATACAGGAACGGCAATGTATCGAGAGAAGACTTTGGAGAAGAGATGGCAGATCGAAGAAGAGACACGAGACGAGACACCAGCGTAATAAATAACGCTGTCTTGAACCATCTTGCGGGACTGCATCGTCGACCAGTAAATCGAGTAAGAGCAAGCTTTCATTAAAATTCTAGAAATACAAATTTTATTCTTTATTTTAGAGCTCGAACCTTTTGTCAGCTGTCTTATGTCTCGTGAAGGAACTTGACTACGCATCTCTTGAAGTCGTTGAACATGCTGTGCGATGTCGAATCGACGAATTGGCAGAGAACATGTAGACGACCACTAAAACTTTAACTAACAAATTTTTTGTTTCAAAATTTAAATTTATAATGAAATCACTTAAGAAATTTAAGGTGAAAACTAAACTTGACTTTGATGTTAAGAGAAGAATCGAATTACTTGCCAATAACTCATTTTGATAAAATTTTCTCGATGTTGTTGACGACTAACTTGAAACGATTTTGATTTGCAAAACTAAATTTTGTTAACTTTACGCTGAAAGTGTCTTTGAATTTGATGAAATGCAATAACTAACCCGTACTGATTGATAACACAAAGTGTCTTTAGGGAACGTGGGTGTTAATAATGGGAAATGAGCTTTTTTCTAATATTTTTTGAAAGCTTGTTAAACTCTTTTAACGAACGATGCAAGGCGTCAAGTTATGAAATCGTAAAATCTTGAAAAGAAAATTTTGATGCATTTTGTTAGATTTTCTCTTTCATCCTTGAATCTAGAGGATTGTTTTTTAATTGAACGATGTAATGACGTGAAAGCGTTTTGCGAAATGTTAATTTTTTAAGTTTTTTTAATGAATGTAAAAATGATTCAAGAAAATGTTGTTGGAAAAGTCATTGAATAAAAATTTATTTGATTTGAAACAAAGAATGAATTTTTTATAATAAAATATTTTCAGCCAATTTTGAGTGATCCTGAAAGATGTTAATGAAACAAAAGTTCTCTTGGGTTCTTTAAGTTGTTTATTGCACATCAAAATCATTTGATTATAGTTTGTGTGTTTGTTTTCAAACCAAGGGCTTGAAAATATTTATTGTATCGATTATTTATTACGTTGATGTCAAGTTATGATAATCTCTTTGATATTCCCAAAAATTGATGTTGTTTCTTCTCAAATGCTGTCGTCAGATGTTGATGTTTTAGTTCAGCATTGTAATCTCAAGTATTGTGTTTAGTTGTTTGCATTTACGAGTCTTCCATAATAAGATAAATATAGTTTGCGCCTACATGAATATATTTCGGCTAAGTTTACACATTTAAAACGTTTGATTAACATTCAAAGCGAATATAATTTCTAACTTTTCAGTTGTCCATTAATTGATTTCAATTTTCCCTTAAGATTAAAGTTTGATTATCCCAAACGAGATTGCATGATCCCGATGAGATTATTATTGTCTTCCACAGCGAAAGTTTTCAAACTTTTCTTAAATCTACGAAAGATATTTGCAACTTTTTCTGAGCAAAAGTTTATAATTGAACGGGGAAATAAAGGGGAAATTGACTAAATTATTGAGAAATTATCTGTTTTCTCAAAATTGATTTTGTTGATACAAAGAATCATCAAACAAGTTTGATTCTTCATGGAGAGTTTTCTTGTTCGGAAAAATGATTTTCTTGCTATCATTTCGCAGATGGCGTTTTAAACGATTTTTCATTTTCATGGAAATTCATTTGCAGCATGACAGGGTGACATTCTCTTGTTTGATATTTCTATTGTCGCATTGAAGTGAGAAAAGAAAATCTTGAAGATTATTTAACCACAGCCAAGCGCAACAAATGTTTCCACAAAAAGAAGATTTTCGTCTTTTCATTCAATAGATTTTCGAAGGATTTTCCATTTTTTTCGAATGAATTTTTTTTTGGAAGCCCTTTGTGATTTATCATTTGGTGGAACCTGCGGGTACAAGAGCACACCATCCCTTATTTACATCAATAAGTTTCGGAAACAAAATGAAAACTTTCAAGTAAATCGCGCAATTGGAGAAAGTTTTCCGCGTGTTTCATTGAAAATTTGCGAGAAGAGGAAAATTCATTGTTTGATGTTGTTTCAAAGATTGGCAAAGTTGTCGTTTAATGGATTCTACGAATAAGTCCCATGATCTTGTTCTGGCGTGTAAATGAATTTTTCCCTTCAGATTTTGATGGAAATTTTCGCAAATGAAACAAGCTTCGATCTTCCTCGCGCTTGTTGAAACATTTGACACAACAGAAAAGCAATATTGACTAGATTTTAAAGTTATTCTGAGCTGATTTCATTTAAATTTTCCGAAGAAAATCTTTTTATGAAAACGCTCGAAAAATTGACATTCAGTTTAATTGATTTTCAAGTGACAAACATTGGCCCATTGAACTTAAAATGGAGCCAAATCACAATTACACAAGATTCCACCATTCCCTTGTCGGCAAAGTGTTGCGCACAGCCTGTTCCAGTCTGGAGTCGTTGGAGTTGCAGTTGAAGGTTGATTCATGGCATCAACTGGATTATCAAATTGCAAACTATTTAACCGGAAGTCGAAGGAGTCGAGTTGAATTGGACTCGCTTGGGTGGAAGTTGTGGTTGTAGTGGATGATGATGATGGAAAGAATCCAACAAATTCCTTCGGAGGTTTCACGTTCTTCTGAGCGAATGGACATTTCTTGCAACCGCGAAGAGTTACAGCGTAGAAGCGACAGAAGTCATAACAGATTTTCATTCGATCTTCGTCTCTTAACTTCGATGAAGCTGCAACAATTGTTACTGGGCAGTTACATCGACTTCCACCTGAATAGCATGGACAATTGAAATTGTTATTTTCTTATCTTCACTACACATTTTTCGGAGAATTCTCAAAAGTTTCTCTGAAATATTTTACACACCTAATCCAACATCGCACAATGATTCACACACTTCACTTTGGTCTTCAATCGGTAAGTTGTATTTATCATTGTTCTCCGAAGATTCTTGTTGGTTGCTGACTGGAGAGGCTGGAGCTGATGCGCAATCAAGCCCGCAAGCGGGTCCTGATAGATTTAACCTGACAAGAAAAGGAAATATTTAATTTAGAATATTTTTTCTGTAATTTCACTTTAATTGCAAGTTGAAATAATTTAAAGTTGAATAAATATTTTTGTTACACGATGCTTACCTACAAAGATGTTCACAGAGTAACGTCCAATTTCTGACTGAAGTTGTCTCATCGAGAGTCCCGTCGTTATGTAATGAAATGTCGGGATATTGATCGGCATGCGCAGAGCTCAGGACTGAGATGCTGCCAAGAAGCGCGATGAAAATCGCTTGTGTTAGTGTCTGAAAAGAAAAACTCTCTGTGAAAATTTGTGGGCGTGTCATTTGAATTGATTTGATTATGTAACTCAAGCCTAGGGATGAGAAGTTGGAGACGAAGAAGAAAAATAGAAGTTCGCACACTTTTTAATTATTTGAGAGCTGCTAATAGAAGTTTTTCCATGAACGAAATTTACGAAGCAAAAACAATATTTCTAGCTAAAACGTGAAAAGGGTTTGAAAGCGATTCATGTTCGATTTCCATCGGAAAGAATGAAAAGTCATTATAGACAGCACCATGACTATGTACTTCACTCTTGTCAGCGACGTCGAAAATGTTTGTTGTCGTATAAAGTCGTAAAAAGCTTTTGTCACACGATGTCGAAAAGCTCAGATAACTGACTCGATCGGATCTCAACTTGAAAAATATCTTTTCCGGTTTTCCCAAATGTTCTCAGCGTTTTCAGTTGATAGAGATTTATTTAGTTCATTTCGAGAAATTTTATCGTTTTGGGATGAAGTTAGCGGCATCTTCATGAGAACGGCAAGGCCTTGAGTTTGACTAACAATAACTCAGACATTCCTCATCAAATTTCATGTGATTTTTTGGGTTTGTTGACTTCTCTTGTAAACTGATTTGATAAATTCACAAAGAAATTTTCCGACAGAATGTCGGAACAATTTTATTCAATAATGAAACTCTTCTCTAAGCTTAATTGACGTTTTATATTTCCTTCGAATCTCTATCACTGTCATTTAGATTTTCTTTTCAAAGAAGAATGTGAAAACATATTTTTCAGATTTCTGCGTTATCAGAGCAGATTGTCCTCGTCATAATAAAAGCTTTGCCCGTACATCGCTTTCCTTCATTTGCATTTATTCCTCATCAATTTTCACTTTGCATTGTTCTGCCTTCAATGAATCAGCTTGTGCCTATCTTGGCAACCAGCATCGGAACATTCATCGCAAAAACCGAGAACATTTATGATAATAAAAATTTAATTTTTTCTGCCGCAATCTCTCGGCCCAAAAGCGTTGTAGCATATTTCAATAAACATTAATTTCGAGTGTTTTCTTGGCGTAGGCGTTTAAAAACATCGTGTTGCTGTGAAATATCTTGCCGTTCGAATAATCTCTCAAGATCTGATTAGGGTTTTGTCGGCTTGGGTTTTAAACATTGCGATTTTTGTTCTCTAAACTTTACCATAATTAAATAATTTATCCAAATCTCCACATAAAAAAATTTCTCTTCACTTTCGATCACGACTGAAATCAAACTGAAAAGAAGCGACGCGAAGGCTTGAGGTTTTATAAGTGAAACTTAAATGAGAGCCTCTTATCTTATCACGAAAGCACGACATGCATTTCGCACAATCGATGACGAGCATCAGTAACTAGATAAAACTAATTGATCGATTTCACAGCGACGATTACAAATGTTTGTTGTCTGTGACCTGATAACGTCGCTTGCATAAAGAGACACGAGTTAACATTGTGAATTGCGAAAGCTTGAGGAGTTCAGTTGAAGTGTCAACAAAGCGAGTTAATTCAATTGATAAAGTTGACGACAGACTTTATGAAAATCGATTTGAAAACGTCACCAGCCAAGTCAATTGACCTGCCGCAAAATTATTTCGTTTTCTGATGTTGCGAGTATTTCAGGGCCGAGAAATGTTTCGGAAATAATTTACATTCTTTTAGGAAAAAACGCGATAGACCTTTTAACAATGTGAAATATTTATTTGCTGTCCCGCTCAAAATTCCCTTTCACAGCTTCGTCTCAAGGGAAACTTTTTTTCGCCTAAAATTTTCATTTAAAATCAAATTGTGATATCTCTGATGGTTCAGTTTGATTCGTGATGTGCTAAAGTTTAATAGGAAAGTTCTTACTGGAAAATAATTAATAGTTCGAAGTTCAAAGATTGTCAATTAGTGAAGAATGTGAGTTGTCAGATGTGCTAATTAATTTATGCAACGTCCAGTCGATGTTAGTTCAATATTAAATGAAGCAGCTGTCAAATGATGTTTTCTCGGCCAATTTGACTCTTGTTAGGCATTTCACTGAAATCGTCCCGGTCTATGACCCGAGAAAAATTGAGGGAAGCTGATGCCGAGCAATAAAATCTTTATGACGATGTCTAACAATCTTTGCACAAAGTTTAACAAACTCATTTTGAAGCTTCAGCTTCGACTCATCTGCAGGTGGCAACGAACAAAGAAAAAACTTGCGCATCTGACTTCTTCCCATCAATGCTCGCTTTAACAAAGCCAACAACATAAGCGCTCATGTAAATTTTCTGATAACTCAGAAATCCATTCAGAAAATCCACCAGAACAAGCTTTTTATTTACGATTTGCTTGCTCAAGCACTTTTGTTTGCTTCTTCATAAATTCTCATTCGAGGTCGTAAAACGTCAATAATATTGCCTTCAAACCATTTCTCCATTCATTGAGACAACGAAGAGCTTTTTTTTTCCTCTCGAGGAGCTTTCGTTTCTCCCCCTAAAAAAGACTTTACAACAAACTTTCTCTCTCAACAGCGTCAACACACAAACTCACACAGATTCCATCTCGCGCGCAGCCATTCGAATGGCGAAAAGCAAAGATTTTTGCTCCAGAGCGCACCACAGTCAGCTTTTTCTGTTGCTGACTGTCGAATGATAAGGTTCAGTTTTCAGTTGTGCTGTGTGGTGTCAAGAGTGTTTAAAACTTCAGTCCAATCGATTTTCCTCAAAAGCGAAAGTTCAGTTGTTTAATCAGAAAGTCGCTTAGTAAAATTCAATCATGGATAGTTTTATGAAGCTCAAGTCAGAGTTTGATAATCTCGTCTCGAAAATCAAAATTCCTGGACAAGATGTAAGTTAAGAAATCTTTTTTCTTTGTCATCCATTTTTCCTTCGCTTTTTCAATGGAAAGCACAACACCAAGAAATTCTCTGAATGGCGTAGACAGGCGCACAATGAGTAAAACGGAATCTTACTATCGACAATTGTTTTTTTTTCTCCAGAAACCTGTCAACAACAGGAGCTAATTTCATTTGTACAACTGTCGATGTCAATTTTTTTTATCAATTCGATTGAATCGGACAAAAGCTTCCGTTTCAAAAGTTGTTATTACAAAAATCGATGCTTACGTAACAAACATTTTCGTCGTCTTCCGTTTGAGTTTTGCGCATTGAATCGATAACGACTGAAATCCTTGTTTTCCTAGTAATGAGTGTTCAATTGAACAAAACAAAAAAGCTTTACTCATACAATTTCCGATCGTGAAAAGCGAGAAATTGCCTTTTGTTGTTCGTTTACGCTCAGACGCAATTTCACGAAAGCTTTTCAACAACATCAGCATGTGTGAGCCTTGTTTATAGCCGCATTGATTCAAACAATTGTGCAATCACTTGAACTAAAAGTTCACAGTTCGAATGCAATGGAAAAGTTGTCTCATTAATATCAAACTTTCATTTCCTTGAACTGCCAACAAAACTTATCCAAAAGTGTCATCTAATGAAGGAAACAGATGGTACTCGCTTTCTTTTGCTTTACGAGTGTCTCAGTTTCGTCCTTGGAACGACTTTGTAGACTACGTGAACTCTAAGGGTTCAATCTAACTTAGAAGAAGTTTCTTTATTAATGAGGAAAATTCCTAAAATGAAATTTCAACAATTTTGCCTTAGTTCATAAAATTGTGAATCTTTTTTGCATAATCGAACGAAATCTTTTTAAAACAACTCATTTGCTATAACAATGAGACATGCTATCTGCTCGCTCGCTCTCAAACCTAAAACGTAAAAAGAGGAAGAAAAACTTTTTGAATAATTCCTTCCGCTCTATCGCCGTAGAAAGTTTGATCAAAAGCCAATTTGGTTTGCTGAGCTTCTGTTGTTTGTATGGTTCGCTAGACTCCGCCTCACGTCAGCATCAGATCTATCGATTTTATTTCACCTACGAGCTTAAAAGAATCTTTCTTGCATGGCTCAATTTGCAGTGAAGCCTTCTCTATGTGTTTGATAATAGTTTCAATGCCCTGAAAGTGATGTTTCAATTCTCGTTGAGAAGCGTCAACATTTGCAGAAGAGATTTGAATAGAATCATTGCGTAAGCGATATGGAAGGAAAAGGAACATTGTTGGGTAAAAGGAAAACCTCTTATCGTGTAATGCAGACACTGAAAGTAGGTCAGAGAGGGAAGAACGGGAGAGAAAATTTTGCTTCCACCCATGACGTCATTATGGCGAATTTCCAAACAGGAAAAGTCATGGCAATTAGCGGCAATTAAGACAAAAAAAGAAGTTAAACGCCGTGAAGAGACAAGGAAGCTCTAACGTTATAATTGTTCTTAAGATAGTCGCAATAAATATTAATCTAGTTCGTCGTCGACGTCGTTTATTTGCCGTTCAACGACACAGCAACGATAGCCATAAAAAAAGAGTTTTATCCTGATGAAAAGCTCCCGCAAATCTCCCACAAATCCACCTACACAGTTTTTCAACTCTCACAATGAAATGAATCCCTCTCCCCCACTCGAGAATAGCTCCGCCTCGTTTCCAATATGGCCGAAGCAGAACTCGACGATGACGCAATAGAAGCTCCCCATTCATTGCTTTAAATAATTGTGATGATGAACGGAGCTGACTCATAGCTGCTGAGATTGTTCAAGTGAACACAGTTTTGTGCGCGTTGATCGTACAAAAGGAGAGAAATTTGTGAAAATTTCAAATTTGCCTTGAGGAATAGAAAGAAATTTCGAAGTGAAAGTTTCCGGAATCAATTAAAATTACAGGACAGCAGAGAATATTTATTTTTAAATCCAAAGCAACAAGAAAAGTTTAAGAGACATTCTATCTATCTAACTCTGTGTGATATCTTCGTTGATCTTAAATATTAGAGAATCTATAAAGGAAAAAATATATTTTAGAAAAATCTACGAATAATCTTAAAAGTTGTTAAAGGTTTATCAAATTATCTAGAAGACTGCGTTGTTAAAGTTTAAACCTAATATTTGAATTTAAAGAAAAAAGTTTCGAGAAGGTACAATCGGAATTTTCTTTTCATTCACTTCACTAAATTTTTCTTATTTTTCTTTTTCTCCTACAGACAATGTCGACGTCAATCAATCCAAACAACTACAAACTGTCTGAGAAGACTGCGAATCTCACAGCACATGGTGAGTTGAACCTCCTGTCCTTAATCCCTTAATTGATTGAATGCCCGCGAGTCGAGACAATTTGTGCAATTTCTCACTCATGAAATATTCACCACGTTTAATGGCACTTTTGTGTTTTGCCCGAGGCTGACGAGAGATAAAGTTTGTTGTGAAGAAATTGATTTAAACTGCTACTAAGGATGTAATTCTCATTAATGCTAATCACCTTGTGAATCTTGTTTCCGTTTGTTAGGGAAATACTTCAACGTCTGAGAATTTCAAGGCTTTCGTGAAGTCATTTTAATTCAGATTTATTATCTGGAAGTCGGAAAAATCTCCAGAGTTATGCTTGAGATCCGATTACATCATAAAAAAGACTTTGCCTTTCTCATTCTTAGGCCTGCCCACGCTATCAATAGCTCATACATCATACTCAACTTTTATCTTCATAGATTTCTTCCTTTGCCTTTGAAAGAATATTTGATTTTTTATTATTAAAAGAGACACACGTTGTGGGAGTCATAAGCGAGGGTTGAATCAACGAGGGAGGATATTAAACTCACAACAGAAGCTGCAGAGCATCAAATGGCACTGCAGAGTAACAAAGCATTTATCCACTTCAGTGAATCTTGTTTATGGATTCAAATGTGCGCTCGCTGGTCTTCTGTTTGTTAAAGACTTCTCGTTTTGTTAAAGTTTATCTGGGACTGTGATTCGAGGCGTAAATTAATGGAATTAAGTTGCCTGCTCTTGACAGCCTCTCAGAGGAAACAAAAGAATTTTCCTTCTTAGTTAAAATGTTTAAGCCGATTATTGTCGCAGCTTTTGACTTCATCTTCAAGCTTTTCCATTAATTGCAGACACTCTCTCTTCTTCAAGATGTTGGGTCGCTCGCTTTAATACTTAAACCGATTTAAAAACACTTAGAGAATGTTTAAGGAATGTAATTGTTGCGATTTCCAAGGAGGGTCGTTTTCATCCCCTAACGTTTAAACGTCGAAGAGAGAAACAACGAAGAATGTTTCGACGGGGAAAATTCGTGTTGCAAGTGTTCGTTTGTTGAGTCTGCAAACAGTCGAATCAGCCACCCAGAGAATAGTAATAACAAATAAATTCCTCAGCTGTGAAAGAATGCTGAGTAGAACGATGCGAACACATGTAACGTTTGATAAATGGCAACGTTTAATTAAATTTCTCTGCTTCCCCTTCTGACTTATTGCCGTGGCTAATTTGAGTTTAATTTCGAGCCGTTTGGTTTCTTGAGAGTCACGAAAAGCAACAGCAAGAAAATCGTAAAATTTAATTCGATCAACAGAAAATTTTCCATGCGATTAAATTTAATTTGAAAGTTTTCTCAGTAAAATAAAAGTCTTTCAGGTGTTCAAATTTTCTTTTTCTTCATTCCCCAACGTTTCGATTCGATTTTTACGAATCTCACAGTTATCAATTTCAAGTGCGCATTAAAATAACAAACTCTCAACTCAATCCTCTTCAAGTGCCCTTGCCTTGGCACTTGAAATTTATGAAAAGCTTCAAAAGAGGCAAACACCAAATGTCGACGACAGAATGTCTCATCCATCATCTCTTATGACGTCATTGTGCAAACTCTGAGTTGGAAAAAGGAGAATCGTGGAAATGTTGATTGCGTAACAGTCGCTGCCATCATATTCTCATTTATTTTCCATTGTGGCCACGACCTTCCGATAAGAGAACTTGCAACGATTGTTTTTCCACAACATTAAAATTCAATTTGGAGATCGAAATCCCTTCGTTGACTCCCACTCGTAGTCTCTTCAACCGTAAAGCATCAAAATAATGTATTAATTCATTGAATGAGACAACTTAAGCTCCTGCTGGGGTTGTTTGTGAGCCTCGAGTGCAGTCGCACTAGGGAGGAAAGGAAATCTCACGAAATTAGCAATCATTCACTGAATGTCTTGAATTAAATGTTTCTTGAAGGGAGAGAAGAAAATTGTTTTCAACAAAAATTATTCTCATTGCACAAGTTTCAATTTAAAATTCCTTGTAAAGAATTTTTAATTAAAATGCAATGTTTAAAATGAAATAAAGTGAAAGAAACCTAATTCGAAAATGTTTCTCTGTCCAAGTTTGCTCTCATTTATCATCAGAGTAATCCTCGAGGTTAAATCTTCTCTCCCCGGAGATATTTCTCTTTTGAAACTCAATGCTTGATCATTTTTCCTTGAGTAGGTTATCTCAATGTCTTCGGAAATCAATAAATTTTATCCCAATAAAAAAATGAAAAGAAATTTATTAATAGTCTTTTCATGATGATGTCTTTCCAGATATTTTGCCTCATATCGAAACGGCTCAGCCTGAGACTCGTGAATTCCTGCAGAAGGTTGTCGACCTTCTTTTGGACTACGTGAACGCTACCAATGATAGAAACGAGAAGATTCTTGATTTCCATCATCCCGAAGACATGAAGAAGTTGTTGGATCTTGAAATCGGAGAGAATCCCGTTCCGTTGCAGCAGTTGATCGTCGATTGCGCCACTACATTGAAGTATCAAGTGAAAACTGGTGAGTTCGATGCAAATAATCTCCTCGTAAATAAACCAAGATATTGAATTATTTAACAATGCAATGCACAGATTCCATCATCGAACTAAATTCAATGGGAAATCGCTTCCCTCTTGCAACTAAAAGTGCCATAATCACATCAGTAAAGCTCATCAAAATTCAATTTGGGTTGAAAATCCTTCCCGCACAATCAAAACTTTTGATGGCAAATTTCCAAAGGGTGGAAAACTTTAAATTTGGAACTCTTACCTTTCTAGTATTTCTCATCCTTTGATTTCAACTCTTCGTTCACATGAAGGAAACTCTTTTGTGGATTTTCCTAATCTAATCAATATCGCAAACACGTGACTCGTGCTGCGGGAAGTTATGAATGAGCTCATTGAAACTGAGAATTCATTTCCTCCCTCGAGGCTGTTTTGCGGGAAAATGTGAGAAGGGAAGACAAACAATGTTTTCATCGTGATAATAATTCAATCATAAACATGACTTTTAACGCAGGACGACCCGACTTGTCGGCTCAGTAAATTGAATAGAAAATTATTACGAGAATTGTTTTCTCTGGTGCGTGCTCGACTCTGATTCATTCACAGAATTCTTAATTTCCGGAGCTTTGCGGTCTGAGTTTTCTCGGTCAATTTGTGATGTGAATTGAAATCTTTTTGAAGGCTGAAGACACTTGAGTTTCTCTTTAATGTCGAAACATCTTTGATAAGACTTTGCAATAAATAATTGCAGTTTGATGTTTCTGATCTAAACGAGAGAATAATTGCTCTCAAATGTTACAAACAGTCAGCATCAGGGCATTTACTCACGCTACACTTGATACGAATAATCGAACGGGGTTCGAGTGAATGCCTCACTCACTTTCATTCGCTATTGAGCTGGATTATTAAAGAACGAAACAGACAAATCGTTTTTCCCTCTTGAGCTTTAATTGAAAATTGCTGAAATTCCAAGTCAAAAGAAAGAGAAATTATTTTTTAAAGTTCCGTTCACTCTCAGATGGATGAAAATTGTTTTTCTCATCGATTTTCCCTTGCATTCCACTCCCGTGAGCATCTGATGCGATTTTGAGATGGGATTTGAGGGGGACGAGCCTTGTAGCAAACAATGTGCTTATTTAAACGTATGATGATGATGTCAAATACTGACATGAGATTACGGGACTTACTTCCACTTTTATTCATTAAAAGCATCTTCAAATGTGACGAGGGCTGCAAAAATCTCACTTCAGAGTAGCGGATTATTCCGATACATTAAAGGCAACAATCGAGTTTAATGGAAACAATTTTCCTTCTTTTTACTTCATCTCAGGTCATCCTCATTTCTTCAATCAACTCTCATGCGGTTTGGATATCGTCTCGATGGCTGGAGAGTGGTTAACTGCCACTGCCAACACTAACATGTTCACTTACGAGATTGCTCCGGTGTTCATCTTAATGGAGAACGTTATTCTGTCGAAGATGCGAGAGATTATCGGCTATCAAGGAGGAGATTCCATCTTAGCTCCAGGAGGTTCAATCTCTAACTTGTATGCGTTCTTGGCTGCTCGTCATAAGATGTTCCCAGACTACAAAGAACATGGACCACGCGGATTGCCCGGAGACTTGTGCATGTTCACATCAGACCAATGCCATTACTCAATCAAGTCTTGCTCGTCTGTCTGTGGATTGGGAACTGAGAACTGCGTTTCTGTCCCATCAGACGAACATGGCAAAATGATTCCAAGCGAACTCGAAAGATTGATCGTCGAACGCAAGAATCGCGGACAGATTCCATTCTTCGTTAACGCCACAGCAGGCACAACTGTTTTGGGTGCGTTCGATCCGTTGAACGACATCGCTGATATTTGCCAGAAGTATAATTGCTGGTTCCACGTAGACGTGAGTTGCTCATTCTTTCTTCCATTCCGATGAACCTTTTGCAAACAATTTTTAATTCCAGGCTGCTTGGGGTGGTGGATTGCTTCTGTCAAAGCAATACCGGTCTCCACGATTGTCAGGAATCGAAAGGTAAAGAAAAGAATTCAAAACATTTTTTTCCGGAATCACGAGATTTAAATGCGAACAAAGGAATGAGAGATTGCGTAACTTTCATTGTTGTTCATTTAACCCTTCGGGGGATGATTTTTAATCATCGCCGTTTTGACATTTGTTGAGTTTCTTGATTTGAATGAGTTCGACATTAATTGATTCGGAATTTCCTTTAAAACTAAATTCGTTGGCAACTTCAATGGCAATTTCCTTTAAATATGAAAAGAAAATTGAGATTGATTGTTCGGCTTTCTTATCATGAACCTGTCGTACTCTCTGCTTGATCAGACCCTCTCTTCCATCTTCAACGTCGATTATTTATGTTCGGGATTAAGTTTTATGGACATGAAAAGAAAGAGATTCTACGATGAGGGAAAATTGATTGTGTTTTTCTATTTATTTTCATAGGCAAATGCGGGATTTGCTATTCGAGAACTCGCTGCAGGAATTTTAAAAAGATTTTTTGTTGCTTTAAAGCGGATCATGAGATGATGGAAAAGCGACTTTAATGGAAATGTGAAAATTGTGTTACACTTTTCTTTACTTCAATTAAACCTCAACCGCACATTTGCGTAATTAATCTTAAATCCAGTTTGATTTATTGGACGTTGATGAATGAAAATCTCGAATTAAAAACCGCAGAAGTCGTCGTGACTGTCAAGAAATTTAAATTGCTTCACGTTCACGTGGCCAGTGATTCTGCTCTGACTCTGACGTAGTTTCTCATGATTAATTGCCCTACTAATGATAAAACTCTGTTGCCAATAAAGTGGAGTGTAACAATTAATTAATTGTTAAACCATTAATCGCACTCCAGGGCAAAGCAGTGAACACGTTCGACCCCTTCTCGTCGCTCGATTGTCGCAAATTGTTTTTCATAAATTCAATTTAAATTCCACTCGAGTCGAGAAAGAATTTCGATGCTTCCCCTTCTGCAAAAAACATATTTCGAACATTAAAAGCAGAGATAAAGCATGAAAGTTATCAACGCGAGGGAAGTTCAGATTTTTTATGACTGGAAATGGGAACATAAATTTCGATAAGTCTCGAGTCGTTCAGACCAAAAACTGTCTCATAACTCATCAACCAAATGTCACCGAACTTGAAGAAAATTAAATCTAAACTTTTCTGACTTTCAAAGTCTGTGGAAAGAAAACTTTTTAATCACAGCTCAGTCAAATCATAAAACTTTTTCCTTCATTCCCTTCGCTTCGTTCACATGTGAAGAGAACATGAAAAGCCCAAACGACAATTAATCAAACTCTCCTTGGCAAAAAATCTCTCATCTGCGAAATGGCCCATCAGCGACAGATTTTTTTTATGTTTTTCCTCCGTGATTTCTCTGCAAATAAAAACATATTTTGTCGCTCCTCGAGCGTCTGTTTATCATTCTTCCGCACACAAATCAATTGTCGGCTGTAGGAGTGTCATCATTTTGTGTCTATTATTCGAATCCTCTTACTGCCACAATTTGTTTGCGCACGGCAAGCGTTCGAAGGGAGAAAAACATTTCCTGTAACATCTCGTGAGGGTTGAGTTTCCTTCTGTGCGCGTGTGATGTCTGCTGACTTTTATTTAAAAACTCATCTCAAGCTAATTTCCACCCCCTGCGTCAATCTGGTGAAGGGGTTCAAAGAATTTGCATCACAAAATCTCTCTCGTGAAAGTGTCGCTGAACAAACAAATGATAAGAGGGCTGCATGATCCGATGTGCTGTCCCCAGCGTCTGTTTACCGACAAACATCCATCTGGGTCTCGTTGTGGCAGCAGTTGATTAATTTAAAGTTTAATCTAAAGAGCAAACAGTTGATGGATTTACTTTGACACCTTTCTAGATCTGATTCGGTCACATGGAACCCGCACAAGTTGATGGGGGCTTTGTTGCAATGCTCCAGCATACATTTCAAAGAAGACGTAAGTTTCGTGCTTGTTAGGGTGAAAAAGTTTATTTCCATTTCGAGTTTTATTAATTTTCGTGACGTCGGTAAAATGTGTTACGCATCGGTCACAGTTGTTGGCTGGAAAATTAATTTTGAACTCGAACAGGGGAGGGCAGCAATAAAATTTACTTTTTTTTAACATATTTCATCTCGATCGTTACATAGGGCTTGCTGCTGAGTTGTAACCAAATGTCAGCCGAATACCTTTTCATGACTGACAAGCTCTACGATATTGGATATGACACTGGCGACAAAGTCATTCAGTGCGGACGTCACAATGACATCTTCAAGTTGTGGCTTCAATGGCGCTCGGAAGGAGATTCTGGATTCGAGGCTCGCATGGATCGATTGATTGAACTGACTCATTACGAAGTTAAGCGAATAAAGGAACAATCTGACAAGTTCTATTTGATCATGGAACCTGAGTTGGTCAACGTTTGCTTCTGGTATATTCCAAAGAGACTTCGTGGTACTCCACACAACAAGCAACGTGAAGACGAGTTGGCCAAGGTAAACAGGAAAATGAGAATTTATTAATTGTTTAATTATAAACAAATATTGTTTTTTAGATCTGCCCGATAATCAAAGCTCGCATGATGCAATCGGGAACTTTGATGGTTGGTTATCAACCAGACGATCGTCGCCCCAATTTCTTCCGATCAATCATCTCGTCAGCTGCTGTCACTGAAAAAGATGTCGACTTCATGTTGAACGAGATTGACAACTTGGGTCAAGATTTGTAAATAACTCGAAGCTCGAGGTGTCTTCACGATCAGTAGATTCAAAAGTAGAAACAAATCATCAACAAATCCAATAACCATTACTTTTCTCGCGGGCAATTTAAAGTTTAATAATTATCCAACTGCCTGGACATTCCCCCCCTCGTCGTAAAACATATTTTATTTCATCGTGTCTGTGAATGTCGGATGGGCCGTGAGTATTAGCCGTTAAGTAAAATATTAAAGAAATCTAGAAATCCAAACAACCAAGGAGTATCGTCATAGATGACATATCAAATGAATCAATGATAACCGTTAATAATATCGTTTACCTCTTGAAGCTTCAAAGTCTAATATGTTGATAATTTATTAAAGTTTTCTATCTGTTTATTGTTGATCTATGAAGAATTTATTTAAACGATCACGAAAGTATTTGCACTCTTTTTGAATCGAAGCACATATCGAATGATTTATTGCACTTAAATGCACTTGATGTTTTGTTTCAATATTTAACTTTAGTCAAGTCTCACTTGACTTTATTTTCCATTTTGTTTCACTGAAGTCAAGTTAATTTATGAAATGCCTGTAAAATAAGAAAAGTTTAATTAACGTGATTGGACAAGAAAAAAAAATCTCAATTGTAAGATCTAAAATTACCACCTGAAATCTCAATTAAATGAAATCGTAGTTCAATTATTTCTTGCACCTTTGATTTCCAAAAGTATTGCACAAATTGATGTGATGAGTTATGTTTTGAGCCTTTATTTTCAAACTTTTTCGAATTCGCTCACTCACGATCCGTTTCCACAACGAATGAAAAGGAAAATCTTGCACAACCTAATCGAGGAATTCTATAATTCCTTTTCGTGTTACTCATAAGTTGTAAATTTAGTTCTAACGACATCCTTGAAACAAATGTCGTGTTGAATCCTATATAATGTCAATTAATTGATAGTTGCATGATTCATTGAACAGTTGGAGACTTTACGGTCAACAACTCGACGATTGAATCTTTAAACTTCATTTCGCGTAAATTCCTTTACTAAAAATGACTGAAAGAATTTGTGAACTGAGGGATGATTGAAAAGTTGAAAAGTTTGAAACTTTAATTGAATTTTTAGCTAAAAAATTATTATTATCTCGAAGATTTAATTTTTATTCGTAATGTTCTTAGAAACATTTCGTCGTGTAGTTCGCAATAATCAAATCGATATTGGTCATAAAGAGTCGTGCGACACAAAATTATTAAATTAATAGTAGCTGTAAAGTTTTTAAACGATGAATAGTTTAATTTGAGTTATCAGCCTTGATTGTTGTAAATATCAAGTCAAAAGGATTGGTTGGCAATTGAAAGTTTGATTCTGGAAGAAAAGTTCAAACATCACGAGTAAAGCAAAATATTTATTGTTGATCACATTTACAGATTTTATCACTCGCTCAGACAGAAAAGAAATATTTAGTCGAGATCGCTTCTATTTTTTGCGCTTTTTGATTTCAAATCAAACTAATATCGAAATCGTAATTAAGGCTATAAATTATGTAAATGGCCTTTCACGGCTTGTAAGCGACATCTCCAGATGTCGACGACTCGCTGTTGGTCAATCATAAGTTTTAAGTTCCGTAGAATAATTGCAAAAGTAACAACAAAACTCACAAAGTCTTCCAAAACATCTCAAACAGATGAAAACGAAAGTTTTTATAAATCTTGTTCGTGAGAGAGTTGTTCGCTGAAAGGAATATCAAGCAAACTTCTACATCGCTTAAGAATATTCCTCTATTAAAGAAATGATAACAAACAAAGCCATTCTATAGATGTTTTATGTGTTGTTAGTGCACAGTGAGTTTCACAAAAGATTTCACCTGCTGCATGGTTGATAAAAGTAAATGAAAAACTATTTAATGAGACAAACTGGAAAAATATTTAAAGTTGAAAGAAAAACAAATGGATACACAATAAAATGAAGTTTAATTCGAACAACAAGCTAAGCTGGTTTTTAATTACACATTTTTATTCATTAGATTTGCAAGGTGGAAATGCCAAGAGTCAAGGAACAGCGGAAAGTGAAACAAATTCTTGATAAGCATTTTTATTTTTTCAGAAATTTTTAATGAAGATGACAAATAAATAAAGCGAAGTAAGATAACTTCGTCTTCAATAACAATTGACAGCACGAAATTCTTAAGGTTTTTTCTGTCAACAAGCATTTAAATTCATCGCGAACCTTTTGGCAAATTTTTTTTTGCGTGTTTAGTAGAATAAATGAAAACATCTTCGACATGAGGCACAGCCAACGTTTGCAATTCGTCTTTGCGTGAAGAGTGAATTCGACGAACCTATCTGCTAATAAACGACGTTAAAATGTTTAAATTTGTTTTGTTTTAAGAAGGGCTTGTGGCTTGAGTAACAATCAACAATGCGAATTCGATGATTGCTCAAGTAAATATTTATTTTAAGATGATTTTTCTCCTCTCACTCTCAGCGCAGCGTCAAAATTCAGGCCGCGAAGCATCAATTAGCACCTTTCGAGTGACAATTGCCGTTGTCTCGATGCAGGTTACGCGATCCAAGTGATTCTCTCTCCCAATCACTTTATTCTTGAGAAACTGCATTTAAACAAAAATTGATTCATCGTTTATGTTCGTCAAATATTTGACGGAAATATTTGCAATGTTTTTCTCTCCATTCTAAAGTCAACTATGACGAATTTGTGAAAAATCAATTCATCGGTGGGGAGTCATTAAAGAAATTTGTTGCAGATGTCACAAAGAAACTATAAAAGCTGCCGTGAGATGTTGATGAGAGTTTAGTCTTTTTACATCGGTTGAAGAAATTTTTTACTTGGGCGCAATGTTGGAAATTAAAAGGACAATCACTGCAATTTTTTGGATGATTACTCTGATCGAGCCTTCAGAAAACGCAAATATTCTTGGGATTTTCTATTACCCAAGCTACAGCCATCAGATCGTTTATCAGAGTTTGGTAAGGGACTTGGCTGATCGTGGTCATCACTTGACAATCTTAACAGCGGATCGAATGAACAGCAATCATCCCAACATAACAGAAATTTACATGGACAGTTCCTACGAAGAAAATATAAATTTCGTTGAGTGCAAAGAAGTTGGAGGACTTAAACTTTTCTATTTATTATTGAAAGCTCAGATCAAACGATCCGAGAGACAATTGAGACAAAGTGAAGTGCAAGATTTGATCAAGAACCACACGAAATATCATTTCGATTTGATAATTCTCGAATATTTATTCGCGAGTCCGATGCTTGCTTTAGGAGAAGTATTTGATTGTCCAGTGATTGGGTTTTCTGCTATTGGCGCTGGCATTCCTGTTCATGAACTTCTTGGCAATGAAGCGAATCCTGTAATTCATCCGGAAATATTATTTCCCTATCAACATGGCAAACTAAAACTCATCGAGAGAATCAACAGTTTCGTTTATTACATCGGAACAAAGTTTCTTCTTCAGCCAATCTTTGAAATAATCGGATTAAGGCAAGTCTACAAACATTTTCCTAATATTTCAAAGGGCTTACAAGAAATAGAAGATCGTGTTGAACTAGTTTTCGTAAACACGAATCCAGTTCTCGACTACGCACGTCCAATCACGCCAAACACAATTCAACTTGGATCAATGCACATTTTCCCTCCGAAACCCGTCGTTGGTGAGCTCAAAGAATTACTTGACTCTTCACAGAACGGCGTAATCTACATGAGCCTCGGATCGAACGTGAAATCAAAGGATTTAAGAAATGAAACAAAAGCTATTTTCATCGAAGTATTTCGTAAACTTCCTTACGACATTCTGTGGAAGTTTGAAGATGATCGACTTGTGAATAAATCGGACAACATCCGGATCAGTAAATGGTTTCCTCAATCAGATCTCTTAGCTCACCCTAACGTGAAACTTTTCATAACACAAGGCGGATTGATGTCTCTTGAAGAATCGATCGACAGAGAAACGCCAATGCTAGGAATTCCATTTTTACTTGATCAATATCAAAACTGTCATAAGATTCAGGAAGAAGGATTAGGATTGCGTTTAGATCTTGAAGACATCACAGAAGAATCTCTTCACAATGCAATCGTCGAGATTTTGAAACCCAAATACAAAGAAAGCATCAAAAGGTTCAAACAGTTATTGAACGATTCGCCCATGACGAGTCGCGAGAAGGCAGTTTGGTGGACGGAATACGTAATCAGACACAAAGGTGCAAAGCATTTGAAATATCCCGGTCGACACGTTCCTTTCTATCAACGACATTGGCTCGACATATTCGGAGCGTTAGCTTTAACTATTTATTTAATAAGAACGATTTTGTCTCTCTTCAGGAAAGTTTTTGGTAAATTGAAGAAAGTGAAGAAGGAATAAAATTCTAGCTTTGATTAGCGAGAAAAAATAAAGTAAAAAATATTTTTCCTTTAAACGAATGTCTTGTCCTTTTAGGATCTCCTTTGGATCAAAATCTAGAGCAAAAAAGGATGTGCAACTTTACTAAACTACGAATTTACAGATTGGGATTCGAACCCAGTCTTCTTAAATTTGACTTATTGTTTTTTATTTCTGAAATTTATTTCCAATCACTTGTTGATCAAACTTCTGCTAAACTCCATCTTCAACTGAATTATTCGATAATCTCTGCTACTTTCACTTTTAAATTTGATTTGGTAATTTTCTGTCGAAATTGGCGTGATCATCAGGTTAACTTTTAAAGTGATCGCTAATTTTCGATAATTATTCAAAACGAAAAATAAAAAAAAAAGAAAAAAGAAAATGCCTCCAGAGAGAATTGAACTCTCGACCTTCAGTTTACAAGACTGACGCTCTGCCCCTAAGCTATAGAGGCGCATTTCAAGATGTCGTGTATTCCGCAAAACACAAATATCAAAGAACGAGATTAACAAAGCAAAACGATACGAATCTTCGCAAGAAGTAAATTTATCATGTTCAAATCAATTTACAAAATCTTAATCTGCATTGATAAGAAAAGTTGAAGAATGTTCTAACAAAACGAACGGATCTGAAAACAGAGTTTTTCACTTTCGATGCTTGTTTCGTTTTCCAAATCAACGACAATTTATTCTAATTTATTCCACAAAAATATTTATTGCCGACCGAGATAAACTTGATTTTGTTGTTTGTTCTTCACTAAAAATGCTACTTTAGTTTTATAATTATGAACGAGCTTAGAGGCTCGACCAGTGTCGCTTTGAATCTCAAACGAGTCGCATCTTCTCACTATCAACATTCACATTTTGTTTTTGATTTTACTTGCCGGTTGCTCGACTTCTGTAAATTTCTCAACCAAAATTAATAAAATGACAACTTTTGTTGAAGTGCCTGCTGGAAGTGACTTCCCAATCCAGAATCTTCCATATGGAGTGTTCTCAACACCTGAAAACGTAAGTCGAATGAAATATTCTTGAAAAACATTTTAATCATCAAATGTTGTCTTTTTCAAGGCCACACGGCGAATTGGCATCGCGATTGGTGAGAAAATCTTAGACTTGAGCGCTGTTGCCAGTTTTTATCCGGAAAATGTTCAGCAAGCATTGCGCGCAGAACTTTTGAATCCTTTGATGGAACTTGGTCATGAAGCTTGGGACGTCGTGAGATCTGTGACAAGAAGTCTTCTTCTTGAAGGATCTCCTTTGGATCAAAATGTGGATCTGCAAAAAAAGTAAAATCGACGTTTCAAACTTGTATCTCAAATAATTGGGATTCGAACCCTGGCTTCATAAATTTAAATGGTTTTTTAATTCTGAATTTTATTTCCAGATCTCTCGTTGATCAATCTTCTGCTAAACTCCATCTTCAAGCAAACATTGGCGACTACACTGATTTCTACTCTTCCATCCATCATGCAACTAATGTCGGAGTTATGTTCAGAGGAAAGGAAAATGCTTTGATGCCGAACTGGAAACATTTGCCTGTCGGTTATCATGGACGAGCAAGTTCCGTTATTGTCTCGGGAACTGACATTCATCGTCCGTATGGTCAAACACTTCCAGTTGACGGCGCTGATCCAGTTTTCGGGCCATGTCGCTTGTTTGACTTTGAACTTGAAGTTGCATTCTTCATTGGAGGACCGAAAACGAAGCTCGGCCAACGAGTAACGACTAAGGAAGCCGCAAAGCGAGTGTTTGGTTTCGTTTTGATGAATGATTGGTCAGCTCGTGATATTCAAAAGTGGGAATATGTGCCACTCGGTCCGTTCACTGCTAAGAATGTCGGAACTTCAATCTCCCCTTGGATCGTCCCAGTCGCTGCTTTAGAGCCTTTCTTAGTTGACAACTTTCCACAAGAACCAACGCCATTCCCTTACTTGCGACACGAAGAAAAGTTCAATTTTGACATCAATCTTATTGTTGACATCAAACGTAAGTTGTTTAATATTTTCATAAGATCTCATTGTGAGATAATTATTTCTTTCAGCTGAGAAAGGATCCCCAGTCACTGTCAGTCGTTCAAACTTCAAGAACTTGTATTGGACAGTTCTCCAACAAATCGCTCATCACACAGTCACTGGCTGCAATCTTAATCCTGGAGATTTGATGGCATCAGGAACAATCAGCGGTGAAACATCTGATTCCTATGGATCAATGCTCGAAATCAGTTGGAAGGGATCTCGATCTGTCTCCGTTGGTCCCAATGAACAGCGCAAGTTCCTTCAGGATGGAGATGAAGTCATAATCCGAGGATTCTGCAACGGAGAATATCGCATTGGCTTTGGTGAATGCACTGGAAAAGTCCTGCCAGCAATTCCATTTGAGAATTAAAAGCGCAGTGGAAGGAGTTAATGCATTCGACGCATTATGTTAATTTTGCTAATGGATTTTCAAGCACTCAATAAAGAAAAATATTTCTCTCAATCTCAAATATCCCATCAGTTTCATACGGGAATGCCAAGCCGTCTCGAATTTTGTTTTATGTTTTCGTGTCAAATTCCGCACTTCTGTTTATTTTTCTTTCGCTCGCGGCTCAAATTGTGCAATAAATATTCACAATCACATGTTCGTCGCATGAAGGGTGAAACGAAGAGTCTTCCCGCTCGAAAAATAAAACAACAAATTTTCTCTGTTGTTGTTAGCGCATCGGGTGCGGACGTTGAACTCTTGCGCTCTCACTCTCTGAGATTTTCCACTGCCCTGATAATTAATTCAAATGTCAGTCTAGCTGAGGCTTAATCGGATTTTCGCACGAAATTAATCTTCGACCATTGACCGTCGAAGATCCAATTAATTCTCGAGCAGAAATAATTTAGCAGATTTGAGAATGGAATTTTCATCTTTGATAGATTAAAAAGTCTTATCGAGGGAAAAGCCCCTCTGGTCACTATTCTCAGCTCGAGAGAGGATTTTCCTCGACACTCTCATTCGCTGATATTTATTTTTTGCGTAACGTGCTGTCTGTTCACATTGCGACTTTTCTGTTCAGTCTGGTGCGACGTTCGTGAGAAACGAAAACAAAACATTTTCGTTCGCGAGACGGTGAATGCAGAAATTGCTGATAACATTCAAAGGAATCTCTTTCGATTCACTCTAAAAGTTCAAAGTGTCGTGACAAGTGGAATTTTTCTTGCACTCAATTTAGCGACGAAAGTAAACCATTGAAAATATTTTTGCGATGGTTTTCTGTGCAAGACTCACTTATTTATAGACACGCCGCAGAAAACAAAATCAATTGAAAGCAATTCGATGAATTATTTCGCTGTTGATCGAAGTGACGAGAGCCAAGAATGCTTTTTGTTTTTGCGATACTGTAAAGTGAGAAGTTAAAAACAAAATCGATAATTTGAAGTTTGCGAAATAGTTTCGTGCAAGAAACGTTCAACCCCTGAAATCGCGAACGCAATATCCCCTCTCGCTCTCTCGAGATTTTCCTTTTGTGTTTGTGAGCGCGACTCTACAATAGCTGAGGGTGGAAAAACAAGTTGTTTTCTTCTCAAGCTACACATTAGCATTTTTTCCTTTCGCTCGTCACTCGTAGAAAAATCGATAAGACCATCAGACGATTTCAGAAGTTTTTCTCTTCTCGCGTGAAACAGGAAAAACTATTACTCACTCACAAGCGATTGATCTCTCCGGGGAGGTTTAGTTTCCTTGTTTAACTTGTGAAGTTTGCTCAGGATTTGTGGAAGAAAAAAGTTTTTTCTTCGTGAACTTTCGATAAGAGCTTCGAAAAACTTAATTAAGAAGAACGTAATTTCATTAAAAATGGACGAAAACGAGCAGTGAAAGTATTAACATTCAAGCAAATCTTAAAACGCAATTCAATGGTTATCGAGTGTTTTCAAAAAGTAACGAAAGGCTCCCATAAAACCAAAAGTGTTTGCTGAACGAACGAACTGCAAATAAAAGTGCCCTCAAGTTGTTAAATGCCTTCATAAGCTTCAAAGAAGCAAAAGAATCAAAATAATGAAATCGATTTGGATTGCTTCGTTCTGCATTGCCATCTTATCGGTCACAGTCGCAGGTAATTGCACTCGCAATCGTCGCAAGTTTTCGCATATCAAGTTGCAAACAAAAATATTTTTTTCAAATGCCAGACGTGCGAAGTTTAGTTCTCGAAATTATCAGCGAATTAAGTCATTAATGAAATGTTTGCAATGGGGCGTTTATTGACGTGGTTGGCTTCTGCTTGTCTGGCATTTTTTTTCACTTCTTTATCGCTACGTTTGACTATTTATTTTTTTTCCTCTGATAGAAGAAGAATAGATGTGTCATGAGGTTTACCATGAAATACGTGAATTTCATTGAAAATCTCGAAATTCTTGTTGAAATCTTTTTTAATTTTGTTTGAATATCAACGAAGTCTGACTTGATGTCTAACGAATTCACAGCTTCTCCGACACGTCGTGTGTGCATGGAATACAACAAGAAGAATCTCTCAGTAAAAATGAACCCGACTGGCGGTAATAATTCGGAATACGAAGAAGAATCTGAGATTGAAGATGATGAAGAAATTCAGTACATGGAACCGAATTCTTCCGACGTAAGGAAAAGAAGAGATAAACTCTTAGACACTTTGTAATTGGTTTTCTTTTAGAATCAGCTGCCAGCTCCGTCTGCTCCGATGTCGACCACCTGCCCTAATCCTTTTGAGTTTTGTTTCTCAGCATGGCGAATAGACAAAGATGGAAGCGCAAAACTTTTCTCGCAGGGCTGTTGGGAACATGAACGAGGCTGCAATCAAACTCCTTGCATTGGCTACGAAGAGAAACACTCTGTTGTCTTCTGCTGTTGCAACACTGACTTGTGCAATAATAATTTAACCAATGTAACTCCTCAAACATCGCCAGTTGTTGTTCCGCCCCCTCCCGTTATTCCTCAAACCAATTCAGTATTGAAAAATCCCGCAGTTTGGGTCAGTTTCACTTCAACTGCCATCATGCTTTTCATCATCGCCATCGTTTTCTTCGTATCATGTCGATCAAAGCCTAAAGCTCAACCAGAAGCATCGCCACTTGCTCCATCAGGACCAGGATATTCCTCAAACTTGTACAATGTCGACAATCTTAAGCCGATATCGATTGTCGGTGAGGGAAGGTAAATCAAATTGTTTGAAATAAATAAATTTTCCTTTCCTAAAATCATTTTCATTTTTAGATACGGAATAGTTTGGAAAGGATTGGTGAACGAACAGCCGGTCGCAGTTAAAATATTCAGTTCCACCAAGAAACAGTATTTCATTAATGAGAAAGACATTTACACTCAACCGTTTATGGACACGTGCCCAGCCCTCTTAACATATTTTGGTAAAACTTTCCTTTATTCGTGAATCAAGAAGTTTGTTGAACAACTTTCTTTTAGGATGCGATGAGCGTTTGACTTTGGATGGGAAAATGGAATTTATGCTTGTCATGTCGCTGGCCGAGCTGGGAAGTCTTCAAGAATATTTACGAGAGAACACAACGAATTTCTCGACGTATTGTCGAATGGCGATCTCAATCGCTCGTGGTCTTTCACATCTTCACACGAAAATTCAAAAGGCTGATATGGTAAAGATGTGCATTTGTCATCGAGATCTCAACAGTCGGAATATTCTTGTG
The DNA here is from genome assembly GCA_033063855.1 of Smittia aterrima. Lineage (NCBI taxonomy): Eukaryota > Metazoa > Arthropoda > Insecta > Diptera > Chironomidae > Smittia > Smittia aterrima. Next base: position 25,047,732 of record CP093829.1, on the reverse strand, counting down.
AAAGCAGATTTGACCTGCTGTCTTTGCGACTTTGGTTTTGCAATGAAAGTCAACGGCCCAAGATATGAGCATCAAGGAGAAATGATTCTAGCTGAAACAAAAAGCATTTACGAAGTTGGAACGATGCGTTACATGGCACCCGAGATACTTGAAGGAGCTGTGAATTTACGAGATTGTGAAACATCGTTGAAGCAAATTGATGTTTATTCGTTGGGCTTAGTATTGTGGGAGCTTTGCATGAGATGCACTGACTTCTATCCTCCTGAGATGGACACTCCTGCATACAAAACTCCTTACGAAGCTGAAATTGGCGTGCATCCTTCCTTCGATCAGATGAGATCGTTGGTTCTTCAACATAAGGCACGGCCAATGTTCCCGACTTGCTGGGGTGGAGGAATCGCTGCTCATCTTTCAAAAGAAATCTGTGAAGATCTCTGGGATCACGATCCAGACGCAAGACTTACTTCGCTTTGCGTCGAAGAACGATTAATCGAAATTTCAACGCTCAAGCCGAGATCTCACTATGTCTCATCAACGCCTTTAAATACAAATAATATGATAATTTCAGCTCCTCTCAATAGCTGTCAATCGATCTCCAATAATCATCAGATCATCGCTCACATTGAACACACAAGCGACACAATTTTGTCTAGTCCTTCGAGTGATTCCGGAAGAATCGTTCCAATAAAAAATCTTGAAGTATTTGGTCAACAGATTCAACAATTCCAAGGAAGAAATTTGTGTCTTGAAAGAAATCTCGTTCAAATTCATCAAGCTGATCAATCGAATGATGACAAACCGATTAAAAAATGTCCACTTGCAAATGGAAATCAATTAATCGGGACACAATCCAATAATCATTTCTATGAAACGGAATATGAAGTTCTGGTCGAGGAACTTCTAACAAAGAACATGACGACCTCGTGCACGACATCATCAAACGGAATGGCATCTCAGAATTACACAGAAATTTTACCGAAAAGAAATAATGCCGATAAGAAGTCGACGAAATGGAGAAGCGTTCGTGATATTATTCAACGAAAGCTCAAGAAAAAAGGTCACGCGAAAGGAAACTTCCACCACTCAGTGACATCTCCGACGAATAAGAACATTCATCTCAACATGATTGAATCGCATACAATGGAGAGTAAACCGAATAACATTCAGAGACCAAACAATTTGGATATTTCACCGATCGTAGTGAATTGTAATCTCCCAGAGAAAAATGAACCAATTCAAAAATCTTATCGTGGACCTGCAAAAATTGTAAATTCAAAGTCAGCGATTCTGTGCTCAACAATTGATGAATCGAAAGAGAGTAACAACTTAAAACGTCAACGTTCGCTTGAAGTGTTCAGAGATGTTTTCGGACCACCGAAAGGAAGTCTTGAGCGACTGAGAGATGTCAATCAACGAATAAAAACTCCTGGTGATGTCCCAGCAAGTGTGAGAAAGATTCGAGCATCAAAGACATTATCGCTTTATGACGATCGCATGATGGACACAACTATGAGATTTGATGGATTGAACAACAGCATGTAGCATGATGAGGTTTTGCTATTGGAACTCTAGGATCACTCAATCTAGTCAATCTGAAGTAGGATCCTTACAGTTTCAATCAGCAAAGCGAAAACTTGCACAATTTAACGTGTCAACTCAGGCACTCTAAACTACTTAAGAAGATGAAATGATACTCAAGAAACTAATTAACTCAACGTTATTTAACGCTGTTCGTTTTCATGACGTAGAAGGAAAATCCTTTTTATTAAAGTCATTAGTTATTTGGTCGTTGATTGACGGAGAGAATTGAGGAAAATCCTTTATTTTCCTTCAGATTTAAGAAAAAGCTTTGCAGAGCTTTCAGCAAATCTTTTAAACTTTTCGTCATCTCAGCGGTAATTGTAACAAGTAAAATATTGACCATAAAAATTTATATGAAACTTAACTGATTAGGTTTATACACACATTCTATAAAGACAGACACGAACTGCTGTATAGCATTTCCTCCTCCCTTAAAATGGAAATAAATGGAAACTTTTTTGAAAATGTAAATAATTTTTATATTGATATAGTTATGAAGTCATCATCATCTTTATTTCATAATCCTAATCGCGAATATCGTCACGAAATATCATGGCATATATTGGTATAATTTTTACGACTTTTTCCGTTAAATTTGAAAAGCAGATTGCGAATCGCAAATAGAACGAGAGCGAATCGCAGAAGTTGTTTATCAAAATATTAGGATCTGAAAATATTCACAATTGTTAAAAATGCGAGAAAGCTGTCGAGTTTGCTTATCTAGCGCCAGCAATTCCATGTTTAGTCTCTTTGACTCGAAGGATAACGAGACAATTATTCAAATGATGGAGTTTCTTAGTGGAATTGAGATTTTATTGGAGAATTCCGAAATGCATCCTCAAAACATTTGTTCAGAGTGTTTCGATGAAATATCGTCAGGAGTTTCAATTAAAAGAAGAGTCATTGAAGCCGAGGAACTTCTTAAAACAACAATCAAAGATGAAGAACACAATAAACCAGAAATTCCATCTGAAGAAGTTGCAGATTTCTCTTTTGAAGATTGTACAGAAAATAAATCCACGATTGTTATGACGCCGAAGACGGAGCAAACGAGTTGCGGAGAAGAAAATCCTGATTCCTCTTATGAAGAAGGTGAAGAAAATAAATCCACGATTGCTGTGGCGTTGAAGATGGAATCAACGAGTAGCGAAATCAAAATCGAGACTGTCAGAACTTTGAGCAAGAAAAAGCTAAAGTAAGTAAATGATAATTTTGAAATATTCATTTAATCTTATTCTCACAATATTTTAGAAAGCAGATTCCTGAAAATACTGAACAAAAGAAGAACAAAATTCCTAACCAAATGGATTACAAATGTTTCCTTTGTGATAAAGTTTTCGATAAAATTATAAGTAAAAATGATCACGTTCGAACTGATCATAAAAGCGAAAGAGTCTGCCGAATATGCAAGGAGAAGTGTAAAACTGCATTTAGTCTCGAGAGACACGTCAAGTTCCATTTTCGCGATTACGAGTTCATGTGTGAGATATGCTCAAAAAGATTTATGTAAGTTGAAAAGTATTTTCATGATCGCATTAGTTAAGGTCTTTACTTTATTTAGATACAACAACCGACTGGTGAGCCATATGAAAATGCATAATTCGCAAGCAGCTAAAGTGACCTGCGATATTTGCGGCCTTTCAACAAAATTTAAACATAACATGAATCGCCACATGAAGTCTGTTCATATGAAGCTTAAACGATTCCAATGCGATCGATGCCCTGAAAATCGTTACACGACGCAAGAAGGTTTAAAGTCACACCAGTACAAATATCACGACGTTGAACCTCCAATCCGATGTCCAGATTGCCTTGATGGCTTCACATTTGACTCAGAACTTCGTGCTCATAAGAAAAAGGGTCACTGCTCGAACAATATTCATGCATCCTCGATAAAGAAAAAGAAATTTGAATCCTTAGAAGTGATAGGAGGCGAACATATTTGCAAAATCTGCAATGAGAAGTTTCCAACAAAAAGCAAATGGTCAATGCACAACTATTTGAAACACAAATTCAGCAACAAGTGCGAGAAATGCAACATTGTCTTCAAAAACTACACTTCAATGATCAGACATGAGAGCGTAAAGCATCAGGGCCTCAAGCCTTTTAAGTGAGTTACTTTCAATTTCTCAAGAGAAAATTTAAATTATCATTTTGAAAATTTCAGATGCGAATTTTGCCCAAAGACTTTCGGTCAGAAATGTTCACTGATATCTCATCGCAACACTCACACAGGCGAGAAAACTTTCAGGTAAGAAGTCAACCAAGAGATTTTAATTTTTCTGACACAAATTTATCAACAGCTGTGCTTTCTGTCCATACAAATCAGGGGACCATGGAACAATTTCGAAGCACAGAAAGAAAATGCATCCGAATATGACAAAGACTTCGTAATTTGTTAAGGAATGTTTATTGGAATGATGAAAATAAAGTGGAAGATCATTAATCAACTAAAAGATTAAATTCAATTTTCTCATTGAGATTTTTCGCCCAAACTCTGCACTCGACATTAATCATGACCCCGACTGAAAAGAAAGCAATTAATTAATATCAATTAATATTCAAAAGAATTCTTACGTGTTGGTCTTTGGAACTGAATAGCGATGAGAGGCTCAGTACATCTTCCGTCACTTTGGCAAGGATAAAAGTAACCAGGGAATCCTTTGCGAGGATAGTAAGCTATCGGCCCAACATTTTCCACATCCATTTGATTCTTTCCTTCACATGAAACCCAAATCATTTGCCAATTTCTTCTGTTGGTGTTCACATTAGTTTTGATGTCTTCCTTGAGGAATTCCGGCATTTCATCAGGTAAACTAGAAGCATTGTAGAATTCTGGAGTCCAGTCACGTTTTTGCGAAAGCTTGAGAAACACGCAAGGCGAAGCTTTGTCGTAACTATATTTGTTATCACTCGAACAAGGACTGAAAGCATCGAGATTAACTCCACAAGTTTTTCCTTTTGGCGGAGCATTCAAGAAGTTGCAACCGTAATAAACATTGGAGCTATTATCTCTATAAGCTAAGAGTAGAAGCGAAAACACGTTCAACGACCTTCATTTCATGGTTCAAATGGCACTCACGTTCTAATGACTCAGAAATTTGTTTTACCACCGAATCGACATTTTCTGGAAGTTTTGAATCATAACGAACCAATCCATTATCATCCAGTTTCGGAATTAGATATAAACTCGATTGTCCGCCTTCAGACAAATGCATGAACACACCCAATAGACACAGCAAAACAATCAAAACGACGACGAAGATTCTCGCTGAAATGACCATAAATCTTTAAATGACCAAACTTCAATATTTTCAAGAACTTTTTACCGTTTCTTGAACGTGAAAGCTCATTAACTTTATCAAGACACGCCATTATCCAATAATTTTCCAACGAGAAAATTAATCACAAGCACTGAGTCAAAAAAAATAAACGCCCAACTATCTCGAAAAGATCTCACGAACTAACAACTCGCACAAAGCTTGGCTCAAAATGCGCGCGATGTCAACAAATTAAAAATAGATTCAGTCTTCAGAAGAGCGAGAAAAGAGAATCGAACAAAAACGAAGAGAACATCAGAAGCCGCGAGTTTATGATCGACACGAAAAAAAATGAGAAAAATGATCGGCGATCGCGATGTAAACAGAATTACATCACCGGTCGTAAGTTTAACTATTTTTTCATCTTATAAATAAAGTTTAAACAGTTTAATGGCGCAACATAAAAATGAAATTTATTGAAAAATAGTTTATCTAGATAAACAATCAGAAGAAAATCAAATATTCAAAGCAGATTCTGAAGATCATTTAAATTTTGGTCTCGATGAAAAGCTCAAAGTCAATCGTGTCTTCGACATTCTCGGCAAAGATTTTGCATTGAACGTTAAGTTGCACGTTTGCTGAAAAACAAAAAACATAAAAATTGAAATTACGAAATTCAAAGTTACTCACATTTTGCATTTTGGAACTGAAGTGCGACAAGAGGTTCAGTGCAGCCAATGTCGCTTTTGCATGGATAGAAGAAACCAGGGAATCCTTGACGTGGCAAGTAGAGAATCGATCCGATGTTAGCATCGTCAGCTGGAGTTTTGCCAGCGCAGTTAACCCAAATCATTTGCTAAGAGAAAACAAAATTGTCACATCATCGATCACAAATAAAAAATCTTCACCAACCGCATTTCTCTTGTTTTGACGGACGATTTGTTTAACGTAGTCTTGCAACGATTCGGGCATTGTTTCTGGCAATTTCGTTTCGTTATAGAATTGAGGAACAAAATCTGCGTTTTTCGACAACTTCAGAAACACGCATGGCGATCCACTGCTATAACCGAACTTCTGCTGTCTTGTGCAAGGAGCAAAAGCATTCAAGTCGACACCACACGTTTTATCAAGAGGAGCAGGGTTCAAAAAGTTGCAGCCTTTATAGACATTCGGATCAGTTGTGTTGTAAGCTAAAAATGGGAAGGCAAACATTGGCTCTAGGTCAAATTATCGAGAACATCTCGACTTACATTTCAGAGAATCATCGATTTGTCTTGTGACGACTCTGATTGTTTGTTCATCACCTCGTGTGAATCGAATCAACGAACTGTTACCAAGCTTCGGAATTACTTCCAAACTTTTTGAATTATCGTCATCGTCGGATGATCTCAGAAGCAAGAACACACCCACGATACACAACACGAGCAGCAAAATGAGAAGAAGAACGCGCACTGAAATTTTCCATTAAAAAAAACTTTAATTATTTTGATAAGAACTTCAATTGACTTTCACTACCAGTTCTTGATCGTGTGCACTCGCTCACTTTATCAGCAAACGCCATTTTCAAGTTAATTAATTTAATTAAAATCCGATCAGTAAACGCGTCTTTATAACTCAAACGGCTAACTTCAAGTCTCAGTAAAGCTTAGCTAAATAAAATAAGCGATGTCAACATTTTAAAAATAGATATTTTCCTTCGTTTCAGAGTCTTTGCGGAGAGAGAAAACATCGCATCGTTGAATCGTTGATGACAACATGTTTTGAGCGGCGATGTAAACGAAGAAGTTTCGTTTGATTTGATCTCGCAGTAAAAAAAACGGAAAATTCAAAAATTCTTGGAAGATTGAAAAACTCTTCAAAGTTTCAGAGGATTCCTCTGAGAGGAAACATCTTTGAAACGGTGGCCATGATACAAATTTAATTGCCCTTGAGATTCTTCTAATTAATTGATAAAATATGATGAAAACTCTCATCACTTCAAAATAAAATCGACAATCTAATCTTAATGATTTCATTCTGCGATGCTCAGTCTCGTTCCATTGAATTTCGTCAACAACTTCACCCGCCAAAAAACCCAGAAACTGATAAGTGTGTAATCAACAAAGTTTTTCCATTTTATTATAAAGCTTAGCGCTCATCAAGTAGACGATCAGTCGATTTGTGAATTCTGAATTAGCAAGAGCTTGAAAACATTTTCTAGAATGAAATTTTTAGTATTTTTTGTGATTGGTGAGTGATTTAATCTTGTTTAACAAGTTGACGGATGTGTTGTGTATTCTGACGGAATTTGGGGAAATGGAAGTTACCAAAATATTCAATTGCAGTTCTCGTATCAATGTTTGCGATTTCGCAAGCAGAAGAAGAATGTGAAACTTTCTGCCCCTACAACTACGATCCAGTTTGTGCCCAACCTGTTGCTGGCGGAAAAGCTCAAACTTTCGGAAATGATTGTGCCGTTCGGTCTTATGCTTGCCAAGCTAAACGAGGTAAGGACACAAAGTTTAGAAAAAGATTTTACTAACAAAAACTTTTTCTTTTGTTTCACAGAATATAAAATTATTTCTAAAGGCGAATGTCCTCCAGAAAATTAAAAGAAAATAAATTCAAACTTTAAATTCCATTTTTTTGTTTTTTTGAATCACAAATCATTTTTGTTTCATTATCGTGTGAAACGTCAACAAAAAGGTCAAAGTGACAAGAAGAAACACTTGGGATGTCGAAAGCTACTTAAAAAATTTGCAATTGTTTGTCAATAAAATCGACCATTCAATCTTAATGAAAAACCCAGAAACTGATAAGTGTTTAATCAACGAACTTTTCACATTTTATTATAAAACTTTGCGCTCATCAAGAAGACGATCAGTCGATTTGTGAATTCTGAATTAGCAAGAGCTTGAAAACATTTTCTAGAATGAAATTTTTAGTATTTTTTGCGATTGGTGAGTGATTAAACAAGTTGACGGATGTGTTGTGTATTCTGACGGAATTTCGGGAAATAAAAGTTACCAAAATGTTTAATTGCAGTTCTCGTATCAATGTTTGCGATTTCGCTAGCAGAAGAAGAATGCAACATGCCCTGCCCCTACAACTTGGATCCAGTTTGTGCCCAACCTGTTGCTGGCGGAAAAGCTCAATTTTTCGGAAATGATTGTGCGCTTCGGTCTCATGCTTGCGAAACTAAACAAGGTAAGGATACGATTTTCAGAAAAGGATTTACTAACAAAGAAATTTTCTTTTGATTCACAGAATATAAAATTGTTTCTAAAACCGAATGTCCTCAAAAAAAAAGAAGAATATATTAAATTTCAATTTTGTTTTTGTTTTTTAATCACAAATCATTTTTGTTTTATTATCGCGTGAAACGTCAACAAAAAGGTCAAAGTGACAAGCTCAAATCAAGAATCACTTGAGATGTCGAAAGCTTTTGACAAAATTTGCGAAATGTTTTTAAGGTGATCATTTGCTCTCTGCTTTCTGTCGCATCGTGAAGTGAACTTTCCTAGAAAAATGAAAATATTTATTTTCTTGGTGATTGGCAAGTGATTGAGCTCCGTAAATTAATTTGATTTATAAATATTTTCAGTAAATATTTTCAGCCCTCGCCACCTTGTTAGCTCAAGCAGAAAAATGTCCGAAATGTTATTCGATCGCTTACATTCCGATTTGTGCTGAATTGAAAGATCCAACGAAATCACCGAATAAATTGAGATTTCATACGTTTACGAGTGAATGCGCTTTTCATGAATACGCTTGCGAAACCCAAAGTGGTAAACACTTAAGAAAAATAAATGAGAACAAGAAGTTGATCATTTTTTCACATTTTAGAATATCTCAACTTTGTTCCTGGACAATGTTCTGAAGAGCAGTCAAAGCCTTACGAGAACTAAGCTCTCTATCGCAGGAGATCTTCCGGAAAATAAAGAGAATGGTCAACTAATTTCATTAGATTATTTGTCAATACTCAAGATTTTATTCCAATAGAGAAATGATCATCTTTTAAGGCGACGACTCTCTGATTCACTTAACTCAAGATGAAAACAAATTAGCTTGTTTAGGTTTCTCTGCTCACACATAGTCCGCGAGGTGTCATTGAGTTAAACTCATCATTAGCATAACGAAGCAATATTTACACTTTAAAATGAATTGTGTTCAGGGGATGATCCAGTAAATATGTCACAACCAAAATTATTATTCTAGAAAAGCTTCACTCATATCAACGTGACAAATTATCAATTATCTCTCATGCCATGTTCGACTTATTTGCTTGTGGACCCATGTCGAATTGGACATTAACTTATTTCTCCTCAAAAGCTCTTTCAATGATGTGGGAACCACAAAGTCATGTCGACGACTCACACTTGTGAGAGCAAAGTTCTCATAGCACTATAAATAATGACAGCGAGCGAAAACTTTTTTGCAGTTCTCGTTTTATCTTTTACCGAGTTTGACTCTTCACAGAATTTGGAATAAAATAAAATTAAAAATGAAATTTACATCAACGATTTTGTTTGGTGAGTAAATGTTGAGCGTTTATCTAGTTTCAGAAACAATGTGAAATTATTTCAGCGGTTGTCCTTTTCGCGGCTTACGCATCATGCTCTCCATTGGAGAAAAAAGTCGCCGCTTCTTGTCAGAAGTCTTGTGCTTCCGACTACGCTCCATTGTGCGGCAAACCAGCTGAAGGCAAAGGAACTGACATAACTTTTGGAAACAAATGCGTTTTGGACAATTACAATTGCGAGAAGAAGGAGAACCGTAAGTTCAACATGAATCAGATTGAATTGCTCTAACTTTATTTTCATTTCAGCTTACGTTAAAGCAACTGACGGTGAATGTCCCGGAAAAGCTCCAGTGAGACTTTAATTCGACTTTCATACTTTGAAGAATGATTGATGATGACACGAATAAAAGTCACTAAAAAGTGTTTTATGATTCATCAAACGACAAAGCTGTTTACTGAAAATAATTGAGCACTTTAAATTGTGGGGAAGAATTGTGATTTATAAAAGTTTCTCTGTTTGTCATTTATTTTCTGATCAACAGCTTTAATGATCATACGTTTGAAGGTAACCAGTACCAAAGTTTAAACAAGAAGAGAATTGGCAGATAATCCTGGAATGTGTGGAACACGACGGAGGAAGTCGTTGACCTCGCAAGCATAACCGTAGCCGCGTCTCAAGTTTGTTCTCTGCCAGCTGACGTAGTTGATTCTGTTAGCAACGTCAGTGCACACGACGTATCTCGCAAGGATTTCGTTGAGTGTCAAATGGGGATTGTTAACTCCAATCAAAACAACGCCAGCACGATTAGCGCGGTTGATAAGAATCTTGTAGAAGATTTGGGGAACGGGAATTTGTCGTCTGGGTCCATCGATGAAGATTTGACGACGAGCTCCTGATTCGTTCCATAGTTCAGTGATGCCAAAAGTGCCAGTATAAGTCTCAAGATGAATGTTGCGATCAGAAGCAAGACGACGTGAACTGATTTCAACTGACACCCAGTTGAGTCCATTGAACGTTTGCCACTGAGGTGCAGTGTTGATGAAAAGGAAAGTTGATCGTTGTTCGTTTGCGGTGATGAAATCAGTCATCGCGGCCATGTGTCCTCTGGCCAAAAATACATCTGAGTCAGGTTGTTCGATAAAACGAGCAGCAGCTGTGGTTGATCCCAAAATAGTTGCGATCGTATTTCTTTGATTGTTGCGAGTGTGCATGAGATCAACGTTCTTTCCAGGGAAGAAGTCTCCTTGTCCCCATGAAGGTCTCACAACATTTCTTTGTTGTCCGTCAGCTGCTGGTGTCAAATCGTAGATCGTGTAATAATTAACTTCAGCAACGGGGTCGTGGCATGAAGAGAAAACTCGAATAAAACGATTTGCGTTTATGCGGAAACCGGTGTCGACGAAAAGTCCTTGATTGAAGCAACGTTGAGTTGTGACACGACGTTCAGCAACATAAGTTGGCCAATCTCTGCATCTGAACTGATTGATGTTAGTGTTGACGTTATTGAATCTGAACTGCACTCCACTTTGACACGACACTGTGATTAAGTTACCAGCGACGCCAGCTGGTGAAGCAAATCCATTTGTGCAGAAAAGCTCCAAGTTCTGATTTGCTGTGAATTCCATAATTCCACGACGATCAGTTGGATGGAAGAACGAGTTCGTTCCTGGACGAAGGTACAAAGGTTGCGGGTCTGCAAGATTTGAGTTCACATTGACAGAGCAAGCGAAGTTGGCGGCCTCGATGTTTGAGTTTTCATCCCAGGAGTTGATGCTCTCTCCTGCAGGATAGAGATCGTCAACACTTTGCGATTCGAAGAAGCAAGAAACGCTTGCAATCGCAGCTAAAAATATTATGAACTTCATTCTGAAAATTAACTGGCGACTCAAGTTTTCAGAGGCTTTTATACTTTTTTTCCGATCAGGTGATATCAAACGCAGTTATCAGAATCTTATCTTGAACACAATTTGACGAAATAATCTTTAGGTTCTACCTAAAGAGCAAGCTGCTGATAGAAACGTGCGAATATAATGCTTGCAAGCTTCCGAATGTAGACTTCTTCGTTATCGACAGAAATTTTATCACACGCGATTTATTTTAAGAGTTCATCGTGAGGTTTTTCCCATCACAGGTATGAGGGGTCTGTTAGCTTCATTTCCATTGTGTGTTATGTCCAATAAAGACAACTTTATTTTTATATTTTTTTCATTCTTTATTTTAAATGTTTTTTCTTATCAACTTTTTCGAAGTTGATAAAATGGTTTAAATTTAAATTCCTATAGGATTTTTTTACACGAAGGATAAAGTTCGATTCTCTAATCTTAAATTGAGTTGCGATCATAAGATAAGTGACTTGAGTGAAATTTCATCCTCCATTAACAGAACTTTCCTTCTTTGTTTCTCAAAACTATTTTTCAAGTCACTTTAATTATGATCGTGTTCTCTCAGTGCTCCTATAACTATTTGAATCGATTCTTCACGAAGAATACAAAAATAATTCAGATTTGAAATACATTTCAAGTGAAGAAGTCTAAATAGTGAAATATTAAGTGATCTTCTTTTTGTGGTGTGTTTGTTAATAAGTACAAAAGTTTGCAATCTATTCTAAGCACTCGTTCGTTTAATGTTTGTGGTCAATCATTCATGTTTTCTTGGAAATTGGATTCTTAATGCGATTTAGCATTCGAAATATTGTTAGATACAATCAATAGATTCGGAACTCGATGAAATAAATCAAATCAATTGTTTCTGGGCCCTTTGAGCAATTGTCTTATTGTCAAGTTTCAATTCAAATGAAAATGAACATAATACTGCTTAATCTAACTCCAGAAATAAATCTTAGTCCGTAAAAAGCAAGTCGAACGAAAAACATTTTAATTTTAGGATTTTCCGTGAAAAATTTGTTTCCTTTCGTGATTTATCCAATTTGTTATTCTAGCTAACTTTGAATTTTGTTATGCTTGGGAACTCTAATGTTTCTTCTTTAGGTTTACTTTTAGTGGTTTGCTGGCTATAGTTTTTATTTGGAGACAACTAATTTAAGAGACTTAATTTTAAAAAAAGAAGAATTACAAGCAGGGCAATTGAATGAAAATCTTATGAACTATGAAATTCCAATGGAGGAAATTTTCCTTTAGGAGGCAAAGATTTCTTTGAGATCATGTTCATACATAGCGATCAGAAGCATCGTTGAGAAACCACAGCACATTCCGAGGAATTGAAGCAGAATCTGCGAGAACATGAAGTCTTCTTCCTTGCTATGCGATGATGTTAACTCGGGCATCTAAAAAGAATAATTTCTTAGAAAACTTTACAAAGCAATTACATTCCAATTGAACTCACCATGTCTACGAGGGCAATGTAAATGAACAAACCAGCGGCGACTGCAAAAATCCACTGCGAAGCTTCAGGCGTATCGCCAATCAAGATTCCCACACACATTCCGAAAAAGCTCAGCACAGAGCTAAGGATATTGTAATAAACTGCCTCCTTCGCACTCATTCCAGCTTTAAGAAGAACAGCGAAATCTCCAAGTTCATGAGGCAATTCGTGACAGAAAACGGCGACAGCCGTTGACAAACCGCCAGCAATATTGTTTGAGAACGCAGCTCCGATTGCCATGCCATCAGTGAAGTTATGTAGCCCATCGCCTAAAATTACCATCCAAACAACAGCTGACAAAGATTCGGGCGGAGAATGAACGTGACCGTGCGTGTGTTGGTGTCCATGATGTTTAGATTGGTGTTCTCTAGAATATTAAGAAACATTTAATAAAAGATTAAAAATTGAGATCAATTATAATCAAACCTTAGAATAATTGTGTAACTCTCCTCTGGCGGAACAGAATCTTTCTTCATTATAACTGGCAATGGATTTTGTTTGTTGTTATTGCAAAGCGCATTACTTTCAATGGATCCTTCATCCAAGCTTGTTGATAATGTGGTGTTATCTGGTTCGATGGCGTGGTCTGACAAAGCTCCATTAATCTTTTTCACATCATTCGGAAGAATGTGAAGATGATCCTCGTGACTCCTATGCTTGTCCACATGATTGTTGAGCATCGCATTCTCAACATGTTGGTGTTCATGATGATCGTCTTTCGTCTCCATTGCGATTTCGTCGTAGCAATATGGATATGAGCTGTATTTATGTTTGCAGGTCGCAGCCCCATTGTTGGACGATACAGTTTCAGGATCTCTCATTACGCGTACACGAGACGATGGCTTATCACGTTTCTCTTTACGTTGTCGCCATTCTGTTATCATTGTGAGACTACGCTCGAAGAAATAAAAGAACACAATGCCTCCTACTGCTGCAAGGCCACGAAGCATCATCGTTTGATGAAGATTCTGATCATCATTCAATGGCATCATTGCATGCGGAAGGAGATGAAGAAGAGCATCTCCAGCCAATGTTCCAACAGCCAGCGCAACCAGGAACTGAAGAATATGATGATAGAAATGTTTTTCCATGCAAGGAATCACAGCAACTCCAAGAAGTCCGCAAAGACTAACGCCAATTATAGAAAGCGTTGAATATAACCAGACAGTTGTTCTCGGCTCCATTTCCAATTGCTCTTTTTCCACAAATACTTCCGATCCAACGAAGTAGGAAGAGTTTATACAGCCGTAACTCTCCAATGGAGACAGACGATTAACAATATGATAAAGTATAATTGGACAGATCGACAGCATATGCTCAGTTTCGATTGTGATAAGCTCACGGAATGTCGTGTGCTCGTGATGATGACTTTCTTCTTTTTCATCATGATGGTGATGATCATCTACGTGATCTTGTTCAGTCATTTTCCCGAGAAAATCTAGGCTATCCATACAAGTTTCATTTTCTTTTATCGGTTCACGATCCGAGACTAAATTCTTTAAGTCCAATTGCATCATCATTTTCTCGAATTCATCGACGTTCATTGAGTTTGTGCTGCGATTACTGAATCGACTAAAGAGCTTTTTAATGTACATCTTTGTGACTTCTGGTGTTTCTTCGTGATGATGCTTCTCGTGATGCTCATGGCCAGCGTGACGTTTATGTCTAACCGATGTTTCTTCTTTAGTTTTATCTTTTCTCTTATCGTAGATATAACTATCCGAAGTATCAACAGCTTTTGCGGGCATTCCGACGTCATCGGACGGTGATAAGATTTGAAGATTGTAATCGAGACTATTGATGGTTTTACTGGGAACCAGGACGTGTTCTTTACATGGCAAATGTTCGGCGCAAAGTAGGCAAACAACGCACACGGCCATCAGATGACGGTGAGCCATCACGGCGAACAAAGAAAATCTGGAAAAGTCGATAAAAGAAAAGATTCGGATTAGTTTCAATGTCACCATAAAAAGCTTCTCTGTTCTGGACGTGTCGAGGTGGGCGGCGAGAGGTTTTCCTTATTTGATGATGATTATCAGCTTGTTTTGTTTCAGTCGCAAACAAGATTAACAATACAACGCCCTCACATCAACGATATCATAGACTCAAACGACTCGAGCAGCACTCAATCAATTATAATAATTAAGTTGTACTTGACGTGAGAGCCCCAAGACGAAAATGGAGAAGATTAAAAGCTGGAGCCAACAGGTGGGCTGGATTAAAGAAATTCTTTTCCTTCGTTTTACTGTTGGACATACTTGGACGTTTGCCAGAAGTCGGCGAAACACACAAACTTAAATAATATAAGATCAATTTTGACGTCACAAGTAGACGAGCCCTCTGCTATCAACCGATGAGTAAATCCCATTCATAAATATTCATTCTTATCGAGTGCGTTGTGTAGTGTATTAGGCAAAATTGTCAAACGATAAAAAAAAATTTAATCGTCGCGCTGATGTTTTTTGATTAAACGAAAATAGAATAGCTTTCATTCACATTTCACACACGCAAGACATTTAGACTGGCGGCTTGTAGCGTATTAGACGCCACGCGGCCTTGGAAATAGCTCGCTTATCACGGAACGGCATTGTAGAGAAGCTGTAGTCACCAGCAATCAATTAATAGAGTCGCACAATTGCAAAGAGAACGAAAACACGAAAATGTGATTTTCAATTAAATTTTATAGCACAAGCAATCGATGTTTATTTCCAAAATCGTGAATTAGCTCGAAACATAAAAATTGAGAGCATTCGCGATTACCGACTCGAGTGGAAAAGGGTTAATCAACCTTTCCATTATCGTGAGGAATTCCTCAAAGTCTTTGTCACATTCTGTTTACCTCGCGTCAATCTTTGTTAATTCACTTGACTTCAAATTTGAAAATTTGGCTACGCGCAACTGAACTCAAATTCTACAAAATTTCACTTTTATTTTAGTTCGGTGTGGGAGGTTGATTGAGCGCGCGATTTGGAACGTGCATTACACTCGCTGTCCGACTTGAAAATGATAACTCAACGTGAAGAGGTGAAGAGAAAATATTTCCGCTGCTCTCTTTCTATCGCGCTCCGCGATATTTCCTCTCTTGCGAGGTTCGAACATTGCGCTACGACGTTCGCGACATGTGATTTTTTTTCTGCCGACATTAGGAATTTTAATAGATTCAATTAACAAGACATTAATGATTAGTAATTAGATTCAAAGCACTTTGCAGTACACAAGCTGAACCAGTTAAAGATGCATAAAAATCTCACGTGCCGCACGATTGATTGTTGCTTTTGCGTCATCAAATCGAGGAATTTTATGGTTAGGTTACAATTCAAGCATAACAAGAAACCGCGAGTTACGAACTGTAAGCAGAAAAAGAAATTCCAAAGTCGAAAACATGCGAGACTTCGAATCCCGTGGGTTGCTAAATTTGAGTCTTCTTTCTTCGATTCTTTCGCAAAATTCTTTTCAACGACCTTCTCGCGATTTATATTCGTCGACGTCGGTTCATTGGTTCGATTGTATTTTCGCGTTCGATACACAACAAAGCATAGAAAAAAACTTTTGTATTCTATCACGATACAATTATTTTCAATTGAGCTTTGATGCTTGAAGCGAAGCTGCCGAATAAAATTTTAAAGAGCTTAGATTGTTTCAAAGTTAAACATTGCATAATCAAAATTTCGCTTATCGTTACTTTGTTGGATTTGAAATATCAACAAACAAATATTTTTAGGATTCATCGCATTTCACGAAGATACAAAAAAGCGAAAGGAATATTTTTTCGCGAAACTTCACCGCAGGCGAATCATAAAGAAAGAAAAATTCGAAGGAGCAAACTAAACTTTGTTATAAAACGGCGAATGTTTGCACCTGATGCCAGCATATAAAAACCTAAAGCAATTCAGTTCAAGCTTTTATCTAGAGCTCTCTCGATTCAAGCAAACATTGCACAAACTTAATAGCAAAACACTTTTTTTTCTATTTACATTTGAGTCAATTGCATCGCTAAATAAAAGTCAAAGAAATTCCAACAGACACGTCAACTAAACGTCCGATGAGGTAAAGAAACTTTATCATTCTGATTGTCTCAATTGAGTCGTGAAGCGCAAAACTTTCACTTCACACGATACTACAACGTCCAATTGTTATCTTCCTTTTGTATTTATCAGCACGTTACTATCAAGACTACGATTGTTGACTTAAGCTATTCAATCATCAGCATCTCTACGAAATGAGAATTTCGTCACCCCTGGGACAAACATTAAATTCTGTCAGCTGAGACGTTGTAAGCGATTATCTTATCGGTACCTTTTGAAGAAGATTTGAGAGAACGAGCAACGTAATAGATTTAAATTAGCAATTTCTATCCTTCCCTAGCAAGCTTCGAAACTTTTCACCCAAAGAAAAAAGTTTACGTGGTATCTTACGCCTTGAGCCATTTATAATTTATAACGATTAAAGTACTCGCGAAAATATTGATAAATATTTTGCAACACCGACATTGATTAGCCCCGGCAATTAAATTGGAAATTATTTCAAAAAAACATTCATACTTCTTACCCGTGACTCATCTTAAACTTGTAAACGAAGGCCAGACACTTCTACACTCACTCGAATAACAAGCGATACTGCGCGTTGGTTCGAAACCGAAAGAGAACGAACGAGAGATATGAGCAAGCCGGTATTTTAAAGCGAGCGAAGTTTCTTTCGACTCGTTGAATATTAAAAAGCTTCGCTCGCCTCTTCTTAAATAATTTAATTTTGCCGAAATTCATTTTAGTTTGCGAAATCGCTGCATCATGAAAATTTGAATACCTAATTCAATCAATAGCAGGGCAGTTTGAATAATTTTGATCAATTGAAGGCACTTTGAAAAATGAATAAATCAGCTTGAGAGTCGTCAAACTCATAAATTCACACGAGCACACTTAGTGACAATTTTTAAATTTATAATTTATCCACTAAGAATTACACAATGTCTTGAAAATAGTTTCACGCAGAGAGAATATGCTCAGACGCTTCAATTATGCCGGCGTCGAACCCTTCTCATTTCATACTTGGAAACAGCGAAGAATGTGAGAACAAGAGAAGGAGAGAGACAGAAGTTGCTTCAGCAAATAAAAACGAGTTATCGCGTTAGATCAAATTTACTTTCGTGACTTCGCAATATTATTTCCAGCGAAGCATCGGGTTCGAAAACGAAAAAGATAAGATTCAACAGAAATTTCGCATTCTCGCGAAATGTTTTGTTGGATGATTCAGCCTGAATTGGATATCAAGTTGAATTGAGGTTTCAGAATTTCAAAATTAAATTACTGTAAACTTCTCTGTCTCATATTTTATTTATTAAGTAGAAGAGATTGAAAATCCCAAGTCCAAGAATAACAAAACCTCGAAAAGCTTTTAATCCTTTTACTCAATGAAGACCCTGAGAGACAAAGGCCAAATGTTCTAACTCGACAAATAAATCTTATTGAAAAGTTCGTAAAAGCCATGAAAATATTTCTCTCTATCTAATCAAGGATTTTCTTAAGGATGTTCGGTGCCAGGCACGTCGATATTTTCAAACGCTCATCAGAAAATGAAATACAAGCGAAATTAATCCATTGAAAAGGTCACAATGCGATATCAGAGCGTAAAGAATCTTTTGACTCAATCAATTCATTTAAGCATGAACTTCAAACCATGAAAGGCACTTTCGTGAAGATCCTTGAACATTTCGTGCTTTCTGTTTGTTTACAACTTGCCTGCTCTTCAGTATTCATGGACTGTTTAGTCAATCGATCAAAAAGTTTCGACGAACGAATGCCGCGGGAAATTGAGAGATTAAATGAAATTCGAAACAATCTTTTCTTTAATCTGCAGAAGATTGAACAGCAATTTCTTCCAGAGAGTGCAATCGATTGGAAATCTTGGCTCAAAAAAGTTTATTCGATTGGAATCCTTAAGAAAATCACTTCGACCATTAAAGCATCGCCTATTCAATTTTTCGTTTGAGGTAAACAATTGAACGAGAGCCTAATGAAATGATTTAATTATGTTATTTGTACTATCTGACGACTCCCACATTGTCGCTACAAGGTTTTGTTTATTTGCTACATTTTCTCACCCGACAGCCTTGAATTACGATTGAAACAAGTCGAACACCCGTTGAATTGAAAACGAAGCTTAAACGAGTGAGAAATATTAAAGGAGCTAGGCGTTACAGGAACACAACAAATTACATCGCACTTTATGTTTTCAGTGCTTCGAGCAGCTCGCATTATCAGTTTTACGAGTAAAGTGTGTCAAATATTCGTGAATTATTCATGATGGGAATTTCCACGCGCTTTTTAAATTCGCTACTCATTTTGGACTGCGAACGTGAACAAGAGAATGACAGTGAAGCAACAAATTGCATCGATGAAGGCTTTCACGTGCACAAAAAAATAAACTTTTATCGATTTATTTCAATTTTTTTGGTGTGGGGTGAAGAAACAATTGAGTTTTGTTTTTCTTGACGTCACGAGTGAAAATCGACGCGACCGAGGATCATGAACTTGAAAAACGTTTCATTCTCTCACATTAATCGATGTAAACAAAATAAATAATGAATACGATTGGGACTCTCTCACGAGTGAACTAAAACGTGAAGAGGATAACGAAGATGTGAAGTTATTGTTCCGATTAACGATAAGCCTCTCAAGCGTGAAAGCCCAAACTACGTGCGATGCTGACTGACTTTTATAAATGATTGAGGTTTTATAATATTTCTTCTGCTGTCTGAGTCGTCGAAAATATTTCATTTTAATAAAAACTTTCTCGACGGAAACGGATACTTTTGAAAGTCTGAAAAGCTCGCAGGACCAATTCGTAAATTTTGTTGAAAACTTTTGTGATACTGTTGAAGTTTTTGTTTAGATTATTTTCAAATTACTCCTGAGTACGAAAAAGAAACAAAAGTTTATCCTTCTGCATTGAATTATCTTGAACTGCGTCAATTCTTCCACCTCGGAAAGGGAATTCAAAGTCGATAAAAGATCTGTCTTGACCTTCTAGTCAAATCATCTGAACATCTGCCTTCGAGACCCTTTTCATAATTTCATTCTGCTTTGACCCTTTTCTAATTTTGTTTGCTTCTCTTTAAGGAAATTTATTCCTGCAGTTCTGAGTAAGATTTTGCACTGTATAGTAGAGCCATTAAACATTAAACAACAAATAAGACGGTGGTTGCTCTCAAGGGATTTTGCAGGCGCTTAAATAAATTTCGTTCTACAAGAAAACTTTCTCAATTTGTTCAAGGAAGTCTTCAAAGCCGCTTATAGTCGAGAGTCGGTTAGATTCAAGTCGTTAAACGAGAAAGTTGATCAGGCGAGAAGAATTCTTGAGTCAAGCTCAAAAGCCATTCTGATAGGAAAATAATTTAAACTTTTGAATCTTCTAAGCTTCTGACTTCTTGTGCTGCGAAATGAAATTAAATTTCTTGCAAACAATTTATTTTACTGTTGTCATCAAGTGAGAAGTGTTCTCTTTTCAACGAATGAACCTCAAACATTCTAAATTGCTTTAGGGAGAGAAAAGTTTATCAGCTGCTCATCTAATTGCGTGAGTGACCCAAGAGCAGTTGAGTGTTTTATTTGGACATAAACTTTGAAGCGCTCTGAGGGCAATAAAGGAAATCAAAGGATTGCACAACCAGAAGCAAATACGAGCGTGATTTTCACCTTTCTATCTTTTAAGGATTCCTAACGCTCATGCAAATGCTCGATTGATCTATTTTAGGCGACGACGCGAAAAAAATAATGCGAAAGCTTATCACCGTACATGAAGCTGAAGCTTTGTTTTGCATAATATGCCACACGAAGTTTTCGCAAACATCAATTTAAGGCTTCGTGACATGGCGTAACAATCACCGAAAAGGCAACGAGATAAGTTCGAACGACGTTAGATACATGAGAGCACAAGCGTCATTCTACAAATTGCATGTGCATCAAATTCGTTTAATTGAATCAGACAGTGAAGCACACATTGTTATCAAAATAATTTCAAGCTCAGAGAGTACTTTATCTCAGGATTAAATGAAATTTTAGGCGATAACAAAACGAGTTTCATGTTGCAATCGAGTAAATAAAGTGTCGGCTTATATGGACACCTATCGAATATTTTACCAACTGAAGAAATGATTTTCTACCTGTGCAACACAAAAAATGTTTTCTCTCATCTCCAGTGCTGAATAAAATTATTTATAGCACAACTTTCGCTTCTTTTTGCTTTAAACTCTAAACTTTCCGCATGCGGGAAAACTAGTCATGAAGTTAAGCCAGGTGACGGAAATAGATTTGATTCGAATAGTGAAGGCGTCAGAGAGGAAGTTTTTCGATAAATTGTGGGAGGATATTTGAGATTGATGCTTACCACTTGTTATTTGAGAAGTCGAAATAATTTCTTTTGCTGTCTTATCAGTTGATTCTCCGCACGCTAAATAATCTCACTCTTTTCTCTTCAGTCGCTTATCACTTAAATTTTCCAGAACTTTGAATCAATGTCTTGTTGCTATCATCGATAAAGCCGAACTGAAAGCGGTTCTGGAGAAATCAGACACATTTTTCAAAGAATTCGCAGAACAAGCATATTTTATGTTGGATCTGCTAATTCTCTGAAGCTCACTAATGTTTTCTAATTTCAAGCAGTTGAATTAGTTGTCGTTTTTACTTTGCACATTAAATATTTAAATGTTTTTCAATAAAACACCGGGAAAATTAAAATTCCTGTGCAAAATTTCTGTGCAATTGAATCGGATAAAGTTCACGTAGTTTCACATTCACGGATAAAATAAACGGATAAAACTTTACAACAGATTTTGAATTATGAAAACGTCTTGGAGTGCTTTGTGAAAACGTTGAAGATTCGTTTTATTTAATTTTTTTATTCGGCCTTAACGGATCTACAAAACTCGCTTAACAATGTTTGAATATCCAATTCCAACGCACGTCAG
This sequence comes from Smittia aterrima, assembly GCA_033063855.1. Lineage (NCBI taxonomy): Eukaryota > Metazoa > Arthropoda > Insecta > Diptera > Chironomidae > Smittia > Smittia aterrima. The sequence goes on along the minus strand of CP093829.1, from coordinate 25,026,046 downwards.
AACAACTCTCGGACTGACACCTTCTTCTGATTCGTCTTCCACGTCCTTGTCTTCCTCGAATGTGTCGAGTTTGAATGTAATGCCGAAGAATTCTCTGAGAAGCTGAAGAAAAGCAATAGAGTATTGCGAAAGGGGACCAACGACGACTTTTGAGACTGATTTTGGTCCAAGAGCCATGTAAAGCATCATGATCCATTGGAAGGTTGAGTCACAGCAACCACTTCGATAGATTTCATCGAGAAGCTTATTGGCACATTCCTTTCCGAGGTCTTCAGGTAAAGTTCCTTGTTCGGTTGCAACAGTCTCAGCGGCGTAAATCACATTCTCTGTCGTCTCTGCAGATAAGTTGACTCCAAATCCTGATGACAATCCACTAAGTTTTCCTTTGTTCTGGTCAGTGTGAATGTAAACGTCTGGCAAAAAGTTGAGCATAATTCCTTTCGACGACTCAACAGTTCGATTAGCGAATGTCGGCGAAACTTTGCAAGCGTAGACAACACCGCGAATTCTCTTGACCATTCCATGGTTTGATAACTGAATAGTCCTGAGTTTCTTAACAGTATTCATCTTGAATAAAATTTCTCCTCCGCCTAAAGGCTTCATTCCTCGTTTCAAGACCTTTAAGTCAAACGAGTCTGCTTCAATGATGAATCTCTTCATTATACTGAATGCAGATGCCTTGATGTGATCAACTGAAGGATTGTCGGAGCTATTTGTTATTCCCTTAAGATTAGCTTCAATCGAAAACTTGCAGAATGGTCCAAATGCAATAAGAACGTCGAGATAATATCCTAAAATGAGATTTAATAATTAAATTCGAAGGAATTCAAAAAAATTTATGTTAACTCACCAATCGACTTCTCAAGACAGCACTGATGTTCAATCTTTCCTCCATGTAATATTCCAGGTGTGAAATCAAGCTCATTTCCTGATGGATGTAGCTTAATTTGTGTACCGTTCGTAAGCTTGTCGATTAATCGAATCAAGTTCACTTCAAACTCTTGAATTCCGTCAGTTTCCTTTCGAATATCTGTGATCCTTATTGCTTTTCCACTAATCGTTGCTAGTATCAGTCTCTGCTTGAGATGATGACTTCCTTTGAAAGTTAATGCCATGACTTTCGGCTTAAACAATATTTCTTCAAAAAGCGTGCGAGTTGTAAACAACAAAATAGCTTTTCTCCTGTTTTTACATTCAACCGAACTTACCCGAGTTCCATTCAACCGACAGTCTTGCTTACCCTTCTTCGGCAAATTTTAAAAATTTAGTTTTTATCTTGGAAAATCAATAAATATCCATCATGGGTGATATGTTTAGAGAGATTCTAAACATCGAGCAACCCGCCACACCGGAGCTCACAAAGGAATCGCTCTTGAAGAAGAAAAACACAGCAGAAAAGTAAAAATTAAATTTGAAGAATTATTTTTGTTTACATTTTATTAAAAATATTTTTTTCCCGCTTTTAGGATAAAAACAACTCGTCGACCTGAGGGAATGCACAGAGAAGTGTATGCATTGTTATATAAAGACAGTAAAGATGCTCCGCCATTGCTACCAACTGATACAGGTGAGAATCCTAAATTAGCTTAGAAGATCCAGCGACTGATTTTGATTTCTTGCAGGACTTGGGTACAAACAAGTGAAAGCCCGTCTTGGAATGAAAAAGGTTCGCAAGTGGGAATGGGGTCGTTTCAAGAACTCTGCACGATCTGATGGCGTTCAGTTCTGTCATTGGCAAAGAGCAGCAGATGAGCCTAAAGAATATCCATTCGCCAAACTTAATTTGGTTCTCCCCATTCCACAATACACGCTTAACGAATACAACACTCATTTGCGAATGAACACTCGTTGGAACAAAGCAAACACCGACCACCTATTTGATTTAGCTAAACGATTTGATACTCGTTTCGTTATCATGACTGATCGTTGGGATCGCGACAAGTATGGAATCAAAACTGTTGAGGATCTCAAAGAGCGATATTACGAAGTCATCGGAATTCTACAGAAACTTCGAGGTGGACAATCAAATGGAGACAAAAAGATTTATGTCTTCGACGCTGAACATGAGAGAAAGCGAAAAGAACAACTGAAAAAGCTTTTCGAGCGTACACAAGCACAAATCGAAGAAGAAACAATGTTGCAACAAGAAATGCGTAAAATTGAAGCACGCAAGAAGGAACGAGAGAAGAAAACTCAAGATTTGCAGAAACTCATCTCACAAGCTGATCAGCAAAGTGAACTGGCTGCTGCAGCAACACCGCAAGCCAGAAAACAAGAGAAGAAACTGAACAAAAAGAAAGTTCCGGTTCAACAAAAAGTTAAAGCAGACGTCGTGAGTACGATGGAAACCGCAAATATTCGATTTGGCGAAGGTGTCAACAAAGGAACTGGAATCACAATGCGCTCTCAGAAGATGAAACTTCCAGCAAACTTTGGGCAAAAGCGAACGAAAGCTTTGGAGCAAATGCTTGCTGAATTCAAAGTCGATCCAAACCCTCCGGCAATCGAAGACATCTGCACAGCTTTCAACGAACTCCGCTCCGACATGATTCTATTGAACGAAATTAGAACTGCATTGGCATCTAGCGAGTTCGAGCTAGAAACTTTGAAACAAGTCGCAGAGATAAAACAGGAAATGGACTAAAACCCTCAAGACTTTGATTGATGGCAGAATTTACATTCAATTCAATTTGATGTTTCCACATCTAACCGAAGCAAATAATAAAAATGTTTAATTCATTTTCCTCCTTTTGTGTCCCCGAAAAAAAAATTGTTCTTAAATTCAATTGCAGTTTTTATTCTTGTGAGTCTCTTCTCGGAATTTTTTAATCAAGCGCGATGGTTTTTGCTGCTGCTCGCTGTTTGTTTTAATCTTCTTCTTAGCCTACGGTCGACGAATTATCGGATGAAACGAAAAGGATGAAGATTGACGATTGTCTTTAAAATCTTGAAACGATTTGGGAGCAACATCTCCGCGAATCATGCAAACTTGAACAACTTTTATGCTCTTTGCGTCGTTTATTTATCTTTGGCTGCGGTTGATTCCTTTATTGTCATTTGAGAACATTTTGCTTTGCCATGCAAAAAATGCAGTGGAGTGAAAAAAAATTCAAGAAGATGATCGAGACTGATGCGAATTTTGGTTTTGATTGTTTCGCTAAAATCTTGTTGATTTTGAAATGAGAGTTAAATTTTGTTTTCCATTTCAACGTTACCTCGCGACTCAGCGGTAATGAGCCTCGAGGTAGTAGTAGAACTTGCATGCCCAACTTATTAGCTTAACGCTGTGGGAGGATCGATGTGCGCACTCCATAATAAAATCTTGTGTGGGTACGTCGAGTTAGTGATTCAATAAGAAAAATTGTTGGTTTAATGCTCTTCAATAAAACTTTGCTCGTTCCGCTCTCGCTGTGCGATAATTGCCAGTGAAAGCCAAACATCGGACGAGTTCTCCATGTGATTGACTAATGAAACCTTCAGACGAAACTTAATCCAAATCGATTCCCTTCTGAATGAAGATTCATGCCCATTACGGAGATCACCCGCAAGTGTTGCGATCGCTTAATGAAAATTTTCGCAGCCAATTAATTGATCGCTCTTCTCACCTCGAATTTTCGTTAAAAAAAACTTTTTTGTGCGCTCCTCGTCGTTAACGAAATCAACGATGAACCGAATGATCTTGAGCCGGGTGGAGAGGAACACGAAAAAGAAATGAAATATCGATGCAGAAGCGAGACACTGAAAATAATTGGAATTTATCGGAATTGCAAAGAGAGAAGCCGAACCTTTACAAAGCCTCGCGAGTAGTGACCGTCGTTCACTCAAAGAATCGGACTGTCGCTCACTATTTTGCAACCTGATTGAAATGCAGGCAATAAATGATTCATCTCCTTTCACAGCGCTTTTCGTCAACAATATCGTCGAGGATTTAAAATTCTAATTTCAGTGATCTTGCGTTTCCATTGTTTCGCGTCGTTGAATATTTTTTTTGCACGTTGTTTGGAAGAAAACACAATTTCGAGGCTTCTTAATCGGGTTTGTGATTTTGTAAAATCAGTTTTGAGTTAAACAATGTACTGTGGCACCAGAAATTTATGCAAGCGCTTGGAATTCCATTATTGATCAAACGCTTAAAGCAGAGTTGAGGGACAGAGAGAGACTGATCAACTGCCTACACTCGTTTCTCATTACAATCTTTCGGCTTTAAAGAATATTTTATTTTATTTGATGTGTGTACATGATCTCAGTGTTCCCATTTAATAATTCATCTGTCTCTCTTCTCTTGGCGAACAAATCCACGGCACAATCGTCGAATTGCTTAACAGCTTTAATTGAAAATTATATGCTTTCAATTCGCGAGAATTTCAGAACACTTCGCATTGATATCAGAAAGCTGAAAGTAAAGCAATCGTGGCAATTATAATTAACACTCTCGAGAGCTTCTCCGTTTTGTGCATTGTCGAATGTAAATCATTTTAGTAAGAGCACCATTTAGTGGAACATAAATTTTAAGGAAATTGAAATTCGATTCGATAAGATTTCAAGATAAATTTATTTTGTGGAGCATTTGCTTTGATTGCTTTTAGAAAATGTCGATCAAGATCAGCTTGTATTCTGTTTAAGGAGTCGATCGATCGTTAAAGTTTAAACGGTAAAAGTTAACGCAAAATTCTAGTTGTCATTCCAATTCCTAATTCTTCTACGAAGATAACGAGTCGTTTCGACAAATCGGAAAAACTCGTCTCGATGCATTCAGAATTAGTTCACAGTTTTCGCAGCCTCGTTTCTCGCTAAATCTCTCATATGATTCTTCTTGCTACGCCGTTACATTAATCCCAAAGTTGGTAAAGACAAGACGAAGCATAAGGCAACAAACTAGAGATGACACAATCTCAATGAAGAGAGAGAGACAAGAAAATGTTGAAATGTCCAAATTCAAAAACATTAAAGCCATCCCAACAAGGCGAATGCAGTTTATTTCATTCAACTCTTAGTCAAAGCCTCGGCTCTCATGTTGTTGGATTGCAATGAGAGAATGTTTACGAGATTTCTTAAAACGTTTTAAATAAAAAAACGTTGGACCTGCGAGAGCGGATAGAAGGCAAACGTGGTTTGTCAGCAGTTTCTTCAAAATATTTTCTGCTCTAATAATAAATTCTTCTCGATGTTTGATGATAAACATTCCAAAATATCCAATCGGTGATATCATTAGCGAAAAGCAAACTTAAAGTTGCCGGTTGATCCATGTGTTGTTCTACTCAAACGTTTCAAACGCTCGCTCTCTCGTTCTCCTCGTCGCATTCCGTTTCGTTGAAATATTTTCTTGTTCAAACATCGCTCGATCAGTGTTTTCGTGAACATCAACAAGTCAAGACGCAGAAAGTGGAATTCGCTGATTAAATATTTGTTTTATGTTCAATTCACGTTCTCTTTCTTTTTCTTTAAATGTTTTAATATTTTTCTTCGCCGCGAAGGATTAGCAAGTTGATCCAAAGTGTTTTGAGAGTTGACACAAGTAAATTGCGCCGAAAAAGAATCTGCGCTGGAATCAGAATGGAATAGTTTTGTTGATTTTAAAGTGGATAGCAGTGTTTGTTCTATAAATCAGCAATTCGGAAGACGATAAATATTTAACTGAAAGATGAAATAATTTCTTTCGTTTCGTGACAAGAAAAAGATTCTTTAAAAAAAATGTCGATTGTTGTTGTGACTCAATCAAGTGCTTTGGAGTTTTAAGAGCAATCTCAAGAACAACCGAAGTTGATTGTCATCGTCAGAGGATTATTGAATCTCCATCTACGCTCATTGATTTCTTTAAACTCAATTACGCCCAAAACTGGCCATGAAGCGGCGAATGAATCTCGGGTGAGTGTCGTTCCGAAAAGTATTTTTTAATTAAATTTCTAACATTTAATTCCACGAAAATGAAAGAATCGTTCAATTGTGACCGCGAGACGCGGCGGATCTCTTTTCCCTTTTGCTTTTCTTCTTCCTATTTTCTTCTGAGTCATTCAGCAATTGTCGAAAGAAAAACTCAGACTAGAACTAATGAATGAAGTAAGAAACTTAAATCGTCGGTGGAGCAGCACAAAGAAATTACTTTAACATTTCCTCTGTGAAAAAAGAGACCTTTAGTGTAAAGGAGAAGAAGAAATCTTATCATTAATAAAATATTTGATGGTGCAAAGCGGACCTGTTACGTTGAAATTTGTGGAAATGAGTAATTGCCATCGTTCCATTCTTCTTTTTGTTATTCAGCCAGAGAATTTCTTTCGAGGTTCTCTATTTAATGCAAGAAGATCAAGATACGACATAAGAGGATAACGACGAAAGGGACGAAGAAGAAGAACGCAACTGAAGGGATGTGAATTGTAAAAACATCTTTGTTTGCCTTTCATCTTTGCCCATCAATTTCCTGTTTATTTTTCTCGAAATAATCCTAAAATTGTTCGTCTCGAATGAATGGAAATAGTCTCTTCGATAAATCTGAATTTTATGGAAGTTTTGAAGGATGTTGAGACCTCTTCGAATCGTTTCCTTTCGATCTTTTTGTTTCTCACACGTTTTGAGAAATGAAAATCAAAGCAAAAATATTCTCATCTCTGTCCCAGAAGTTCTTTCATTTGTTTTTTATTTTTTGAGCCCGCATACAACTTCCCGCCTCAATAAACTTCCTTACGCTTCGTCTAGCTTCTTTTAATGGACTGTGACGACACATGACGAGAGGCACCTGCGAGCAGAAAATTATTCAAACACACTTTTTGCCTTCACTTAGAACTAAGATCCATTCGTCCACGTCGCCTCCTATCGCATATTTATGCTCTCGTCGGTAACTTTTTCCATTGTTCTTCAATTGCGCTTTCCTATCAACTTCCAACAATCTCTCTCGCTCTAGCAGTCTGCCGACTGTAAATATTTGAATGTTGTTCATGTTTGTTAGAATTGACGATGCAGCGGTGTGTGATCCATCAACTAGGCCGGAAATTAATGGTTTTCTTATTCATTCACCAGCTCGTTTAATGTTTTGCGCCATTTCTCGGAACTTTCCTTCTAATTCTGTTGAACCCGTTTCGTTATCTCGTTATCATCGTCTCAATGGCTCCGAAATTTAAATTCTCCGTCGCTTCGTCATCAACTCAAGAAGGAAATTGATTGTTTGATTGTCTAAAAGGCACTCAAGTTGAGGCTTCTTTGATGACACGATCAACATAATCACGTAAAGTAAAGTGATCGTCATGAGAAATTAATTGCGAATGAGAATAATTAAATTGTTAGCTCACATTGTTCATCACTCACGCGAGAGTTTCCGAGAGTTGTCAGTTCCAGCAGAATTAAATCGATGATGAATCAAAAATGAATGGAGCGATCGACGTTGTCCAGAATGTTAAGCGGACTCAACTCACAGGTGGAACGAATCGCTTTTGATTCTTCCATTTCCTCGTTTTCCAGCGAGTTGTTGTCGCGCTTGACAGTCGACTTGTTGTTTTATGTTTTTTTGGGAACAATTGAAAGTCACCATCACGTTCCATGTTGACGAGCCCAAAACGAGACTCGACTTTCGTGTCGATGATTAAAATTCAATTGTTTGAGCAGAGTTCTCTTGAAAGCGTTCAATCGATTGGGTCAAGTGTAAAGTGTGTAGAGAATCCGGTGGCGATGGTTGGTTGGATTCCCTTGGATGAGAGCTTTAAGTTTCATGATGATCCGCAACTTTCGAGTTTCTAACGCTCATCACTCAAATGAGAAATTTATGTAAAGAGCATGAGCGAAACTTTATGGAACCTCGTTTGAGTTTTTATTGACAATGACGCCTACTCGCAACGAAATCGTCCATACGCGGTCTGCTGGAAGGAAAATCTTTCCATCAATTTGCATAATGCAGCAATTTTTCTTATAATTTAATCAATTTTTCATTTCGGCTGATGTCGAGAACGAGAATGTGTCGCCGAATTGCATTTACACCTTCGAGTTCCTTTCTGACTCAGCCTACAGAGTCTCAATTGCCAACCCACGTGCTTTGCGATTTCTCTCGATCGCTGCAAATAAAAATCTGCTCACATGAGAAAAATCTTTGAGACTTCTCGCGATCAACGACGATCTTCAATGTTTTCCTCCTCTCAAGCTCAACGCTGGTTCCAAAATGACGGTTTCTCTCAATTTCAAGCTTTGCTTGATTCGAAGTCGACCGTGACTAGCGAACCTCGCCCAAATCATCTTTGGAACTTGGCAAGAAGAAAAATATAAAAACTTGTACGAGTCGAAAAGAGAAAAAAGTTTCTTTTATGAACAACACCCACGTTTAAATTCGGGTCTTCATCATCGCTCGCTTACATGATCAAGAGCAACAAAGCATCCAAGTAAACAGTCGTCAGAGGAGAGCGAAACTGGATTTTTACGTGCAGTTTCTTATGGCAATTAAACGACTAAGGCGACACAAAAACGTCAAACGGTCTCCGTTTTAGATTCAAGAACTGAGGCAGTTGAAGACTTCACGTGGCGAGGATTAACTGGACTGTGTTGTATTGTCCACCTCTGTTCCTTTCACTGTACGGCGTTGTCTTCTTCTTTCATCATCAACACCCGTGGAAATAAATTTCATTTCGTTTAAATTTATTGATCTGTCGGGAATGATATCGCGCGCCCATCGTGTTCGTTTCAAAACACAAAAATCTCTCTCTGACTCGTTCTTAAGAAGACGAAGAAATTGAATCGAAAGAGGTGTAGCATTGGCGCAGTGTGTCGCACCGAGCGCGGATGAATAATCGTCGTTTTAAGTAGGATCGAATGTTCATTTGATGATTTAATAAATTACCTCCGAGTGGACAACGGCTTTTAATCACTTCTAAACGACAACGTGGAACAAGGTGTCGCGTTTGTTTACCGACGGAGAGCTTCTCTCAACGTCGAGCAAATATTTACAGACCCCATAATGTTCAATTAGTGCTTTTCTCTCACAATTATTCACCGAAATAGACAGAGACTTTAAATATTTGAGATTTTTTTTTGTTAGTTGAAAATAAGCTGAAAAAACAAAATTTGATAAAATTTTCTTTGTTTGTCGATGTTGATCTTGATCACTTGACGATGTAAATTCATCCGGCAAACACATTTCCCACAAGATTCCATAACTAGAGCAAGTGAAACTGAAGAAATGCTTGCTAAGCGTAAGCGTTTCTGTCACTCGATACTCTTTCGCTTGTTAGCGAGTGAACTCAGAAAAATCTATTGTCATGTAAATAGATCGCGATTCAAATGCGTGTAGCACATCAGCCTCATCTCGAGTGGTGAAATCGCTCGTTTCACATTCAATTGTTGATGTTTACGGCGCTGTTTTCATATTTTTCATGCTTCGCCACTCATTGAAATCATTCATTGATGCTCCTCTCGACTTTCATTGATGGCTTCAGATTAAATTTCATTTCGGCTTTCAATTTCCCGTTTCGTCGCCGAAGATTGGAACGAGATGGAAGCTGATTTCGTGAACTGATGAGATAATTGCAGCAATTTTCGCGCGGCACATCAATAATGACCAGTCTCGTTCTTTGACCCTGAACATGACATTAGAGGCGTAGTAGAGAATTCTATTGGGATCGCAGACACAAACCCGATATTCACAGACAATTATCTTCAAATTAGATGTCGATTCAACTCTCAAAAATCACGAGTCTCCTCTTCTCATTCCGGACGACGATTCGTAATTGGATTTTGTGGAAGATTTCTTGAAATGTTGTGATCATTTGAATTACAACGAAAGTCTGTTGCAATCGACAACAATGAAAGATTCCTCTCTTTATTCATTTTCGATGTTTGTTTTTATTTATCGTTGAGGTAAAAGGTGTGTCAACATTCTTCAGTGATGTCAGCGACTCATTGGAATCCTCCAAAGTCATGTTCACTTGAAACGACGCGACTGAGTTATGAAGAAGGAGAGAAATTTAATTCTTATGGTAATTGTAGCGGGAAAGACTTTTCATTCTCGATTGATATTCAAATAAGTCACTGAGGCTCGTTAGTGAAGGAAGAAAGATGAATTGGAATTCTATGCGCTTCACGGAAGGGCTTTTTGACGATGAGCTCGCCATGAGTTCCCCGAAAACTAAATGAGATTCATTAACTCGAATAACTGATCATCGAGCATGCGGCGAGCATTCACTTAAGATCAGAAAGCGAAGATCGGAGAGAGTCAATGAAAAATTATTCAATTTACCTCACACGTGAAGGGAAGAGAACTTTTCTTTGTTAGCGAGTCTTATCGCTTCAATCCCATTTGACTAATCCTCAATACAAATTCATTTAAAATTTGAAAGCGGTTCGATCATACAAGCGAGAACAAAAGCGCCAAGTTTCACTCTCGATTTCAATTTTCGAGCTAATAAAACTTTTTGTTAGATTGCGGAGCAATTGATTGGCCTCAAATTTCATCAAGTCAATGAAAGTTCAGGAAGCAGAAAACTAATGAATGATTCAAAATTGGCCTTAAAGTGAGTTACATAAATCAAAGACCTACGATTGTCCTACAAAGCAACGACCGAATCTCGTTCATTAAAAAGTTTTGAATGAAACATAGAAAAGCCAGTCCAAACAACTCTAATCATACAGCTTCAGCCTCACGCTCGCTCGCTTGCTCGTTCGTGATGCAAGCGAAGCGTTTGAAAGAGTAAGAAAATATTTTGCGTGGGAGCTGCTTTGCGATTCAACATTCAAGCTTGAATACTCGTTTCGTAAGCAAGTTTTGATTTCTAAGTCGCAGTTCAAGACTCGATTCCTTGCTCAACCCCTTAAAGCCCCAAAGGAGCCTTCATCGAAATCCGATTGTTTTTAAATCGCTTCTCTTGTAATTCCTGACAGTCTAAGCTTTTGTTAGTGTTGGATTAAAAATCAGTGAAAACACACAAAGCATCGGATCCAGAATAAGCTGAAAAGGTAATTTGAAATCGCGATATTGAATAAATTAAGACGGTTTTGATCGGAATAAATTAACTTTTCTTTTACTTATTTCGATGGTAAGTCGTTGCAAGGCATCAAGTGGCTTTGCATTTAATTTCATTCGATTGCTGCGCAGTGCCCCCAGAGCAAACTCGAAATTGGTTTTGTTCATGGGGTCGAGGCAAATGAAGCAATTAAGAATTCCGAAAAAATTCACTGCTCTGTGTGGAGCATTAAATGAACCATTAGCTCGATGATCTTGCCCTCAGATGAGTTTGCGCGTGGTCGTCGCAGTCACAACTTCGATTTTTGCTGATCGTTAACCGCTGATATTTGCAATCTTTGATGATCTCAGGGTGGGACGAAATGAAGAGACAAAATTTGAAATGACGAGAGAAGTCGTTTAGCTTCATTAAAAAGTCTCTCGCTACTGCCGATCGATGATCCAATAATGAGAAATCTAACGATCGTTTCCCTCTGATTTAGTCAGCTGACCCGCCTTCTCTAGTTTTGGAAGCTTCTCGCCAATAAAGAGCGGATGTTCGTTGTTTGAAACCCAAACTCAGTCAAACAATGAACGGATCCCCGCAATCACTGAACGTGCTTGCGCTTACTTCAATTTGATTATGGAAAACTCGTCGATGAGTTGAAGAAGAAGAAAACTTTCCAGCGAATCCAATTTGTGTATTCCAAACATATTCCGACATTCATCATTAATAAAGAAATAGTGGGGCGCCCGTTGAAGCTTTCTTGAGAATTAAATCAACAAAATATCTCGAAATTATGAATGGAAACCGATTTCGAGACATTTTTCGTCTCCACACGTAGCTGCTTCTCAATAATTAACAAAACAATCAAACTTTATTTCCGCTTCGTGATTCTTCACAGAACTGCTTTGATGGTTCGTCTTCTTCAATCTCATCCCCGGCATTGTTGTCTCTTCCTTTTCTTTAAAATCAACAAACACTCCGCAATCATCAAAACGTTGAGTCGACAAATTGTGATTTCTCTCGAGCACTGCCAGAGCTCAAAGTAAACTCGCGTAACTCGTCGACTCGAGAAGAAGGAGGGAAAAGAAAACAAAAGCGTTGATCGTTTGCAGTGAAACCAAACACCTTTTAGCGTGAATGTCATCTTTAGATCAAGCTAACGACGATTGTTTTATTTAGACTTTAAGCTTTCGGTGTCTCACTTCAAAGTTTGCTTATCATTCGCTTTCTGTTCGAAGCAAACATAAGCATCAATCGGCTTTCGTAAATTCCAGTTGACAATGGGCGGAATGTGTGAAGTAAACGAACAATTGATTGAAGAATTTCAATTAACGAAAAGACAATTTCGTCCGACAACATTCTTCATGTTTATCCTAATAAGAATGCGACGCAATCAGACAATCGCTGTCACATTAACTTCCCGTGATTTGCATTCGCGATTAGAGTGAAACTCAAGACTTTATTGAACGTGACAATGTCAGCAAATTAATTTCTCGACGGAAGCCGCGATCGAGTTTCTTTCAAAGCGAAGAAAATCGAAGCGAGAAATTTTATTTTTCGTTGCACAAAATGTGATGAAATATCGATTGCGCAACTTGTTCAATCGATAAGCTTTTGATTTATTAACAAACTTTATTTCTTTCCAAACTAAAATTATTTGCATTCATAAAAAGTCGTGAATGAAAAATTGAAACAATCAGTGAAGAAGTTGAAGTTGTTGAAGAAGCGAGCGCTGAATGAAGAAGGCAAAGCAAAGTAAGCAGGCGTGTGGGTTTATTTCTTTTTCCGCGTGTTAAAGCCTTTTGCAAGAAGAGATCGAATCACAGTTTATTTTCGAGCCATGAGCGGCGTGCATCAATCGAATGCCCAATTGTCATGTAGATTTTAAGATAGAAAAAGAAAAAAAGAAATAGAAAAAAGAGTTTTGACTTTGAAAAGCTTGTCTAATAACTAAGATGGTGACTAGAGATTGATCACTTCGAGGCAAGTGTTGTGTTAGAGTTTGAGCAAAGATTTTGACACGTTTGTTGCATAAATTTAAGATTAAAGTTCAATATCTAGGAGGAGAAGCGATCACGTCGTTGTCTTAGAAATATCTTACAAACTCTTCTTAGCCAAACGTACATTTTGAGACATCAGGAAGTACTCGAGCTTGACATCGGTTCTGCCAACCCTTCCAATACTTGAAGCCGTGTCGATTGTAAATAACTTTAGCGCACTTGATGTCGTCTTTAATATCTTCGTTCAAAAATTCTACAAAACGATTTTTTTAAATTGATTTTCAAGAGACGAGACGGTCAATTACCTTCGCAACGAATGCCACACTCGCCACCTTTGCGTCCTTTCCTGCACCATTCTTTAGAATTTATTTGGAAGACTCCATAGCTTGAACTTAGATTCGGAAACTCTGTAACTTTGTTCGAGTATCCACCCGACTCAGCTAAGATCAGACAAACCCCTGAAAATTACAAAAGTTAGAACTTGATGGATGAGACGACTCCGTCGATTGTTTGAAAGAAAATTCCCTCGGGCGCTCGTTGCACATTAAATTTGCTTACAATTGGAGATGAATGTCTTCGGGATTCCGTTGTAGTACAACTCTCTCGCTAATTCGCACTTTGTATAGCCTTTCGCATTAGTTAAAGCAGCGTTCATCGTGATTCCGAACATCAACAGACCGAAGCATTTCATTATGATTCGAGACTCTGCGAACGGATGACGGAGAGAAAATAAATCTTTTAGGCTTCTCGGAGATAACTTTGTGTTTATTGGTAGCAATCTTCTGATTTCACAAACTAATAAAACTTTAAAGGCTCTAATTAGCCTACGAGTTGATGAGTCCGTAGCAAAGCAATTAATCCAATACGGAAACGATCGTCTACAGAATCTTGCAAATTAAAGCGCAAAATCTACTTAAAGAATTAAAGAAAAACAAGTTTTGTGGTCATGACCTTCAATAGAAACGCGAGCGGAAAGTTTCATGAGTCGCGAGAAGTGGAATTACCGAATTGATTAAAAAATTGTTTGTTTTGGAACTTTTCATTTAAAATTTGACCGGCACCTGAACTCTCTGAATTTTGAAAGAAATCGTCACATCAATTAACACCTTCACTTAAATGATTGCTTCTTGTCTTTGGAATGTCTTAAGACGCCTCGAGTCGTAAAATTTGATTGATTAACTAAAACAGACAGAATCACGCAAGATAATCCAGAACAACTGCGACCTAGGCGGAATCACTTCGAACGCTCACTAAAGTTATAAATTTTTATTATCATTTACTTGTAACAACAACGAGAGATGTTGATTGATTAATTTGATCAAAATGATCTTGTTTTCGTTCCGGATCATCAAGAACTCACTGCACTACCTCGACGACTTCGAAGTCGGCATTAGCCACTTATGATTGTGAAACGAATCAAAGTATAAAGTGAATCAAGAGTTGTCTGTGAACTTGACGTGTACATATGAAGTGATTATGACTTGTTCTTCCATCTCGTTTACTCGTTCGTCAGTTCGGGGAATTCCTGATTTAATTATCAGCAGTTTAATTACTCCGTCGACAGACTATCGTTTAAAAAAAAGTGTTGAGTTTGTAAATTAAACTGAAAGCTTAAAAAAATGAGATTTAAAGAAACATTTCCGTTTTTTTTCTTTTAAGACAATCGCAACAGTAATTAATTATTTATTTGTATGAGCAGTTGGTGAGATTCGGAAGAGCTTTGTTCTTCTCGGTTGTGCTCGTTGATTTGCACTTTGCTTGCCAACCTTTCCACGCGTTCAAGCCATTCCGATTAAAAACCTCCTTGGCGCACTTAATGTCGTCTTTAATATCGTCGTTCAAAAGATCTGCAAAAGCAAATGTCAGATCGGATTTCAGTGGTTAAGCAACATTGTGAAATTAATCGCTCGCAATTTTCTGAATGAATTAACAAGCGCACACACCTGAACACTTCAGATTACAGTTTCCACCTTTCTTATCTTTGCCGCACCACTCTTTGCTGTTGATCTACACGAGAACATTGTTTAAAGTCGGCAAATGCGTGAAACCGTGAATGAAACATTAAGCAAGTCTTTCACCTGGAAAATTCCGTAGTTCGCGCTGCGGTTCGGCATGTCGACAATCTTGCTGGTGTTACCTTGACTCTCTGCTTGTACCAAACAAATCCAATGAGGTATCAAATGTCGCTCCATGTCGTATCGAGATAAGTCTTTCGCTAGTTCACATGAAAGATAAATTCTCGCATCGACAAACATGGCAATTGATAGAGCAATGACTAACGACGCGATCAAGTTCATGATGAGACTGTTCAGAAAATGAGACTCAGATTGACATGCAAAACGCCGCTCAACACAAACAAATTACTGAAACTTGAATTTCAACTTCCGAAACTTTGTTTCAACAAACGCTCCTATTACCGCCAAATGTAATTTTCGACTGACGAAAATCCGCGAGTTTTGATTTATTCTATTCGATCGTTTGTGTTCTCTCTGTCTCTCTCGCACACTCTGTTGTGAAGTTCATCAATGAATGTTATTAAAGATAAATGACGTGCGATTATCCGTGCAGATGAGAAGGAAATACTCGAAATGATTTGTTAATTTTATTTCTCTTCGACTTCACATTGACCTTGATAAGAAATTTAAGTTTTAAAGGCATTGAAGGAGATTTACAAACGAGTCGACCTTTGATTTGAAATAGTTTGATAAACCTAAAGTTTTAAGTTACACGAAAAGAGATTTGTGTCTACTCAAAGGTCGAGGAGATTGGTTTCAAATTTCTTGGAACGATGGCGATTAAATTTTTTATTACTTCGAACTCTGAGGTTCGAGCTGAATTATCTTTACGATGTTCTACTTCGGTGGGAAGCAATTGTGAAGATTCGGCAGATTTCTGGCGAATTCAATTGGGTTTGTTGACTTGCATCGCTCATTCCATCGATTCCAATGTTTAAATCCTTGAGTGTCTTGAATTTTCTTGGCACATTGAATGTCATCTTTGATTAAGTCGTCTACGAGTTCTGAGAATAAAATCTTCGTTCAGTAAATAACTGATAAGATAACATTTATTACGCGACTCACTATCACATTTTATGTTGCACTTTCCACCAGGCTTTCCATTCTGACCACAATATTCTGTGCTGATTTGAAATATTCCGAAATTTGAAGTTGTTGGTGTAACTTTGTTGAACTTCGTTGTGTTTAATCCACTCACGGCGTTAGCAAGACACACAACTGAGAGAAAAATTAAAAATATTTCACAATTTTAAGAAACTTTTCTCACAATTTGATAGCAAAAGTCTGGGAATTCCCTCGGCGGCTAAAGCTCTCGCTAGTTCACAATTTTTGAAGGTTTTTCCTTCTGTTAACTTTCCTACACAAAACAAAAATATCAAGAAAACTGCGTAAAGTCTCATCACGAGAATCGAAAACGAACTATTTTACTCGAAATGCTGACAGAGAATAATATTTTCTTGATGAGTTGCTTTCAATGTTTACACAACTGATAAGATGCTCAAAGCATCCGCTCACGCTCGCAGGGATTTAACAAACGCCGACGCCGGCTATGAATAAATTGAACTATTTAATTGAAATTAACGCTTTGCTAATCAAAAACTCACATTTTTCTTGTTACAGATCTCTCATCATTGTTGCAAGTGTCTTGCTCCACTTCAGCTCAGCATTCGACGAGTATTCGTATCAACAAATCATAAACAAACAGAACAGCCAACCATTAAATGGATCGCTGCTGATAACAAAACTTTTGAACTTAAATGGCTCCAGGGAAGTGCCATCATCGACGCCGCATCGCGTCAATAGCGTTAAGATTAACCAAAGTATAGAGTTAGCGACAAGCGATAGAGTTAAGGAAGATGATGACCAAAGTTTAGCTGATAAGAGTTTGGTGAAAAATCCAAAATACGTCAACAAAGGTGCAACAAGCGCTGACAAAAAGAACTCAATGCTGTTGAAGAAAAACCTCAGCGTGAGTCAATTGAGCGCTGCACAAGACGACAATTGGAAATGTCCGAATATCACAGACAACAGAAGTCTCGAATGTGGCTGTAACGTTCGATTGACGCTTCGTTGCAGTGGCGATGTTCATGGATTATCGTTGATTGCTGAAGGACTAAGAAGAAGCAGTTCATTCGTCTCGATTCTTGATTGCCAACTTAGAAACGTTACAGTTCTCAATGAAGCAAGAATTTTCGAGGGTGTTTCGATAAGTGGACTCTTCATTTCTTCGGGAGAGATCAAACGTGTTCATCGCTCAGCATTTAGCGGTCTGAAGATTCCACTTCAAATTCTCGGATTACCAAATAACGCATTAACTAATGTGCCATCGAACAGTCTTCAGCAACTTACGTCTCTTGACCGACTTGATCTCTCCAACAATCAAATAAAAACTTTGTCTCCAACTGACTTTGTGGTATGAAGATTTTATAAATTTATTGAAGATTGTGAATTTAAAATTTAAATCTTTCCAGTCTCTCATGAAGCTGACTTACTTAGAGATCAGCGAGAATCAGATTTCATTGATTTCGCCGAAGACTTTCTTGCCGTTGAAAAATCTAGTCACTCTAAAGCTCAACGGAAATAAACTTGGAGATTCTCCGAATAGTTTAAAGACGATCGCTGAGTGCATCAACCTGAGAGAGCTTGATTTGCAGTCGAATTTAATCAAAGGTCCATTGACTGCAAATATTCTTCCGAAGCTGAAGGATTTGGAGGAATTGAATCTTGGAAGAAATACATTTTCAAGTGTCGAAGGTGGATCCTTCAATGATTTTTCAAAGCTACTCACTCTCTCCTTGCGTTACAATCAAATCGATGTTCTCGCTGATGATGCCTTTGCGGGTCTCACTTCTCTTCAGAAACTCGATTTGAGTTACAACGGAATCGTCGCAGTTTCAGAAGCTTCGTTAAAGCACATGAACCGCTTGACGTTATTGGACTTCACTCACAACTTTTTGAGGTAAATTTTAATGAGAATTTTGTTGAAAATAGAAATTTAAATAATTTTCTTCAGAGCAATCACTTCGGACATGATCACACCGCTTCCGCAGCTACAAGACATTCGACTTGATGGAAATGATATTTCAATCGTTGAGAAAAACGCGATGAACAACGCAAAGAACTTGACGAATCTTTCTCTTCGTGACAATCCTTTGTCGTGCGATTGCAAACTTCAATATTTCGCTGAATGGTTTGCGAATGCATCAAATTTGGTTTCAAAGGTTTGTTGTTTTTGAAATTGAAAATATTTGTTTGACTAACAGTTTATTTTAATTAAAAGGATTTGATGGCATTCTGCAAGACTCCTCCAGTTCTCGAAGGTGCTCAACTATCGCAACTTCCAATTGAGTCTCTCACATGTGCTGAAAACTATTCAGAAACTGAAAATGATGAGATCATGAATCAGATCAACTCAATGTTTAACGACGTCAGCGACAACTTTACGATGATCAACTCGAGTAGTACTGTAAGTTACTTGAAAGCTTTAAGCTCTGTAAGTTCTTCAAATAATTTTTTATTTGTTCAGATTAAGTTCCTCGACTACAACTTCACAACATCAAGCGTTCTCAATCTGAATTGGATGCTTCATCTCAGCAAAGCAAATCACTTTCATTCACTATTGACGTTCGAGGGATCAAATGTTAAAATGCGATTTGATAAATCAAAGGTAAGACTTCATAAGATAAATAAAATAATTCTTGAATCAAATTTTAATTCTTTTTTAGCTGAACTATCGAATAATTCCTGAAGACAACGAGAATGAAGAAAGTTTCCTTGTGTCAGTACCAGCAGACGTTGCTTTAAATCTCGGAAGTTTTTATGAATTCTGCCTGATCTTCACTGAAGACGATTATCATTTCTTCGTTGGATGCTCGACAAGTTTTGTACTTCTTCCTCATCGTATTGGAAACATTGATTTGAATTCGAGAATTCTAAAGTCTACGATAAACTCAGACATTTCAAGCTTTGATGCCATCGCTGATTCCGAGAACAATCCTCTCTTCATGAACGATGATCTCTCACCCTCGTACGCTGCAGGAAAGCGTGTGAAGAAAATAGATTTAGCGACAGTTCAAGACGACTCAATCGAAGTCTATCCAAGTAGAGAATATTTCAACTCTCTCTGGCCGAACCTCAGCCTCAGCATTCTCATCATTTGCATGTCAATCTCGATCATTTACATTCTCTGGACAAAGTATCGACTCTACTACAAACATCATCAGACTGATTCCATCTCGCCATCCTATTCAGAGGAATCAATCAACACGCAACTCGAAGATGAGAATGAGAACATGACGAGCAATTACGTAAAGCTCCAAGCGACGACAACTTTATAGCAAACAAATTTTCTTTTTTGTTGAAGGAATCAGAGGCATTGCTAAGGAAAACAAATAGTCACGTAGCTTAAGCTGTTGTACATAAAAACATTCTCTCAGTTTATACAAATAGTAATTGTAAATGTTAAGATATTCTTACTTGTTAACTTTTTGTTAAGAATTTTGATTCGAATTAAGAAAAGTAATCTAGGAAAATTAAAAATGACTAAAATTTTTTAAATAAACTTTTTTAAATAATCAAAGAAATCTTTGAGTCATTCAGTTCGTTTAGAGATTTCATAAAATTCTAAATCCATGATGTCACGACGAAGTGTAAAACCTCCTAATGTTGCTCAATCTAAGCCTACGCTCCCACGCAATGACGACAGCGTTGACTTTGAGTTCAAGGTTTATTGGTAAGCGGCAGTTTTGAAAACTTATTTTTGGGCTTCGGCTCAAAAGATTTTTTACAGCATAATGATTCGCGATCTCGAACCAAAGCTTCCCACAAAGCAAGAAGAACGAGAGAAGCTTATGAGATGGATTCATTTACTTGTCGATCCACTGACCTCGACTCAAAATTTGGAACTTAGAGTCATAAGAAATCGTTATTTGTTTATGATCTGTGTTGCTTTGATGTTTGGCAATGAAGCCAATGTGAGTTCGATTCTTTGCATGTTTTATCAACTCTTGTAAAATACTTTTACTTTTCTTGCAAGTTTATGAAAATTATCGGTCAGAAGCATATCAAAAAGGATTCAAAAATTAAAGCTGTCAAAGTTGCAGGAACGTCAATTTCTCAAAACATTGAAAAGAAATCCGATGCCCACGGAATTCCTAAAACTATTTTATCTGCTATCGATCCGATTGAGTTTGAAAAAATTGAAGCCAGTCCAGAATGGGAAAAAGCTAAGAACTGGGAGATGAGACTTGAGACGATGCAAGATGCGTCTAAAGTTGCTTCGAAAGAACCAAAGCTTAAAGCTCATTTAAAGAAAATTGAAAACTCTTGCACTATTCATGAAGAGAAATGCAGTCAAGACCAAGTTGAAATCAAAGTCGGCACATGTCTTGATAATCAATTTCGATATCTTTTGTGTTTAGCAGAAAATCATCCGACAGCCGAGAATGAAAATTCTCATTTGTGGCTTCAGAAGTTATCAAGCATCGATAAGAAAGCTTGTCCACAGATGAAAGGAATAAGAAACGATTATATGATGCTACTCGGTGGCTATTTAAACAATCGTCAATTGAAAGGTCCATTTGAAGATTTGCCTACTGAAAAGCTTCAGCCATTGACACAAGCCACAGCAATTTACATCGCAAAACGAAAGAACGACAAGAAAAACAAAGACACGAAAGAAATTCCATTAAATCCATTCAGCGATATCGTCGAAACGTTCATGAGTGACATGCCTAAAATTGAAGAAGGAGCATTTGCATTTTTATCACTCAGTGGAAATTTGTTGAAAACACGGCGATAATTTATTCAAAAAAAAAATTCCAAGAAATCTCTTAATTAAAGAGATATTTGCTTTTTAACAATTTCAGTTTTAACGGTTAAATTTAAACACAAGTTGATAAATTTGACAGTTGGAGAAAGCGCATTTTGGAGAATTTAAATTATTTTTTAACGGAAAAACGTTTTTGTAACGCTTCTGAACGTTTTCAAGGCGCCATTTCAGATGCTTCAGAAATTTAACTTGTGAACAAATATATTGAATTCAAATGGTTAATTACTCGTTTTAAATACAGATGAAATATGAAATCGTGGCATAAAGTTGTGGTCTTTACTTCGCACTAACAGGATAAAAGAAAATATTGTTGAAAAGTGTAGAAAATTAATTTTTAAGCGGCGAACGCTCTTGTTTATAATTTTCTAATAACATCGATTTTCAATCGATCTCGTCACGCCACCTGATTGAAAATGTCTTCATCAGATAAAGTGGTCTATCCTAATCAATTAAAGCCATGCACGGAGGATCTTCGCGACGATGAGCTGATCAGAAGACTCAAGGTTTGTGAAAATTTTTGTTGTTGTGATTGCAGAAATGAGAATTTTGCCTCGTTTTTTCCATCAATCAAGGCCTTATCATTAACGCTCCAAGCGATGGGCCAAGATGATGAGAACTTCAGCAGATATTCGCCATTAGCCGTTCACCTGGTGAAAGACTTTTTCCTGAATCATGATTCGAAAGATGTTCAGCTCTTGGTTGCTTGTTGTATTGCTGACATTCTACGAGTATTCGCTCCAGAAGCACCATACAAAGAACCAGATCAAATAAAAGTGAGTTGTTTAGTTGAATCGAAAGCAGATGTTATAAATTTACACTCATTTTTTAGGAAATATTCGAATTTCTCATTCGACAACTAAATGGACTTAAAGATCCGAAGGATCCAGCATTCAAGCGCTACTTCTACCTACTCGAGAACCTCGCCTATGTTAAGAGCTTCAACATGTGTTTTGAACTAGCTGAGAGTCAAGAAATCTTCTGTGCACTCTTCAATCTCATCTTCAAAATCGTTAATGACGAGCACAGCGAAAAAGTTAAATCCTTCATGCAAGAGATTCTCGTCCCTCTTCTTTCCGAATCCGATTCAATATCACATGAACTACTCGATATCATTTTGATAAACATTGTAGAGCCACACAAAACCCAACGCAAGAATGCCTACAATTTAGCAAAGGATCTGATCAAGAAGACGACAGACTCTTTGATGATCTACGTTCAGCAATTCCTCAACGAAGCGCTCATTCAGGATAAACCTGACAAACTTTACCAAAGCTCGAAGCGTATCTACGATCTGATCTACGAGCTGAATGTCATTGCTCCTACGCTTCTACTTTCTGTTTTGCCTCAACTCGAGTGTAAAATCAAAGCTTCGAACGAGGGCGAACGCCTCAAAGCAGTTTCTTTGCTTGCTCGAATGTTCAGCGAAAAGGATTCAAAGCTGGGAAAACAACACACGGTATTGTTAAATCATTTCTTGGGACGTTTCCTTGACATTGGAGTAGCGATTCGAGTCAAATGCGTTCAGAGCACAATGCATTTCCTCGTAAATCATCCAAATCTGCGACCAGAAATCATTAATGTCCTTAACGGTCGACAACACGACTCTGATGAGATTGTACGCTATGAAGTGGTCAACTCAATCGTTGAAACAGCTCGTCGTGAATACACAATTGTAGCGGAGTCACCAGAACTTTTAGCGATCTTAAAAGAGCGTTCGCAAGACAAGAAATTCAAGATTCGCCGTGCCGCTCTCAGTGGTTTAGCGTCGATCTACAATAAACACTCGCAAGCTGTTCTTGCAAGCGAAATTCCTTGCGAGTCACCTCTTGATGCCGCCAACTGGATTCAAATCAAGATTCTCAACGGCTACTATCACGCCACTGTTGACGATCAGTTGTTGATTGAGAGACTTCTTATAACGAATCTGGTACCGTACACACTACCGGCCAGTGACAAAATGAAGGCTCTCTACAAGCTATTCGCCACTATTGACGATCATGCGATGAAAGCTTTTGTCGAGCTTCAGAAAAACCAAATGAAAATGCGCAAAACTGTGATGGACTGGATAAAACTTCACAAAGTAAAGGAGACCATCGAGATACAGAAGGAGGCAACAAAGAAAATGAATGTTATTCTTAAAATGTTTGCTGATCCGTTAAAGTCACAAGAGTATCTTGCTAAGTTCTCAACCCACTTGCGTAAGGATAAAGTCATCCTCAAAGATATGGAAACAATTTTACGACGAGATGTTGAAAACAAAACTTGTGCTGAGGCAATGACAAGCATTCTAAAGAAGTTGGGAACTCCAATAATGACGAACATCTATTACAACACGATCAAGATCCTATTGAGCCGAATTGCAAGTGTAATGATTGATCGAGAGGGTATCGAAATGTTAATTCAGCTCATTGAAGGTCAATTGACCTTAGCAGTTAAAGCCAAGAAAATTGAAGACGGAGAAGAAGATGATGAAGAAGAAGCTCTCGAGAATGAAGATAAAACATTCGATAATGCTTTACTCGATAATTTGAAACTTCGACCCGAAGACACCAGCTCGAAAGGATTGAATCTCGTGACTGTGTTGATTTACCTTTTCCCAGCTCATTTTCTTCATGACTCGGTCCTCCGTCCGTTGATGGCGTTGCTTAGCTTCGAACTAGAATTTGTCGCTGGAAGCATCTTCAAAGCACTGACGCATCTCGGCAGATTCAAACCTCTAATTGACTCACACATTGAAGTTCTTGAGGATCTGGCGCCAATTTGCAAGCATTTCGCTCTCAACGGTAAGCCAAAGCAAGCAAAACATGCGATTCGCTGTTTATTCGTAAATTCACAATCGTCGATACAAGAGAAGGATGAAGACGAAGAAGAATCACATCAAAAGAGAATCAAAAAACAAGTCGACACGATTTTCCAAGAGATTGTCGATACGACAAACCGCAATCTTCAGTCAACATCTGAGCACTATAGAACGGCTATTGTCGCTTTCGGACACATCGCTTACAACCTGCCTGAACGATTCAACATCCCTTTGAAGAACATTGTATCGAGAAAAATTGTTAAAGACTTGTTGATAGGAGATTTGCCAGACTCACGCGACGAGAAACCAGAAGGCGTTTGGTGTGAAGAAGATGAACTGCCCGAAGAAATTCGTTGTCGAGTTGAGGGGCTGAAAGCGATTGCTCGTTGGCTCGTGGGAATGAAAGACAACGTGATGGCAGCACAGAAAACATTCAGAATGCTCAACGCATTCATCAGCAAAACTGGCGACATCCTTGACAAAGGACAACTCAGTGAGGCAGAGAAAGCCTGGCTTCGTGTGTCAGCCGGCAATGCGATGCTTAAGATTTGTGAGCAGAAAGGCGTCGGCGACGAATATAACGCTGAGCAGTTCCTGACCTTATCAACACTGATTGTAAGAGTTCTCAGATTCCAAATAGAAAATTATATTTTAAATATTTAATTTCAGAATGATCCAGTCCTACAAGTACGCGAGCTTTTCTTGAAGAAGCTTCATAAAGGCTTGTACAAAGGAATCCCCCACAAATGCCTGCCTCTCGACTTTATGGGCTTCTACGCAATGTGCGGACGAGAAACCGATAAAAAGTGAGTGAATTGTCATTTTTGTAAACATGCAATTAACTCTTGATATTTCTTTACAGACTTCGTGAACAGATGAAAAACAATTACGAAATTGATGTGAATCACCGACGAGAATATGTGAGAACTTTCTCAAATGGTTTAGGTGAGTTTGACATTGCACAAAATGATGTCAATTGTATTGAATAATTTATTTGATTTATAGTGGAAGGAGCTTTGGGCCAGCTGGCAAACATTCTACCTGATTATATCCTGCCCTTCGCTGTGACTGTCCTTTCACACAGTAACGTCGTCTTAGAAAATCGTACAGATCTTGAAGAACTGAAAGTGGTCGAGAAGTGTTTGAATTTTATTCTGGATCCTCTGATCAGCAACAAAGATACATTCTGCTTTAGTCTCTACAAGAACATGATTGAAAAGATGAAACAGGCTAAGAGCGCATACCAGCCAACAAACTCCGTTGTAAATGAGGTGAGATTTGACACAAACGCCTTTGCTTTCTTATTCACTGAGGATTTATTTAATTTTAGAAAATCTGGACTCTTTGCGATCTTTCCCTTCATATCATCATGACGAAGCTTAAGAATATTGATATGCGTGAATATTCTTTAGATCAGGTAAACATTCCCAGAATGTATTTCCAAGAACAGTCTCTCGAATTCAACAATCATCGAAACTATCTGTCACAAGACTTCAAACGACTTACGACTCCAACAACCGATAACGATACAACTGTAAATCCTGGACCAGCTCCGAAGCGAACCATCGAACCATCTACTACAAATGAAACATCAAAACGATTGAGGAACGCTTAATCTTCATTTTCCGTTTAATACAAAAACATTGCTTTCATAGAATTTGTAAGACACTGCTTAATCTTTCATTGAAAAACTTATTTCTTTACGATTTAAATTATCTAAGCTCATCATTTCTTTAATAGTAAGAAAGTTATGTTGATTACTTCGGTTAACCGCTAATTGGAGATGTCGTTAGTTTGAACGTGTGAACTAGAAGAATAGTTCGCGTGGATTAACTTTACAAATGTCGATTGTTGAAATCGAAATAAAAATTCAACCATCGCAGATTACAGCTCCAATTAGTTTCTCTGATTAATATTAGTTTTAGTTTACGATCGAAACACTTCTTGGTGAATCGGGTTTAAAACATTCAACTTCTTCTTTCAAACATTTTTGATCAAATAAAAACACTGAGAAGTTATTTAAGAAAAATCAGAATTGAGAATTCTTTTATTGAATCGAACGTTTTACAAGGACATTATTATCATTGCGAGATCATTCTACGAAAGGCCGGCTGAAGATTCCACGAGAAGGTACAAGCACTTGGAATTCGATGGATCGCGAATCACGCCTTTAACGCGAGCAGTACTCTCATTCTCTTCATTCGATTGATAAAGAGGAGCTGGCACGATACGAGAAGGCGTTGATTTGCGGCGGGACTCGGACGACGACGTTGAAGCAACGTTGGAGAGTCGAGGTTGAGATATGCTGAAGTAATCACTGATGACTGGATTGTTTCGGTTTTTGAACTTGCTAGTGGACGATTCGCCATACTCATCATCGGATCTAACAAGAAAAGGAAAATGTAATTAAATTTAAAAAATAATGACGATATGGTTGCTTGATTAAGAATAATTTTTTGGAAAGTTTCCTACATCTTAAACTTGCGCTTCGTGTATTTTCTTTTAGGCTTTGGCGGTTCGATTGATTCAATTTCTTTCTTGCGCTTTGTATACTTGCGCTTGGGCTTAGCTTGAGAGCTTTTGATTTGTTGAAATATACTTTCAAAATACTTTTTTCATTCTCGAACTCACCTGTAAATCAAATTGATATCCTCGAACTCTTCATTGTGGAGCTTCATAGTTCCATTGCTAGGTCTTGCAAAAGGTAGATTGCTCATTGTACTGAAATCTGATTCTGGCTCGGACATCTCAACAACTTGTGCGTCACAGACACTCGGCTATTGAAATGAAATTAAAATTAGTCAAAGGTAACTGCGATTTTTAAATTTAAATCAAATTACATCGCTTGCTCGACTAAGTTTTCGTTTTGATGTGACTGCGAGTTCAAAGGCTTGTGCGTCAAGAGTTTTCCCACGTCTAGATATTTTGAATTGATTTGGATCTTCGCCGTCTTTCCGAAGCATGTCTGGTAAGATTCTTCTTCGCGCATTAATAAACCAATTGCAGATTTGAAGTGTGGTAAGGCCAGTGTCTCTCGACATGATAACTTTCTCATCTTCCGATGGATATGCGTTGAAACGGTGATTGTAGAGCCAATTTTTGAGATAATTCACTGAAGACTTTGGCAAGTTGCCTCGTCTCTTTCTGATCAGATCACTCATATCACCGTCATAGAATTCTGATTTAACAATTTCTTCCTTCGTAACTCCCATCGGTGCTCCATCATTACTATCGCTGTCTATGCAATCGATAAAACTCGGTAAACTAACATAGTCTGCAAGGAAATAAATTATTTATTAGATTTATTGTCAATGCTTCAGCCATTTTTACGACTGTCAATCAAACTCAAAGACGACGTCAAAGGAGAAATTACTTTTCCTCTGGCACTTTTCCAGACGCAAAACTTAGCAAACTGGATCTTATTAGAAGTTCGGAAACTTATTTCAAAATTGTGCCGAAATCTGTGAACAGTCCAATTGTCAGTGACTTTTGAAGTTGACATTTTGTCTGACAATTGAAAAATAACAAACAAAACTACAACTTTGATGAAATTATGAGAAATAGACGTCTAAGTGTTGGGGGCTTAATTAAACTTGGTTAGATGTTTACCATCGGACTTATTTTGATCAATTTTAAGATTGGATTTCGACATCTTCAGTCACTTTTATATCAACATCCGCGATTGCTGCGATTTTTCAAATTCTTTCACGATCTCTTGTGCACCATCAAATAAAGAAACTTTATTGGAATAGAAGAAGCGGCTTTACAAGGATATAGTTAATAATTTAATTTGCGAAACACTTTTAATAAAAAATATCAACAACGGGGAATGGGACTTCAGTTTTAATTGCGAAAATTTTCGAACATTTCACTGTAAAAAATCGAAAATAAACTTTTAATTTAATTCACTGAAGAAGCCACAGCAACTGATTCAAAATGGATATTCTTGTAAGTACCTTGCTTTGTCTAATGGTAGCAAATGAAGTGAACACGATTACTCAACGACTTCTATTGATTTCCCTTCTGATGATGTGGCTGATGAAACTTTTTGTGTTTTTCGTTGTAGGAGCCTTCTCTTTACACTATCAAAGGCATGGTTATCATGGATAATGATGGAAACCGCATCCTCGCCAAGTATTACGACAAAAACGTCTTCCCGACGGTCAAGGAGCAGAAGCAATACGAGAAAAATCTCTTCAGCAAAACTCACCGGGCTAACGCTGAAATTATTATGCTCGATGGACTTACAGTCGTCTACAAAAGTAATGTCGACTTGTTCTTCTATGTGATGGGAGGAAAGCAAGAGAACGAACTTATTTTATTGTCAGTGTTGAACTGTCTATTTGATACCATCAGCTTGATTCTAAAGAAAAATGTTGAGAAACGAGCGTTGTTGGATAATCTTGATGTCGTTATGCTGGCCTTTGATGAGATATGTGATGGAGGGTGAGACTCTAACAAAACTTTAATAGCTCAACAAATCAAATATTTTTATTTTAGAATCATTCTCGATGCGGATCCTTCGAGTGTTCAAAAGCGAGTTGACTTGCGTAACGATGAGCTGCCATTAGGCGAGCAGACTGTCGCTCAGGTAACAAATGCTCTTCACGGATTATTTTGGTAGAACTAAAACTCGACTCCACAATTGGACTAACATAAGCGAACAAAAAAACAATTCATTCCCAATCCCAAATCGATGATTGTCATCTCTAAACATTCTAAATAAGCTCATGTAGTTAAATATCACTATTTGTATATAATACGCACAAAATTGGACTGCACTCTTCGCCATACCTTGAGATTCCTTTCCATGTAAAGACAACTTATGTAAAGAAGAAATCCGAGACAAACTTTATTTGATAAGAAAAAACTAATATTTCTAAAAATTTAAGTCGCATTTTTTCTTGCGAGAGTCGAGTCCTTCTTTTCAGACAAAGCCTCAACTAATTTCTTGAATTTCTTTACAGGTGTTTGAGAATGCAAAGCAGCAGCTCAAGTGGAGCTTACTGAAATGAAAATTTACACAATTTATATTTTAAGCAAAATGTCCTTTGATGTTTAAATAAAGAAAATTAAATATTTTAAAGCTTTCGGAAGTTTCTTTATTTCATCAAAAACTTTCACATGAAAATCTCACAAGTTTTTAAATATTTTGTAACATAAGAAAATTCTTAAATTATTCTTTACATTTGATCATCTCGTTAACAATAAATTTCCATCCGGATCTATTTGACCAACAATCTCAATGTTATCTGAATAAAAGTAATTTTAATCAGCAAAGTTACTAATTGAATTAAAAGCTGTGGAAGGAATTTCTTAATCGACTTGAATTAAAAGCTTTGAAATTTGCGCAAGAATGTTTAAATGTTCATTTTATTTACAAAGAAAAGCTTCATTTCTATCGTTATCCGATATAAACATTTTATCACCTAAACACTTTCTGCGGATTTCGGGAAAACTCTTTCTTCATTTAACTCTTCTTCATTCATTGCTCAATTTAAATTTCGTTTTCAATTCTAATTCTCCTAAAAAGGTTTTATCAAAAAAGTTTCATTTCTATTTATTGTAAATTTAGCACGTTGATTGAAAATTCCTATCCCAATAATTTCTGGTTAAAAGTTTTCAGTTTTATGTACATCGAAAAGTTAAAATTGCATAAGACTCTCGAGTTAATTGATTGATGTTAAAGATTTAACTTAGTTCATTTAAGTGCACTTTCTAGCGGTTCTTTCTTTCTCTCTCGCGTAACTGTCTCTGCATCTGGCAAGAATTTAGCGAAAGTTCTAATGAAACTTTCACTCAACTTAACCCATCGCAGCGAAAAAATTGATTTAATTAAGTTGCACTTTACTTCATGTTAATAAATTTGAATAGAAATGCACATAAGTTACTTCATTCTAAACTTTTCATTAAAGTTTTGATATTTGTAGGAGGGGAAAATGCTTTTAAAAGTTCTGTTCTAATTGATTTCGATCATGTGAGTTTGCTAAGCTTAAATCATTTGTTGTTCGATGTAATTAGCAGGAAGCATTCCAATTTGATTCGTGCGTTCAACGCGTCCAGTCATCCAACCGCCATCGATTGAATTAACTTCGAAAATCAAGTCACCTTCAGCGAAGCTAACTTCATCGGAATCCTGTGCTTCATAGTCGTAAAGAGCTTTATAAACTCGCTAAAAAAGAAAAATGGAAAATGAAACACAAAATATTTTTTGATGCTGCTCTTCTTACCACTTTGCTCATAGACTTCGGTTGGGATTGATGATTGTTATATTGAGACTGAGACTGAAGTAGCTGCTGCTGCTGTTGTTGTTGAAGTTGCTGCTGCTGCTGTTGTTGTTGCTGCTGTAACTGCTGTTGCTGTAACTTTTGTTGATGCTGTTGAGCTTGAAGACGTTGCTGATGCTCCAAATATTGTTGCTGTTGGAGAAGGAATTGTTGCTCTTGAGCTGCAGAGCTGTAATAGCCGTTGACCGGGTCAATGTCATTCACGGATCCAATTCGTCGCTGCTGTTGTTGGTTCTGCATCGACACTATGGTAGAAGAAGATAATTTTAAATCAATCGAGACTTCCGGTACTTAAAAGGCAGAAAATTTCAATTTTGAATCAAGTTAATTGAGTACAAAGAATTTTATAAAACGTCAGGCGTTACGAATGGGATTGAATGTGCGACAGTAAACACAAAATGATAGAATGGAATCTGAATACTCACATGCAGCCCGATCTGAGCTATAAATCAAAGTCTGATTGGGTCGAGCGGTTTGTGGAACGTTTCTTGGACCATCTGTCAACGGATCGTAGTCAGCGATCTTTCCAACGCCTGATCCATTTTGATGATTATTGTAATGATTGTTATAAGCCATTTGCTGGTTATAACTTGCTGTCATTTGTTGTGGATGACCAGCATACGCTTTCGTTCCATTGTAAGCGCTCTGACTCATTCCATTCTGGTGATTATTGTTAACTCCATTTCCATTGACGCCATTTCCATTTGGAGCGGCAGTTGGCTTTGCATAGTTCTCGTACTGATCGTAATACTTTTGCTGAAGCTGCTGTTGCATTTGAGAACTCGCCGAGACGCCTCCCGCTGGGATGGACGCACTCAGAACCACATTATTGCGCACTAACTGTGGTTGTCCGTTACCATTGCCATTCGTATGAGAATTATTGTTGTTATAGATTGGCGGTTGTTGATACTTCGGATTGTTGTTGATCGCATTGCTCTGTGGTGTCGTCGGATACTGTTGCCCATTGTTATTCACGTGATTTGTATCAACTGGTGAGTACTGTGATGAAGTTGGCGATGGAGATTCCTTCGGTGGAGGTTGATAATGTGGAAGCGACTCGGCTGCCAGTTGCTCAGAAAAGTATTCAGATTCATTGTTGTCTACGGCGATGAAATTTTGATGTGTGTGGAGATGATTGAATGAGCACAAACAACAAATAAAACGATGCACAACAACGAGACGCGAAGCATAAAGGGAAAAGTTGGAGAAAAGGGGCGAGAGAGGAAGCAAAATAATTAGTAAATTAAAATTTAGCAAAATAACTTAATTCTAAAGAGTTGCTGACAATAAATTCTTCTACCGACAATTTAATTAAGGTTTCATGATTAAAATTAATTACGTGTCCCAATTCCCTTGCGATTCTTTGTTCGTCTCAAGCTCGAGGAGACGAAGAAAGAAGAAGTTGAATAGCATCTGACAGTGTCATCTTATGGAGGCGATGCAAACATCATAAATAATCAGAAAACATGGCTCGAGAAATAACGAACAATGGAAAGAAATAAAGTTCCGCACGAGAAGAATCTTTGTTGATGACAAGAAATGATATTTCACTGACGTGAAATAAATTTTTATGCTAAAGGTTGTCAAGTTCATAAAGCAAACAAAAATTATTGGATGCGAGCTTGTGATAGAACTAACTTAAAAGTTGCGTGAAAGTAAACTTTCGTTTTCAGAAGCTTTACCTCTATTGTCAACTATTTCCGTAAGCTCGCGTTGTCGTTCCATAGCTGCCTTCTTTTGGATGTCGCCATGATATGAGACATTCGAGATGTTCTTCGTGTTCTGCTTGATTCTAAGCGTCTCAGGATCATCAGCAACCTAAAGAGAAAATGATGAGAATTGTTCCAGACATCATCTCTCACTCCGTGAAGCTTACCTGTGTCAATTTTCCTTTAGCTTTCTCGAAATCAGCATGATAGCTAACATTAGACTGAAGCTTTGTGTTCTCTGCGATTCTTTTCATCTCGGGAGTTTCAGCAATTGCTGTCGCTTTCGCTTTCGGGATGTGCCTGTGAAATAAAAAAGACAAAGAATGAATCACGATGAATATTTTCCACGATTGCATCATCCACCTCCATCAAATGCGATGATTTAAATGCACAAAAGAAAAAGCAAAACACATTTTACATGCACGTTGCGCAATTTTTGTTCTGCGGTTTGTTTTGTGATGCAACTCGAACAAACCATCGATTGAAGGTAATTTGAGATGATGGAGAGAGCAGTTTTGTGTTTACATTGAACGATCTCGGTTTTTCCATAAACAAAGATGAGTTTCTTTTATTTTCGTTTGCACAATTCAAACGTCGATCTACGGGAAACACTTTTGCTTTCATTTGAGCTTAATTGAAATGTGTCTTTCTGATTAAACGTTTTTTCGTGTTTCCCATTTTAATTGAAGTCGGAGACAAGCTTTTGTGTAACGCGGATTTGAGCGAGCTATGGTGATGCAATTTGTTTGATTGTTAATTGAATCGCCATTTAAAGATCTCTGTCTCTCCGGTAAGGCATTGAACGCGACTCAAATGTCTCGACTTCAACTAAGTTCCGCAAGTAGCTTTCACTCACATGCACGCAGTTCGTGACAATTGGCGACAAAACTTTTTTTTTCTTTCCTTTAGTTTTCAATCGCATCGGAATCCAAAGTTTATTTTTTGATTCAAAAGAAAACACTAATTAAGTTGTAACCGAGGAGCCGATTAAAAACAAAATGCAAATGAGGGATCGAGAGGTTGACCTGATTTCCAAAGAAGGCCACATGACGCGTTTTAATGTTAATTTTATTCGGTTTAAATTCGAGTTTTATGTTTCATTGATCTCTCCTGAGGCTTTCGAATAACTACAAAAAAAGCATAAGAAGTTAAGACTCAGGAGATTACACTTTTGCATGTCCCGGAAATCTAATAGAAAAACTGATTCGATTGTGAGCATGAATTGGTGTCGATTGGAATTGAGATCAAATCCATCTTCAATCATTATTAAACACGCAATGACTTTACATTAAGCTTCAACTAACTTTGTATGAGATACACGTTCAGCGTTTTTACCCGCGGATGGCGTTTTCAAGGATTGTGCGACAATCTGCAGATAAATCCATTTGTCACTTTTAATTGAATCGGCTGCGGTTGAGTGACTTTCTCATTAAAAGTCGCCGTCGGCAGCAAGAAGACTTCTGTCGTATCGACGAGCGGAATGAAAGAGTTTCATCACATCTATGCTTGATTTATTCGAATCGGCTTCATTGTTGTGTCGACGATAATTAGGAAATCATGAATCAGAACGTAATAAGTGAATTGCGTACAACGTCTTTGCCAATTAAAAGATTCTCACAGTGTCACTAAATTTAGTCTCGAATTAACACACAAAACGAATCATTTTTCGGGAACTTAAGGCGGCTAATTGCTTTAGATTCTGAAGAACAACGCGAAGTATTTCATGAGAAACAATAGAAAAAGTCGTGACATCATCCGCGACTCATAATTTCGTTGGGAATCAATCAAAAACTGCCAAACGCACGACTCTCCGATCAAATGAAGAGTATTTCAACATTTTGAAGCTTTTCAATTCGTCTAATCGTAATTTGTTACGCGACGGTGACCTTGAACTTCTCCGCGCTTTGATATTTCTCTCCGCTTTTCGACATTCCTTTGATTTCTCGTTTCCTGAAACAAAATTTTATCGCGGTCGTCGATTGTTAGCGAATTTATTTTTCGTGTTCAATTTCATTTTATTGGATCAGCTAAGTGACGTGACTCAGCCCTAACAGCGGCTGAAGTTACAATCGCGTTTTGTAGTTTCTATTTAATTAAATCGACTGCCGCGTGTGTGGCTTCATCGCTCATCATAATCCACAGCGCCAATTAATCGAAAAGTGAATATAAATCCATCTCCGCCAACATTGAAAATGTTTTTCTTCCTCTCAATTGGAAATCAACCTTCAATTTATCGGTTGTCGGAGCGCATTTTAATGCTGATGCAGAACATAAATTGTTACGAACATACGATTGGATTGCTTTTTATGCAAACAGAAGCTGCAGAAAACTATTCTACTTCGGAAAATTCAAATTTATTAAAATTTCTTTCAGCAAAAAAACATTTATGGATTTCTGTGAAAGAGGCGAACAAATAGATTTTCCCTCTCTTTGAGGGATATAACGGAAATCTTGGCTCGAGACATGAGAGGAAGAAAAAAACATTAATATACATTTAATAAATAACTCATGACTGCACCGCAATCGAGAGACTTCCAACGAACTTGACGTCAAACGAGAACAGGAAAAAGACAAAGGCGAACGAATTTGTTGGCCAAATGACCATTTATGTTCGATTATTATCTTATCTAACGCCTAATCCGCTTAAACAAGCCGCCCAGAAAAAAGTATTCACTGAATTGAATCGAGCAAGAACCAGATTTGCATATCAATTTATCATTCTGTAAGATAACCGAGCAATGGGATGTGAAGCGAACGAAAGCGACATGCGGAGATCGATTTTAATAAAAATCGTGAAAACGCTTCCAGGCATTCCGCGTGATCTGCTGCTTGAGATGTGGACGGAACAGAAAGCAAAAGCATCGAGAAGCAGAAATAGAAACTGGGCATTTGCATAATTTATGGCACAACTCGGTCGACGTTTCCTTTCTTCTGATTCGAATTAAATTTTTATGCTTAAGCTATGTCTCCTTTAGGACGATTCTGACTTTTGTTATGGAATCGCAAATGACTTTAAGCGTTTATTTGAAGTTAAGTACAGACTTGAAGTGATAAACAATTCCAATAATTGAGTTCGAGATTGTCGCTTACATTCCAATCAGTTAATAAATTACATGAGGCCACGATCGTTTTGTTTATTCATTGAATTGATGATGAATAGTCGGCACTAACCCAGCAATTATCACCAACGACACATGATCATTACTTCGAAAAGATAAACGAACTTTCTTTCCAATGATCATTTTTGTCCCCAAAGGCGGAACATCGGCGAATAAATGGAAATGATAAATGTGCGGTGATTATAATGCAAGCGTTTCTCTGGAAATAGAATAAACACTTTGAGGAGTCGTTGCATTTAAAGACCGTAAGGCTTTTGTTTGCTCGACTTTCCAAAGCTCATCATGCAAGCCTCGACCATAAATATTAAGACTTAAGCTATAGATCACAATTCAATGAATTTCTCGCTACGAAAACGTTATTCGATAGCTTCGAGATTAGAACTAAATTTAGCTCGAAGAGATTAGCAACATGGACCGTCCATTCATCAAAGAGCTGTTAATGGACTTCTAAGTGAATGGCCTCATAGAGAAAATTCTTATAAATTGCTTTTCTCGTTGCTGCATTTAAGGATGATTAATTTCCCGACTCATAACTCTTCATTCATAATTTGCTCGTGCGCGCGCGTTTATCATCAAATTTATGCGAGCAAAGAGTTCCATCCTCCTCGAGAATTTATCGAGGGCAGAGATTGAAACAAATCATCATTTGTCAAAGGAACACATGAGAATGTCTCAAGATATTTTAACTGATGACAAATTTGAGAGGCTTAAGCAAACTCCAGGAATTCGACGAAATTCAATTTAATGAAATGACACGCATCCGGAGAGCGAGCAACTGACAAGTGGCCCGACTCAAGATCACTGTCGAGAGAGTCGTGTTTCGAGATCCAATAAAATCAAAGCGATCTGTTCGAGCATGAGAAAGTTTATTTAATCTTCCAGAGCAAGTAACAACTTGCAACAAAGTCTTTGCGTATCACGTAACACCATTTCTCATGCTTGAGTTTCTTTGGTTTCTCGCAATATGTCATTGACGCTAATCACTTCTGAGCATTAAAGATTGTTCCACCGCATGATCGGCTCAGCGTTGTTTGTTGCGTTTCATTTTTCACGCGATGATTTGCTGCAATCAACTTCTACACATTTGAGTTGCGCAATAAATCATCAAAGGCAATGAATGATAATTTTATTATTCGTTGATATCAACAGCTCAACCAACTACGATTATCTTAACAATCACTTTTTTTTCGCAAAGTCATAGCAGCAAATAAGCGAGAGACTTTAAAAGTGAGTCACGAAAAATGTTGATCAAAGCACAAAGGAATTCCGGTTAGTTGTCGCTTGTCGTTTTCTTCTGACTTCAGTGTTAGGTGTAAGAATATTAAACAATTTAGCGGCAGCGACATCAAGAGACTCGCAAAACCGACTTCCCCGTAATTCTTTCTGTTGTTCCTACATCGCGCCTTTTCTCAATTGCATTATGATGTTGCTTTGTTGCATGTTGGCATAAATTAACTTTCACGATATCGCCAAATATGGCTCTTGAAAATAACTCGACACCTTTGCAGAGGTTTAAGAGTAAGAATTGTTCTTTTGTTCGGCCATCTTTACACTAACTTCCCTCGTACTTGACTTTGTAGATTGGTCTCGCAATAAAAATTATCAAAAGTAAACGTCATGCGGCGATTAATTCACTCGCCTTAGAACTTTTCTCAAGATTGTTGGTTTTTCTTCGCCACCGGATGAGTTATGACTTTTATTTCCTCCCAGCGTTTGCCAGAAGCTTCTTCCCGCATGATTTATTGATGGTAAACGAATTAACACGAAGTTAAATATGAAAATTATTCTTTCTCTCGTCGACTATTTATGGGAAAAAAATCTTAATAAAACGAAAGCAAATGTGTGATATGAAACATGAATTAACATTTCATTCCATCACGCGAAACGGAGGCGAAAAAAATATTCGAAAGAGAACAGACTTCTCAGCCAGATGTTTGCCTTAATTGAAATGTGAAACAGAAGCCGATAAATCTCTCCGCAAAGCTTTCTCATTGTCTCCAGTTGTTTCAAGAAGTGTTGATACATCTCGAAACAGCCCATTCAGTGTCAAAGACGTTGACCATAAAGATTTATTTCAAATCACGCTGTTGCTGTGCGCAAATCTTTTTGCCGAGACCATAAATAACTGAATTTAATCGAAGACAATCTTCGAGACAAAAGGTCTATTACGTTACTAACGCAATTGACATCAAACGATCGACGATAAATAGACAATGGTGAGCGTTGACGGAGCATAATTGCCTCAAACTATCTTGGGACGAAGTTGTGATTCCATAACTAACGATCAACGCGACATAAAATCATAAAAAGACCATAAATGTGTAAAACTTCCTGCATACTCGCGTGAGCTTGTTGTGAGAATTAAAATTGTTCAGCGGAAAAAAAAACTTTATGGAATTTCATGAATCTAAGAAAAAGCAAAAATCACTCTCTTGAAAATATTTCAGTGAAAATGTTTATATAAACCTTTAGCCATGTGATATGTGCGGATTCAATACCATACAACGTCTGAGGTTCTGTAGAGCTTTGCGCGTTTGATGGGTTCCGTGAAGTTTGACGGCTGTTTTGTCCGAGTGGTTAAGGAGATAGACTTGAAATCTATTGGGTTTACCCGCACAGGTTCGAATCCTGTAGACAGCGAATACTTTTTTATATTTTTTAATTGTTTTGAACTTTTTCTATGATACGCGGTGAGATAAAAAAAAAGTTCTAAAAAACTTGATTAGACCACCAAAGTGGCAAACGTCGATAAACCGAGAGAGATCGCAATCTCTTGACTCCTTCCATTCGAGTTGATTGATACCTTAATTAAAATATTGAAACATTTCTTTGACGAAGCTAAATAAGATTTTTTCAGGCTCGGCTGTTGAATCGCGATAAAAATAGAAATTTCAATTGAAACGTTTAAATCACTCATTTTAATCAAACATCGGCAATCGCAGTTGCAAAATATTTTATTCTGTTTGCAGAGCTGCTTTCAATAAACATCGGAGACGATCAATATTCGGATTAGGCATCAGCCTTTCTATTTCGATGTTTAGAAAAGATATTAAAAAACCAAAAGTTATTTGATTTTATCCAAGAAAGTCCATTGAAAATATAATCAATGGAATGGTTTCGATATTAATAATTAGAATTCAAGGATTCCTCCTTGTACGGTTCGTAGAAGAATGACAAGGCTAAAGAGCTCATATGTCTGAATTCAAGTGATATTTATGTTATGAGACTGTTCCACTTCTCAACTGTTCCAATTTTCGTTTGCTCTCTTCATATTTTTGTTTTATCATTTTCACCTCTTAAATGTATCAAAAGTTTTTCTATTTTTATAGATCGATAGTGTTTGTCTTTTCAAGAAAACTCTATCTTTTCTCTTAAATCAGTTGTTATTTTAAAAAAAAAATGTAGCAAATCAGATGTTGCAATCACTTAAACGTCCCATTGGAACATTGATCGCTGTTCTTTTCAACTGAAGCGAATCTCAATCTTTACGCTTTCCTTCATCGGAGGAATTGAAAGCACATTGCACAGAATCAAGAAACGCGATGAAGAAAAAATTGTGAAATCCAGATTGAAGAGTTGGGTAGAAGCAATAGTAAAAGTGCTAATAACCTCGTATCTTATAACAGAATCTTCTTACAGCTGTTGCAGTTCTGTTACCATTCTTCCCTCGTCATTTTTTTCATTCTATTTCTGCAGCGACACTTTACAAAAGACCTCGTTAATGTCTGAACGAGCAAGAGATTCCACATGACGAGTCGGCTCATGGGAAAACAACGAACGAAATAACACGAAGAAAATACATTTTTTTCGGTTCGTTTAAAGGTGAATTATGGTGGGTGACAGTTTTTTTTTGCATGCAACTGACGATGCAGACGAAACAGGAAATTTATGTTTGACTTACGCTTCACAATACGGACTTTTGTTGAAGCCCTTGTATGTTTTCATGTTGAGTGCCATGTTGCATTCTGTGCACTTGAAGCACGTCTTGTGCCATGTCTGGAAAGAAAATAAGAATAGTCATTAAAATATTGTATGATAAGAGACTCTTGTTAAGAGTACATTGCACTTTTAATTAAGCAGTGAAGAGATTAAGTTCGCAAAATCACTGTGAATGAAACAACAAACAAAAGTTTACCGAAATTTAATCCGCTTTTGATATTCTCTAAACAATCAAAGCGGGGAACATTAAATGTTTTAATTAAACATTTCTCGCCGCACTGAATCGACACTATAACGATTGGATTAACTAACGAAAACGGAAAATCTAGATTAACTAAGGTTACACAATTTCTATCCCATCGAATACGGAGAAGCGGGCTTAAATAAACAAATCAAGATTGAAATTTGTAAAGTTGAAAAGCGAGTGCGGTCGAGGAAATTTGTGGTTCACTGAAGGCAGAAATGAATCAATTAAAAAGATCTTTCGTTCGATTTCTGTGCAATGATCCAATTAACCGGTCACAAGAGCAATGATCGGAACAGCTGACTGAAATATTCGCCAATCGATCATGATACAAGCAGGCAACAGAAAAACCTTTTGAATGAACTTTTCATTCACTTAATTAACGGCGTGTACTGTGTCGAGCAGTTCCAAGTATCAGTCTTGAAATCGTGTCGATCATAATTCGTTGTAATCGCTTAATGCTCGCTGACTTGTCAGAAGTTACACGAACGAAATTTTGCTTTATTAAATCGTAGCGTAAGCGCCATATTGAGTAAAAGGTGTAATAAAACTTAATTATTGTGCCGTTAATTTCTCGTTATATAAAATTTGCTGCCGAAACCAGTCGTCACACACACTGCGCGCTGTCATAATATTTTTATTGCCATTTAATCAACATCAATACAAACGTGGGAGAAAGAGATCGATATCGATGTCTGTCAATGCGAGACCGACGAATGTGAGTTAATGACATGACAGAGACATTTGCATAAATTTGAAATAATTTCTTTTGTTATGACATCGATAACATGGAATTTATACGATTGCGTAGGCTTCTGACTCACTTTCACCTCAGATCGACTCGAATAAATCAATCTGATGGGCTCGGACTTTGAAATTGATTTCTTTCGGTTTCCGAAAGCAGCGTCAACTTCATTAAAGTTTCACGATTATTTATGCCGATCACACGCACATCAGTCGAAGTTTCTTTACGACCAAACATTTGTTGCACTAAAAGTTTCAGTGATTAGTTTAACGACACTGGCAGTTAAGGCAAGTGTGCTATCAAATGTCTCATCCCACGAGCTTTGGCAACGTGTTCTTCCACCGCACACATAGCTCGTTCTCGATTGCCTCTTATCTTATCACCGTTAATCTGGAAAGAACGTGTTTCGTTGTCGTTGAAAAGTGCTTCTTGCCAGCATTTATCACATGACGACTTTATAAAGGAATGATAAGCTTCGCCAACATTGAATTACTTCTCCGTGATGGAATTTAAAGTTATTTTTGGAAGGAATAACAACTTGAGGAATGCGAAAGCGATTCATGGGATTGTTTACGTTCTCCAACGGAGCTCAGGTCGACGATTAAACATGCAAACCGATTTGAGATCTCATTAGCGCCCTTGAATAATAATTAAACGCAAATCGCTTGAAGAGAATCGCTTTCGACCTACAAAACGCTGTGGAAAGCATGGAGCACAATGCTTTTCCAGTGAAATAAGCGACTGAAGCTCGCCATCCATCATCGTCTCACTCATGTTAAGCAAATTATGCAATGTCGAATGTTTTGTGTAACAGAAAAAAAAAGAAAATGCAAATTGCTATTATTAAGACCAAGCCTCAGGTCGAAGCATCATAAATAGCAATTTTCCGTCAGATTTTCTCATTCACAAATTCACAATTGGAATCTCGTTGAGTCGAACGCAATTCAAAGACAACAAAAAGTATTGAGCAAGCTCCAGTGAAGCTCTCATGTCAGTTGAGGTCGAAATATTTAATTTCTACTGGCTCGAGTCTCTCTCGCGAGAGAAGAAAAATTTATGGTAATTTCCAGTGTTGCAAATTAGTTGTTGGGTAATTAATAGATAATGAATGATGGATCATATTCCAATTAGCAGTCGTCTCTTTGGAATATTTTCCAAGGCATTTCGCTGCTAAAGACGATTAGATCACATGATGATGTTATAATGAGATGTTTCCAGCTGAAGCTTCTGTCGTAAACGAAAGTTCATTAACAAGGTTTGTACAGAGAGGGAAACGTTGAGCGTAATCGAGAAAGACATTTAAAGATAAAATATGTTCGTTGGAGCATAGGAAGCGATTGCTTTACTCGTTGTTTGCTCGTGCGACTGATGAAAGGAATGCGGCAGATCTATCACGAGTGAGAGAGAGAATTGAATACAACGATCGTAATTACGATGATTATGTAAGAATTCTTATCATTTTCCTCAAACACATTCAATGCTATCAAATATATTGCTATTAATAGCACTGATACCAAACGGAGTCGATATGGCAGGAAGTTTACGAACAATAACACGTTTAAGCTTACTGAAGAAATTACATTTACGAAATCAGTTTACATTTACGGGAATCGTTTTTATGGCCCAATCCAATTAGAGAGAATCGCGGTGTTAAATTTCCGCGAGCAATCGTTAAACTATCGTCTGCGAAATGGTTTGATGAAGCTTTCATTTGTAAAGTTC
Organism: Smittia aterrima; assembly: GCA_033063855.1. NCBI lineage: Eukaryota > Metazoa > Arthropoda > Insecta > Diptera > Chironomidae > Smittia > Smittia aterrima. Next base: position 24,984,720 of record CP093829.1, on the reverse strand, counting down.
ATTAAAAATTTATGTACATCAACTAAATGACTTCACAATTAGAATACGAAGTAATTTGAAAGTGTTAACGACATAATAATCGTGACTTGTTGCGTCGGAAACCATTAGACGCGGCTGTGAAAAATCTAAACTGTTCCCTTCGATTATTGTAGTTGCGGTGGGCGATTTTAAATTTACTGGAAAGCAGCAAATTGAGTTGTTAAGATGCTTGAACGTTCTCATAATTAAAAGCAGAACTAAGTTGGCGTTAAACTATCTTAAAGTTTTGTTGTAATCGATTTTAAATTGCTTTCGTCAGCAACTGCTTCCTACGGAACCCTTTTCGTTTCACGCTTCATAAATGACAAATTTAGGTTATCAACGTTCTCTTGAATGAAGTGAACAAAATTTTCTGATTGATTATTACAAGGAGGAAATACTTGGCAACATCACATGTAATCCGAATATTGATCGTCTCCGATGTTTATTGAAAGCAGCTCTGCAAACAGAATAAAATATTTTGCAACTGCGATTGCCGATGTTTGATTAAAATGAGTGATTTAAACGTTTCAATTGAAATTTCTATTTTTATCGCGATTCAACAGCCGAGCCTGAAAATGTTTCAATATTTTAATTAAGGTATCAATCAACTCGAATGGAAGGAGTCAAGAGATTGCGATCTCTCTCGGTTTATCGACGTTTTCCACTTTGGTGGTCTAATCAAGTTTAGAACTTTTTTTTATCTCACCGCGTATCATAGAAAAAGTTCAAAAACAATAAAAAAAAAATATAAAAAAGTATTCGCTGTCTACAGGATTCGAACCTGTGCGGGTAAACCCAATAGATTTCAAGTCTATCTCCTTAACCACTCGGACAAAACAGCCGGCAAACTCCAGAACCTCAAACGTTGTATGGTTTTGGCTCTATGCATATCACCTGGCAAAACGTTTATATAAACTTGGTATGGTCGACTTAAGAAATAGAAATCAGAGACTTTGAGATGGGAGAAGAGATCCAATGCTTTGTCTGAAGCAAACATAAAACGGATTAAAAAGAAATTAAAAATGAAATGACCCGCACCACCACTTAACGTTATCTCACGGTTTTGTAATTGATTGCATGAAATTACCGCCCCATCAACTTATTTTATGAAAAATTCACTTTACAAAGTTTCTCTGGACGCTCTTGGCGCTTATGATTTATTGCCATTTGCCTCTTATCTCTTCTCCGAACAACGATTAATCTAAATAAAGGCAGTGACGCAATCAACAGAAAATAAAATTACATAAAACAAACCGAAAATGTGAGTTCGATCGACAGTTGGAAAGTCGAATGGTGTTCAATTACGTAAATGGAGCGTAAACGCAATGGGAAATTGAAATTCGATCAAAATAAATTAAATTTAATTAACAATCCCGTATTGAGTACTTTCCGTCTTCCGACGCTTGTGTTTGTCGATTGTTTGATAAGGAAAAGTGTTAAACAATGCCCGCTTAACTTCATCATGTGAATTGCTTTTCCCCGAAGAATCGAGCAACTGTTGACGAAGCCGAAGGTTAAAAGCAAACAAATTGTGCTTGAAGCCGCGATCTGAGTAATTGATTCGTTGAGTGGCTTTGACCGTCAGACATCAATCGGAATGTCACACATTAGTTTTCTCTTCTTTCAACTTGTGTTTCTGACCTTTTGATCGATCAAGTCTCGAGTACCGACAAAACGTTAATGATACATAAACACCAATTTTAGAAGATGATTCGGAAAGCGAGGCGGAGAGAATTCGTTTCTTTCAACTCAATCCGTTGAAGCGAGCGAGCGAGTCTATTAGGGCGCGCCGGAATTCACTAGCAAAGTATCGCTTGCTGGTGGCAACGATTCTCATTTGGAAAACAAATAAATTGTAATGTAAATTAATTCCTCAAGATTTTTGAGTCATTTCATGAAACTTTTTCCTCGCGAGTGCCCCCGTGAAAAGTAATTGAAACGTTGAAATTGGATGTCGAAGGTTGGGCGTGCCCAGCCGATGGATGATTGCAATTTACATCAGAAAATAAACGAAGCCAAAGCCACACAAAGCATTTCATTTTGATTTATTCATCAAAAAGCGACGATCGATGTCATTGGAATTATTATTCGGAAAGCGTCGCGCAATAATTTCGGCAGGAGACCATGACAAAACAATCTACATTCCAAGAATGAAGACGAAGTTCTCTGTTAAAAGACGCCCAAGCAGCACTAACACAACACCAGACAATTAACTTCAATTCGAATCAAAATCAATTCTCATTCATGAATGGTGAAGCTGGTCAGACGATCACGAACAACGAGCGATCTTCATGTGTGTCGTCAATAAATTTATTCTACTGCCGACTGCGCGATTGGCAGCTTGGTCAACTCGCCTCAATTTGAATACAATTTATTGTTTAACATGGCTTTATGGAGCGAGCATCTCTCTCACGCGGTTCAAGTGCAATTGATGTCGCGATTGCCTGCGTAGCAAAGCAGTGCCAACGTCAACATTAAACAATTCTCATTCTGGTGTCTCAGCGAGATTTATTTTTATGATCGACCATCATCTGACTTTGGATAGAAAGCCAACTGGAGTGAAACAGCACGGCAGTTGACAAGAATCTCGTTCGTTTGTTGAGCTTGTTTCTCATTGAAATGGCTTCATGATCAATTCCATGGTCGTTTACTGGATGACATAAAAATGAACTTTGCAAGAATAATTCTTCACTCGTGACTGATCCATTTCAGAATCTTCTCGATGATGCTCAGAACATGCAAAATGAATTTGAGAAGAGAAAATTAAATTCCACAACGATCGGGGATGAACGAATCTTACGTCTGGCTTTGAATATTTTTAATAAACTCTTTCACTCGAAACAAATGAAAACCGTTCTTCGAGACGTTCAACAATGAATTTTATTCAGTTCAAAGATCGTTTCGTTTACAACTTATTAAATTGCGCTCGACAAAAGGCGAATGCATGAGAGATCAGACAAGGAACGTTGACGTGACTCTTCACTCAATCTTGACACGAGAAAACTTATGATTTTATTTAATGAACAAGAGTTCTTCTTCTTTTCGGGGTGATCAACCGATCAACAATTAAGTTATGACGCAACTAGATCTGAAGTGTGCTGAATTGTCTCGACAGCTTTCTCACCAACTAAGGCGAACCACGTTCCATATTCGAAGTCGTCGATAGTGCAATTAACATTTTTAAAACACCAACCGGCTTGTCGATGATCAGCGATTTCAAGAAAACGTGACGTAATGAGAGCTTGAGCGATCGTACAGCACAAAAGTCGTTCCTACGCTTTCTATCCATCATTGGAACTTAAACTTTTTCTTCTCTTTCTTTAACCAGGCGACTCGCAAACATATCCACCGAGGAGACAAAACTAAAACCAGATTGCGTTGTGCATTTAACTTGGAATGCGTACAAAATGGAATTTCTTTTGCGGAGTTAGAAGAATTTTCTTTTTCTGCGTTTAGCGTTTAATCGGAAGAATTTCAGTCAGCCACGCACGAGAAGATTGACGCTGGAAGTGGAACTCTCAACAATGACTCCATTAATTTGACATTCTGAAACGTTTTAAGTCGAGTGAGTGTAAATTGGATTGAGAACACGAAAATAAGTAGAGAGAGAGAGAAAGAAGAACCGTAACTCTGTAACCTTGAGCAAAGCTCATGTCGAGGCAAGTTGGCGATTAAAACAAGAACAAGAAAACGAATTTCACGAGCTGAGCTGGTCTGGGGCGGAACAAAGGCAGACTGCAAGGGATTAATCAGGTGATTTCGTCATTGTTGGTAAAGAATATGAAAAGCAGCACGCGAAAGTTTGGCAACGTTTTGAACAATCACCTGGAGAATGAAGCGTCATGAGAAATGGAAAACAAAAACATCAATCTCGGACACGACTGAAACTTTTCTCACACGCTCATTTTTTTATTGCCATCGTCTCACACCAAGACTCAAAGACGATTCGACTCGCTTGCGGATTCACTTTTATTGTTTTACGATACGTTCAAAAAAGGGAAGAATCCGAAATATGCAAAACGAAGAAGTTTTTGTCAACATCAAACTATTTTTTCATTTAAATTTAGTCATTGCAACAGCAAATGACGCAGCTTAATGACATCAACGTTTGCAAATTCCCATGCAGGTGCTGTCGACACTGTTTTATTTTCTTTGGAATAAATGTCAGTGAGTTGGAACGATGTTTCCTTCTACGAAAACTACGAAAAATTTAACTAAAATACCTTCTGCCATTAAACGTTCTAATCAAGAAGATAGAAGAACGACAAAAAATGTTATTGTTCCGACATGTTCGTCGCTGTTGGGGAAGTAAGCGAAGCGTAGAGTCAACATAGCGATAACTTCTTTAGTTTTTAAAAAAAGTCTTCAAGTAAGTTCTCGATATTTACAAGAATGTTTATTGCCTTGCATGGCATTGCGCCATTTTCGTTGGCGTACAACATGCTTCATCTGTTGAAAGAGCCGCAGTAATAATTCAATTCATTTACACGTTCAACTGCGACAATTAAAAATTAAATGCATCAATCTCCCGCAATTTGTGGCAAACCTTAAAGTCAACATTGAACTCAAAAAGCAAATAAAGTTTAACATTCTGTCCGGTGATTCTTTACAATGCGCTTTGAATTGACCTTTTGCTTTTCCGCTTCACGAGAATTATGACCATTTGAGCTCGATTGGAAAAAGGCCAGTCGACTGGTTGGCACTCGAGTCGTTATTGAGTGCAGGCGGGAGAAATAAATTGATAAAAATCAAGAACAATTGGTAGAAATATGATGCAATAAAATTAATTGCACGAAAATAAAAAAGTTTAGCCTCTCCTTAGTACAAATAAAAGTCGATCGCTCGTCAATAAATGGTGATCAGCAAACCGTGAGACAAATTGTTTTGAACAAACCTAGACATTTATAGAACGATCAGAGGAAAGCTCATTGCCCATCCCACGATCTTAGTTTGGTTTATCGCCTTCGGTTGCCCACTCGAGACATCTATTTCTTCTTTAGTTGCTCGCGGCGTTGCAAAACTAGAAGAAAACAGTTTTTCCTTCTCGCGAAGCTCTTTTAATTGCATCGTTTTAAGATGGATCATGATGTTGACTTAGTTTTTTGTTGTTTCGTGTTTATTGCATGAGGCTCTAAGTGAGCGCAAAAGTAACTGTTAAATGACTTTGGCACATGTTCAGCGTTTGAATGTTTATGAAACGTTTCCGGACGAGGCGAAGACGTAGAAGAAGAGAAACAAGATTTGTCAGCTGATTGTGCACAACCAATCGAATGAATAACAATCAGCGAAATAATTAGCTAAGGATGGTCATCAATTTGTTCCAATTTTATTGCTTGCTGGCTCGCAAACTGGAGCATGACTCACGCCTATCGACCAACTGCCAATTGCAGTGAAAGATCAAGAGAACTGCCACAAATCCAATTACGCTCTAATGCTCAAAGACACACTAAATTGGATGGGAAGGAAATGGTTATCAACAGACGTTCTAACACCGGTTCAGTTTGCAAAAAATCATCGAAGGGTCGTGCTTGGAATCTAATGGGGTTGATTAATGTGCCACACTCAGATACTTTCCACCCTAGTAACTCGTCGTTGTATTTCATTACCTTCATTCGCAAGAAATCTTATGAGAAAGTATTGTAATCTACACCCCATCAGATCTGTAAGATCCCTCGACACGACATTACACGCACAACTAAAATAATTGGAATTCAATCTCATTCTCATAAAACATTTCTTTTTAGAAAAATATTTGGAGAATTACCGGATACGTCATGAGAAAGTTCTCTCCGATTGTGATCGTTTCGTCAGAAACATATTTTAACTTCAAACCTTCAAAGAAATATCAAAGCAAACAAACGAATTCTTTCAAGAAATAAAAATTCGATTCAGATTTCTCACTTCGATCCCTCCGGCAAAGAATGCGCAATTTGTTCAAAGTGAAAAGGTAAATACAAACAAAGGGCGAAACCTCAAAAAGGAAGAAAGAACTTCTAATCAAATGGTTTTGTCATATATTTCATTCGATCGATCTAAAGAAATTTAATAATAAATTGACATTGCTCGGATTTCCAATTGATTTATTGAGTCGAGAGGCTTGTTCAATTTAAAGTCGCAATCAGCAGTGAAAACTCATTCGATTCTAAAAGCTTTCACATGATAATTAAAACCGGAGATGAAGAGTCTGAGAGAACGAAAGTTGACGTCATGACAACGATTTTCGCATGAACCGAGACATCATCACAGCAATCAACGAGAATCCCTCTTCGGTCATCTATTCAAAGTATGTAAATGAGGAAATGGATCATAAAAACGTTGTTGTTTATATCATTCCCCTGCTTACAACTTATCCATATACAAAAACTCCCAAACAAACTATTGAAGATGAAGTTGCTTTGGTATAGACAACGCAACAGCACATGGTTCATCGAGCATGATAATGGAAGAAATGCATTAATTATTGATGAATGCTTTTGTGTCTTGGAAGGGAAGGGAGTTTGAGCTGCTTCTTATCGAAACAGAGCACTTGAAAATGCACTTTGCCTAAACCCTGTTCGTCAATTTAGTTTCGTGTGCAAGAAAGTTTCTGTCTAAATTGAAAGTGACATTCCATTTAAATTGAAACTTGCTTCGAGGGGAACGAGAAACCAGAAAGCCTCGATGAACGAAAAAAATGCAAAAGTAGTTTCGGTTATTTTGATAAGAACATTTCCATTAGTCATTGTCGTGGCCTGTCGATATTAGACGACAATATTATTGAGTTTAAGTATGGCGCAAGAGAAAGAAAATCGTCGTTTGTTATTCAATTAAATGCAGTCGATGAAAGCTGATGAAGGGCGACGAAGGGTTAAGAGCAAATCAACGTTTAATGAGGTCAGAGGTCCACACGATTCACAACACTTTCACTCATTGTCTGTGTGTCTGTTGATGTCCATCATGAACCCTTCCCTTTGACGATGACAACAAAGAGTGATTCTCAATTTTCACTTCGTTCCCTTTTCAACTCGATCTTGTTTATGATTTCAGAAAGCTGAGTGCGCGAAAGTAAATAATCGCCATTGATCGTCGACGGATGTTGAGCATCAAACCAATTTTAATGGAACTTTGCTTTCTTTCTCTTCACTTCATTCCGAAAACAGAGACAATGGAAAGAAAAGAAATTCCCGAAAAAAATAAATTATTTCTTCGCAGCCAAATCTTCATCGACTCATACATGAACGCGAAACGCGATCTGTCAGCAGAGTTTCCGTTAAGGCAAATCGGGTTTCTTAGTCATCTTCTTGTTTTATTTTTGTTGGTCGAAAGATTCATTTCGAGGGCATCGCTGATAACAAAAGTATTCTCTCCACCGTAAATAGAAGTGCCGGATGCTTTCGCTTTGCTTCGACGTAATTGTTTGCAATCTACACGCGCGATTAAAGCGTTGAATTTCGTAGGGGAAACGATGAGTATCAAGGAAGGTAAACGGGCTCAAGGTGTGTTTGGCGAGAGTTTAGATGTTTAGAGATAAAAGTACAAATCATCTTTGCACCGCGATCAACCGCAAAAACCCCAGTGACAACTTCATTTACTCAGTTCCAGCTGGAGCTGTTGCCATATTTACTTTTGCGTAATCGATTTTTCTTCTCGCAAATGAGAGTGAGAGAGATATTCCTTGTAAGTTGAATGTGAGTTGATTAAAGTGACCTTGAAGGCTGTTGCAAAACAAAGATCGAAGGAATGGCAACAAGTTTCTGTCGTGGAATTTATAAAATTGAAATAATCGGTGTGGCTGATGAACTGCAACTAAATATTTTCCTTTCGATTAAAATACTTTTAGTTCTTAAGCCGAAAAATCCCTCAAGAGATCCCACAAGCTATTGGAAACATACAAGAACAGAATAAGAAGAAGGATTGGAGAAATCCGGTTTTGTCTTCTCAATTTATATTTTTCTTCCTCGATTTCATGAGCGTAAAGTGAAATTCACCAAAAAAATTTACTTTGTGTGTGGACATCACGTCATTTCACCGCACCATCGTCGCTTGTTATCAAGAGCAAATATTGCTTAATTGAAATTAATCTGAATCGTTGAAATGCGCGTAGATGTCAAAGAGAACTCCTAGAGTAATTCCCTAAATGAACCTTTGTGATCTCATCGCCGTCTGATGAGTAACTTCTCCATAATCGTCTGAAGTTTCAAGGAAGAAATAAGTCGCCAGTCATTACATTTGTGAACTTCAAGCAATTTTAAAACAAAGTTGTTGCAAAAATTTACGAAAGAATTTTATAAAACGCCTTCGTGTTTTGTTTTCAAACACTCACACGCGCAATTTACCAAGAAAACTTCTTGATTCACTGTTAAAGTGGATAGAGGAGAAGAAGAATCTTAAGACGACGAATGAGTTGAGATGTTAGACCAAAAATAATTTTGTTGTTGTTTCCAGTGATTTCCGATTTAATTTCTAAGACTTATCCTTCAATTTCGGTATTTACTTTATCCAAGCATTTCAGCTCCTCGATCGGGTAAACCACTTTGTTACAGCGAGCACAGGATTTATTCATTTTAATAGATTTTACTCAATTTCCGAATATTTTTTTTGATTTTTCGGTATTTTTGCACTTTCTCGCTTTATTTCCAGAGAATTTTTTATCCAAGCACTGAACTTAATCGATTGCGAGTATTTTTTATGCACTTTCAGGTTTTATTTAAGCCGCAAAATAATGAATTATCATAGAAACATAAAAAGCGTTTGAAGATGCCGAGCGAATCTTTTGAACTGAGCGGATTTTTCTCTGAGAACCAAAATGAACGTTTTCCAAAAATCTCTGGAAAGGAAAAGTTTATGGAACGCGTCTTAACTTTTTTGAAATATCTGTTAGGAAAACTTAAAACAAAAGTTTTATTTTTTCAACGAAGCAAGCATTAAAAAACTTATGCGATTTTATTCAGTATTTCAGTTTGACGAGTGGTTTATAGTTAGTAGTCGAAAATAAGATTGGAAAGTTTTGTGTCTTGATTGAACGAAAGGAAATAAAATTTACAAAAGCCTTTGCATCTATCAGTTAATCAGTTATCACTCGATGTCAGTCAGTTTAGACACCAGCGTATTCCATAGACCATTTTTCAAAGTCACGCAAGCTTGATGGGGACACACTCTTCTTGATTCGCTTCAGAGAGCTGTGAAAGTCTGAGAGATTGATGTGGCGAAGTTTCTCAGCATCCAAATCTTTAACTTGGTCTACCTCGAGACCTCGAATAGGCTCCAAGGCGGCATCTAAAATAATAAAAATTGAAAATCTTTCTTGAGAAAACAATAATTGAGCTTACCTCTTGCTAGGGCCGTTAAATCACTTCCTGAGTATCCTTCAGTAAGTTTTGCTAATACTTTCAGCTCATCGTTACTCAACGGACTATTCTGCTTTTGTAAAAGACTAGCAAGCAGCGAAATTCTTGTTTCAAAGTCTGGGAGAGTAACGTAAACTCTTTTAGGAAAACGACGCAACGCAGCTTCGTCTAACTCCTGAGGTCGATTCGTTGCAGCCATTACGACAATTCTTTCGTTTTCTGAGTTGCCAGTGGGCAAGCCATCAAACTGGATCAAAAATTCAGTTTTCAAACGTCTTGATGCTTCATGCTCACTTTGACTTCTCTCGGATAGCAATGAATCGATCTCGTCGATGAAAATGATTGCGGGTTGAAGTTCTCGCGCGACAGCAAACAACGCTCTGACCATTTTCTCTCCTTCTCCAACATATTTGCTTGTTAGCGATGCGGCTGATATGCTGAAGAATGTTGCAGCACATTCAGTTGCGACAGCTCTAGCTAAAAGCGTTTTGCCGTTACCAGGTGGACCAAAGAGAAGTAAACCGCGTGAAGGTGTTCGAAGTCCAGTGAATAGCTCAGGACGAACTGCTGGAAGAATCACCATTTCTTTTAGTGCTTGTTTTGCTGTTTCATTTCCAGCCACATCGACGAATTGAACTTTCTGTCCTCCCTCAATAATTTCATCACAAATCGTTTGTACGAGTTTCGGTTCTACGCCTTTTACGCTGATTGTGTTTGGTGATGGGGTTGTAGGTTGAGTTGAATGAGGTGTTCTCGATCTAGGAGGCGTTGCACGGCCTGAAACATTACCAGTTCGACGCGGAGATTGACTAGGATTTGAAAATTGTCGTCGAACCATTGGAGGAGTTGCAGGCTTTTTAATTGGATTGTTCACATTAGTCAATGCTCGACTCATGTTTCGTGGTAAAGTCTGAGACTTATTCATGATAGCCAAATTGCCAGGACGTCGACCGATTGTTAGTTTACCCGTAGCTAAAACAATAAAGGAGGAATATTAGATTTGTTTGGATAAATAATTAAGAAGTTGTCACAAAGAACACAAACTACAGATAGAGAAGGAAGGAATCAACCAATGTTAAACAGAAAACAAATTTGTCAAACTACTTTAGTGTCTTTTCAAGTCCAATCCAGGGTGAGTTATATCTTGAGAATGTTCTCGGTGTGAGTTACCTTCGGAAGACGTCTGTCTAGTGGTGGAATGATTGTTGCTGCCGAATGTCACATTTTTATCACCAGTCGTGAGCTCATTAAGCAAAAGTTTGGAGCTGTGGGGTTTTCTATGTGTCAGTCGACTCATTTTATCCGTCAGTGACTGTACAGTTGGAGCTTTAGATCTCTCCTGATTCAACATCTTTGTACGTTCGCTTAACATAAGCTCTGATTGGTTGATTCAAAAATAAAAAGTTTCATAAAAAGTTTGGACAGAATATAACAAAAATAATAATTGCAGACGACGCTTGCCAATCAATGAATTTGCCGTGAATGAAATTGAATGAGAGTTCCTGGCTTCTCACATTGAAATGAAGACTTTCTGTTTCGAAAGACATCTGTAGATGCAAAGTTCAATGAGAGTGAAAGCTCATCATCTGATGATCATCACGGAAAGTTCTATCGACAAGCTTTCGTCGCACATAAAAATTTGTAACGGGAAAATCCCGTGGAAACATGAAGGAAAAATCTAATCGAAAATCTACTCATGAATGCTGAGACTCATAAAGTTTTTATGACTTCAAACAGCACAAGTCAGTGATCGGAACTGTCTCTTGAATAAATATTTTAAAACCGTTCCGACCCCTGAATAATCTTCTCTCCTTTCACTTACCCAAGAAATGTAATCTGTCCTTTGCCATTGCCAGATTGGTCTGCATTTTGTCGTGAAGTCTTTGAGCCTTGAGCCATTTTTCTCCGTGACCTTGCCACACGTCAATATTTATCCCACGCTCAAGCTCAGAAATGCCCTCCTTGTATAAGCGGATCGCTGTTTCCTTTTGTTCTACAAAAGAAAAGTTTCTTGAGTGAAGTTTCCGTTGTCAAGACGTTGTTTGTAGGGTAGCGGGGAGGTGAGAGATCGGAGTGAGAGGCAAAGATAAAATTCAAATAGAAATGTTACGACATGCCAATTGCTTGTTGAGGGCTTCTTTCGGATTAAGAAAAACTTAATTAAATATTTGAAGTTTAGTTTTTGATTTTTTGCCAAGACATTGTTCATCGGTTATGTCTCCTCCGAAAATCACGCCATACACTTTAAAGGTCAATGGAACTTAAAATACTCTACTTGGCATGTGCAGAGCCGACTCGATGTTGCATGACACACATCATACATGAATGATTCAAATCTCCATAAAGAGAGTTGTCGGCCGTAAATGTTAGTGACAAGCGATTGAATTACGAAACAAACCTGAGTTTTGTGTCTCGTCGATCTTTAAAGCTTGCGAGATGTACTCAAATGCTTTCTTGTGATGATATTTCTGTTGTTGCAGTAAATCCATTTCAGTTCCTTTGTTGTCGTCTCCCTTTACAATTTCAAGGTTTACGTCGTCTTGACTCACAGTCGATGGAGGTTTATTAAGAATTCTCGAGGAGGAATTGTAAACAAACTTAAGAACAATAAAAAGTTCGAACAAAATCACTTTTAAAAAATTAAAAAGCATTACGATTGGAAAACTAAGAATTATAAATGTTCGCTTTTCCTCTGAAGAGTCATCTCCAAGTGAATTATCACTTGTTTCTGTTTTATTTGATGAGCACGCACTTGTCGATGTCTTCGTCTTGCGAACCATCACCGCGAAACTATTTTTAATTCACTGATTTGATCGTTTACAACATTTTTCTTTTGTTTACGAGCTCTTTTCCGCGACTGGAGAAAATTTACGCGATACCGGGAAATTTAGGGATTCCTTCACTTGAAATTTCGAAGTTGGAATTACGAAAAACTTTTGTCGGTTGCTTCGATTTCATTTTTTTATTTGTTTTGCAAATGTTTGACTTATTAGAAGTGGAAAGATGAGAGTTGCTTCTCCATGAATTTTGACAGGAGTTGCTTCTGGTTTAATTTTTCCACACGCAACGCTTTCGTCTGGCTCAGCTCCTGAATCACTGCCATCAAACTCTTGTGCTGTGTTGAGATAAACTGCAAAGTCAGCTCCATCTCGAACGCAATTCGCTTTGCACATGTGATGTTTGATGATCCCAGCGCCGATTGAAATAATTCCGGATTGCTTCGCCTTCATTGCCATGTTGTTGATTCTTCGAAGATCATCAAGAATGTCAAGCACTAATCCAGGATTGCGGAATGAATGAAAGTACATCATATCGCCAAGAGAGCCATCAGTTAGAGCTGGACAGAAGACCGGAATTTTATTCTTTGCTGCCCAGTAGTAAATCGATTCTTCGTTGTCAATTCGTTGTCCAAGTCGCTCAATGACTTTCGATGGTGTCCACAAAATTCCATTCTCCTTCTGATCCTTTAACATTTCATCCAGCAACGGCATCACCCAATTCTCGAAGAGACAATAATTTTCATTTGGAACAAGAAGATTTCCAATTCTGTTGATCCCTTTTTCTCTCAAGTCTTTGCCGAGAAGTTCAAATGATCCGATGAATGTAGGAGCCAAGCACTTGATGAAATCTTCTTCAACTCCTCCTGAAATGAAATTATTTAGCTAAGAAAATTGTTTGATGTTGGTTCACTCACCTGCAGATGTGACGATGCAATCGATCATTTTGTGCTGCACAAGATATCTAAGAGATTCTCTTAATCCTGAGCTGACGATGTTCGATGTAAAACCGAAGAATATTGTGCAACTATTTTTTCTTTTGATGAATTCATCATCTTCGTACGAGTCTTCTTCATCTTCATTCAAAGGAATATCACGAGCACTGATCATTCGATTTATTTCATCAACAGCTCTTCCGAAATTTGTTGCTTGAAAGCCGGCAAATTTGTAAGATTTTAACAGCTCGTCATAATTGATTCCACTATTCCAATCGTAGCCTTTCACCTTCGGAGTGTCGTCAGGAAGTTTTTCGCTAGTTTGAAGAACAGCGTTCTTAGCTCCTTCTGGTTCATCACACATTTTAAAAAAGAATTTCTTTTCTTGTTTATTTTCGAAAATTGTCGAATTTTATTCATTCAAAAACATGTAACGAAATATTGTTAAAGCCAACGGTAAAGCCAGAGATTACTAAGTTGTCTCTGGTATGGCACACGGTTAAGCCAAATTACTGGTAAGGCACATAATAAAATAATTAAAGTTTTCATTCTTCTAAAATGGCATTGTCGAGAATTTCAATGCTGTACTCGTAGATCCGATATTGTTTGATGTCATCAAGTAAAGGAGTTGGGTCAAATTTTTTGTACTTGTAATCCATGTAAAGTTTGTGAAACAGAGCGCCGTCGAACTTGTTGAGTGTCTGCGAATAAATTTAATTTAATTCAAGCTTTTTAGAATTTAAATCCTTAGTTACATTTTTATGTTGCAATCCTGTAATTCCAAGAATTCTTCCAACAGAAATATTGAACTCCTGAGAGAACAGCATTGCAATTCGGAAAGCACGTTTGGTAACGAATTCTGGCCTTATCAAAGGTTCTGGAAAAATATTTCTTGAAATATTTCCAACGTCTTTGCAGCTGAGAAGAATTAAATCGCCTTCTTCAACAGTCATGTATCTTAGTTCACGGATCATGCGGTAAATTGTGATGATTGTCATGAAATAATCGACAGGAATATGAGACAGTTCCTTATTTGCAAGAGAGTCGCTGATTGCCCACTTGAAAAGCTTGTAGCGGATTTCGTCGTGGTTCGGATATGTCTCACGATCTAGGAATTCAATTAAAGGAGGAACCGCATCGCTCGGATATTCAGGATTAGTTGAATGAAATTTGAAATGTTCGGCCATAGATACTTTTGCTTGATACTCAATTTCTATGTCTCCAACTTCGGGACGTCTATGTTGAAGAATGATTCCAGCGCTTCGTCTTAACAACTTTACTGACGATGCAATAAAATCTGAGCAATCATAACAATCATGTCCAGGATTATAAAAAGCATTATTGCGTATGTCTACGTAAGAGAGCTTGACTTCCATTGGAACATTGTGAAGAATTGAGTAAACAGTATTAAAGTCTCTTTGGCGACAGAATCGCAAAAGCTCGTCTTGTTCTTCAGGGACGAGAAAGTCCTAAACGAGAAAATAAGATTAGCTTTCTAAATAGTTTCAAGCGAACTTAAAACTTACAATTTTGTATTGGTCAATGCTTTCGCGAACAAGTTCATTAGAACTGCTCTTAATGTATTCAGCTACTTTTTGGTACATTTGTTGAGGATCGTTGACGTTTATGTTTTCTCTTATGAAATCGGCGATTGTCTCAAATTTGCTATGAAATCCTTTTTGTTTTCCGTGACAATGCCTAACGTCCTCGTACTTCATTATGTCGTTGCCAGAGATCGTTGAGAATACCGCGAGTTGCTTATCGTCGAGATTTAAATGTCTCTTCAATGCTGATCTACTGTACTCCACTGTTTTCAAAGTCTCATTGTTAAGTTTGTCAATTGAAAACACACGCCAATTTCCCGGAAAAATCAAGAAGTCGGTATCATCAGTTAACACACCGATAACGCGAGTGTTATCAGTGGAAAATTTTGCAACCTCTGCATCGCAATTATTTGTGAAAGCCACTATTAGAGTTCCATAGAATGCGGCGCGGTCTTCAACAGCTCTGTGATTTGATGCGACTCGTTTAATATTTTTTGATTTTCGTACTATTTCGGCAATAGGAATACCTCTGTTGACTTTATCAATGACACCCAGAATATCCTTATATTGATACCCTTTCTTATCTAGAGCACCTAAGCTTCTGTCGCTTTTCTTCCTTTTTAATGGACCATCCTTGATAAAAACAAGTTCAGCGATCTCACTCAATTCTTTAAAGACTTTGTCAATTTGATTGTAATATTCTTGATGTCTTCCACCGTAGAGCATATCGATTTCGTTCTTGACTATGACATTAGGCAGTGCTAAGAAATCAAATACGAGAATCGGCTTCGCATTGTTTTTGCTATCATGATTCATGAAATGAAAATTACCGAAAATTCTTTTGTGGAAAACTTTCAATTTACCGTTGGAACTCTTCGCATTCATTTCTCAGCGATACAGGAATCTTTCCTCCTTCGACTGACTTTTCCAAGAAGCTTTTTAAGTGCTTAACTCCCATTATTATATCTAAATTAAAATCCGTCTTTTAAAAGAATTGCAATTCGAAATTGATTCGAACTTAGTCAAAAACAACAACAACGAGCCGACACTTCGGAAAATGTTTTTTAGTATTATCTGAGATCTGAGACTTCCACTGACGTTCACGTTCAATCGTCTTCTCGTGTTATTTAAATTAAGTGTTTTTTCTGTAAGAAATCGCCAAGTGAAAATAAATTGCTGTTAATCACGAAAAGAAAGGAAAAAGTTCATTGAAACAAAAGTAAACAAAGAAGAAGTTGAATAAATTGAAGTTCAAGGAATATTTATTCGTCTTGAATTAGAAAAGGAGAATCCGACGTTGATTCTTTCATAATTCTTACTAGGTAATTACAATTCAGTAGAAATAAAAAAAAAAACATTTCGACATTTTGTTCTCAACGTTCGTTTTTTTAAAGAATCTTAAAATATTTTTTGTTTTTTTTTCGATTTTAGATAAAAACTAAAATGGAAAAAAGCTCAGCAATGAACGCAGATAACAAGCGATCGCGAAAAACAATCGCAGAAGTTCCAAATGAAGAACCTAACGCGAAAATCATCAAATTATCTGAAGTGGCTACGAATAATTTTGATCCTTTGGTTCACTTCTCCCGCTTTCTTGGCATCTCTGAGATGATCCTTAATCATTTGAGTGCCAAGGACTTGCTAAAGGTTTCCGAAGTGAGCCCACTTTGGTATAACGTCATCGCTTCATCGAAAATTCTCATGGAAAAGATAAAAGTTGTTTTCAATGGAATACGTGAGCTGAAAACGGAAGATTACGATTTGCTGAAAAACAGTGTGAGAAAATATCAAATCATTGAAGTCCATCGATTTGTCAATTGGCTAAAAAAACCTGCTGAGGTCTTCCAACTGGTCACTGAGTCCCACTGCATTCCTAAAATGGAGCTTGATTTTTTTCTTAGTAAAGCTCACAACTGGAAAAGTGTTTTCATAGGCCAGACACATTTTAAAAGAAAACTCGATTTGTACAACTTTCTCTCGTCAATCGAGTCATCAGTTGAAAGATTTTCTGTTAGCAATAATTTCCGTGGAATCGCACTTCCGGTTGATGACGGATCTCCTTCAAAGAAAGAATATTTCAAAGTTTTAAAGTTTCCAAAGTTAAAACATCTGAAAATGAATTTTGCTGATTTTTGGAAGATGGGCTTAATTTATGCCAGAGCTTTCGTTAAATGTGTTGCGATCGAAAGATTTGATTTTAAAGATAAATTTAGTATCGATTTCAAGAGCAGTGTTTTAACAAAAATACTCGATAATTCTAAAAACCTAACTAGTCTGTCGCTTGACACAAAGAGATGTTTAAAGATGTTTAAAGATCAAACTTGGAAACGATTTCAATTCAAACTTAAGTGTTTAGCTATAAATGTTTGGGGAATTAACGAACTGCACAGCACAAATTTATGGGAGTTCATTAACTCACAAAAAGATTATCTCGAAGAGTTGACATTTGATGTTGACAACGACATAAAATTATTCAACAATATTATGAGATTCCCGAAGCTTAAGATTCTGGAGCTCGGGCATAAATTATTTCTGTCCGAGGACGATGTTCCAAATGTAATATCAACATCAATCACTCATCTCAAGTTGAGACATAGGGAGGAGCCTGAAGCTCTTAAATTTTTCTTGAAGTCAATGCCAAACATAAAAAGACTTCACTTCTTCTTAATTAACAATAGCACCTTTCAAACTTTATTGGAAGTTAGAAAAAAATATGAAGAAATTTCAGTAGATTGTTTAGTGCATGACATCAAGGCAAAGGATCTTAATGTATTGTTGATTGATGAAAGTAAAGGGATGGTAACTTTATCAAAAGTAAATGCTGCAGATGAAGAGTATTTGCTACTGTATCAAAAATATGGAGTGGAACTTAAATCAAATGCAATTGCTTATCAAGAGCTTGTGCTACTACATCAAAAATATGGACCTAAATAATGGCAGATAAACATGAACATTAACACAAGTTTACTTTTAAAAAAGGCAAAATATTCAATGAATTCTGACAATGTTCGATGTTGTTTCAAAAATAAAGTTTCGACTAAATTCGTTTATTGTTTGAGTGGACTAAGAGGTGTGCGTATCGAATAGAGCAGAAATAAATTCATGTAAACTACATTTTAATTAAGAATAATAAAGGCATTTTGAGTTTGGTTTTCTGATGAAAAAAAACCATAAATAGTAAAAGGTCATTAGAATTCAGGTTTCAATTCCACGAATCCTTTTATACCCAAACATTTTCCCTTTACCGAAATAATCTGACTCCCACGAATCCTTTTATCGCTCGGTAAATCAATTGCTCGGTAAATCTATCGCTCGTAAAGTTATCGCTGGTTCAAATATAAATCTAACGTTGGTTCAAAAAGTTATCGTTAAACCAGCGATAACTTTCAAATAAATTCCGGCCGTTCAACACTTTTTATCGCCAGCACCAAAGTTATCGCTAAGTAATCGCTTTGACGATAGATTTCGTGCTAAATTCTTGGAAGTATTATTTTATCTAAATTAAAATCCGTCTTTTAAAAGAATTGCAATTCGAAATTGATTCGAACTTAGTCAAAAACAACAACAACAAGCCGACACTTCGGAAAATGTTTTTTAGTATTATCTGAGACTTCCACTGACGTTCACGTTCAATCGTCTTCTCGTGTTATTTAAATTAAGTGTTGTTTCTGTAAGAAATCGTCAAGTGAAAATAAATTGCTGCTTATCTTAACTAATCACGAGAAGAAAGGAAAAAGTTCATTGAAATAAAAAGAATAAAAGTAAACAAAGAAGAAGTTGAATCAATTGAAGTTCAAGGAATATTTATTCGTCATCAATTAGAAATGGAGAACGGCGATTCGAACGGATACTCAGATATTCCTCGTCATCCAATCACTAAAATATGTTGCATTGGAGCTGGCTACGTTGGTGGACCAACTTGCTCTGTGATGGCTCTGAAGTGTCCAGATATTCAAGTCACGGTCGTGGACCAAAGCAAGGAAAGAATAAGTCAATGGAATTCTGAAAAACTACCAATTTACGAGGTGAATATCAAGAAATAGTTTCCAGTGTCTGGTTCTTGTGTGTTGCGCTCTATTTTTAGACTAAAATGTTTTGTGCTTTTGGGTGAAGATAAGAGAACGAAACATTAAACAAGATAAACATAAATTCTAGAGAACGAACTGACGTCGTCTCATCCGGTCGCAATAAGTCCTTGAGACTTTGTAATAAATCTTTCCATGAAGTGCCACTTAAGTTGCAAAGAGTTAGTTGAAGAATGTGGAAATTTAATATTTTTATGACAAATTCTCAGAACCCCTCAGAAGCTTAGCATATCATTCCCCGAACACAATTTGATAAATGAGTTGATTACGACCCAGGAAGTTGCGATTAAAAATGTGTCGCTATTAATTTAAGTTTTAAACCCTTGTTATGTAAATGAATGGCCTCCACCCGCTGATGTCACAAGTTGAATCAACAGAAAGAAGAATCGAACGGTTTTTATTTATCGTGATCTCAACGATTGATCAAAGTGTTAGTCTTTGGTGGCGAAAAAGGGAAAGAGAAGATTCGACATGCGTGTCAAATTTACTTGTTAACTCAATGCATCTTCACGGCTATCAAGGCCGCGATTGCTTTTCAACGCTAAATCACTTTTCGCTCGTATAGCAAACAATTAACGTAATCGTTGTTTCGTCTTTTTGCAGCCTGGCTTGGACGAAGTTGTGAAAGAATGTCGAGGTCGGAATCTTTTCTTCTCAACTGACGTCGAAACGGCGATTCAAGAAGCGCAATTGATTTTTATCTCGGTCAACACTCCGACGAAGGTGAGTGGAAACGGTAAAGGACGAGCTGCTGATCTCAAACATGTCGAAGGATGTGCTCGCTTGATTGCCAACGTGTCGAAGAGCAGCAAGATCGTCGTGGAGAAGAGCACAGTGCCTGTAAGAGCAGCTGAAAGTATTATGCACGTTTTAAAAGCAAACAACAAGCCAGGTGAATTCTTAATTACAAGAAGTTTGTGAAATTTATTTCAACTCTTTCGTTTCTTCCTAAAAGGTGTGAAGTACTCGATTCTTTCGAATCCTGAGTTTCTCGCTGAAGGAACTGCCGTTGAGAATCTCTTGAAACCTGATCGGGTTTTGATTGGTGGAGAAGAAACTCCGGAAGGTCGTCAAGCTGTAGAGACTTTGTGCTGGATCTACGAACATTGGATTCCGAAGGAAAATATTTTGACGACAAACACGTGGAGCTCAGAGCTCTCGAAACTTGCAGCGAATGCAATGTTAGCACAAAGAATCTCAAGTATTAATTCCTTATCTGCACTTTGTGAAGTGACTGGAGCTGACGTGTCCGAAGTTTCCCGAGCAATCGGCCTTGATTCGCGAATCGGATCAAAGTTCCTTCAAGCTTCTGTTGGATTTGGTGGTTCCTGCTTTCAGAAGGATCTCTTGAATCTCGTTTACATTTGCGAAAAACTTAATTTAATCGAAGTTGCGCAATATTGGCAAAAAGTCCTCGACATGAATGAATATCAGAAAGATCGATTCTCACAGAAAATCATTGAATGTCTCTTCAACACTGTCAGTGAAAAACGATTAGCGATTCTCGGCTTTGCTTTCAAGAAAAATACTGGAGATACTCGCGAGACTCCAGCAATCACTGTCTGTAAGACTTTGCTTGATGAAGGCGCCAAACTAAACATTTACGATCCTAAAGTTGAGAAATCTCAAATCATCGCAGATCTGACATCTACTCGAGTAACCGACTGTCCAGAAGACGTCAAAAAGTCAATGGAAATCTTCAACGATCCTTACGAAGCTGTCGATGGAACTCACGCAATTGTCATTTGCACTGAATGGGATGAGTTCGGAGAATTAGATTACAATCGCATTTACAACTCGATGGTTAAGCCTGCTTACGTCTTTGACGGACGTAAAATCTTAAACCACGAAGAACTTCAAGACATTGGCTTCCATGTCATCACAATCGGCAAGAAACTCAATCGATCTGGCTTGATGAGAACATTTGGAAGCATCCCGCAGCAATGAGAAAGTCTCAAGACGCCGAAAGCATAAATTTATTTACTTAAAAATGACTCATGTAAGATGAAACAAGTTTAATTTATATTTTAACTCAAAACGCAATCACATTTGCATTTCCATAACTCTTAAATCAAACACTTGACAATGTCGACCGTCGCATGAATATTTTTAATTATAAATAAATAAAGGATTTCTTTAAATGAAAGTAAGTGCTTCTTTGAGTCAACTTCACACGTTTTATTGAAACAGATGGAAAAGCTGTTTTAGTGATCTTCGATAAATATTGTTCGAATCTTTCAGTCCTACAGTTTAGCTTCATCTGGTCGACAGCCGCTCATTGTTCAAGACGTGTCCATTCGCGAGTGAAACTAAAAAATAGAAAAACAAGTTATGAGTTCAAATAATTTGCCACCTCATCAAATCTCGAAGGTCTGCTGCTTGGGAGCTGGATATGTTGGTGGACCAACTTGCTCTGTAATGGCTCTTATGTGTCCAAGCATTACTGTGACTGTGGTGGACATGAATGAAGAGAGAATCAGGAGATGGAACTCAGATAAGCTTCCGATTTATGAGGTGAATTTGAAGAAAAATTTAGGTCACGGAGTCTGTTCTTCAAATAATATTTTTCTAGCCTGGTCTTGACGAAGTTGTGAGAAAATGTCGTGGCAAAAATTTGTTTTTCTCAACGGAGGTCAAAAAACATGTCGAAGAAGCTGATCTTATTTTCATTTCTGTGAACACTCCTCCGAAGACGAGTGGTGCTGGCAAGGGACGAGCTGCTGATTTGAAACATGTTGAGAGCTGTGCGAGATTGATTGCTGATTGCTCAAAGACAAGTAAGATTGTCGTTGAGAAAAGCACGGTTCCGGTGAAAGCTGCTGAGAGTGTCATGCATGTTTTAAAAGCAAATACTAAGCCAGGTGAGATCGATTGATTTAAGTGAAGTGAAGTCATTTTCAAATAAAAATTTTCCAGGAATTAATTTCTCGATTCTTTCGAATCCTGAGTTTCTCGCTGAAGGAACTGCCGTTGAAGATCTTATGAAACCTGATCGCGTTTTGATTGGTGGAGAAGAAACCCCGGAAGGTCGTCAAGCTGTTTCAACTCTGAGTTGGATCTACGAACATTGGATTCCAAAGGAAAGAATCCTCCAAACAAACACGTGGAGCTCAGAGCTCTCGAAACTTGCAGCGAATGCAATGTTAGCACAAAGAATCTCAAGTATCAATTCGTTATCTGCACTTTGCGAAGCAACTGGTGCTGACGTGTCTGAAGTCGCTCGAGCTATTGGCCTTGATTCACGAATCGGATCAAAGTTCCTTCAAGCTTCTGTTGGATTTGGTGGATCTTGCTTTCAGAAGGATCTGTTGAATCTCGTTTACATTTGCGAGAGTCTCAACTTGATCGAAGTGGCGCAATATTGGCAAAAAGTTCTTGACATGAATGATTATCAGAAAGATCGATTCTCACAGAAAATCATTGAATGTCTCTTCAATACTGTTAGCGACAAGCGATTAGCGATTCTCGGCTTCGCTTTTAAGAAAAACACTGGAGACACTCGCGAGACTCCAGCAATCACTGTCTGCAGTACTTTGCTAGATGAAGGAGCTAAATTAAACATTTACGATCCTAAAGTTGAGAAATCTCAGATTCTTGCTGATCTTGCGTTATCTGAACCAAATGAGAAAAATCTTCAAATCATGACGAATCCTTACGAGGCGGTCGTTGACTCTCATGGCGTTGTCATTTGCACTGAGTGGGATGAGTTCATTGACCTTGATTTCGAGAGAATCTACAATTTGATGGTTAAACCTGCTTACGTCTTCGACGGACGTAAAATTCTGGATCACGAGAAATTGCAAAAAATCGGCTTTCACGTAGTTACAATTGGAAAACGACTGGAATGACTTTACACAGTTCTGTCTCAACATTGATTGAAAATAAAGAGAACTCCGTTTTGTTTATTTAAAACTTGTTGTGTTTGATGAACCGTCTGCTCTGTTCTCAGACGTTGGCATTGACGAAAACAGAAATATTGCAGTGTCGTCAGATGTTTTCGTTAACAAATGGCAGGATTTTCCCCGATCATTTCGTTTTCTTTAAAAACATTTGTCATTCAGAATGATCAGATCATTTGTGTTTTTACTCGTCCTAAATTTTCCTGCGATTTTAAGTAAAATATTTTTTAATAAAATTGTTGAGTATTTTTTATAAATTTTTCTAGATTCCGCAAAGTTCGCAAGAAATTATGATCATTTGGAAAAAGCTATACAAATGATCGACATTAACGATCTTAGCTACTCTGAGTTGAGCAGTCAGGAGAGTGAAAGTGAAGCTCAAAACGTCATCAATCTTGAACATATCAACCTCGATAACATAAAAATGAGAAAAGACGGTAAACTTGGAGCGAAGATCACGTGCGATCATACAGGTTGTCATCAAGTTATTAGCGAAGAAGACTCTGCCAGTGATAAAAGCAGTCTATGACAAAAAAAATAAATTTTTTAAATCTGAAATTGGAATTTTATAAAGAAAATATTTTTTGCTTGGAGTTGAACTAATGGGACGTTTAGCCAAAGTTCATTTGCAGTTTTAATAAGCTCATTGGAAGAGCGTGAATGTCTTTGCAAAGACTTTTACTGGGCGTAGGTTCGAATCCTAAACGATATGATTATGCAATTTTAACCTCTTCTCGTACAATTTCTTTTTTGCATTTTTTTTCTATTTTATAATAGAGGAATTTGCATTTCGTTATTTTTTCCCTGTTTTCAGCGATCCAGAACTTTGCAAAATAAGAATTTCAGCTGTCAACTTCATACTCAAAATATTTTCTTTAGTCTCATTTTCCATAGAGCAGTAATGAAGTTCACTATTCTTTTCTTTATTCTCTTAATTGCTGCAGCATTTTCAGGTAAGGTCACCATTCAAATATTGCGTGAAATTTAAAATTTTCTTTTCAGCTCCATCGTTAATTAAAATCTACGATTCAAGTGGCGACTACATCGACACATTCGATCTATGAATAAAACTTTGCAAAACTTCAGCTAAACGAGTTTATAATTTATTAACAAGAAAATATAAATTCCATCTAAAAGGGTACTTTCTTAACAATTTGCTTCCACCATAGAAAAGCAGTGAAAGCTGAGAGCGAGTACCAAGTGAAAACGTAAGATAAATGCTCATTTCTAAGAGTAACTCGAGTTTGTCCTCCGATTGGTCCTCCCGGGAAAGTTGACTCATATTTAGCATCAATGTAAACTGGATCAGCGCCCGTTATGTGACACATTTTAGGAACGTCGCGGTATAAAAACATTGCGCTCATGTTATTGTGAGCTTTGAAGTCTTGACTTGGAGTGAATTGTGGACGAGGCTCGGGAAGTCGAACGACGCCAAGAACTGAAACAGTTCCTTTCACTTGACCTTGTTGACGTGTTTCTGGTTTGAGTTGTTGTCTTGATACCCATCCACGATTGATCAGAATCGTTTCTTCTCTGTTGTCAAGTTTGAATGGAGTGATGATTAAATATCCTGACGAAGTATTTTGTGTTGATATTAAACCACCTTTAGATTCTTCGCCATCAGGCTTGATGAGACCTCTTGGACCCAAAAACATTTCTCTATCATGAAGAAAGTGACCAGTTACGGCTACAGTCTGGTATTCCATTGCTGTTAGGTCATCTAAGTTGTCTGGTAGCGGTTCAGCTGGAAGATTAAGTTTCGATTCCATCTGCGCAATGAGACCTTCTTTCCAAGCTTTCCTTTGAAGCTGCCAGCATCCTAATCCAAATGTTGTAACAGGAACAGCCTTAAAGTAATTAAAATCATTAATAAATTGTCTTCAAGAGAATGTTTTGAACTTACGAGAAGTAAATAGCCGAACGGCGTAACTTTTTTCTTGTCTTGATGCGAAACGTTTCTCGGCAACTCCGGCGCTTTCCGCTTAGTGACGAGATTCCTCGTCGAAGTTACATTGAAGTTTCTTGCTCCATTCCTCAAACACGCAAAATTCTTGAATAAAATCATTTGTTTTGAAAAAGTCTTTGACTTCGAAAAACTTTTCGACCGCGTTCGAACTTTGAAATTTTATGAAAAAATTCTTCGCTGAACGAAATTAGTTTTTTTTTCGCCAAAATCAGTTTTTAAAGTAGAAAAATACAATTTTCCTGTTATTTGAAGTCTAGACCGTAACGGAGAAACATCGAAGATGACAAGGTATGCAAAACAAACAAAGCACAATAGAAATTTTTACATGTGGTCGTGAATTAAGTTGAACATTCAATTCTTTGGCTTTCCTTGAGTCTCAACTTATAATTCTAATTAGCACCTCGCCGACCAGAAATAAACAAGCTAATTAATGTTTGTTTTTCTGTTTTAGGACCAACGTAATTGAGTTGGGAGATTGCACTCACCACAACCTGAAGCAGTTGAAGAAGATCAATTCAGTAGTTTTCCCAGTTTCTTACAACGACCGCTTCTATCTCGACGTGTTGGAGTCAGGAGAGCTAGCAAAACTAGCTTATTACAATGACATCGTCGTCGGTGCTGTGTGCTGTCGGGTTGATACGGTTGCGAATCAACGACGCCTTTACATCATGACTCTTGGCTGTCTCTATCCTTACAGACGTCTTGGAATCGGCTCAGTGATGCTCAATCACATTCTTAATTACGTTGAATTGTTCAATAACTTCGACAACATATTTCTGTGAGTCAATAAGATTTATTCTCTCGACCTTCATAACTTATTCTTTTGCTTTTAGACACGTACAAGTAAACAATGAAAGCGCCATCGAATTTTATAAGAAATTCGGGTTCGAAGTTGTTGATCTTAAAAAGAATTACTACAAGCGAATTGAGCCTGCTGATGCCTATGTCCTGCAAAAGAATCTGAAACCAAGCCCAGAAGTGATTCAAAATGGTGATCATTAAGACAGTCGATCGATTCCACTTGTCATCTCGTTATTCAGTAAATTTATTGTCAAACTTACGCAAGGGAAGATTAAAACTGATTGGATCAAAGAAAAAAAGGCAAAAGTTTAAATTTTTAAAATTTTTATTTCAGAATTTCTTTTTCACGTTTTTGTTCATAATTTTTCTTTTCTCATCATCTTAAATATAGAATTTTCATTATGTTATCCTATGTAAGTTCTTAACATTTACTACATCTCTGTACACATTGAATAGTCTCTCACGCGAGTTTCCGTTCGTAGTTGATTTCACTCGGCAGTTCTCGACTCGAAAGAGGAAACTAAAAAAATGCATGGAAAGAAAAACTTTCTGCAGATTTCCATTCGCTTCAATTAATCTCAAAACTTGTTGGAAGCTTCTTGGAGAGATTCTCTTCTTAAAAAAAATTGTTGCTGCACAAAAGTTGCAACTTATCATTTATTAAAATAATATTTACAATTCCATCTTCAAGTTTTAAATTCTTCTCTTTAATCCCACAGACAACACGAAAAAAAACTTTTCCTCTTCGCCCTCGAATAATTCCCTTTTTTCATTGAGAGGGAACGAGAAGAAAAGTTTTGCATGTTTTCTGGTTTTTGGAATTTGAGGTTCAATTCCTTAGTTCAGTCATGATTCGTAATGTTCTAATCACCTGGATCATGACTCAACTAATGAAAGCTCCCCGCCCGAACAAGCAAAATCATTTTCAATTTGCTGCTCAATTATTTTCCTTTTGCTAGTTTCTGTTCGACTTGTTTTCCAGAGAAACTAAAAAACTTTACCGATATCGTCTCCTATCTACACAAATATAATTTTCTTTCTTATCTAACGAAACAACGAATTCAATTCGAGTTCTTATTGGAGAGCGATGGATGATAAAATCTAAATTAAAACTAAAGCGAATTTTACAAATGAAAAATCATTCAAAAAATATTTCTCTTCTCTTTTTTCACAAGAAAAACTATGCGAAAGAAGAAAATAATAGAACCGAGTTAAGTAGTTTTAGTTTCGTTTTCAAAAAATTGCATCAAATCGCTTTGCATTTTCCGAGGTGAACGAGCAAACGTGAATCTCTCGTTTGTGGTTCCCGTCCTACGTCGCGCGTGTTGCCTTACAGTTTAATTGAAAAAATAAATTTATGCACGATTCAATTAAAAGCTCAAAGCATGAAAGACGAAAAAATATAAACGTCGGGCATGACCCGAGGGAAGAGGAGAGACGGCTTAGGAAAATTAATTAAGTTTTTCTCTTTCGCCGAATTTTTTTTTGTTGTCAATGTAAATTCTAATTTCAAAGCACGCATTCTGATTTCGGGGAGGACCTTTTTCAAAGTTTTTAGTTTGTAACGAAATCGCTCGTCATTTGCCTCCTCTCCAACCCATAACAAAATATAATTCTGTCCAGGTGCCTCTGATTCTATTTAAGTCAGGAAATCCCATCGACATCGTTGAAATTGAAAAGGGAAAAAAACTTATTGAGTTTGAAAAAAAAAGTCAAAAGAAACTCCCCCAATTTAAGTGGAGAGCACTTCACGTGTGCGTGTCCATCTTTCACACGTTTCATTACACAAAATAAATTATTTTCTCTCTCCCCCACTCAGTCGGACGACGAAAAAGTTTTCTTTAAACATTCCCTTTCGAGTACCAGAACGAGTCGTGTTTATTCTACTGAACACAATTAGATTTAATTTTGTGTTTTTCTCGTTAGCATCGTCCCCAATTAGGGAAGTCGGCAGGAAGACGACGAAGCTTTAACTACATTCGTATCCGCTCGAGATGCGAAAAGAGAAAAGAAATTAAACTTAATTTCGCCCAAAGGACTTGAGCTGCGGGTGGAATTGATGGACCCGATGAGGGGAGAATGTGATAAGCACCACACAAACTTTTCCCATCTGCTTTTCTTTCGTGTTTTTGCCTCACTCGGACATCCACTAAGCATACACAACCGAAAACCAAAGGGAAAAGTTTGCTCTGTTGTTGTTGTTTCTCAAACTTTTTCCTTTCCCTCAAAAACTATTTTCCTATCTTCTTCTTGTTCTTGGGATAAGTTTTAAATATTTCCATTGCAATTGTCTGATGAGATGGTTGGCAAAAAGAGGTTGAAGAGGAAGAAGATTTAAATGGTTGATGAGTATGCACTTGGCAGTCATCAAGCATCCAACCAGTCCGAAAAATCGTGGCTGAAGAAACGTTGCGGCAAAAAGTGTAATTAAAGCTTTCTTTCCCGCTCTTGCTGAAGAGTTTGAAGTAGAGCAAGCGAACGAGAATTTCCTCATGTAATGGAGTCACATCTCTTCATCGAGTGGGAAATTATTCAGCTCGAATAATGAAAATGATAGTTGTGAAGAGGAAAAAGATGAAAATTTATACGGTTGGTTGTAGGGAAGTGAGTTGGGAGAGTGAGGGAGTTGAAAGCAAACAGAAGCATCGCTCAACCGATATCTCGAGAGTAAACACATGAAAGTTGCGCTCGAGATTATTTCAACGAGCTTCAATGAACTATCATCAAGAACCATGAGATGTGCTTTGACGGAGGAGAAATAAAAGCGTGGGCGGGTGAATGGCGACAGTCTTCCTTAACTAAAGCGAACATTTGATTATCGTTTTGTCTTATCATCGAAACTATAACATGGCAATTTGTTCAGAGGAGCTTTGTGAGTAAAAAGTTTTCCCTTTATCTCTAAACGTTAAAAATTAATTTGTTCCATTTTGAGAGAGCGAACGAGTGAAGGAGATTGAGATTTATGGCTTGAACGTTGTCTCCCACTTCTCATTTTCGTTTGTGCAAACATTAATGCAATTTTAGGCCGATTCACGTCAGACAACGGACGAACGAAACTTCCGGATGGATGCTTCAGCCAATCGCCCTTGTAAACGAGTATTAGAGCGTTTGAACCTCTCGGGTCGCTTATTAATTAAATTAATTAGCGAGAACATAAATCGATTCGAGGAAAAAGGATAATTAATGGCACAACATTTTCAACGTCAGCTGAAGCTTCCATCTTCGGACGGTCGTCGTCTCGTCTTTGTGCGACGTTTGATTAAGTTTGTGTCGCGCTTAATTCCAACAAAATGACATTTGAAGGAGGAGAGAAAAAAATTCAATTTTACAGCATCGTTCGCATCAAGGACGAAAGTGAGATAGAAAGTCCAAGCCGTCCTTTAAACATAAATTATTAAAGAATTCACTTTACTCTCACGCTTCTTCCCACAGCAGGTCGTCGCCAGACGAGGAAAACAATCTCTCGATTTACTTTTTTCACATTTTCCTTCTCACAACTTCATTTCTTCTTGTTTCGGCGGGAGCAAAGATTAATTTTAATTAAACTTTTAATAATTTGTTTTTTCTTTGTACCAGCGTGGCATAATAGCAGAAAAAAAATCATAATTTCTCATGCCATCGGTCGAAGGCTTGCGAAGGATTTGAGAATTAATTTATCTCCATCCAAGGACTTTTGGTTTGAAAATATTCCGAGATTAGAGCTCGATGATGTTTATGATCAAGGTCAAACCAAAGAACAGTTTTCTTCCATTTTAATTACAAATCCTCACGCTCGCTACGACTCTGACGCTTCCTCCGTTCGCGGAACATCCAAACACAGATCTCCTTTCACTCTAACAGCGAAGATTAACTTTACAAAAAATGTTTTTGTGCAGATTTTTCTTTATGTCCTTTACGAAGTGAGAAAATGTAATTTTTACACCTTTTACAGATAGCGAACGAGACTCGTTTCTATGTTTAATGAACATCAGCAGCGTTTATCTTGTTAGATAATTTTTTTCTCTCATAATTATTAAGGGCACGTTTAATTCATTTTTCATGTTTCCGAATCAGTTTCCAAATTTTTTTTTCTTTATCTCGAATCAAGGGCTTTCGTTGGGGCTTATAAGAAGATTACGTCAATCATCAATGGAAGGAGCTTGAAAGGGAAATTCAAAGGATTCCTAAAGAAAATTGCTTTAAATTTTATCAAAGCTTGTCTCTAAATTCTAAAGCAATTCTCTTAGTTTGTTTAAAGTCTTCTAACTTAATCAAAAGTCATCGGAAGCTTTTAAAAACTTTTGTGGAAGTTTCTCTTTCATTTCGAGACCTTGGTCGTTCCTTTCAAGCTCACACCAAATCCTTTCTAAGTATTCCTCTCGTCTACTGATCTCCATCTTCGTTATAAATTGAATTCTTCTGAGTTTTAGGTGTACAAAATGTCTATTTACAGGTGGTGAGATTTCTAAAAGGGAATCATATCCGCTCTCTTCTCTTCTTCTTTCTAAAATAATCAATTGGTGGAGTTTTCATTTCAGTTTACATCGTGTCGAGTGAGAAAGCGCTGAATAGTTCACCGCAAACACCTTTTCTGTGTTATGATGAAACGAAATCCAATCAATTTATGGAAATTTAATAAACTTTTTTCTCATCACAATCTCTTTCTTCTCTTGTCAACTGATCCGTTTGCCCTTTTCCTTTTCGCAGGGTGACACGAAACAATCTTTTCAATAAGTAAGTTAATTTCAATCTTAAGTTCGCTTCGTTTGCACATTTGCAATAAAAATATAATTAAAATTTATCACATGTCTCAGTGTGAAGTGTTTTCTTTCTTCTAAAATGTGTTTAACGGTTCGCATCAGTGGGTCGCTTAGCTACCCTATCATCGTCGTCGTCTGCCAAGGCCTTTTCGTTCCTCCATGAAGATTCATTCGCTGGTGATGACAATTTGGGCTCATCGCCTAATTGATTAGATTTAAACGTAATGACATTCCCGCGCTCTTTGTGACGATGAATCGCGTTAGCAGGGCAAGCACATAAACTCGATGATTATGCTACGGAGAACTGCCAATCATAATTAGGCGGCAGGGGCTGATGATGTCGGTTCTAGGGATGAACTTCTCATTTATTATTGCACACACAATCGTCTCGATTGTTGTATCACGAGTCGCGCCATGCTTTGAGCTCTCTTCTGTCATCATCATCTCCCCTCCCCCCCGGATCATCACACAAAGGATATTTTAACTAATTTAATCAATTTTCAGGATTTTTTTTTGATCATCATAAATTACAATCGCTGATGAACGAACGAATGAATCTCGACCGAGACACGATGAGGCTCGGCAGCTACTGGTTTGTTTGTTTGTTTTTCTGTTGGCGATTCTTTTTTTTGTTTCGTATGTTTGATTTGATTATTTAATTTAACATTTTTGATAATGATTGCTATTGGCACGTTCCATCAGCGAAACGCACCCGTGGCTGGTCTCAGACAATAATTTCACGTATGACACGACGATTTCGTGAATTTGGCGTTGAATATCCGCTTTCTAGTGTCTCATCGTAACCGAGAGACATGTGTTGTTGCTGTGGTGGCTTTGGATGGTCGATTTGGTCTTCGCCCATCTGCATTTGTTCCATGTAGGGATCGGGTAGGCCACTAACGTCATGATAAGGTGATTCTGTAAGAAAATAAATTTCCAATTAAAACTTTTCCATCGATCAAAGTTCTTCCCACAAAAGTAATCAAAACTTACCCATGTGTGGATCGAGTCGTTTCTTGTTTGGTTTGTGTACAGCCGCATACGGATCTGTGCAATAGTCTTGTCTCGATGGTGTCTGCTGGCCCATCATCATTTGATTGTGATAGTCCTCTGCAATCATTTGTTGGGATGGAGTCGTTGCCAAATGTGGATAAGTTGCATAATCGTCGACAGTTCCATAACCGCCATGGGTCATGGGGTCATAGCCGTAAGAAGGCTGACGTTCGACGTACTGGTGGTGTTGAGAGATAAGGTTTCCTGGATTGCCGGCAGCTGCTGACATTTTCATTTGATAAAGTGAGTCCTGGGAGTTCACGCTACCACCGTTGTTTGAATTCGAGTAGCTGTTCTCCATGTAGCCCATGTTAACCCCTAAAAGATGTGCGAAGCGAAAGTTTTCATTAGTTTCGCTCGAAATGAATTGAAAATCATATTTTATGATAATTAAATAAACTTTCTTCTCGAATCTAAACTCTTTCAGTAGCTGACGCTTTCATGCAGTGTTGGAAAATGTAAATTTATCAGCGGCAAACTTTGAGCAGTGGAAGAAGACAAAAGTGATGCTTACGAGCTCAATGTTCAAGCTTCAGATTTCAATGAGGGTACACAAATCAATTGCGAAAGTTTCTCTCTCGTTCTACCAAAAAATTTAATATTCCTTTGTTGCGGTTTGCACAGTCGGAATGAGCAGAGAATTTCCAAACAATCTGCAGTGACCGAGCTCGAAAGGAAGAAGGAGAAAAAAAAGGGAAAACTAATTCCACAACTCATATTTCTCGTTCCCGAGAGAACGGACGACTCTCGAGACTCGCAACGGTTTGAGAGAAATTAAAGACACATCTGCGGAGCACATAAAACATAATGAAATTAAATCCACACGAGCAGTGAACAAGTTAAAAATAGCAGGAAGAGAAAAGGATTAAAGACGATGCTGAGTGGAAGGCAAGTTAAAAGCTGCTAATGTTTTTCTAGCTTTGAGTCTAGGGTGGAAGTGAATTCGCCGCAAATTGGCACACGTTTTACAGATTAGCGTCAATTTACTTTTCCATCAAAAAGCTCTCTCGATCGATTAATGTTATAGTCGTAGTAGTTGAGTGAAATAAAACCACAAATCTCATTTTAAATTCTTTGCTAACTTCAAGAATGACGGAAAAGGTTTTAATTTTCCCACTTGACGATTTGTCGTCTCAACTGGTCTCAGACGTCTGAAAGCATTTAATTATTCTCCCCTAACTCAATCCATTACCTGATGATGATTTAATAGGTTTTTCTAGTCCTTTTGTTAGTGGTTAGCATGGGGATTAGATGGGAGAAGGGACTTTTAAGTTACTTGCATCAACCTTCGGGCAATAAATCTCGAAGTCCAATCAGATTAGTTGGTCTACTTACATTCAGCTGGAATGTTATGTGATGGAACTTGAAGACCACTTCCATAGCCATATCCATTTTGAGTTGCATAAATCGCAGTCTTTTGATCTTCCATTGCAAGTGCGAGATCCATTGAATGTTCAAGTCCTTTATTCTCCAATCCACTTGCTGGATAATAAGGTGGCGGCGCTTGATTCTGTTGAGCGACGATTGAAGGGCGAACTGAGTCCATTTCGTAGTCCTTTGCTTGAACGCTCTTCTTTGTTTGCTTCTTTTTGCAGCGACAGAACATCAACAGAAGACCAATAAAGAGAGCAAACACAATACATGACACAACGATGGCAATTAGGGTTGGCATGGCGATTGTGGGTACATCCTGGATATACGACGGTCCGACTGTAGAATCGAAAGCAAAAAAAAATAATTATAATGAGAAATTAATTAATTCATTTAATTTTCATAAATAATTAATTAGTTTGAGGGAGGAGGAATACGATAATGATGGCGACGAGCGGTTTCCGCTAACGTCATGACAGAGACTAAAGCTGTCTCATCATCACCGCAGTCATCCGCACTTAATTACTCATCAAAACTTACTTTCCGCCACAGTATAATCGCCACAATGTTCTGGATTGCCTCGCAGACAAAGTTTGACGCGGACTCGTGGCGTCGAATCATCCTCCAACGCCATCGTGATGTCTTCCTCATCTTCAAGCGATCGAGCAACGCTACCGCTTCGTCTTGGCACAATAATATTCTCAACAACGGATTCCTTATAAGTCGACGCGGATCCTGATGCGTGGAGAGGGATTTGGTCGACAATATGCCATTCGGGAATGTGAGTGTCGCCATGAAGAACTGTCTCAACGACAGCGACTAGAGCTAAGCAGGTTTGTCCCACGTTAACGCCCAGCATCTTCGTTGACGGGTCGTAAGAGACATGGAGAGCCGTTGGGATTTTGCTGACTTTTGTTGTCTTTGTGATCTCGTTCGAGTACTCACTGCTGCCTTTCGTGTTGAGAGCTTTCACCTTGAAAACATAGCTCGAATGTTGATCCAATGGAGTGATATTGCAAGGATAATCTCGATGGCAATCGAACTCTGACCAATCAGGCGAGCTCGTGTATTGCGTTCCACAATCTCCGTTAATTTCATTACTTGGAATTGAAACTTTACGATACAGAACGAAGAATTTCGTGTTGCTGAGTCCGCCATCAAAGCCAGGAGTCCAATTGAGTGAAATGAAATTGGATCCGATCTCAGCAGCGTCAAGATTATTTGGCTTTTCTGGGTTTCCTTTAGGTTGAAGTCTTATCGGAGCGCGAATTGTCTCGAGGTTATTCGATACGCGGCAGTGATATTCGCCGTAATCATTGTGTCGAACGTTGTGAATCTTTAAGATGCTCGTGTAGATATCGTTGTTATCAGATGAAGTGTTGATTTCGTAATGTGAATCAGCGCTCGAGAGTGCATTGTTGCCTTGAGTCCATTGGAATTCTGGCTTCGGATAAGCTTGAATCTTGCAGACAACTTCAGCAGTTTCTCGGAGTTCAGCGGCGACTTTATTGTATTGATGGAGAATGATTGGCGCATGTTCAATCTTCAAGTGCATCGTCGAGTTGTTTGTATTGACTTCGTTTTGATAAACGCACGAGTAGACGCCTCGGTCATTTGGCATCAATTGATTTGGATTTGTTCGTGACTTTCCAAAGAATTTCAAGTTACTTTGAACGGTAACCATTCCATTGGGGCCTTCATTAGGCGATGTCGTGATCTCGTAGAAGTTTGTTTCTCCAGTCAATTCATGTCCGTCTTTGAACCACTTCACCGATGGCTTTGGTTTGCCTTTGGCACTGCATGAGACACTAAAGTCACTATCGCCAACTCGTTTTGTAAGATGTTGCTGGAGCTTTGCCAAGAATTGCGGCGGCTGATGAACTTCCAATGTGATTGTCGCCATTTCTCCATGGCCCAGTTCGTTTGCTGCGTGGCAATGGTAACGACCTTCGCTGCCCAAATGAGCTCGTGGAATAACAAATTGAGATCCTTGTGCAAGAATTGTTTGAGTTGAAATCTCCCCTTCGACATCGCGGAACCAACGGAATTGCGGGACGGGCCAACCGGGAGGATTAGCAGAGCATGTGAGCGTGACACCGCTTCCGACATGAACGACTGGTTTGTTTGGGGTAATGACAGCCTTTCCGGGACGATGGCGAACCAAGACAGCGACTGTTGTATTTCCAACTCTCTCAGCAGCTTTTCCTCCATAAGGGCGCATATTGTTGATACCACGACAAACGTAAGTTCCAGCGTGTTCAGCTTTAATGTCACTGATTGCGAGAACATCGCCAGAGTGACGGAAATCTGGATTTCCCTCTTTAAGCCATTCAATTTCAACAGGTGGTGGATTCGACGTCACGTTACATTTGATGTTAATGCTTTCACGTTCTTCAGCTTCACGCGTCTTCGTCTCAATGACCACGACGGGCGCAAATAACACATCAACTAAGATTTTTTGTGAGCCCGTCTTTCCCAAACCGTTATCAGCTGAGCACTCGTACTCGCCAGCATCCTGAACTGAAACTCGGTGGATCGTGTGTGTAAGTGATGAACTGATGAATCGTCCGTCTCTCGTCCATCTAACGTTGCTTACTTTGGGCTTGGCGTCGACATTACATTCCAATTTAGCGGTACCGTCACGTTCAACACGTAATGGATTTTCTGGACCGATGTCAACACGTGGATAATCTGGAATGAAAGGATAGAGACGAAAGCAATTAGTTGTGAGTCGAGCTACAGAGAATTATTAGATTCGAGAACGTTTTTAGTTTGAGAAATTGCACAATTTTCTCCAATGCAGCTGTCGGTACGAGTCGAGCGGACGATAATTTTTTAATGTCGGTTTAATGCTTGTTCTGGATTTCTGCAATCTTGGCTCGACGTGTAGACAATTCGTCGGTTGCACATCATCCGAAAGAAATATTCATCGTCAAATAGGAAAATCTCCATGACTTTTGAGAGAGCGGAAAAACTTTTCGTTTTGAGATTATCAACATATGTTCTCGTCCTGTTCGACACGATGTTCGCAGTTGTTTAGATTAACTCGTTTTTGGCGATGACCCCTAGAGACCGTACCGACATCATATTAAATCATTAGTCATTTTATGTTAGGCAAAGGTTGGACGAAAGGGTCGATAGGGGAGCTATGACAAGGGATCTCGTGTTTCAAGTTCAAGCAATCGAATTTGTCGCTGACGCAATGAAATTATCTCAAGTAATGCTGATCTGGAATCAATTCCTACTTCATATGAATTTGTCCCAAAGCTTTTGCTGTCGCTCAAAAATGTGGAGCTATGTTCGCCAACACGACCTGAATTTGTTAGAAGGCGATTACGACTTAGTTCGTCTCGTTTCTTTAAGGTGAAGGTCACTTTTATGTCCTCGAGGCTAGCAAGCAAGCTTCTCCTTTATCCACCCGCGTGCTCTCTCTCTCCTCTCGCCGCCCATTCTCAACATTATTAATTTTTCTTGTTTTATGTTTCGTACATAATAATTTCGCTTCGCCTCGAAGCTCTTCTCGCTCGCTGCTTCATGTTTTCTCTCCATAATGAAATGAAGTGATTTTGTGCACTCGCTTTGCTCCTTTATGATTTCTTTTCCCTTCGAGTTACATAGCGAGTTATTTATTTGTCG
The DNA here is from genome assembly GCA_033063855.1 of Smittia aterrima. NCBI lineage: Eukaryota > Metazoa > Arthropoda > Insecta > Diptera > Chironomidae > Smittia > Smittia aterrima. The sequence continues at coordinate 24,948,567 of CP093829.1, read as the reverse complement.
AAATGCTTACGAGAGTTAACGCAACAACACAGCTAACTTCCTTCGAACGTCGTCGTCATTTTTCACATCGACAGAGCATTAAGTGTTTCGTTTGCTCGCTGGGGACTTGTGATCTGGTTTTAACCGTTTAGTGAACTCAATTTTTCTTTTCGTTGTGCTTCATCGAGATGAAGAAAAAGGAGGAGAGAGTCACGTATACTGCGCCAATAGAATTCCCGACATTCTTGACTGATTAATCCCCGTTTGCAATTCATCGTTTCACGTTCAACTCTTTTCTTCTCGCTCGTTCGATTCGTTAAGTGTTTCGTTGCATTGCGAAAACCAGTTTGATTCGCAATCGCATCTGGATTTCCCGCTCTCTTCAACTCTTTCAGTTCGCCACGTCAAATCCGCGAAATGGAAGAAAATCATAAATTGGCATCAAGACCACCGCCAGCTCGCTGTCAAAACACAAACCGTCGTCTCAGTTTGCGTCGAAAGCTTTTTATTTGTACAGTAGATGAGAGATTGAAAAATCAAATTCAGTCATGTAGATCAAATAAAGTCTTCGAACGAGAAGAGAAGTCTTCCATTTTCTCCAAACTCGAACGCTCATCCTCTCGGAAAAATGTTTCCGACTTTTTTTACTTTTCTAAATTTTTTGATTGCTTTCTATTTATTTATACAACACAATCTTTGTTTCGCTACTCTCGATTCTCGCTCGTTGCAATCTGCCACACGTTCCGATAAACATTTCATCGAAGCTCGAAATTCGAATGGAACTAACTTTTTTTTTTATTTTTATCAAATTCTTCTTCGTTTGTTTATTGACTTCAACGAGCGGATCTTGCACTGTAACAACTCGATAAGATTTTTTTTATATCAAGAAATTGACTTCCATTGCAAACTTTAAATTCCGTAGTGATTCAATTTCCGAGAAAAAAATTGACTCAATCACATTCGAAACTTTTTTTTTCTCGTTAAATAAATAATTGCCATGTCGTCGCTTCGCGTTTTCGGTTGAAATTTGTGTTAAGACAACATCTTCATCATCGCGATCGTGTTGCCCTCTTGTCAAGATGAATTCCAAAAGAAAATATTTGAGCTTTAATACAAGAACATCGGAGAAAAATAAACGTTCGATGTGCCGGATGTGCCGTTATGTTTATTAGCTTATATGATCGTCTCGTAAAAGTCATCAAGAAACCTACAATTCTGGTCCAACTGGCAGCAGCAGCCGCAGCATGCTTAACGGACGCAGTTATGCGTAAGATCAACAGAAATCTGAAACTGGATTGACTTCTTTTTAACCTAACGACTCTTTGCGCTGAAGTTCTGTTTCTTCTCGAATGGATTTTCGAGAAGACAAATCTCAGCAAGCCCCGTCAGCTATTTGATTTCTTTTGTCGCATGAATTCCGAGAAGACTTTGCTCAACCCTTTAAGGCCCGAAAAGCAGCGACAAACTCTTTGTTTACTTTTTAATTTTATTGTCCCAGAGACTTGATAAACTTTTTCTTCCGTGATTTGAAAAGTTTTCCTCCTTTAGCCTTTCATGTGGCAACTGCCGTTGTCATAAATAAAAGATTCTGTCAACCACTCGAAGGAAGAGTCGAAGTGATCGAAACTTTTTCCCTTTAAACCTTTTCTATGATGTCATCAAAGTATAAAATCAATAAAAATTTCATTAGAAATTCTTAGCGAGCATCATCGTCAGCGGATGATGGGAGTACGGAGGAGAGAAAGCCAAAGAGTGAAGTGGAAGACCATTAATTTTATGGTCAAATCGTGACTAGTCATTGGCATTGAATTAAAGAGTCGTTACCATATCCACTTGAGGTGACCCCCGCCCTCATCCCAAGTAGACACTTCAGTTCAATAATTACACAGATAAATCCATCTTCATCGATGATAATCAATTTCTGCGTTCATTCGCACAAGATTCTTCCAGTCGTGTCTACGAATGAGCTTACTAACCTTCTGTTCCGCCACATTATGACTGGGCGAGTCATCGTCACAAATATTCCTCCGGCTTCGGCCATTTGGAACAATGCTTTAATGATCATTTCGAATCGAATCTCTGTGACCGAAGCAAAAAACACACATCGCATTAAAGCGATGACAAGACGTGGAAGTTAAAGGAAACAATCCGAGAGAATCTTTAATATTTTTTTTGTTTTGTTTTCTTTTTGTCTGTTTCGTTCGATGCCGGGTGCAATGAGGTGGTGAAGCAATTCTTCGCTTTATTCTATTTTATTTCCATTACTCTTCATGATGATGTTTCTTTTAAGAGAACATTAGAATTATTCATAGCCATTATGTTTGTTATTTGTTTCGGTCGATTCGTTTGTAATTATTTGTTTTTCTTCTGTTTGTTCTTCTCGGATTCCTTCCCCTTTTGGCTCTCGACCAGTTGTAGCTTCTCAACTTTTAACATCTCAACTGTTAAAGCGTTCATCCACGAATTAATTAAAATTATATTTAAAGTCGAATTGATTCGCAAACAATTGGTGAAGTCAATGTTCAACTGGTCACCCGGAACTGGTCTTCGTTTATTTTATTTCGGAGGCACAAGACATTACATTTACTTAATTGTAATGATGATACGGTAGAAACGTCAGGAGGAAACATTTTTAATTCTTTCAACGTCTTCGTGCTGAGTAAGAAAGAAAGAACCTCGAGCTTTGTGGGCTACTCGTATTTTTAATTTCGAAACGTTCTTAAATATCATTGTTGTTACATGATGGTTGCTTGTTCTCATTTCTGATCGAGAAACGACTTTTTCTTCTTCTCCACTTCATTCCCAGTTAAAACTCTTCTGGTCTTTTCTTTGCTTCACGTTTCTTCTTCCTACTCTCGGTCGTCGAAGAAAACGAAAAAAAAGAAACCTCTCCTCGTGTTAAAGTTCGATGAACTCGAAAGCTCATTGCCTTTCTTCGATCATCATCACAACTTGTTACACCGCAAGCGACAAACATACACGCACATGCATTCAAATACACGCAGAGATCACCTCACCTCACCTCTTTGGAATATCATTAAGAAGAAAAAGAAGTTTAATGATGCTCAATAATGATTCGAAATGACAAGGTAATAATTATAATGCTTCGAAAGCCTCCATTCGTCTCCTTCATTCTTCTCTATTCTTATTTAGATTTCATGTTCTGTCAGATCTTGGATTGTGAGCGTGATGAAAACTTTTAATGTCTTATCTTTCGTTTTTTATCATCGCCGATGTTGTTAAATTTGTGGATGGAAGAGTTTTAGATTTTTATGTTTTGTGACTTTGGAATGTTCATCGGTCGTTGGACAAAATTGAACGAGCGGCTCTTAATTAGAATCGACCGGGGCTCATTCCAAAATGGACGAGGAGCAACGAGTTGTTATCGAAAGATGCCAAGTCGGTCGTTTTTATGTAAATATCGTTCCCGAATACACAAGCGGAGAAGCATTGTGTGGATTTGGAGCGACTCAGCATAAATTAAGAAACAACCGAGTGAAAAATGAAGAATTATTAATCAGATCATTTTCATTTTCGAGGCGTGCTCACAATGAGGCTTAACTTCTCAAGAGATTCAACACAGCTGGCTTAAGTTCCAAGAACAATTCCCTGTTTTGCTCCATGCACAATCGTTTTATCTTTGAACTTCATGCTACCAACCACGGCATTAAATTGTAATCAACCATTGTTGATGCTCTCGCGGAGTAAACGAAGAAACAAACTATCGGCATGCTGGAGATCAGCTCACGTAAAAATTAAGACGTTTCCTACAAAGAAGTTTAATAAAGAAATCTTCTCGCAAACCCACACGATTCGTGCCATCGAATTTTTCACATTTACGTCCGCTTCTTTGTCTCTCAAACTACTCTCATCGCTCAAAACGTCAGAACGACACTTGCTCATCATCTTTTCGGAATTTAAATCGAGATTTTTCCATGCTCCAAGAAGTTTTCCCATTAAAACTGCGATTTGAATGATATCAGGAGACGATGATTCGTTGTCGACGAAAGGTTGAAGATTATAAATGGTGAAGAGGTTCTCAAGCTCCTCACCGAATCATTATTCACAATCTGATTTTTTTTCTTCAGTATCATGTCTCTAGGACGACATGGAGTCAACTCGATCACATTCAAAAATTCCCGAAGCTCCTTAATTCGAGTGTAAGGCTGTGTTTATCAACACATTTCCTCTCTTATTGTTTGAAGCGCAAGAGGGAAAAACAAAGAGATGAGTTGAATTGGAAAATCACTGCTAAGCGAATAGCTCTTGAAGTCATATGCAGCAATTGTTAATGGCACTCGTTTCTCTCCGGTGAAAATTTCCGCTTTCCTTGTAATTTTAATTGAAAAATTTAAATGCCGACATCCTTCTTATCTTCTGCTGCAAGAGCCGAGAAGTTGCTAAGTTGCGAAGAGAGTTGAGCAGAGGGAATTGAGTGTAGCACAATAATTGCATCGAAAGAGATGGAAGCGACAATGACGATAATTTTAAAGGCAAGAGGAAAAAATACAAAAGAATTTAATATTTCTCTAATAATAGACGACTCGAAGCGAATGAGCGACGACAAGAGAAGACGATAGTTGTGATGAGAAACAATGAAAGACGCTCGAGAATAATGGAGAGGGCGTCAAGGGAAAATGCTTTACCTCATCAACAGGAAAATTATAATTAATTTCAGAACATGTTTTCACTTCTGCGCCCATGACGAGGGGGAGAGAGCAAAGATTTTAATTGAATTTTGCATTCGCAGGGAAACGTAAACTATTCGCAAAGATTTTTTGGAAGCGACAGGTGAGATGGAAAGAAAAGAAACAAGAAACTCCGGCATGACAGGTCGCTTCATTGTTTTCCTCATTCCGAGTTAAGCAAAGCAAGTTATACTAAAATTTCTCTTCTCTCTCTCAAACTCCAAACTTGATTTATTTAAAGTTGTCAAGTCCAATTTTGTTTCATTCAACATCGTCTAGCTACAAATGGTAAAACGAACGGCATCACCTTGAGCTTATCATTATTATTACGTCCGACGGTTGCACCTCGTCGTAGTTGGTTTGCGCAATGCTTCAATAATTGAAGGCTTCAATTAGTTATTCACGTCGTCGTGGTTGGATTTATTATGCAAAAGCAGAAAAAGCTTTCTTTCCATGGAAAAATTTCAATCACCGTTCATTAACGTAAAATGTTTTATTCATCAATTCCTGTTCGTTAGACTGTCGCTTAAATGAAGCGACCACATCAAACATCATTTTTGATTTAAAACTAAGGCTCTTCGTCATCTCATTTCTCTCCATCAATCAATGTGCTTTGAGAATTTCGATTACTTATCCAGTGGGCTAACCGCTTTCCATGAATATACATGAGAAGTCAATCGCTCGATTTGGAATCTCGTTTCTTTTTTTTTTCTAATGAGGTAAAAAGCCATGGAAGTAGATTATCGCTTGGTCATTAGCAGTTTATTTTATACTTTTTATCTTCGCCTGTTCTCGCATTCGAAACTATCTGTCTTGTTATAGATTTCCTTTCAGCGACGTGTTCTATCCCAATCGCAAATAGCAACAGAGCATTCGAACCCTTGACAAGAGGGGAATGAAAGAAAAGAGCTAACAGTGAAAGTCTATTTATCTTAATCTCATTTAAGTAGGTACTAGATATTCTATTAAATTCACACTTAAAGCACACACATGAGAGATAGTCGAGAGTAAGCTCTCATTCGCATTTAGTCCGAAAAGCTTCGATAATTCATTTGTCGTCGACTCGACCAAAATTGCTTGAGCTGCTTTTTTTTCTTATCGTTCTTCTATCTCTAACATACATTCTTTATTTTTGTTCGTTAGATCGTCAGTGAAAGGAGAAAGAAAGACCGCGATAAAACGGATAATTTCCATAATTTCAGCTACAGGGTTATCGCATATGAAAATTGGACCAAGAAATATTTTGACAGTCGCTTACAATAGTTGATTTCCATGGCCTGTAGATAATGCTAGAGAAAACAAGCATTCGCTCACATCATTAAAGCGCCGAGGGAATTTAAATTACGCTACTTATCATGACGGCTCAAATCTCAATTTTATTTTTCGGGCAACACACATCGAAGACCTTTTTATTTGACTCCAAAAGTAATCTTTCTCTCGTCTTCTATTCACGGCCTTTCTTACAATCGGGCCAAGAGGAAGACGAACAAAAAAAAAAGAAAGAAAAAAATGCGAAATGTGAAAACATATCGAGAGCTCAAAGTCGTTAAGAGCCCGTACAAATTTCAGTTTTCTTACAAATTGAAAGGCCGATCGAGTGCGAAAGACGTTGTGATGTTGGAAAACCAGTTTGAATGGTCCAAGCCGACCACATGTAAACACGATTCTCCACATACAAGAGATATCGCGTCATGTATTTTATTTTTATCGCAGTCATCGAGAAGCTGGAACGAATTTCTTGAGAAAAGATTCCGAAGCGAGAAATCATTTGGAAAGTCCTACTTTCTCTGACCACTCGCATGTGGCTTTAATTGTCGTTGTTGTGTTCCGATGTTGTTTGGATTCGATGGAAAAATCATTTTTCATCTCTTTGCATTGTCATGAGAGCAATAAATTTCATATTTGCTTGTGCAAGCATTTGCAACGACGGGCTATGCCGCTCATAAATTGCTCGAGACAACGACGGAAGAAAAAGTTTTGCGCTGAGCTTCGGGCGGAAAACAAATAGATCTGGCACACTTCTGTCATCATCGCTGGTGGTGTCTTAAAGTTCTCAGTTTTACCCCCTTCCAGTTCCCCCTCCCTCCTCAAACCATCCAAGCAAGCAGATGATGTGATCAGAATTCTTATTTGTTTTTAATTTGAAACTTTTTTTTCCTTGAAACTCTTGAAGCCAATTTTATGTTCCCGCAAGTGAAGCTTAAAGATTTTCGTTCTGGATGAAAGATTTATTAATCTGTTCCCGTTTCATTAAATCGTTGACTCGACTCGTTGCTCCGTTGATTAATCCTTTAATGAAGGCGAATCGACTAATACACGTTGTAAAATTAATCTGTTTACACAGCACCGCGAACGGGAAAAAAGAGTGAAGATGGGAATTAATTAATTAGTTTGGTGATTTAAAGACGGCGAGAAGAAAATGAATCCATCGTCGTCACTAATTTCCATTTCGAAATATTCTTGTGGGACGCGATGAAGAAGAATCGGGTGCGTGACTAAAAGGATTTACAATAATAATCGAGCTTGAGTTGAAAATAAATATTAACTCAGGCTAACTGTGACCATTTCTCATTACAAGGGACAGAGAATCTCAAACGTGAAGAGGCTCGTTATTAAGCCGTTCGATGGGTGGAAAGGAATTGATAGACTTTCAATAACAATCGCTTCGTCATTTATCAAATACGAAACTCTCTCAAATGATTTTCATCGTCTTTTTCTTCTACTTCTTCTTCTTAGGTTTATGAAAAATCATTTTTCTTTCTCGCTCCAATTTAAAAGAACATTTCTTTCAACTCACTTCATTTGAGGGAGTTCGAGCTTGTCCGGGCATTTTATTTCTTAATGCTAGTGAAAACAACAATCTCACTTTTGTTGTTGCTGTTACGTGGCATTTTCTCGATGCTGTTTATCGCTACCAACAGAAATAAATTACAATCTCCGAATGTTGTTTTTGATTTCGTTATTCATGGAGTTTTTCTGTTTTATTTTTCTTTCTTCCCTTCGAAGTCCAATTTTTCAATCTCAGCATCGAATGATGTTTAAAGTTTTAATCATCATTCGTCATAATTCTCGAGATTATTTTTTTTCTCTTCGAGGGATATACAAACACAGCAGCAAATTCATTTTCATTCTAAATTGGGGAAAAGACTCTTCGTTCTCATCCATCGAGCAATGATCTTAATTTAGATTTTGTTTTGTATGCACGAGATAAAGTGAAAAATGATTATTTATTGAAATTCTTTTTTGTATCGCGAGTCTTGTTTATAACATTGCTTCATTCAATGGCGTACGAGCTCGTGCGATTCTTCACAATAATCTTAGTTTATGAACTCAGTGTTGAGTTAACCACATGGCCTCCCCTTTAAGTGCCTCGATTTTCCATCTCCTTTGGAACTGAAATATTTTCTTATTTCACAACATGTGCGGGCGAAAGATGAAAATTGTTTGGAAATTAAAACCACTTTTGATGTTCGCTTGATACTTCAAATTATTATGAACTGAATGCTTTGCTTATAATTATTTTTCGATACATTTTGTTTCATTTTAAGTGGAAATTCCTTTCGTAAATTAGGCTATAAAACATTTGAAGCGCAAGCAGTTTACATCATTCACAAAGAATTTAATAACAAAGTTGCATCCTGACAGCGAGGAAAAAGAAAGTTTCTCAAAAGAAAATAAAATTTTCTATGAAAAAAAAACAAGGAATTGCCAATGAGATCGCGAAGGATTTGCAATCAAAGCGAAAAATTTCTTATCTACTGCAATCCTAGTTTTTCTTTCATCTTTCGCGATTGAGCTTTGTCATGCTTTATTTATCTGTCAGAGCAAAAAAAAATTGCACAACGAGAAACAGCAAACATTAAATGAAGCCGCTTATTGTCTCCAGCGTTTACAGCTGTCATAATTCTTCGTTGCTGTTGTCGAGTAAAACTGTCGTCCACTAGTGGAATTGAAAGAGGGTGGCGGCAGCAAAGGAGCAGTAGACAAACGCGAGCCATTTAAAAATTGCAATTAAACTCATCTGCCAGTTATTTTTTTTTCTCTCTCCCGCAGCGTTTTGAAAGCGTCCACGAACGTCATGAAGGAAAGCTCGTCGACTAGAGTAACCGCCACGAATGTATCACAGAAGAATTAGGTTAATTAAACTTTTAATTTCATCTGCGGATCCACAGACGTTGAGAAATGAACGCGTTGGGTAATCTCGACTCGGACTCGACTCATAAGTTTATAACTCTCGAACTGTGCCGAGGATAAATTGGATTCCGGCAGAGTGCAGACAATAATATTTACAATTTCATAAAACGACGTTGCCTGCGTGTTTGCGAAAGAATTTCATGAATCTCTGGCTTTGGACATGAAGCTTGCAGCTAGAAATTTAATTAGTTTTCCATTCTTTTCATCTCTCACTGGAGCTCGTTGTCGATTTTCTATTTATAAACAACGCCGCTTTATTAGGTTCATCGAGAGGAAGGAAAAACTTTACAACGAACACATTCTCTTTCATCTTTCAAAACAAAGACAATGGAATCGAGCCAGATGAACATTTCATTGGTTTTTCTTTTCACTTCGAATAAATAAACAAGAGAAAATTTTCTCGACTCCTTCCCTTGGACAGCTCGATCAAATCGCCCCCTAAATTGTTGTTTTATATTTCAATAAAACGCCAGCGACTCGAGCGAGTGATAAAAGTGATACTCGAGCAATAAAACAAATTGAAAATGAATTCAACAAATCGCTTTTATTGCGTTTCACGCCAAGAGATTTTCCGTTTCTTTCGTTTTATTTATTTTTTCGCTTCTTCTCTCTCGACGAGCTTTGGCTTATTTTACAGCAAAGTGTGAATTACTAGTGAAAGAGAGACGCATGCTAATCAGTTAATCAGCGTCAAAATTAAGTTTTGTGCTTTTTCGGACAATGGGCAGAGTCTCAGTTCATCGTCCGAGAGTTGTAAAAGCTTTAATTGATCGTTAGTCGCCGGAATTGTTCTTTTATGGCTCAATGAGTTGTGTATATGATAGCGGGGCACCAAGGAATGATTCATGATCGGGTTAAGCGTCCAAAACTCGTAAAGAGATGACCAAAACGACTACAGCCATTGCCAAAAAAAAAAAACCTATCTCTGAGGTCTATGGGAAAGCATTTCAGATCGAAACAGATTGCAAAGCGACAACAACACTCAACTCTCTTTCTCAAAAAAAAAAACCAAAACCATTAAGAAGTGTAATTAATATTTGCCAAATAGCAAAAGTTTGCTCTTTCCCTTTAGTATCCAATTCCGCTTGCCTGCCATTTCACTGATGACTTTTTTGTCCCGAAGAAAATGTCTAAAGAAAACAAATTTATGGCCTTTCAGTGCCACTTTTTCCTTTGCGGATTTTTCGCTTCACAACAAAGTTGTAGAAGAAAATGAACGAGTTTTTAATTCAAACTTTTGCTCTCTCACTCTTTCTCCAACCGCCTACGTTCAATTGTTTACAGGTTCTAGTGATGGTCGAGCTAATGGCGAACAATAATGTTGAGTGAACTCGTAGGAATGCTAAGCGGCATTGATTGAATGTTAAGGGGAAGCCGCGAACTGCAAATAGCGTTCTATCAAACTATCGTTGCTTCCTCTAGCATTATGCTAATTAAGTCATGCAAAGGAGAGTCCATTTGTCTGATCCCGGTGAGTTATGCCGCTAAGTTGCCTCCCTGAGTTCAAGCTATCAGAGATTTACGTCGCAATCCAACTTTTTTTTCGCTGCTGTTGTTCATCATTGCGACTTGTTTTGCGGGACTTTTTTTTTACGGCCACAATCGCGAGCAAGCAATAATTCTTCGGCAATAGTTTTATCGTCTGTTAGGGGGAGGCATCGAATCAGAGCAGTTGAGGGCCACAATATTCTATTTGTTCTTTATCAACAGCAATAATCTCTCTCAGCCGCGCATTCCTTTTTAAAAATAAAGCTTTTATGTTCTCGTTTAATAGAAAAAATGAGCACAGAAGCCGCATAAAAAAACGAAACTAAATCACAGGGAATTAAAAGCCTTTACCGCAAATTCTCTTTTTTTTGCATTCCATGAGTCCTCCCCCAATCGTTCGACTCGCTTACGAAAGAGTTGTCTCGACTTCTCAGTATAAATCATTAAGTTTGCCTTCGCAAACGATTTTCTGAGATATCCGTAAACAACCCTATCGCTCTGAATGTGGCGGACAATAAGTTTCTCATGACCGTGGACAGCAGCAGTTTGCGGGCAAGAAGGACGGGAATGAAATGACTTTCGCATATTTCATGTAATTCCTTCTTTCCAGCTCGAGAAATGTGTTGCATTCTGCACTAAACCGGAAATCCATTAATATTTTTATTTTTCTCCACTAGAAAGAAAAAAAACTGTTCTTGTGGCATTCTCTACATTTTTCATTTAATATTTTTGCCGCACTGTGAACTGAATTTATTGAGGAAAATTGAAAGCATTATCTCGAAATTGTTTGAGATTCTTTTTTCTTCATGCCAGAGACGTTTTATGGCGAAGAAAATTAGCTCGCTGAGTGCAGCTGCAGCTGGAAGAACGGGGGGAAAGGTTCAGCATCAATGATTGAGTCTTAAAGGCTTAGCGACTCTTGCTAGAAAAGAGAAACATAAATCCAGCTTGATCTCATTATCAACGAGCGACTTAATCGCATTTGCAGCTCGAATGCCACTTTAATGCAATTCAAACACTTCGCTTAAAACGACGAACTCGTTTACAATTTTCTCTTTGATTTTTCTATAAAAATTTTTCCAGCGAAGTCTGAAATTGACAAATAATTTTCTGAGACTTTAATTTATAATCAAACTTCCTAATTATTTCGATCGCATGACAGGGACAAATCGTCAAGTATCGTATCAAGTCTCCAGTGAATCTTCTGAAGCGTGATGAACAAAAGGGAGTCAAATGAAAATGAAGACAAACTCTTAATTTAAAAAGACGATCGAATCAGAAAGCGGAGGAGAGGAAAAACTTTTCCTCTAATTTAATTTCCTTTTTTAATGAGTCTTCGAGTGAAAAGCTAGCGGAAATCGAGCGAGCTGTGTACATTGGGAATTTCGTGATTTATCAAACGCGGTATGTTTGCTTTAACAAGCGCAAAATTTTCGAAGCAAGCTACCGATCAATTCGGAGCTTTTCCAATCCTTTCGCTATCTCTCTTTGATTTCATTCAATAATTCAATTTCTCATTTCAAACTCGACAGAGCAAAAAAAAATCATTTTTTTTCTATTCAATTAATTATTAATAAACGAAGAGATTTGATTAAAATCCCCCAAACGGGAGAGAGCATGTTGTTTGTGTTTGAGAAATTTCACGCTCGAGGCTTCTTCAGAAGATTCTCAATTTTCTTCTTCAACTTTTATTTTCACAACATTAACTTTGATTGAGGGTCTCATCGTTTCGTCGCTCATTTCAGTTTCTTTCCTTTTGTGTCGAATCATTTTTTATGCTCCACATTCTCTTCGCCTTTTAATGTTAAAACGTGACGGTGAGTGGCAACTACCAGTGATTTACAATCGCTCGACCAGCGCGGTAACAAAAGCAACATTAGATTGACGCAAACACCCACCCCGACAATTTTCACTTGGGAGATTCTTCATTACATTCGCTCTGTCACTTTTTATATTTCTGTTTGCTGCCTCGATCTATCTCTCCGTGGCTCAATAAAAACTCTTGAATCAGAATGTCTTCAGCAAGACAGCACAAATAAGTTGACAGAACAGAAAGTAAGCAAGAGAGAGAGAGAGTAAGAACATTTTTATGTTGAGCCATTATTGCAGATGAGATGAGACATGAAAGAAAGCTGTGCACGGGCAAGGAGGAGAAAAAAAGCGAAAAAGATAATAAAAACCTCAAATTTAATTCACCCATTCTATAAAGAACCGTGCTTTAATAAAACGAATACAATAAAGTAGAAACAATCTGAGAATCAACAAACGATGAAGTAAAACGAAAGCGAGAACACAATTTTTTCTCGGGCAACATAATGGAACTGTGTGCTCGATGACAAACATAAGAAGTTTTTTTTTGTTGTGCTAGTCTCTCTCTCCCTCACTCTATCGTTTCGTTGTGGCAGCAAAGCCAAAACAGAGGGAATAAACATTCATTACATCGATTCAGGTTTCTTTGCCATTGTTCCGAGTTCCTCGCTTTTGAAAGCGAGAGCAAGGCGAACGAGCGAGCGACGGACGGATCGTTGAGTTCGATTCAACGACAACGAAGCTTTTCCGCAACATGACGCCTCAAAGCCCAGAAAGGAAGCGAATCTGTTTTATTTCTTTTTATTAACACGAGGCGCGCTTTGGATTTTTATTTCACAAGAAAGTCGCTCAACTTTTTAATGAAAACAAAACGGCTCAGAACGTAACGACATTTCCTTGTGCGAGGCGAATTTTAATGGCCCGAAGAAGTTGAAAGCTACGCGGCCTGGAAAATCATTTCCTTCCTACGTGGACATTAAATTGAGTCTCTCATGTGTCAATAACAAAAGCGACTTTCTTTTCTTCTTCTAAATTAAAGTTAAGGTGGACGAACGATTTCAAGTGATTACAAAGATTCTCCTAAGTCGTTGTCCACGTGTTGTCGCTTCGGCTTCCGTGGCGTGTTATGACAGTCGTTCTAGCTGTGAGACTCTAATCCCTCTCATCAGTAATCTTTTGGCTTCATGAAATGCCATGAGTCAGGGGAAAAGTTTGATGAGAAGCACAGCACGATAAATTGAGAAACAGATTTGGATTGATGATGAAGCGTGAAAAATCAAAAACTCTCGGACTTTTCATTAAGCGCAAATGCCTTTTCTCTAAGTGATCCGATAGACTCCGAGACGAAAGACAATAATCCTGTGAGGGTTTTAAAAGCAAATCCTTCCGCCTTGGTTAGGATTTTCGCAAATGCAACGTCGCTCGCCACTCTTTCGAAACGAAATCCATTAATCGAGAGTCGTTAAATCTCTCTCACTCGTCTACAACACTTCGAAATCCCCAAACACATTATGAATCACTCGACTCAAGCAGAAAAAAAAACTACATCATCAGAAAATAATTTTCAAGCGAATGAAATTCCAACGGAGATAATTGTTGCTTGAATCACATAAACGGCGATGATTCGATCGAGCTTTTGGCGAAATCACGCTTTGATGCCTTCGCTGCTTCCTCGTCTATCGATGCAATGTGCAAAACTGGAAAAGTTTCGCTTCAGCAATAAAGTTGAAGAGAAAGGTTTCTCCCAACTCGAGTGTGATGTAAATTTTTACGATGCTAAAGTGAAAATAATGGAATCGCCGGCAACAATCTCCAACAAGAGAGCTTACAAAATGTTTTCTTCAAATTCTTCAAAATGAATTGAGTAATACTTTGGGTAATGATTTTGATGTTTTTGGCATTAACTTGTTCTCTCTTTCTTCTTCAGACAAGACTGGCGAGAGCCGAAGGTGATTATTGTGATTATTTATACTCGCAATCGTAGCTAATCAAATGGTTGGCTGTTTTGTTCAGATTTATTAAATTGAGCACTTAGAGAAAGTTTTTAAGTGGCGTGAAGTTTGACTGCCTATTGCCTTTGATTTCTGAGTTGCAACAATAAATTAAGGTCGATTGGGCTGATCGAGTCGATGAGTCTCATAAATTCGGAGATATTTCTTGTGAACTTTGGAATTCACCAGCTCGTTCGCCTTGACTTTAAAGTTTAAACAAATCCAAGTTTGTTTAGTTCACGATGATGATTGAAGAAGAGTCTCTTCATGTTGAAACAATGTATATCGTGCCTTAGGCCTTATTATTCCGTGTAATTTAACTTTTATTATCTCAAGTTACTCGGACTCTATTGTGGAGGATCCAACTGAGAGCTTATTAACCCAATAACTTTTCTCTTGCGCTCACTTCACATTTTTCGATTATTTTAAGCGAGATCATTACTCATGGTTAGATGGTCCATCATCTTCCCATTGTGCGTTGTTGAATAGCTCGGCTCTTCGTCTATACAAACATACACAATTCTCATTTTCTTGTGCTTCGAGTCAGCTGTCTGGAGAGGCCTCGCTTCAATCCATAAAATTTCCTTATTAAAAGGCTTCTTCGGTCGTTCTCTCACTCAGTTACTTGCTCGCACTGCTTTGGCGATGATTGATGATCTTCACTTAATCATTTTCGCTGGTTATGCTCTCTGTGTTCTTTCCGGAACAGCACAGCCAACCCAATAGACACGAGACGACAGCGAAAGCAAATTTTCGGTCTTTCAGGTTCAATAAATTGATTTTACTCCAGGCTCGGGCAGCAGCAAAAAACCATTAGAGTGTGGCCGCAAATATTAACAAGAAAGAGGATTGGATAGCATAAAGCACCAGATTTATGAAAATTTCTGATCAGTTGCCAGGACTTTTCCCAGATTCTCTGGCTCCCCTCGCCTCGAGTTTATGTAAATCATCAATTTTCTAAGAGAAAATTCTTCTGGTAAAAGGCAAACACAATTTATCACTGCAAGGCGAAGAGACGACGGAAAGTTCTCCATCAAGTGACGATGAGCTCTGGTGTTGCAAAAGAGGCGACGACCATGAATGAACCAAAGTAAAATGAGTTTGACCATAAATGACAAAGGAGAGAGAGAGAGTTTTCATTTAAAAACCCTTCAAAGAATTTCTTCTCATAATGATTTCCTGGATGAACTCAGCCAATGATGAATTGAATCATTCGAAAGTTGCACAACAGTTTTGAGGCAAAATTTGTTTTCCACTCACAGCCAAAGCCACGAGAACCAGCATAATTTTACTTCTGAGGCTTTTCTCTCGTATTCAAATTTGTTCAGCGAATCTTTTTGGTTTTGAAAAATATTTTTACATTCAATCTATTTGATGGTTTTAAGTTTAAATGAGTTCTTGGAGTATTTGAAGAATTGAGAGTTTAATGGAATTTTATTAAATTTAAATATTATATTATACATAATATTATATAATATTTTATTTAAATATTTTTATAAGAACATAATTTTGATTGTCTTTCCATGACTCAATGCACATTGAAGTTAATAATTTCATTATTTCGACTATCTGAATGATACTTTAAGCTGAACTATTGAATTTTTTTGAGATTCAGAAGCTCACTCGACTGATTTTGTTATCTTTTGTGAGCTCAGCCAGCGAGTGAATCAAAACCTTTTTGAATTTTTATTCCATTCTGACATTTAATCACGGAAATGTGCAACGCACATATAAAAACTTCTCATCTCGCGTTGCCATTGAAAAAACATTAAATTCCCATTCATCAGCGATCAGTCGTCAGCTCTACATATGAATAAACATTAAAAAACATCATTCTGATGGATTGGGGTTTGTGTGATTTCTGTGAAATGGAAAAAGTGCATTATGACGAAGTTTTATTTTCCCCTTGAAACTTAAAATGAAAATACATTAAACATTCATTTGTGTTTGCATTTGCAATAATCCCTTTTATTAATATTTATTTTGACGTGGCACTAAACCGCATTGGATTTGTTGTTTCTCATTTTCCCTTCGACATCGCCTCGGTCTCCGCAGTCAACCTGCATGACCATTGATATGCGTTTACATAAAACGAGAAAGCGATGAAGCTTTACGATCGGATCGAGAGAGACTCTCGAAGTTTTTGCAATTAAAATCTTCCAAATCGCGACTAGAATCCACACGAATAAAAAAACAAAAGGAATTTCATGTGGGAGAGAGAAGGGAAAGCGTTTGTCGCATTGAAAAACAAAATCAGGGATCCCACACAGGATTGTTTGTCGAGTGGCTCGAAGCTGATTTTCTCCCCCGAGGCATCAGCATGTACCATATTGTTGGCGCGTTTTTGCTCGCTCAAATCATCGCCATTTCGGAAAACGATTCAATATTTGCCTTCGCATTCGAATGCACTCAACCGAATTGATTGAAATTGATTCAAGGTAGATGATGATGAAAAGAGGATTTTCCATTTCAAATCATTTCTCCGCTCCCGAAGTCTGCCACGAAGCTCAACCTGTGCACACATTCACGCATGTTGAAGAATTTTATGGGAAAATCGCTATTTCACTCATCGCGAGTCACCAAATAAATTTGAATTCGTTCAACGACAAGTGGATGAACAGCCGATGAAGTAACCGAGAACTGTGTTCTTTGGTTTGTTGTCAACCTCCGCAAAGTTTGTGGCTTGTGATAGTTTCTTTCGAAAGAAGAAGAATTTTGTGAGGTGCGATGAATTTTTTTTCGCTTAAACGGATGTCTTCTCATGCATCATGTGGCGGTCCAATCCACCGGGGAAAAACTCAGTTTGACTATCTCTGTATTGCGTGTGTGTGTTTTTATGATGTTTCATGATTTATGCTTCTGTCAAATGGATTTTTGTCTACTTTTTTTTCTGCTGTTTTAACGCCTCGCTCTGTGTTTTTTTGTGCTCTTCAAACCGGCATCATCATCGTTAAACATAAAAACGCATCATTCATCCTCGTACGCTCTCCCAGTTGGGCCCTAAATACACATCGCATAAACATTCCATCGAACGAATGTGATGGCGTTCAGATTTCGCGCTACACTTTTATGAAGCGTAGAATTTCTTTTTTGCTTGTTTGTGCCGTGAGCTTTTAGGAGACACGAGAGAGAGAGAAGGGGAAAGAGTGTTGATGATTTCTCGCGAATGGCGCAATTGCACAATATTGGCATAATTTATTTTAATGAACATCATCCACTTTTATCACCGCAAAAAATAGCAGCGACGTTGATTGCTTTGCTTGCTCTACATTGCACTTTTGAAGGTTAACAGCCCTGCTCAGCTTCGTGATGATCATGAGATTCACGTTCTCTGTTTATAACTCGAAAGGATATTGTGTTTCATTATCATGCGTGCTGTCATCCTTTTTTTACTGCGAAAAGCCTTTTCTAACACATCGCTTAGCCTTGGCTCGGATTTTTTTTGTCATCGTTGTCATGCCTCGAGTTGCTGGATTTCAAAAGTATGTTCATCATTTTTCCGATCTCATCCTTTCGAATTTTCCAAAGGGACGAGTTGGCAAATGCGAACTATTCGTCTAAAGCCAATCCACAGACTTTAGCGTAAACGTAGACCGCCATAGACGGAACATATCGGTATTTACTCTTTGCGTTCTTTTTTTTTCTCATGGCAGTTAAGAGGAATTTAGAGCTTTGCTTCGACATCATCGTCAAAGTCATCGCACTACGAGAAGCAATATTGAAAACTGTTTCGAGTGAAATGCTTCTCTCTCTAAAGTGGATTTTGTGGTGCGGGCCGCTTTTTTTTTCTCTCTTTTACGTGAGCACATTGAGTTAGTGGATTTACATTTCGAAAAGGTTTCACAAAGCCGCCTTCCCTTCTCCTTCTACCTCCCCAACACAACACACTCAGCCCAGCGGAATTATATCTAACTTCGGTTTGTGGCTTTTTTCAACTTCATGTAACAACATTTTTTCCGCTGCTGCCAATTCACATAGAGAAACAAGTTCGGTTATAACTGGAGCGTAATGCAATTGAATTCGGAAAAAAGTTTCATTAAACAAATTTTTTGTCGAAGCGATTTTTTTTTATTATTCGTTTCGAGTTTGCAATTACGAAAAGCTCATAGATTCATTTCATTTCGAATG
Source organism: Smittia aterrima (assembly GCA_033063855.1). NCBI lineage: Eukaryota > Metazoa > Arthropoda > Insecta > Diptera > Chironomidae > Smittia > Smittia aterrima. Next base: position 24,930,290 of record CP093829.1, on the reverse strand, counting down.
CGATCTATGCACTTGCGAGAAGCGCCGTGGCAAAATGTTGTTATGGAAACAATGTTGAAATAGAAAAGCTATTGAGAGAGCAAGAATGTATTCGTGGTATGCGGTTAGATGAGAATTTCGTAATGAAAGGCTATGCGATCAGAGCGCAGATAGTTTCATGCCAAAAGTTTTTGCTCGAATCGATTCTTCCTACGATGACTTCAAACACCATTCGCACTTCATTCTCATTTCCCGGGTTAAACTTCAATTTCCGTTTCTCTTTGCTTCCGAAACCTTAAAGCAGCAGTCGACTCACGATTTTTAACCATCACCTCGACTTGCTGTGCTTAAACATTTTTTTCTCGTCTCTACTCCTCAACAATGGTAAGTAAATATTTTTCTCGACGCGATACATTGAAATGCGGTTAACCTTGGCGAGTCGATTTTACTACGTTAGCCGTTTCAATTCTACAACTTGCCGTGATCGTTTCTAGCGCGATCCGAAAGATTACGTTCGCGTTTTTACTTCTCTTTCAAGCTTAGTTTTCGCGTATTTATTGAAAATTGATGTCTATTCACTTGATTGATCATTTTCACACCGAAGATTCCTTTGAACGGCTTGAGAGGTATCGGAGAGAGTGAGAAAACTTGAAATTCTTCGCGTCTCATTACCCAATAATGCTTTGCCATTCATTTCGGTTCGTAAAAAAAGCTCGTTTAATCATTCATTCCCAGCATTATGCTCCGCGGTTTATTGAATGCCTTTGAACGGATATTTTTTTATAATTTCCTGAGCTTGGCTGCCCTGACCCTCAACACCGCTCTCCCAAATTGGATTGATTTTTTTTTGAGGCTGTGAGTACATAAACGACTTAATCATGGGATCGATTCATAAAAAATTTATTTTGATGTTTATATTCACGTTCGTTCCATTAATACTCGCGGACAGTTCAATTCGATTCATAGCAATCGAACAATTTCTCTCGTTTTCGAAACATCAACGCCATCGTTTGAATTACAATAGTCACATCTAATGATCTGTCTCGCATCGCTGTTCTCCAACACTCTCGAGTTGAGATTTTCTAAATATCATCGTTCAAATGAAGCGATTTGTTTGTAGAGAGACGGAGAATGATAATTCTGTTCGTTCGGCTAAACGAATCTCCATACAACATTAGTGTCCATTGAATAAGACACGGCAATAACATTTTAATTTCCATTCTCTTCACATTGCCACGACAGAACGAGAACGTTTCTTTACGTTGAAAGCATTAATTTGCGCTCACTGATGGCCGTGGAGCAAGTGAAAAAAAAGGCGACCTGGGATGATAAATAAACGTCTAATGATAATTTCGCTTCTAAGCAATCTTCTTTGCTTATGAAATCAAAGACTGAAGCTCGTCTCTTCTGTTCTTTTATTGCTTTTGCTGAAAAGTTAATTATAATTTCATTAAGCTTCATTTTTTTTCTCCTCCCTGTCGCTTCGGCCCCGTGAGCGTCGTTCATTAAGCACGTCTACAGGCTAAAGCATTTCTCACAAATTGTGTGTCAACAACAACGGCAAAGGCAAATTGTGTTTGTAATTAAAACTCGTTTCTCCTCGATTCTAAGCTACGATCTCTGTCCGTTGCAATATGTATGAGAGCAAGAATTTGCTGCTTGCGAAACAACTGCTCTGAGCTCTCCGCCGTACGTTGATTGCGTGTTTCTGAAAAAGCTAGAAGTTGCTTTCGCTTTGTGTGTTGGGCGCGCCGCGACAACTCTAGATCGCTTGAAATGCTTTTCTAATCGCCTCTTGCCTTTTAAAGCACCATTTCTTATTTTTCTACTTCTTCTTGTTATCGCTCTAACAATTCAATTGTGTAACTTTACATTTTCGCTTATTTTCACTTCTCGCCGTGAGCTTAAAGAGTTTGTTAAAGGAATGGACCGTTATGCGACAACAACAAGGCGAGAGAATAAAGAAAACAACATAAATAATTACATTATTAATGGAGGATAGTAAATTCTTTCAAGCAATCGGCTTCGGATTCTGATTAAACGTCTGAACGCTAAAGAGCGAAGCATTGTTAAGATCTCAGAAAATATTTATCAAGTTTTGCTTTGAATGGAACTCGTTCTTCGACTGTTGGGGTCGCCCCGGTAAAAGGAAGTTTAATTAAACGTAATCGTAATGCGTCGGATTGTGCTCTAGAACCGTTCTCTTCGATCTAAGATAATTATTGTTCAGTTACTTACAGTTAACGCTGAGTTGAACTGTCGTCTCGTATTTTTCTCCGTCTTTCATCGCGCGATTGAACACGACACATCGATATCGAGCGCCATCATCTTCTTTCGTTGGAGTTATAGTAAGCACGCTTGTCGTTTGATGATCCTTTGAGCCTCCTCGATTCACCGTTGCTTGAAGTGGAGTCGGGTTCTCATCTCGATACCAACTAGAGGAAAGTGATTGACGTTAATTTCTAGGTTAAGTCACCAGAGAGTCGCGAAACATTTCTAGTAAATTGGAAAAGTCACTTACGTGATTGTTGGATCGGGTGAACCACCAACGCTGCTACATGTCAACTCTTGTTTCTTCTCTTCCGTAGCAACAACGAGACTTCCAGGGGCCACGAGCGGAGGCTGGGGCGGAGTCAGTACCGTTAAATTGTAGTATTGTTGATGAACGTCATCACCAGTTCCCTGTGCTTTGATTCGACACTCAAACCGACCATTATCACGACCATATGATGCGTTCGTAATTCGTAAATCGTAGATTCCTTTGTCAGGCCGGTAATCAACTCTGTAATGTAAAATAATCGCAATTAGTCAACACGTTCCTCTGTGCTTTGCTGAAATTAAAATTTCAAACTGGTTTGTAATTATAAAATTACGAAGTTTCTACGTAAACATTCCAAACGCGACCCTCGAAATTCTGCGGCATCCAAATTGAGATAAAATCTCTCTCTCTATTGGATTATGAAATTTTAAATAGAGTCATTGGGAAAATTGCTGAGAGACAGTGGGAAATGTGTTTCAGCTACCGAGAAATTATTGAATTAAAAGTTGTGGCTTGGGTCATTAGAATAATTGACATTGCCATAATTGACATCGTTGAAAGTTTCTTTTCCTCTTTTGTATAACGCTTTGCAATTATGCATCATTACTTACTTGTAAGTGGAGCTGAGTGATTTCTCGTCTACGGCAACATTTTCAAATCGTGGTGAGCTTCGAGCCCAATAGTAAATGAATCCTCGGTCGGAGTAGTCGGGACTGAAGCGACACTGAAGCATCAGATCCTCGCCATCTCTTGTGTCGATCGACGTATCATCGCCATTTGCAGTCGTCACAATTACTAGAACTGAAATGAGAAGAAGTAAAGCGAAAAATCAGTTTCGGAAATGTCGTTAAAGTCAAATGGAAAAATCTACAGCGAAGCCCAAACAACACGTCTTGCATAAAATATCAGTTTTTTTCTCACACGAAATGTTTGCTTCGCTTTTGTTGTGTGTAACAATTGAATCAGGTTTCGGTTTTATGTCTTAGGAAATCTCTTAAGTGAATTCGACGACGACGAGAAGGAATGAGAAGAAAACAACGAGAGCCGCAACAATGCAAACGACTAATTAATACCGAATTATGAGCTACACGATAACAAAAATGTGAGTCATAATGGAAATGAAATCGTAAACGTTTCAGTTCTCAAGATGAATTAATATTATTTTTCGCAATCATTACGAGCACGAAAAAAGGTGAAACTTTTTAATTAAGCTCTTAAGTTGATTGAAATGAATTATTCCAGCAAACAAACTTTTCTCGTGTTCGAAATATTTTTTATCCATACAAATCTCGACAAAGTTTCAAAGTTTAATCCACCAAATTGTTTGTAATTTCGATTCATTACAGTAATTACTCGCTCGTCGAGCGAACTTTGGCGGCTTGAGGGCTTACAGAAAAGCAATTTTTCATTGCTCGAAAGGCTCTCGAGACTCTACCAACAAGCGACGTAATCAGTTTGTTTCCTTGTTAACTTCTATTAAACATTAAAATGACATTTTTCTCGCATATTGAAGCCAAGTTGAAAGTGCAACTGTTGCGAAATATTTATGCAGTGAAATAAAAACTTTTAAAAAGCGCAAAACTTTTTTTTATATTTTTCAATTTCACTAATTGCTTCATAGTCGAGCGACCCCGACCTGCAAACTCCGACAAGCAACAATCTGGGACGGATGGGATTGAAACGGGAAGCGGGAAAAATTGAGAATAATAAGGAAATTTCCCATTCATCAGAAAGCTTTTTTTTCCCCCTCATGACATTCGCCGTTCTACCTGACATCCATTAAAGAAATTAAGCGAACAAATTTATGCACAATTTTTCCATAAATCAAGAACGACACTTGTTTCGCTGTTTGAAGCGAGAGGGAAATTTGCCATCTCAAAGAAGTTTACCACGAAAACAAGAAAAAGAGGAGACGAAGCTTTTACTTATAGCAATTGGATAATCTGTTTTAATAAAACTAAATTATCGCTCTTTCTCATCCTCTTGCGAAACCGTTTTTCAACAAGAATCACTTCCACCCACACCGAAGATTTTTCTTTTCCCTTTTTTCTTTCATTTCGACGTGATTTTTTCCTCATTTAATTTAATTTTTTCGTCTTTTATTTTGCATTCCATTCTTTGCTGCCTTTGCCAGTTCAGTCGGGAAGAAAGTTGAAAAGAATTCGTTTAGCAAATTGTAGTGCTCGTTTACTGCCATTACGGATAGAGAGAGAGAGTGAGAGAGATGGAATCCCATTTCAAATAATTTCCCGGCCTTCGTTCCACTCTCTGACGAAATTACCTTTGTCGAGATTTGTTTGAGCGAAAAGAAAGAAAAGCGATGTCGAGGCAAAGGAAATTCAAACCATAATTTACGACAAAGAGAGTCTCTTGCACATACATCGTCAGCCGACTGTAATTTTCGTTAGCTTGCATGTAACGAGATCTAAATTACGTTATGGGCGCAATAATGCTGGCGGCTTATTAAATTAAATTGTTGCACAGATTTTTCTCTTTCCATTGAGCGCCCTTGTTTTTCTCATTTCACGTTAGATTATGCTTTCGTCTTCATCCATCGTCGTTCTTCTCTCCCCCATCCTAAAAAGATTTCGTCGTTAAGTGAAAGCCTTCGTGGAGATCGAAATGAAATTCGAGAAGCGAATTTAATAAACACGAGTTCTTTTGAATTTCATTTTTTCTTTCCCATTATTGTTAATCGGCAAGAACAGGGCACGAGCTTTGAGTGTTATGGAAATGAAGTTGCGAAACCAGAAAACAACAAATCGCCAAGAGTCGTTGCATGAATTAATTTTCTTAGCTTTATGGGATTACCGAGCAGCGAATAGTAGAAGCCTTATGAATTTTGCAGTAAATCAAACCCTAAAACTTCATTGTCGACCCGAAAATGTCCAACAATTTCATGATTATGTAAAAGCTCGTTTTACCTCGCTGTTTTTTTTACGGGATATGTCGTGAATTATTCGGCTACGAAGTCATGTTTATGTACATGAAATAAAAATATTTCATTTCGAATCGGAGCAGGAAAATCTCCACGTCCGAATGAATGAGGGCGAGAAGCTGGCTAAGCCTAATCAATATCGTTTGATGGATGGGTGAGATTTGTATTGGAGATGAAGAAAGGAGGTTCGATTCATGAGAGATGGGGGTAAAGCCTCACATGTATTTATGGATCGTACGTGAAATCGCAGACCATTCTGTTGCTTCATAAAAAATCTTTTTATACTTTTTTCACCCCTGCGTCTCTTCATTGACCGAAATAAAGCTTTCAATCGGAGAAATAGGCAGGCACCTTCAAAATATCATCGAAATATCGAGAACATGCAACATTATTCATTACTAAAGGCTCTCTTGCTTACGTCATGGAACTTCTAAACAGGAAAATAATCGACGACTATTGACTTTCCAACCCCAAGCTCTCCCTTTAATCCCCTCCACACGACCAATAACCGTTTGTCAGATAGAAAATTGCTTTTTCCACTCCAACTATATCGCGTTAAATTATTTAAAAAATAAATTGAAATATGCTTGATGGAGAAAATCCTTTCTATCTCTACATTAAATCGCAACAGGGAAGGAGTTTCGCCTTTGCTTTAAAATGAACTGTAAACAGTGAACGGTGGCGCAAAGCTTACGCTGGATAAAAATTGTTTTGTTTGCGTAATTTATTTACTTGCATAGTTAATGTTTACATTACTCGCTTATCCTCTTGGCGCTATACAAACACGTCCAATCAATGCCCGCAAGCATTTAATTCTCTCGATGGAAAATCGATGGCGGAGAAACAAATAAAATTTCAATTTCGAGCAAACAAAAAAAGCGATTTTATTTTGTACTCATGCAATCGATTTGTGTCTGCGATATGTTTTTAAATCATTCGAGTGTAAATGGAAAGCTATACCGAGGGCTTTCGATTTTTAAATTACACACCACGAAGATATTTTCAAATCGTAATAGACTTTCGTCGGCGATTCTTCTTCTTCCTCACTTTGACTCGATCATGAAATGATTTTCATTCTGTTTTGATAGCTAACGACTCGTATCCGCTCATTACTGGTCCAAAAATATCTCTCGAGAGTCTTTGATGAGTGTTTTGACTTTGAGACGACTAATTGACAAGGAATAAAACATTTTTACATTTCGAACAAAAGGAAGTGACGCGGACAAAAAAAAAGGTTTTCAAAATATAATTTCCTCTCATCAACAGATTAACTCGTTTCGTTTCAATTTCAGTGAGGAGTGGCGTCGCTCTATGTCTCGTAATTAAAGGGAGGCGAGAACAAACGCTAAGCTCCTGATGCTCTGATAATCCTGATTATGTCCTTGTGATTATAGACGGGAACATCAAACGCGCGGGAGAGCTCCAGCTTAGTGATCAAATATTGTTGATGAGGAAATTTCACTCTTTACCGGGTTAACAAATGAGTTAGCTGTGGCCTCGTTTGATTGAAGCTATACCACGTCGTAGTGTCTCCGATAATGGCGATGTAATTTCATCCTTTAACGTACACTGAACCAGTATAATCATTTCCGTCAATTATCTTGTGGGCTAAAACAAGGACGCTCGCTTCCTCAGAGTGTGTAATTAGAGGACTATTTTTCACTTATTCATTCACCGTTTACATTCATTAAATGTTTCTGTGTGAACGCGTTTAAAATTTTCGTGAGTTTTGTCAAGTGAGTCGCCTTCTTCATAAATTTCGCATTAAACATCGCGGAGCGATTATTAGTCGCGAGTTTCTCTTGAGACTCGAATGGAAATGTCAACACAACATTCTAAAGAGGCTTTGAATGAAAAGGCTGAAGCTTCCATTGTAAGTTTGCTTCTGGTGAATGAGTCGAGAAACGAAATGACTACGATGACTTTTCTCTTTAAGGCTTTTGTAGTTGTAAATTATGGCAATTGACGGCAGAAGAAAAGAAACATCAAAACTTTCTGTCATTAGGAACTTTTTTTTTCCTTCATTCCATTTCTCGTTCTCGTAACTACTTCAGTAAAGTTTCTTCTTTAGTTCAAGTCTCTAGTCATTGCTTGTACTTTTTAAATGAGAGTTTGACTTTGAGTAGTTTTCATAAATTTTCTCCATCAGACTTTTAATAATTGGACGAAGGCACTGAGAGGAATCTGACTTGGCTATCATTGAAACGAAACAACTCCTGATGTCACTCTATTCAAAAAGTTTTCGTGAAATAAGAATAATTTTATAAGAAGTTGTAATTTCAGATGTTACCTCCATTTCTTCAAGAGTTGTTTTTAATTCCACGTTGGTGGTAAAATAATGATAAGAATACTTGCGAGAGCAGTCATGCATTTTACTCTCAAGATGAAATGTCTCGTCTTCAAATGAAAATGTTGCAAATTCTGACGAAACAAATTATTTTCTGTATTTTTTTTCAAAAGTAAGAACTCGAGAGTTCATCTCGAGAATATTTCAAATTGCACTGAGTTTGAACAGCTTGCGCAATTTCGTAGAAATTCGCCCGAGATACGAGAGAGGTGAAAAGCAGGTACTTATTAAACCGACAATGCAATTCACAATTTCCCTTTTGTACAATAAGCATCACATGGTGGAGCTTCGCTGCGGCTGAGAGAACCGCAATTTCCATCCCGAAAAATTAAATTACACTCCAATCAAGACAGAGAAGATAGACGGAAGAGTTTGAATCTCGTATCACGCAACGTGTTCTCTCCGTTCTTCCTAAAATGAATGCAATTATCGTAGGAAAGATCAACATGCATGCACCACAAGAGCATTCAAATTGCGAGAACGAGAAAAGATCCAAACGCGAAATTAAATATCTCGCACACAAGATTTAATTTGAGCAAATTTTCCTTTCAAGATTCCTCAGCTCTTAATGCGCTTTATGGTAAAGTGCAAAGAAGATCTCAATAATTACCTCAAATTACTGATTTGTTTATCGTGCCTTTCGGTGAACTCAGGCATTCCCGAGAAGATCCAATTTAGAGGAAAATATGTTTCGGGGAATTATGTGTGTGCGGTTCGTTTGGGTCGGGTCATGTTGTGAAAAAAATAAATCTTATAATTAGACTTCGGAGCAAACGAGCATCTCGTTAAGTGGAAAATTCAACGAATGCAGCAAGCGAAAAACAAAACTGTCTCAAGTTTCCAAGGTCGGAAATTTGTCATGTTTCCAATTCTTTCGTTTCATTTCATGCCGAGATGGAGAGCGCGACTTGCGGCGAGACCTTCGTGAAACACATGGTGACATGGAGTAAGGTTAATTTGACACCATTTGTTCGAGAGTCAAAATCCATTTGAATTTTAGGTTGAAACGGAGTCAATTTTCGTGTCGTAATTTGAAACAAACCCAACCCATTGTTTGCTGCCGCCGCAAATGCAATCAAGGTTTCAATCTCAGCCGCGGCGAAGAAATAAATTCGAGCAAAGCGGGAGAGAAAGAGACTTCATTACAATCCAATTCAATATGTGCGTGATTTGAACGAATTAAAAGCAAAATTAACGTTGTAATCTTGAAAACTCTCGATCGTAATCCTTCCATAAACAGAAAGCATTGAAGTCTTTGGATTTCCTCTGTCAAATTTGTTTCTCTCTCTCTCACTTCCATCGATCTCTGTTGGCACTTGAGTTAAAAGCGGGATCTCGCATTTCGATAATTACATTTCCATGTTAAATCACTTGAAATGCTCATCCTGTTTTAATGGTTTTTCCCGACTCTTTGAAAAGAGATGGCCCTTGCATGTTTGCTTTCCCATCACTCGCACTTATGATTTATAGCAAAAGAATTTCCAGTGTCGAGGGTTATTCTTATTACAAGTCAAGAGCATTAAAAAATACTGAAATTTAATTATCGACGAGAGGTCTGGCGAGTCTTCCGTCGTCGTATGAGACTCTAACGAATCCGCTGAAAAAGCAAGAGCGGAGAAAATTATTAAATGACTCTGCTGGGACTCTGACAATTACCAGAGACAGTCGCAACTTCCATGACGCAAGCAAGACTCAAGTGCTCGCTCTTAATTGTAATATTTATTTTTATTACACTTTCAAACTGTTTCATCCCCGAAATCGCATCTCATGTCGTGCGACAATCAAAAGCCGCTCTCAGCATGCCGAATTATTATATTTTTTTAACTGCTCGCTGTAGTTTATTTCCACTGCTCGTTTGCGAAGGGTAAAATTATTTAGACATCAAGTGTGATTAGAAGCATTAGTCAGTGCAAGGTTTGGATTTGCACGGTGCACCGAGACGAAATTAAATAAAATATGGGAATGCTGGCTTGCATTTGAAAATCAACCAGTCAACCAACTTTCTCGGGTGACACTGTTAGAGGAGGGTCGTGGCGCAGAGCAAACGAAAGCCAACCAACACCCTTAGTGTAATAAATTTCAAATCCACTGACAGCACACGGGACTTTGAAGCAGTTAAAATTCTCATTTTGCATGAAGGAATCGCGCATAACGCTTTTAATATCCTCTCATGAGCTGATGACGGGGAGGGATCTGCCGCTAGAGACGCGGCAGTGTGAAGTGATTTTTCATTCATAAATCCTCCGAAAATGAAATAAGTCTGTAACCGAATGAAAAGAGGGCGAGATGAAGACGAAATGCCTTGAAGGTTTCTTTGAAGGAGGCGAACGTTAAACGGTGTTGCTTATTTTAATTAATGGCTTGAAAACGGCAGAGCGTTGCACGATTACAATCCGTGGCGAATCTATTTACTGCCTTTCGTTGATGAGGATCCAGCGTCGAATCTTGTTGTTGTTCCTAACACGAATTTAATTTCGTTCAGTCGTCTGGATTCATCTCATTCCCCTCAACGAGCTGCTGATTCATCTCAAAGCATCAGGGAAAATATTTTAATTTAGAGAATTCGCTGGAAAGTCAAATGAAAGAAGCAACAAGGGACGGGGGAGAAAGGGATGAAGCTTCTGGCTTCCAGATTGTAATTTATCATTCTTTAAAGCAGAACGAAATTTTTAAGAAAAAGTAAATAATGAACGAACTGTGAGAGGAAAAATCCTTTTCGTTAACGACTCTTTTTTTTATTCCGCGAATCTACTTTTCAGAAAAGTGAATGGAAGCTTTTTTTCCATGCAATTCCAACTGGCTTTATTATTTAATTCAATTGGCAATGCACCCGAGCGAGTTTAATATGAAAAGTGCTTATGTTTGCAACTGCGGCAGCGAATTTTTTGTATTCAACTCAACTGAAGCTTAAAATATAAACAAAAGGCAAAACTCATGATTGAGCTGGAAATTAAAGGCCACCGCACTCGCCGCCTTTTCGCCATCGGCACAGCTTGCAGCTTTTGGTGTTCGGAAGGCAAAAATCGTGCATTAAGTTACACAGAGAGTGATGGCGAAAAAATAAACGATTCGAGATGAAAGAGAGAGAACAAAATAAAATTGCGAAAGAAAAGTATGAAAAATATTTTGCTGACGCCGTTGAATAAAAATGCATTGAACGTAGAAAAAATATTTCTGAATTCATATTTTCTCGCGGCTTTGAGCAAGTGAAGAGTCATCCTACCCAGATTGAAGCCTTTGCTTCATGAAAAAATTACTTGCCACTGTCGATGTTTGTCAACGATTCCGCGATGGGCTCAAAAGGTTTTTGCGACGCAGGAAAAAAGTAAAAAAAAAATCTCGAGAATTCCATTCGAGCTTCGCATTAAATGTGCAAATACAGTTTGGCTTTTTCAGCAAACGGATTCTCTCGCTGACATTTCACAAGCCAGCAAAGCATTAAAATATTCAAATTAAATGTGATTTTTAAATGAAGACCGCCGTACCGCGCGCTCGCAACAGGATGGATCACAATTGAACTTTTTTCCTGAGGTTTTTACGGTCGGAGAGTAAATTTATGAAATGAGTTTTTGCTGGTCGAAAACTTTGGATTGTTCAGCTGCCGCTTGAAACTCCCACGGGCTAATGAGAAAAGAAGGAAACAGAATTCCAGTTTTGCACTCATCCAAACGATTTTTCGTTGAGAATGGGATTTCTAGATTAAAATTTTAAAATTGTTTTGAGCTAATGTCACGAATGTGTTGCCTCGAAATGTTTGCCTCGGAAAGTTGTCGAGAGGGTTCACGTTATGAAACTAAATATTCTCAATTATCAAAGTAGAAAACGAGACGTACACAAGAAGCATTTCATTAGAGTTCTCCAGAAGTCTGCACATGGCCATGAAGAAACAAAGTAAATGGATCGAATGTTTTTTGCTGAATTCTCGTGAAAGCCAAAGCAATTCGATATCTTTCTCAAACATTTCGAAGCATGCATCATGAGAAATTGACTTTCCAGCCATGTTTGCCATTGGCTTTTGAGTGGGAAAATTGATTGCTGGTTGGAAACCCTTTAGCTACCCTCGCTCGAAGTCAATTGTTCAAAGCGATCGATCTTTTCTCTTTCCTTCTCGATTTCTCGAAATGCATGAAACTGCTTTTAATAGATTGGAGCAAAGCTGTGTTCGATTTTTAAAACAAAAAAACGTTAAAGAACTTTAAGACAGCAACGTGATTCAGAAAACCGGTTTCTTACACCCAAGCCACATTGAAAAATAAATAAAGTTTTTTTTTTCTTACTCCTCTCGCTCGTTCTCTTGTTGGAGATCAGAAAAGCAAACAACGCGATATTTTCTTTTCTTTATGTATTCAACGTCTTAGATTTACTCGAAGCGGCAACGGTGGAGCAGCCCAATGCAGACGACAATAAACTTGTTCTGTACGGGGCTTGAGATTTTAAATCCAGTCGAGGATTGTGCAATTGTACAGGAAAATCTCTGCTTCGCTCCCCTCTCCTCTGCTGATAAAATCAAATCGCTCTCGTAGAAGAATGTTAGCGAGACAACTTTTGTTTTGCGACTTAATTCTTTGAGAATGTTTAGAAAGCTGTAAGAACTCAATTCGACTTCATGAAGTAAATCCACCGCAGCTTGACGACATGTCGAAAGTGAGTCTCTTTAATCTGATGACAACAATTTTCACGGATGACTTGAAGCATCCGAAATATTTAAGAAAAACACTTTCGTTCTCATCACAACTCTCTGTCGTGGGGGAAACGAGATGAAAGCGCCTTCGTAGAAAGACAATGCGTGTATCATCTCAATGACGTACTTTGAATGAAAAACATCATCAGAAGTATAAACAAAAGGTTGCCTCTCGTTTCAATCAACTTCAGAAAATCGATTCGTGACTTGGTTTCCATCGAATTTTTTCATGAATGAGACTGACACACCACGCAGGTTTTAAGATGATTTTGACGATGCTCGTGTGTCAATTTTCTTTGCGATTCCATAGCGAAATGTAGTTCATCGGAATTTATTGGTTCAACGCATTTATCGGGTCGCTTAATAAGAAAAGCAAGCAAATTTCATTTGAGTAAGAAAACATGGGAAAGCGTGGGCGGTTTGTTTACGTGTTGATCGAGGAGGAAGAAATAAAAAATCGAAACATCACGTCAATTTAGAGCCGAAGAAAACCGGATGATGCTAAAACATACATCGTCGCATTATGGCAACATTAACAACATCAACAAATTTTCTTCCCTCCCTCAATTTATATCATTCGAAGTCGTCAATTTCTATCGTGACAGGAGGCGAAACGAGAGCAGCCAAGGAAAAGAACTTGTCACAGTGTTTAATGTCGAGACGGTTTTGTCCGTTGACTGAGCACACATGATGTTTTATGTTATGGGCATTTATGTATCAACAGAGCGACGAAGGATGAGACAAAGAAAAAAAAATGTCTAAAATCAACAAATCGAAAAGTGAATCCGTCACATGTCATCAAAATATTCATTTGTTTTCTCTCGAAATGGGCATTAATCGGAAACCAGTTTACTTTCTGTTCTTGTTCGTTTGTGTGGGTCACGTTAAAGGAAAATGGATGAGGATACGCATTAGGCGACATCACGATCGTGTTTGTTTTCTAAAGTTTTTCTTTCAATCCTTCCGGGATCGGTCATCGTTTAATGGACTTCCCTTAAAGCAACCGAGACATCCTCAACAGAATAATAGAAAACTTTGCCTGTTTGTATTTCAATTTGCTCACGAAATGCTGAAAAGTCGGAGAGTTTGGACAATTGGGCAAGAGAAGGAAAAAAAGGGATTCGAAATTTATAGATTTGTTTGCTTAGTCGATAGCTCGGGAACTAAAACAAATCTATCAATGGGATTTCCTATCGGTTGCTTGGGTCTTCATTCAATGGCACTTAGAAAACAATTTTGCGAAGCTTTCCAATCGAATAAATTTTCCTTGATATCGATGACTTCATCACAATCGAGATAGGATTTTCAGCTCATTTGTAGTTTTCTGTATTTAAATATTTATCATCGCAAATGTTTACAACGATATCTCGTTCGTCGCTAAACATTTGACGCCGCAAACATGTGAAACTTATCACAAAACGTTCTCACATGGATAAATTTAGAACTTTTGTTTCATTATAATTACTAGAGATTAAAACCAAATCCGCTGATGCTGTAGACGAAGAGAAAGAGAAATGAAAATAACTCGAAGTGAAACACATGGCGCGCCATCAGTCAGCGAAACATTTCGCGGAATAAAAAGTTTTTTTTTATCAGCCTCATAGAGCCGGAAGACTCGTAAACGCCGAATAAATCTAAATGAATGTTTAACGAATTTTAATTAGAGCTCTCGCTTTACGCTGAAGAAGGAAGCGTAAACAATCCGAAAACCAGAGCTTAAAACTTTTTTTTCTCTTCTCCGAGAAATCAATCAATTTTCTAATTAATCAGAAAGCTAACAGAATTAGACGAGAGAGAGCCTTTTAGGCAGATTTTGTCAGACTTCTGATGAATACGTTATTCGCCATTCCATTATCGGACACCTTCATTGTTGTTCCTTCGTTAGAAATATTCCGAGAAATTCGGAGGCGAGAATCAGCAGGGCTAACTAACAATTCATTCTTTATCTGGCCCGAAGGTGTGATGTGCTATAGAATAGAGCGTTGAGAGGGATAGAGCATTTGAGAGACTTCCCGTAGCACAATAACAGGATAAGCCTGCAATGTGTTAAATGGCTTCGGAAGATTGTGTTGGACAAAATGTGCGAGTAGGGCTCGCAGCGCATTTGTTTGAAGCTGTGGATTGCATTCTTTCTAAAGCGCTGCACATGTGTTTGCGTAATAACATATTCCGAGCTTCTCCCGCTTCAACAAGGCTCTAGCAAGTGCAATAAAGCGAACAATTTGCAAACATCAACGGTCGAGAGCGAGTGGAAGAAGAAACAAGTAAACGTGTTTCGAGCATAATCATGAAGCTTTCCTCGTTTGCATCGCTTTACATGCACTAATGTAATGTGTTGTCTTCCCATTCAAATCCATGTGCAGTCTGCTTATGAAAGTTGTAAATTTCACCAGATTTTCACTTGCTCGCCGTCTGCTCGCTTGCTTGCTTGGAGTTTGAAGTGCAACGATGTTAAAGACTTTGAGAAAGTTTTACAAGTGTCACTCTATTAGAGTAGTCTCAATGGACTTATAGCGATGTGACTAGCTACGTTTAAAAAAAACTGAGAAAAGCTGTGAACTGTTCAAGGGAGCAAGAAAAACTTTGTTTCCAAACTTTCAACTTGAATGCATCCGATGCAATATTGTCGTCGCTGTATGCAAACTGCTTCCACTCCTACATCTCTCTCTTGAAAGCTATAAATTCATTTTTTACAGCAAAACGTGCAGTGCTCGCTTTTATTGAGCAGGTATTTGCCATTGGAGAAATTGCAATTTTGTGAGCTCAATTGTTCATCAAGCTAAGGATTTCGCTTCGAGCGTCTCGAGTCAGTCAGGATACAGTTTTTGTCGGAGTGTTTTCATATTCTGCAGGTGAAGTACACTTTTCAATACAAATAAATAAAAAAAAAATCTCTTCGGCTTTCGGATGGAAAAAAACAATCTGAGCTTTCCGTGGAAAAATACGGGAAAAGGTTTTTTTTTCTCTTCTTCTCTGCTGATCCTTGCAGAACTCTGCAGCCGAGCCATCGAAGCATCTACCAATAACGAGCATAAACATAATAAATGATGCTCTCCCACTCTTCAGAAATGGCGGAGAATTTCTATTTCATTCTTCATAGCCAAATAATGAAACTGTTTTTTTTTGTCTTCAGGGCGGTTGTGAGAAAAAAAATGTTATTTTGCTTCAGGTAGAGAGAGAATCTGTGGAACAATCGGGGGTGAAGAAGGCTTTTCTTGTTCTTGTACCTTTTTCATTGGAAACAACATTCACTTTGCCCTTTGTTGTAGGTTGTTGCAATATTTCTTCAATTTGAAATGGGAAAAGAGGGACCGATTGAAACGAGCACCTAATTTCAACACAAAAACCATCGAAGCTCGTAAAAATTCTTCTCCGAATAGATTTCGGAAATCTGAAAATTTGTCTTGGGATTAATTCCTTAATGATGTGGCTCATGAGTTGAGTGACGAGAAGAAAAGTAGCTCAACTCAGAAATTCCTCAAAATCCGCTTCGTGGTTTAAGATTAAGATTGTTTTGAGTTCGTCAAGACGTTGATTGAGAATTGTTTTGGCTTCAAGCGATTTCTCGAAGAATCTTCAACTGTCGTCGTGCAATCACCAATTCTGTCAAATCTCGAACAGACTCCGATTTTAATTTATCAAGCGACGACAAATCTGAACACCCCACAAGAAAACAACAAAGAGAAATCCATAAAAGTTCTCGCTCAAAAATGTGTTACAACACAATAATTCAACGAGGATGACGATACATTGTTGATTTCTTTCAAATAAATTTCCTTTTAAGAGTGGAGACAAAACAAAAACTCTAATTGTCAAAGAGCAAAGAATTCTTTTCGGACGATTCTAAGTCGTTTTTGTTTTTCTTCTAATCGCCAACTAACAAAAGATCCATTCGACAGAGGCAATAAACATAAAATTAGTGAATCGTTTTTTATCAGGTATTTCCTGCGGGACGCTTTTCGAACTCATCTTAAGCATGAAAAAAACGTTCTTATGTGTTGGAGTATCTCATAAATTTCCCACTAGGAATAGAACAATGCGAGAGGAAGAGAAAACCTTTTATTCAGTTTGATTAATTCTCTGACTTTTTTCTCGGTCCCTGCTGTTACCCGAAAACAAAGTTTCAACTTATGTTGTGTCATAGATTTTAGAGAAGAGAAAAAAAAAGGTTTTTATTAACATAAAATGTTTTGAATATCGTTTTATTGTGCTTTAATGTGTATTAATGCTATCAGTTGTTTTGAGATCTCTCGACAAGAAATCGATCTTGGCAGTGGAAGCCAATAAAAAGAATTCAATCCCTAGCACTGAGGCGAGTCTACGAAATTATAAATACACGAGATTGCCTTCGTTGCTTCGATAAAAAAAAAGATAGAAAACATGTTGATTCTTCGTCCGTAACCAAGACTCTGGGCTTGAGAAACTAGAAAATATCTGATTTCGGACGGGAAAGTATGCTTGTCTGCCTTCGAGGGATTCTTTTGTGAAGTCACATTCGAGCGTAGGCGAAATTATTTCTTTTGACTTTGTGTGCATTTGAACCGTTTCACTCGTTAACGTCATACTCGAGAACTCTTTACGAAGAAGATACTCAAAGGATGCATTCCAATGATATGTGAAGTGAGCCCACTCGACACAGCAATAAAAGCTGTTATAAAATTCCATTATTGTCGGCATCGTGAACCCTCATCTTTCTCTTCACTTCGGAAACGATGCCGTTTGCATCAGCCGTCGTGGCCTGATCCTCATTAACATTTCCAAGCTCATCGAAAAATCATGATGATGATTTCAATTCTAAAATAATTTCTGTTCTTGAAACACATGAAAGTCTGCTTTTCATTGCTTGCTACGCAGTTTTGTAACGCTCCAGATTTCTGTTTGCCGAATGCCATCATTCGCTTTAACGATTCAAACAATTCTTCGACGGGGATTGCGAACTACGAGAATTGAATTTAAATTTAACTTGCGAAATCAAAGAGAAAATATTTCGCAAACATTTCATGAATTTTGCGAGTTCAAATAAAGAATTTGTGTTGAGTGGCCCAGTGGGAAAAGCGCATGCCGTTGATAAATCTGATCTGAAACTGCTTTCAGCTCGTTTTGCCAAATTTTCCAAATTTCCCCGACAGTTCAAAGAACGAATGTAAATATTTGCTTATTTCATTATGAGCAAAATTAGCAAAAAGCCCAGAATGTCGAATTCCGATCGTTTGCTTTGCTCTCTCTCCGTGCGTGACTGTATGTGAGTCTACATTGCAGTTTAATGTGTGCTCAAGTCATCAACATTGAAAATTCTTCTCCAGCATTTCGGTAGACTCGGACTAGACCGGAGTTTGTTTAAATAATCACAGAAATTGATTTTCACACAATGTTTTAATTAAGCTTAATTTAATTAGCGACCTCTCTTCTCGAACGAAAACAATTGAAGGAAAAACGAAACGTTCGAGCACGGAATTGGATTGTGCATTGGAAGTGATTGTGAATGGAAATAAATATTTAAGTTTCTTTCAATTTTGAAAGCTCATTGCATTGCAGACTGCCGGCTGACCTTCTGAGTCACTCGATCCGAACCCTTCAAAATGTGTTCGCTTTAAATTGAGTTTCGCCCCACAGAGAGAGCGGCTGCAGATGGATCTGTGAATCAAAAATGCTTCAAAAACATTTATCGCTACTTTAACGAATCAATCAAACGCGCCGTGCTTGACATCATTCGAGTCGCCTCCAAGGGAGAGCCGTTAAACTACATTTTCACGATGTACAACAATTTTTTTTATTATCGCTGCAGCTCTGTTGCGCGCCACAAAGCTATGAATGTATCGACATATAAAGTCGCGTCGAGTCATTTCGTGGATCTTATATTCACGTGCAGCTGGAAAACTCTGAATTGTTGAATCAACAAGGTGCTCACTCTGTTTGGCCGCGATAAAGATTATGAAGTATTCATCGAATTCGACGTCGCCTCGCACGAGAAACCGAAACCGAATGAAAGAGGTAAAAGGAGAAGGAAACCATTTCAAAGAAAACAGCAAAAAAAAAGTTTGTCTGTTTATGTTTTTAGAGCATAGCCGAGCCATCTGATATTTATTTCATTCTGCTTCTTGTGTAGAACGATTGCTATGTTTAAAAAAAACTTTGTTGTTTTAGGGCAGGAAATCGCATTGTTGCATGGTTGGTTTGCGCAATAGAAATCAAAGCCAAAGTTGAAAGCGACCCACCCTAGTTATGCTAAATAAATTTGTAAACAATTTTTCCCTCGATGATTAATGATTCGACTGAGGGCAAGGAATTTTTATACAAAACAGCACAGAGAGAACGAAACGAGTCCTGGAGAATTTAAGTTCGCAAACAACAACAGTGAAAGGTTGGGCTAGGTCGAGAGGAACAACTTTTTCCACCGATAAAAACTCAAATCAAATTCTTGCGGATGAAGAAACTCGAAATTATTTTGTGTAGAACGCGGAATGAAAATATTTCTCTTCGCATCAACTGCGACTCGGTGATGTGATTTTTCTGTGTCGGATTTTATCAGCGCGTTGCTGTTGGGGAATCAAACTTCATGTGTTGACTTCGTCTTGCTTTGCTTACCGTAAAATATTAACGTGAACTTTTTAATCCGTCTGAGTAAATCCATGTTGAAATTCCACATTGCTTATCCCCAGAAACAGTCTCCTCACTATGCTTTTGTTTATTCTTCCTGCAGTTATTATTTTTTCTTTCAGCTGATTACACTTTCGCTTGAAATTCAATTTTCCTTCGAACCGCGAGGGAAATAATGCGATCAAATAATAAAGTCTTGCTTTATTGCGCACTCCGGTTAACACAGCACTTTTGACTCGGAGGCAGCATTGAGACGATCAAAAAATTCATCACATAAAACTTCCACAATATTTCTTTCCTGCTCTCAACGCTTATCAAACGGAAAATATTTTTACATGCTCAAAACAGCGAAAGCTTTCCTTCGTCTCCCTCGTAAAATTTCCCTTTCTTGATTCTTTTTTCCGCTATCGATGCAATTTCACATTTTTCCTACGATTTCACTTAAAAACTTTAGGGAAACGAGCGCTAAACTTAATTAAAATGATTTTTTACGATGTCACATAAAACTTCTTTTTTTTTCTTGATTCGCTCTTTTTGGTGTCGAAACGACGTAATTGCATTAACCGTTGTTACTTTCTGCTTGATGTCAGCACATTTTAAATATTTTTCTTTTCTTTACTGCCGTTTGTCGAATTTCTCATTCAAAGCACCACAAGGTGAGACACTTTTTCTTCGCCTTCGACACTTAATGCAATTTTCACTTATCAGACAAAAATATTTTTTTACTGCGAATTCTCTGTTTTCACTTTAATCTTTAAGTTCACGAGATCGAGCGCAATTTAAAATTGCAATAAAAGATTGGCTCAAGTAAATATTCAACCGAAATAAAAACTTTTAACATTCACGTCCGTTTCGTTCGATGGTTTTCCCGCTTCTCATTCTCTCGTTCTCTTTCTTACCTTCAACCTCCCCACCACCGAAAATAAAAGCCATAAAAGTATTTCTTGCTCATGTATTTGTGATTCAAGAAACTCTTCAACGTCTTCTGCACGTCGATGTTTTAAACTTATCGAGTGATCTTGCTTCGTCTCGCGCGCCTTTGTCGTTTCGTTTTCTCTTGTGGAGAAGTTAAGCAAAGCATTGCATTTCAGAGACTTAACGCTCGCATACATTTGTATGTGATCTTTCAATCGAGAGAAGATCAAGAGAGAATGAGAGACTTCAGCTTAAAGTTTCATGTAAATTCAAACTTATTTTTCTTCTTGATAAACAAGAAAAACGTGTTTCATTTTTGCATAAAATACCCACAAAGAGTAACTAGTCGTTTGAATTTATCCACCCATGCTGCAAGTATGCTTTTCAAAAACGAATCCTTTGAGGCATAAAATACCATGAAAGGATATTTAATCATGTGAAGGATGAACATCATAATGGATATGAAACGTTGCAAGCTCCTCTCTCTTTCGTGTGCTGCCCTTAAACGGCAAAGATATTTAAATGCATCTGCAATCTGTGTTCAACAAATGTTCGTTCCTTTTATCACTCGTATGCTCTTGAGTTTCTCGCTGCTTTGATATGCACATACATTAAACATTTCTTACTCTAGCGAACATCAGCAAAATAATTTCTTTTGTTGTCCGCTTTTTTTCTTCCACTTTCTATTCTGCTTGTTGCAACATTATCAGAACCTGAATCCTGAAACTTTGTTGAAAGCCATAATTCCGAGGTGTAAAATGAGGACGCAAAGAGGGGTTGCTGCATGAGGTCGCCTAAACGATTCGGAAGTTCTTGCATTTAATAATGAAAGTAAATAATTGAGGAGACGAAAAAATATTACAAACGAAGTTCGTAATGATAGCAATTTGGTCCTTAACACTATTACGATTTAATAGGGATCGGAGTTACCGAAGGCTTCGCAGATTAATTTTTATATCATAATTGAGGGTTTCGTATGTGAACGCTCTCTTCAACCAAGAGGGTTCATCGAAAATTAATGTTAATTGAATTCGAGCATGGAAAAATAGTTGTGCGGAGAATAAAAAAAGAAAACGAGGATGTTGCAGCTCTGTGGCTGCTTTGAGAAAAAAGGATCAGCCCAAGCACAATCAAGATAATGCTTAAATGTGTTTGATGATGGAGAAAATTGAATTAAATGGACAGTTACAGAAACTTAATAGCATTTGGCCAGAAGAATTAGGTTTGCGTCTGAGAGAATTGCTTCGAATTGTGATTGCACGCAAGAGATTGTCGAGACTATCGAGTCAGATTTGATGCCACGAAGGATGAATCTGTACCACACAAAATGGGTCGACAAGCTCGTGTCGATGACAAGAGGATAAAATGAAACTTCAACTTGTAGACACAAATTTTTAATCTTCAAGGTTATTTTCCGACAATGTCGTTGAGTCTTAATGTTCTTATCATTAATTAAACACTCATGCAGCTACGCCCTCCTTGTCTTTTTAAACATTTGCCTCCTCCTTTCATTCATTTTGTGATTGCCATCCTTTCTCTTAAATTTTAATTCATCGTCGTACAAGGCGATGAATAAACAAACAACATTTCCTTGTATCTTGAGACGCTTCTTGGCTCCGGGACGCTTCTAAAGTTGATCGTTTAATCTTGTTTCATTGGAATTTGCCACCCCGTCGCTTCAGTTCTCTGCTCATCGAAGCAAGCGTGCACCCCCATCGAGAAAGGAGGATGAGAGAGCGATGAAACAGTAAACAACACACTCGTATGGAAATTATGTTTGTCGATGATTCTTTTAACTCCATGAAGTTCATGGCATGAACACAGTTTCCTTACATTGTTAAGTAGCAAATATCGCTTTGAGCCGTTGTCAGCCTTTGTCTGTGTATGCTACATGCATAATAAATTGATGCCAATTACTAAGTAACAGATGACTTTAATTGCTTTTGCTCTTACACGGATTTTCCACACGATTTCAAATTGCTTAAAATGTTTCTCCATCTCCTACTCGAAAGGTGAAATTTTCCCGAAGAGCTTGAAACCCTTTTCCATGTTACCATTTGAAATTGAAACATTATCAAATAAATATCTTATACCTCCATAATGAGTTTTAATTAAGGCAAACATGTGAAGCAAAAGTAAGCAGACGCACATTAGGATTAAGGAAGTCGGATCGACTTCAGTTGGATTCGAAAGAGTGAGTTTACTTTTCAGAGATTATCCACTTCGAGTGGGTCGCCTTCTCGAAACAGATTATTAAATTCACAGATTTGACCCTTTTTTCCACTCTAAAGATTGCTCTAGGATGATCCTCGTTTAAATTTTTCATTTTAATTCGGAAACGAGAGTGAAGCCTTTTTCCGGGGGGCTTGCGAGAGAGTTAGAAACAGAGGAAAGCTCCACTCTTTTTGCTTTTCCTTTCGGGGAGGATGGAAATTAATGGGCTTGAATAATCAACATGACACAAAAGGGAAGACAAAAAGAGCAAACCGTCAGGAAAACGAAGACACAATGGATTTATTTCTAAGAATCTAAGATCACAGAAAGTATTTTACCTTAGCCCATAAAGCGATGGAGTCATCGCGAAGGAAATAAGCGCAAAGCCAGCACGTGCACTAGTTTAAGTTTGAAAGCCACGAAACAGTTGCCATAAAGTCGATTAGGTCTCGTACCGAAAAAAATCTGGGAACAAGGCGAACGAACGTTGCGAAACAACAAAGTTTTCTTGCTTTCATGATTATGATTATTAATTCGTAATTGGACTTTCAATTTTATTATTCTCGTTTGTTGGAGCTTTTGTTTTTGTGCAGTATTAGTTACAGTGAAGCGGGCAAAAGCCATTAAGAGTCTCGCTCTTTCACAGCGAACTTACACTGCTCGTTTTGGGCTTGTGCTGTACGTTTCTCATTGCATGTTGGTTGTTGTTCGTCGAACAGCAAGCGAGCGATAAGAGTAATTTGCAATTTCCAAACAGCGATTGCACAAAAGAAATTTATTTTTTTATCCATTGTTCCGGATAAGTTTTCCATTTCATTTTGTATTGCAAAATAATTTTCCACGATAATTTCTGCCGCTGCCTTTCTTCTTCTTTTTCCTTTGCCATTGTTCGAGTCGATCTCAGCGAATGGTGAATAATGGTAAGAGGTATTTATCTTAATTCATTCAATTCCCTCTTGGCAGAAACTCAGCTTCATTCAACAAAATCAACCGTAAATAATTGACAACACTTTAGAGAGCGGGAAAAATAAAATAATTAAGTTTTTCCTTAGCAAAGAGAACTTTCTTTGTCAGGTGGAAGTTTCCTCGAAAAAAAAACACGAAGAAATAGATTTAAACTGCTTGCTGCTTCTGTCTCGAGTGGAGGAACTTGCAAACTTTTGCTCTAGCATCGTTTCTAATTATCTCCCGACTCGAGATTATGTTTTTTTTCACAGTCAAAACCATTATGAAGCCATTAAGTAAATCGTCTGAGGAGAATCGTATCAAGAAGCGAAAAGAGAAAGAGACGAAAATTATCGAAGAAGTGAAAATTCGTTACAGAATAATTAATTTAAACAATAGGTTCATCATCGGCAGACAGTGCCGTGAATAGACCAATCCATTATCATGATTAATCTTTAGTGTTAGCTGTGCTTCAATCGAAAGAACAAGAGAAGCTCGTCGCTTAGTCGAGGCCTGAACGAATTCTAAAATGCTTTTTCAAAAGAGGAAAAAAAGCCAAGCAATGAAATGAATAATTTGCCAGACAGTTCAGAAAGCTATTTAAATTACAATTTTCACATTTCAGGTTATTAGACTCTCGCTCTAGCATCGACGAAACGATTTAATGTTTGCTAAAGGGAGAAAGAGAGACGTTTCCAAAGGTGAAATTAGAGCAATGTAAAGTCGATTGCACTTGCCTTCTTGCCGCATTGAACGAACGCCTTTTTGTCGAGTCAGCGAGTCCGAACCCTCATTTCGTCTCAGTGAAGCGGAAAACATTTTCAGATCGGAATATCAATTTATAGGTTGTTTAGTTTTTATATGAATTGTGTCCGTTCTCTTAATCATGAGAACGTAAAGGGAAATGAAAGCAACTTGTTGACGAATGGCCCACATTCGAAAGAGTTTCGTCAGCTGCCAACTTTTTCAAAAGTGACCCATGAAGACTGGTAGCCTCTGTCAGATTACAAGACATTCTTCGGATGATGGCCGAGGAGTGAAAGAGAGTGAACAAATGAGATTTTTATCGCAGAGGCATGAGAAAGGCTTTTACCGATGCTGCTTCATCAAATTAACGACACGACAACGAAGACAGAAGAAACTCGTTTTGTCGAATTTCCAGAAGAAGAAACCGAAAAAAGAAAACTCATTTGTAATTCGAAGCGACTGTTTTCAGCACTTTATTCGACCATATGAGTCCAACTATGAGTCCAATTTGATTTCGTTCCAATTTCACTCGGAGAGACGACGACCGCTTGGGACGACAGAACAGAAAGAAAGAATGAAGAAGACTTAAGACTTACGAAATGTGTTCTTCATTTTTCCTTCCTCGCTTCCACCTAATTACACTTCATGAAGCAACGACCAGGTTGCCTTATTATTTCAATTTATTTATTTTCCATCAACAGCGAAACATCTTTTTATTTTATTTTTTCGGGACAGCTCTCTTCTTTTAAATTCGTTGGTTTTTTTTGCGCTTTGCATAAATTAGTATTGATACGAAGGAACGAGAAAATGTATAATTTACCACAATCAAGAGAATCGACATCGTCATGTGGCGAGGCACAGGGCCCAACAACAAATTCCTCATTAAAACGATTTTATAATGTCGGAACGAGATGTTTTTTTTTTCGCAAGCCCAACATTTCAATTTTTTTCTGCGCTCGCTTCTTTCTTTAGATTTTTTCAAAAACAGTTGAGCAGGTGGTCGTCGAATGACGCTAAAGGTAGAGAAGAAAGAGTCTTGTTATTACTTCAACGTCTTTCTTCTGTTTTTGGCAAGAGAGAAAACCTGAAAGCTAAAGAGAAAAAAGAAAACTTATGCAAACTTCAAAGTTTGCCATTTTGTGCGATTTATTAAAAGGAAAAATTCTTGAGACTCTTGAGATCTCTCGCTTTGTTGCAAGTAAAAAAAACTATTTTTCTTCTTCTCTAAAATGAATTTTTAAACGAGTAGCGAGCAGATATGAAATTATTTGAGCATAATTTCTTATGCTTTTCATACAAAAATCTTTTAAAACTTCTTCTTCCTCGTCTTTCTACCTGTTTGCTTGATTTTTTTCACTTCTTGCGGTTGTGAAGTTTTTTTCTCTTTATTTCACCTTCGCATACAATCGAAAGTTTGGTTGCCACTAACATGACGAAAGAACATTTGTTAAGGTGAGTCTGTGACGACCGTCTGCTCGATATTTTGTTCTACCTACGCTTAAACTTAACGTAATCGCCATTCAAGCCCCCGACGAAATTCAAATAAGGGAATAGACTGAGAGAGATTTAAACTAAACCCCGGCGAATAACGTAAACTCGTCTTTACCTGCCAAAAGTAGAGTTTTAAACGTCGTCTGCCTTTATTCTAGCAAGAATATGAAGGAAGGAATTAGGAAGACAACAGAACTATTAAATATTCAGCCATCTTGCTTGTTGATGCTGTAGAGTGATGCTTAACGTTTGCTCAAGGCTATATCATTAAAATTTCTTGCGCACACTTTACATCGAGCATCCTTGCGGCAACAGCGAACGAGAGAAGCAATTCCCGAGAGGGTATCAAGAATTCCATTTCAATTATTTTACGATTGCCCAGATTTTAATAAATAACTTTTTCTCCTTCGCTCTCTCGGTTCGTTCGTAAATTGGGACCAATCTCCCCTCTAAACTCGCCACATCTTAAATCTCAGATGATATGCAAATTATTGAATCCCTTTTTATTCGGGGGCGATGGAAAAAGTTTTTATTTCAAAGGTCTGCTGCTCTATTTTCACTCGAAGGAAATAAATTTTCGTAGATTTTCTTCTTTTATTGGACAATTGGTCTTCGGGGGGAGAGATCTTCTCATTGAGCCCAGACCGGGTCAGTTAGAAGAGGTTCAGATTGAACGCTTTTACAAAATTTACATTTCACAATTTGAGATCGTCGGAGAGGGTTGAAAGACGAAGCACAGAGGGAGGAGACGTGAAAGGTGCAGAAGCCTTAAGAAGGGTTCGAAGTCGAGTATGTTATTAAACGGAAGGCACTTGAAGGCACATCTCTCCTTCACACATCAACTCACAGCACCATGTCAATTGTACGAGAATCAAGACGTCTTATTAAGACAAAATTATACCCGTTTGTTCAACGCTATCATTCCTCGTCTGTCTCTTCGTCTATTTGTTCTCTTGATGAACTCTTCTGGTTTCAAATACGTTTAATGATGCTTCTGCTTGTGTGTAAAGGCGAGCTTCGTCTTGATGGTGATGCAATATAACTTTAAATCTAAACAAAATCAAACAATCCGTGATTTACTGATTGATTAGGGTTGAGCGTTGATGAATCCTTCGTATGTTCAAAGACAGTTGATTGCGAACGGGAAATTTGAAACTTTCAGGATATCGTTGTCGATTTGTTTGGATTTGTGAGGCAAGTCGTGTCAACAGATATTTCGCAGCATTGTTAATAATTAAACAGTCATGTAGGCAAACACTCACGCTAAGCTCACGATGTAAAGTAAACATTCGCTTCGAGTTGAAAATTTCCCTAAATGCCCGGTTTTGATGTTGAGACAATTAGAAAATTGATTGAATACGGAACGAGATTCTAAGTAAACAAAGATCGAAAACTACATTAACTCGATTACTTCAGTGATTCTCAAAGGAAGTTGGTTGAGCGTCACGGTTTGTTGAATTTTTATTTGAAATTCAATTTCTTTTCAGTGTCGGATTCACTTTTCCGTTACTCGTCGTCGTCATCTTCCTTCTCACTTAATTCACAATGCATGTTTACATAAAATTATTTTATCGTGAGTTTGAGAAACTCCAACGACTCTCGGCGCTTGGATGAGCAACTCTCTTGACGCTTCTGCTTTCAACAAGTCGTTTTGACGATTTGATTGTTTTCCAGTGTTTAATTAATATTCCAATTAATGTGTTAGGAATTATGAGTTCCCCGAGCCGTTTACGAGAAAAACGCATGAAAACTTTTACCAACCCAACGTTTCCTTCCGCTGGCGGTTTTCATCTAAAGCAAGAAGGCGAATGAACGAGTACAAAACTTTGCTCGGCCCGCTCGTTACTCATAATCCAAATCAACATTCTCGCTTTCGTCGTAATGAAAATACATTATTACCATCGGGGCCTTTCTTAGACATCCAAATCGCTCCCTCCGAGAACTGCCACAATAACCATTAAAGCAAATTTTTCTCGTCTCTTGCGTTTTGCGCTGAACTTAATTAGCCAAAATGGAAAGTCGGAAACCCAGTTTTAATGAGAGGCTCATTAATATTTATTCGCCTTCTCTGCCTTCTTCTGTGTTTATTGAGATACTAACTACGCTTGGTCTCTCCTAAATCCTAGGTCAATAAAATCGCCTCGAGAATCATAAAAAATGTTTTCCCAAATTTGAGCCTCAAGGCTTAGGCATTTGATTTAATTTAAAATTCAAGACCTCAGCGTGATGGCATCCGAGAAGGTGTTGGGCATAAGAACTAGTAAAGCAATCACACGAGGAATGACTTTGCTCCGCAGGTAATCAAAGGAACAACATAAAGTTTAATAACAAACGCAATTTTCGACTCGCACAAGAAAAAAGTGAGCGAGAAAATTCTTTCGTTATGTGCGCCTCAAAAGCCATTCCGTGACAAAATTACAAATTGTTTATCGAGAAACGAACGCGAGACCTGTGTCCCGGAAAAAAAGCGAGTAAGAAGTGCCAAAAATGAAGAGAAAAAAAAACTTATCAGAATACGATTGTCGTCATTATCGTCGTCGACTTGTTATTTTATTTATTCCGTTGAGAGATTCTGAAAGTTTATTTTTATTTTGATGTCGAGTCGAGATACGAATTCGATTCTTTGTTATTTGAATAAATATTGGTTTGATTGAGGCTCAATCACTGAGCATCGCGCGATAGACTTTTGGGTTGTTAGCTTCGGGAGACAATCAAACAGCCGATGAAAGGCTTCATTAAGTTTTATTTTGACTTTTCTTAGCTCTTGCCTCTGCTTCCTTTTGAAAATCCAATTAATTTCAATTGCAAGACACAAAAAAAAATCAGGAAATCTATAATTCCAGCGCTTGCCTCCTCGTTCCCCTCCTTGAACGATAGACATCTCAAGCTCTGAATTCTCCGCTCGTTTCATTTTAGTTTTCTTTGGCTTACAAAGCCACTTTCAAGGATCTTTCTTCAGAGAATGATGTTTATTTTTTCGTGATTGTTGTTCTTCGCTCGCCTTCTAAATCGATTCCTTATTTTTCTCCATCTCGAATGTGCTCTGCTAACCTCATCAACGATTTATTTTTTTTCCTCCGTTGTTCGCCAGCGTCGCTTTGTGTATTCACAAAAGGTATTTTTAAAGACGAACCGAGAGTTTATAAAAAAATAAAATAAAAAAACTTTTTTTTACGTAAATAATTCTTCCCTTCTCACTCGCTCCTTCGGCTTCGAACTGCAGATGGTTTCATATTTTGTTTATCTTGCACAAGCCGAGAGTGTATCTCCAGAATTCTTCTCGTTTCCTTTCATCTCATTCTTCTTTTATTTCTTGCTTGATTGCTCATTTTCTTCTTCATAAATAGATCTCATTCCTTTTCTCCTCACTTTAAGGGTATCAAGCAGTACAGGCACGAATTTATCATCCAGAATTAATCGGCTGCCTCGGATGAAATTCGATCGAGGCGAAGCTGTGTTGCGTCTCTGTCTTTCGAAGAGCAGCAAGACAACACCCGAAGAATGTTTGATGATGGAAAACAATAATTAAGAAAGAATAAAAAAATCAACTTTTAAAATTTTTGACGGTGATGCCCATCCCTTCACTCTCATGGCGCGTATTCAACAGAGGCATCGACGCAGATTTCACCTTTTTTGTGTTCGGTCTTTAATTAATTTTTATGTTCTCGCTTGCTCGCTTTGTTGTGGTGCTTTGGGTTACATCACACGGGGCGGAGGATCGAGTTTCTTGAATCCCAAAAGTTTTTTTTTTGTTTAAAACCCGAGAAGCTAGAAAATCCATTCGACCATTTCTCAAAGCCAGATTGAAAGCAGCTATCGATTGAAGATCAAATTAAGATTGGACGAAGAACAGGAGAGATACTTAAGATAATTGCATCGGATTTAATTTTCTCCTAGTGGCCTTCCTGAAATCAGCTCAGAGCTGTCCGTAAAAATGACCATTTGAACGAGTCGGAGATTAAATAAGGAAATTGCAGTTATATTAATGGATTAAAGCTCCTTCAACTGAACTGAGGACTGTCGAGAGTCTTCTCCTTATCATCGACAAGCTATGCCAGTTGTGCACTGAGATTATTTAGTCCATTAACATCTTTAAATGCCCTCATTTCTATTTCATCAGAATTGAGAATCATCTTAAGTGCGAATGCATGTGTTTCGCCTTAGGCAACACAGACACAGCAGAACCCGACTTGCTTTGAAAATTAACTGATTATGCAAAACTTGATTATGAAAATTTCTGGCGAGGAGAATCATAAATGAAGTAGAAGCAAGAAAAATTTATTATGCTCTTCTGACTTCTTCTTTGATCATCAATCATTTCAACATCGAAATGCGCAACCTGTTCTGTTGTTCTCTTCTTTGGTCACTTCTCGATCATTTTTCGTTGCGGTTTTGCTGAGCGAAAAGGAAATTAGCACATGAATATTAAAAGGCGAAGAGCTCGAAGAAGGCGAGGCTCGAATTAGTGATTTCGAATCGTGTCGACTCTAGCAATTTGTCCCACAAATCCATCATTTTAATGGCAGACTAGTAGCGGAGAAGTGAATTTGTCAGCGACCAAAACATATTTCAGCACGTTAATCCCGGGAATCACTTTAATGTCTTCAGAGCGGAGGGCATGAGACATAAAATATTTTTATTACTCCACACACAAAACTTTCATCCTTCGTCCTACATTTTACATTTATCGCATCGTTTTGCTGTGACAAGCGACAGAGAAAAGTTTTTCTCAATTTATTTTATGTTGTGTTTAATGGCGCAGAAGGCATGAGAGAGAGACCAAAATGAGGCATCTAATAATTATAGTCGCTCATTATTCATGAAATGGACTCGACATAACTTCAATTTCAACAACACACAACATATTTAATTTTAATAATGGCCTGCCAACAAAAAGCGGAAGCGACTCCTGTGAGAGGACGTGACAGAAGAGCTCAAGAGAGTTTTATGATTCAACTGTTTCCATTCTTTAATAATCAGCTTTGTTTTGTCGTCGACAAGATTTCCATCGCTTAATTACCTCACTAAACGGCATTTGTTTCCTCTAATCATTTAACGACATCGATGCTTCAGCAGGTAACTTGCATGTTCAACCTCAACTGTCAACCTCATCAATTTGCATCAGTTAAAAAGCTCACTCGGTCGTTTATATTCCAAGCGATGTATGTAAAAGGGTGGAAATAATTTAGCAAATAGTGCAAGCAAAAGACAAAGCAGCCACTTGTTTGTCCGCAGCCTTTTGTCTGTCGCCCACACAAATAAACAACACTGGGTTGCCTTTGGAAATTCAATTTAACGCTAATTACACTCTGTGCAAATGTTATTGCATTAAACTAATTATAACTTCATTCATTCAGTGTCTGCATTTGAGTTTGAATTTAATTTTCTCCGTTTCTTTTTTTTTTGTGTTTTCCCGTTACGTGTTTTCCTCGCACATTCAACGGCGATGAAAAACTATTTTCCCGAAAGCACTTTTCACTTTCTCAGGTCGTTGGCGGTTGTGTCAAGGAAGACAGAAAAAAGTTTGTTTGTTCACTGCACGAATGAGTTTCTTCTTGAAATGTAAATTGATGGGAAGAATAAATTTTCCTCAGCCGAAGGAGCGAAAGAGATTTTCACCACCGAGTGTGGGAACAAAAAAAGTTTCAAGTGATTCTGACTATGCCGCGCGTTTATGATCTTCGTATGTTCCAAGGGAGAGAAAATATTATTCCGACTTTTTTATCTGCTCCAGATCTGTATGAATGTTTATGTTGCCATAATAATAATTTATTTCCAACCGTCGCAACATTTTCCTTTACAACGTCGATTTTTTTTCCACGCTCAATATTCAATTCCTTTCATGCTAGGAGTGAAGTCTATCTAAGCAAGTAACAGCAGCGGTGCCATATGAAGAGCGAGGAGATAAACAAATCTACATCTGCGCGAAGATGGTACGGAGAGCTTTGTTGGAGTTAAGGGATAAGATCCACTCCGGCAAACGGCAATTTGAAGGGATTTGGGATGAAGAAGGAGATTTCTCACATTTTTTATTCCGCTTGAAATCCAGTCGAGTTCATTCGTTGAATCCATCTTCGAAGGTTTTGTTAAGAATCTCATTGCTTTTTGACAGTATTGTGTGTTTGTTTGCGAAGACAGCAACATCGAGTCTCAAGTGTTAAAAATATTTTCAAGGTTTTCTTGGATTTTCGAGGGAGGAAGAGAAAAGAAATCTTTTCCCTTTTTTTTTCTTCCAGCGTGGGAGCTTTCGAGGAAAAGTTTTAGCGCCTTTCACCAAATCTTCGATAAATCCGTTTGTTCTCATCCGTGAGTTAAAGCCCAAAACAGTGAAATAATGTGCACATGCGAGACATACATTAAAATTTATTTACAAGATGTTTCTTTTCCATTTGTTGCAAAGGCTTTGGGGAATACAAAGTGAGAGTATACGCTATTCGAAATTGAGTTTCAAACGTAAATAAACTCGAACGATAAGAGAAAAAGAATGAAAGACAATGAAAGGAGTTCGAAGAATTTCCACAGCGAGTGAGTTCACATCAAACGGATTTGCTTTCGCTTTGATTTGCGCCGATGAACTTCTTCGCCAGACAAAGTCGTCTTAAAAAGCATCTGATACTTGAAAAAAGGATTTCTCTCATCGAAAGATAAACCTCAACGCATTGGAGCTGGTGCGATATTGCATTCAATTATTTAAATCTTCTAGCATCGCAATAAAAACTCGATTCATCTTGAAGAGATCTTGTTGGTGAAAAGGCTTTATCGACGCGCGTCTAGCTCGCTACTCACACTCGAGGCGATGAATAAAATCGATGAATAATAAAAACGGGGAAAAGATGATTTTTATGGATGATTTAGTTATAAATGAGTTATGATGATGCTTTATTGCTTTCAATTGAAATTTTTATATCGATTCGTATTCCCAAATTATGCTTTTCCTTGATTTATTTTATTTTCGCCTTTGCGATGCTCCAAAAAATATTTTTCTCATTTATCCTCCATCCTGAGCTCAATGTAGCACAAGATCGAGTTTTTATTACCGGCCAAAGATATTTATGAGCCTCAACATGTTCTTTATTGACGCTCATTTTTCTGAAGACAACCCCAGAAAGCATTAAAGGTCTTGAATGAATCCGCAGAGACAACTGTTGGTCGACGACGAAGTCTTCTTCGGGACTAATTAATGCTGATTAATGTTAGCCTTGTAAGCTTCCGTCGTACGCTTAGGCCATTTTCTAGATAGTCTTTCATTAAAGGATTAGAACATGAGATGAGAAACCTTGACGAGAGTCATAAAATATGAAGCTTTTGCTTTTGAAATTTGATGCGAGAATTTAATTTTATGTCAACGTAAATTTTTAAGCAAAGTGAGTAAGAAAGTTTGAGAAACTTTGAAAAATTCTTTTTAATATTTTAAATATCTAATTAAATTTTTATTTATGCAAGCAGATAATGAACTTCCTTTGTACAAATTGATTGACAGTCGTGCAAAAGACCTCGACAAACTAAAGTATAAATTTTACTTGTGCGACCGATTTTTCTTTAGTCAAAAATTGGAAGCAATTGAAACTAGAATCTTGTGAGTTTGTTATCTATTTCTTATCAATCGTGCGTGATAATTATTTGATTACCAGTTTCTATAGCTCAGTGCAATGTTCAACCCAAAATTATATCAAAGAAACAGTAACAACCAACAAAAAGATTCTCGTGAAATCTTCGAAGAGTTTTTGAAGAAAAATGAATTGAAAACCTTTGAAACCATTCTTGACATCGGCTGTGGACCCGCTGACAACTTGGTGAATGATATTCTTCCGCTGCTGCGCAGAAAACCTTCAAGAGTGGTCGGAATTGACTATTCAAAGGGAATGGTGGAGCTCGCGTGTCAAAATTTCTCGGAAGATTTCTTAGAGTTCCGACAATTTGATATTCAACTCGACGACGTATCCAAAATTGGAAATTCGCTAGAACGTGAAAGCTTCGACTTAGTTACATCTTTTTTCGTTTACCATTGGATTCGAGATGAAAGGTGAATCAGAGAATACTGTTAAATGTAGTTCAATAAACGATTTCATTTGATTTCCCAGGAAAACTCTGTCAAACGTCTACAACATGATGAAAGTGGGCGGAAGCTTTTTCATGATTTTCCCGGCTCAAAGTCCATTCTATGACGTAATCATAAAAATGTCAAAGTGCGTGAAGTACAAAGATTTCATTGACGACCTCGATCGATTTATTAGCCCCTACTATTACGAAAGTGATCCCGCTTCGAGATTGAAAAGCAAACTTACTTCTGCTGGTTTCAAAAGTCTCCAAGTTGAACTTCGTGACAATAACTTTCAATTCTCGAGCTTTGAAAATCTTGCAGGTAAAACTTTTTCTTGTTTTTCTTCGACGAATCCTTAAGCTTTTGTTTTTGTAGGGACATTTGAAGCTATCAACCCATTCAAGCTCCCTGATGAACTCTACAAAGACTTTATCACTGAATGTACCCAAGAAATTATCGAGACTTACGGAGACGGAACGCTCAACATGCAATACAAGCTTCTCGTATCTTTTGTGACAAAATGACGACCAAGACAAGCTTTGGCTTTATCAAGAAAGCCATCTCTGGCAATTTCCTATCTCATTTATCATCAAAAGCCTAATTAGTTCTAATTTCCTCTGCCAAGCTAAGCTTACGAACCTGAAATTGAAGTCTCACAGAGCAAACAAAAGCGACTAACTCGATTATAAGAGAACACAATGGATGTTGTATAATAAAAAAAAAATCTTTTCTTCGAGCGGATCAAACGGGACTTTTTCAAAAGCAGCATCGTCGTCTCTCATCTGTCGATAAAGATAAATCCTTGGATAGAACCTTAACGCCGCGAGCCTTTCTTTATGCCTTTCCATCTTTGGATTTATTTCTGAGAGCGTTTCCTTCTAAGTTCGTTTCAAAAAGTCATAAAACAGCGACTTACACCTTCACATGTGAAAATTACAGGAAAATTACCTCAAGAGAGCTTCGCTCTGTTTATGGCTCTTTAACATTTCATTTCATATTATTTCCAAGATTAACTTTATTGTTCTCGAGGAACGTTCAAGGGCCACTCTCGTCATCGTTCCAAAAGCAGCTGAACCGAAGCAACTGCCGGCTTTTATTAAAATTACACCTCTCAAGAGCAAAACGACGACGTCAAAGTGGAAAAGAAATTATGATTAATTCTTTTTCATCAGAAAATATTCAAGAAAAGGCAATCATAACACTTTATACTTTAATTATTCTTTCTCTCGTTCGCTCTTCAACAACAACACACCCGTTGTTCCCACTTGGCAAATATATTCATTAATTAAGCGACATTAATTACCATCTCTCTCTCTCCCCCTTGTCCTCCTGCCTTTTGTGCTCTTTCAGAACGAAGGCAAGTTAGGTTTAAGAAACTTAAGAATGTAAGAAATGCTAATGAGTGTTGAGGAACAGCCTTAAAGGAAACAAGTGTCATAGTGCGGTTAGCACAGAGATCGACCCATGGGACCCGAGAACCTGTTCATTGTTGTTAAAGCTGACTGGCTTTTTGTGTTAAAATAATTTGTTGGATGGGAATTTTTCAATTGTTTCTTTAGCTTAAAGACGTTTTTATTTTGATAGCCCCTTCTGATTATAAAGTCAATTGTTAATGATAAACAAGAAGTTTACAAGACGAATGACTGAGGGCAGGGGGAGTTCTCATCATTTATTATTTCCACATGAGTCATATTGAAAGAAAAGAAGTCAAGAGGAAGTGGAAATAGCGACAAAATCAGCCAC
Organism: Smittia aterrima; assembly: GCA_033063855.1. Lineage (NCBI taxonomy): Eukaryota > Metazoa > Arthropoda > Insecta > Diptera > Chironomidae > Smittia > Smittia aterrima. The sequence goes on along the minus strand of CP093829.1, from coordinate 24,895,113 downwards.
CATAACGACTTTGAGGCTTCGAGTATCATCAGAAGTCGTTCTTTTATGCATTCACATGAAATTATTGTAATTTGTATAATAATGATGCGATGTTGACTTCTTCACAGCGACATCGTCATAGTAAATAAAACTCACTCAATGTGAACGAACTGATGGAATTGCATCGAAGATGATGAAGACTTTTACATTTTTATTCGACTTTGAAAGGCGATAGTTCTCTGATAAACTTTTGATGTCGTCAGCTTCTCTCGTTCTTTCTTATCTTTTACTTTCGTTCACTTCTAAGAAGACTTAAAAAAAGTTTTGTAGCAAATGGCTTTGACTTCAGAAAACTTTGGACGAATATTTTCTCAGAGAATTTCATAAGACTTCCTCTGTAAGTCAACTACGAAAACTTTTATGATATTTCGCTCTCACGTTCTCATGAGCTCAAATTAAATTTGCATAGATCTTCAATTGTCAGTTTGTAGCGCTTGCGAATTACGCTCATATTTGTGAATATCTCGGAGAAAGCAGTTTAGGCAACTGCGTCTTTAACTTTAAGTAATTCACACACAAAGTTTCCATTAATTCGCGATCTGATGCTAAGCAACACACGACGAGGAAATGGAGGAGAAGAAAACATAAAAACTCATTATAATGCTGATGATGAAACGCCTTAGATGATTTTTCTCGCTTAAGCTTCTCCTTTGCCGTCTCATGATGTGTCATTTATTCCTTATGCGAAAATTTCCTTCACTCGTTCAAGCCGAAAACCATTTTTCCTTTTTATTTTTCCATTTAATGTCTTCTTGTTGTGCCTCTTGCGTGAGTGAGAATGTCGTCGCCTTCATGAAAATGTCTAAGGAAAGGTGTGTGACGTTAAACTTAAATTATCACATTCATCCCTCTCAATCTCAGCGGCTTCTGTTGTGCTTACTTTTTTCGCATTGACGCTTACAACTGTGAAGCTGAATCCTTGTCGTAATAAAAGCAAAACCTCCACAACTTTTCAGATCATTTTTTACGTTTTTAATGATTTTATAACCGCCGAGGAAGCGACGAGCTGCTTGAGACAATGGTTGAGGATAATTTCGTCTCGAGGGTAACGAAACAAAAAGTGGCAATTGGGTGCGCAAAAGAATAAAAGGGAGCCATGTCGTAAAATAAAAAAAAAGGTAAACGGGAAGAAGAGCCATCGTTCTAAATTTTAAACTTTCATTTCCGTTCTTCGACACTCTCGTTACAATGATCTAATAATAATTGCCATCATCAGCTCATCAATTTTGTTTCGCTCTCGTCTTTTTTTTTTGCGCTTTAATTTCTTTCTCAAGTCCTCTTCTCGACGCTTTCAAGGGTAATTTGGTGTAAAATGGGATGATGATTCTATTAAATATCAAAGACTTGGACGGAGAAAAGAATTCTTTGGACGAAACTTTTCGACAAAAGATTTATTTTCGAGGATCACACTCATGATTACTCAATATCTGATGTTGTCGCTCATAAAGTTCTTTCCGCTCGAAAAAATAAAATTCACATCACTCGCTCCAGATGATGTCCGCAGTGGAATGAGTCAAACAGTAAAACTGTTGCGAGCCAACAATGGAGGAGATTGAGCCGCTTAGCTGCGTTCAAACATTATCCGATGTTATTTTATTCTTGTCATTTCCCAAGTCACTCGACACTGTGAGACAAAACTTGAGCCGCTATCTCGCAACGCTGATCTACTGAAGCTTAATGCGGAGCTATCATGTACTGGGGGAGATGGAAAAGTTATTGTGTAAAACTTTAAGAAATATTTCTTAATTGTTTCGTCGTGTTTTTTCGCGTCAAACGCAATTCCATCCACCCATCATCTCAAATTATGTCTGTTGTCTTCTTTTCTGACTCTTTAAGTTTGCTGTTGTCGTCGTTTCTTCTCAACGAAGAAGAATTTATCTAACGAGAGTTCAGTCCGAGAGAAGATGGAAACAAAAGTTGTGTGGACAATAATTTGATGAGAAGATGTGTAATGTAAGAAGTCCGCAGCGATTTATGTAATGATGAGAACCAAAGAAAAAGAGAAATATCGTCGTCAGTAGTAAGCGGGGAGCAGTGAAAGATTTAGTGAACGAGTAACAAGAATTAATAAATTTATCTCTCTAATAAGAGCCTAATTGTCTTTCAGTCATTTCAAAATTATGTCGGCGGATTGTTGAAGCTTGGCGGCGGCCCAGAGAAAGAAATAACTCTGTCAAGTCTATTACCTCATTAAATAATTTACGCGAGCTGGGAATTTCGTGGTAAAGAGCCATGACGGAAAGCTTAAAAGGAAAATTTCTAAAGAGCTTGAGGAGTGAGAGAAGAATCTTCTTATCATCATTCGGAACGACGAACTCAGTCTTGTTTTAAAATGTTTCACATGAGACTGACATCCTCAGAAGCGCAAGCGATTATTTTAAATGTCGAGCCGAGTCGTTTCTCGCCTCGTTTGCCCTCACGTCTCTCCACGACGCATCATAGTTTTCATTATTTGAAAATGTGAGTACATAAAAACAATTTTCTCGTCTCCCTCGCAATCGTCTCATGAACATATTTAAATAAATTTCCAAGTTTGTTATGCAAGTTATGTGTGCTCTCGCAAATATTCTCCAAAAACTTCCCGTCTCGTATCACAAACACTACAAAATTGCATGAGCAAATATACAAAATGCTTAATTATTGTTATTAATAATTTTAGAACAAAATTCCGTATCGCTTGGCTTTGTTTGTTAGCAAACTAGCGAGAGCGAAAGCGAGATTCACGTTGGGACTTGGAATGTTTTGTATTGCCCCAAAAGCTCTCGCAAATAAACAAGCAAATTCAGATAATATTTCATGATACTTCGGAATAAAAAAAAATCTCTCAAAAATGCAGAAAATTATTTTTTTCGTCAATAAAAATTTTTGTTGGGCATTTTATTGAATCCGGGAGTGACGTCAAGGGCTGGAAAATTGAATGAGCTTCGTTCAATTCTCATTGACGTTAAATGTATCTGGCGCATCATTCCTTTAGCATTTTATATGCTCGAATAGTTCCCGGTCAGAGGGAAATTTTCATGCAACTATTTGAAGCAAAACAAACATTTGGGATGTTCGAGTAAAAAATATTTTGATTATTGCAAGTTTAAATATTTCATACGCTTCTAGTTTATTGAATTTCTGAGTCGAAAATTCTCTAAATAATCCCGAAAGCGTCTAAACTAGAGATGAAAATAATAACAAAATTTTAATGAATATTAATGAAGAGAAATTGAATTTCACATTTTTCATTCCATTTCTGATAAATGTTGACTCTGCGAGGTGGTGGACAAATCGACGCCACATCATTCTCCGAGATATTTTCTCTGAATGATTCGTTGATGGAAACCTCAGTCCAAATTAAGCTTTCGTTGTGATTAATGAATTTAAGTTTTCCTCGAATAATTATGCTTAATTAAAGTTGTCTAGATGAGACAATTTTAGCTTTAATTGACTTTCGTAAAGTTTGTTATGTCAGTGGCGTTGAATCAATAATTTTCTATTTAAATTCGTAGCAGTAATTTCTTATTTAAAGCTCTCCAACCAGAGACTAACTCTTCTTCCTACAATGCGGTGAAGGCTTCTTTAAACAAACTTTCTTCAATCAACTTTTCACTAAGGACTCTACTTGAAAACTTATTTTGATTTTCTTTAATTTTCTTTCGCTATCGATTCGAAGAAAACTTTTTTGAAACTATTTTCTTTATTGTTCTCGCGACTTCTTTTTCTTCTTCAACCGACCAAATCCATAAAATAAATCTTTTTACTTTCGCAAACCAATACTAAAAGATTTATATTTCCCTTCCTAGAGAACTCCGAACCGCGACTTCATTATAAATTTTTTATTATGAACTTTGCTTCAGAGTTACGTAGTAACCATGAGAGCAAAGCTCATTGAAACTTCCTGATTTCTTTTTCAAAGGAGGAAAATCTTCGGAAAATGTTTTCTGTTCTTCTTGGTTGATGTCGAAAAGAGATCAAAGAAGTTTTTTTTGTATAAAACTTTGGATTGAGATGTAAAAGCCTCGCATCAACCGCAAAAGAAAAGCGAGGAAAAAAAGATGGTAACTTGCTAATTTCTCTGATAAACTTGAGAACGGAAAAGCTAATGAATGTCAAAGACACTTAAAATTTATGAAGTCAAGTACGGTTCAGAGCTCAAGAGACTCTTAACCTAATCAACCACCAAATGAAATCAATTAAGTCTTCGTTTCTTCTCCATTCAGCGGGATGCGCTGAGTCAGAGAAGTTTCAAGTGTAGATAAACTTTGCTTTTAATTAAACGAAATGGATTTTAATGAATCCAAATGAAAGGAGCGGCGAGTCGACGAAAGCAACGACTGAACTGGATTCCTAATTGAAATAATTGACATAATCCTGAAACAGTCGTAGAAGCAAAGTTTAAAGTTTTTCTTTGAGTTGTTACCGAGAACACAAGAAAAAGAAAATTCTCAGCATAATTTTTCCATTAAATCTTTTTAATAGAAAGCTGATAAGACGAATGCCAATAAGGAAAAAAAAGTTTTATTTCTTATTTCAAACAACTGGAGACTTTTCTCTTTAACACTGCTTTTCCTTCTCGCTCAGTTTAATTCTTAATGAAGTTTTCATAACATTTTCCTTTCGCCTTCAGAGATTTGTGTCAACTGTTTCGGCAAAAAATAAAATTGTACAAAAGCAAAATAATAATATTTCAGTCGTTGGGGGGAAAATTTTCTTCCAATTGTGTAAGAGTTTAGACTTCCATTATCTAACGCTTTCAAGTACTCTCGAGAGAGCAATCTCCCTCTCCATCCCCTCGATCAACAGCGAAACGAATTTTTAATCTCAATTCGAATCGCGAGCCTCCCTCAATTTCTTTTGTATTGCGATGGGCTAAGTGCGACCTCGAGTGGCGTAGAGAACGAAAAAATTCTCCCACTCACTGTAGAGCATCATTCAAAAGCAGTCGCGGCGATTAAAGCACTTGTTCCTATTTTAGCGGGAAATAATACAATGAAAAGCTTTAAAGCTTCCGAATGATTTCTTCGTCTCGTACTGTTTCTGAATACTGCTCGTTAGCATGAATGAACAGTTTCGCTTTTTTTTGAAACGGCAATAGAAAATCGTTTCTGCTTCGGATGGGGAAAATCAGCAGGAAAATAAAAGCTTTGAGTCGAGAGCATCCCTGAGAAAAGTCTCAACGACTAGGAGGATAGAAAGAAACACATTGAGTCCAATCGAGAAGTCAATTAATCGTGACATCATCACATAAAATTCATGGAACACGTAAGTGGCTACAGACGGAAGGAGGTGAAATGTGTCGACGATTTTTCTCCTGCGTCGATTTGAATATTAAGCAGTCAGAGTTGAAAATCTTCCGTGTGCACACTTTTCCGAACGTGATGGGGAAAAATTGCGGCAAATGATTATGTGCTGCTAGCTGTCCTCGAGTTTGTGTGCAAACAACAAATTTTATTTACTCTTAACGTTCAGCTATTTCCACATCACCAGCCTAAGCCTTCAAAAAAGCTCATTCCCCTTCTTCCATCGCCATTGTACTTGACTGTTCAGTTTTATTTGTTCCTGATGGTGCTGCTTTTTGGCTTATCAAATCAGTTATTGAATTGTGTGATATGAATAATTTATTGTTATTTTCTCGACACAGAAATGTTCTCTCTTCGCTTCTTTGACTCGAAATATATTTTTATTTTTCTTTGGCATGAGATGTGCTATGTGTGTTGCATACGACTCGGCTCGATAGCTTTTCTTCTTCGCTTCACAAATTTTCTCGTCTTCTTCGTTTCGAACGTAAAAAACAAATCGTAAACATAAATTCGAAACTTTTAAATATGCATCAGTTCGTGCTTTTTGCTCTTTCCTTCGTTTCGTCTTTCTCTTGTATCGAAATTATATTCTTTCTCGTGTGTTTGCGTCTCGTCCCGATAAATAAATTCGAAAAACATTTTTATCAACAAAGAACGTCGACGCAAATGGAATCTAACAACGACACGAGTCAAATAATATTCTCTTCTCATTTTCATTTTTTCTTTTTTTTTTTTGTTCTCATCCCATGAGCGCTGCTTCTTCATGGAAAAAATCGAGCGATGTCGTGTGCAGAGACATAAACTTCTTCTTTCTTCAAGAAATTCATTTTTATGCAAACGTCCCAGATCAATGCGAACCTAACCATATCATAATGGGATCGACCGCAATCAAATTTCCCTTTTTTTCATTATGGAAAGATGCTTTTCAAGCTCATAAAATGCAGCGACTCAAGACGAATTTCCTTCACGAAAGGAAGTGAGGTCCGCAAGAAATGAAACGAAGCTGGGATAAAGGGCGAATGGTAATAGACGTAGAAAGGACCAATAAATCGTGCTCAGCACACCGGAAACTTGCTCAAAACATGCTCGAACGAAAATTTATTCCACAAGAGGAAAAATTCCCTTCGTTCATATTAATGTCGTCTACGATTATTTCTCAACGCTGCGTGCTGCATTTACTGAGCTTCCTAATTTGATTGAGAAGAAATCTAACTTAACATTGTTGACACATACGACAGTTGCTCGCGCGCCTTGTGGATTTCATATCAAAGCTGCTTCTTCGGTAATCCTGATGAGAATTTATGGCTCGCAATATTTTTTATTTCTCTCCCTCTCGTCGCTCGCAGTTCATTTCACATTAACATTCCGTGATAGAACGATAAGATTTGTTATGATAGATTGCGAGTAATTTAAGTAGCGAATTCAAGTCTTTTAAGAAGCTAATTCGAGGGAATCCCAAGCAATCAACGGAAACGTCATGCTACCGAGCTGTCATGCCCTCAACCGTAATCGTGTGTTGATAATGCTGTGGCGTCGGAAGACACATGTAACGATTCCGGATGAGAATTTTTTGCGACAGTCACCGAATAAATCTGTTCATGATGAATTAACTTTAACTACATGTTACATCGCGCCCACATAGACATTTCCATACGAGACATTTCCCTTTGGGGATATGAAAACGTGGAGCATGTGGAAGCATTTGCGGGAGAATTAAAACGTATTTGACAGAGCGAAGCGCACTCCGTCGTCCCTTTCTACATATCTGACAAAAGCTCGAAAGGAGAAACTGTAATAAAAATTGAATTTGACAGGTGTTTTCGTTGCGCTCGCTTCATAAGCACACAATAATATGTTGCCAGTATTGGGAAGGGCGATAAGCGGAGTTGGGGGGATGTGAAAAGAAATTTACATACCTGAAATGATAATCCAATATGAAATCATTGTGATCCAGCGATTATTCAAATTGTTTATTTCCATATTTATGGATTTCGTTCTCCTTCTCTCTCCTTTCACCATAAATCATTCGGTTGAGCCGTAAAAATTATTAAATGATGATTTCGCTTTTATTATTCCATGCATATATCGGCTCTTGTTGATTTTTATGCTCGCGCTTCACTTCGACACGAAAAGTATTGTTAATCTTTTGCGAGACTTTTTCACAAAACGATTTTTTATTTCTCTGATTGCGCGAGTGATTTCTTTTCTTTCTTTTTTTATTTCTTTCCGCTTCAATAACTTTCGCACTCAATAGCACACAATTAGAAGCACTCGAGTTTTATTAATTTTTGCTTGCTTGGAAAGGTCCGATCGGGTAGTTTGTGTATTTTTTTTTTCGAAAAAAAGGGACTCGTAGAGCGGGTTGTGGTAATGTGGTAGGAATAATAGGAAAATGACTTTTCCGGTGGCCCGATTGCTGAAAATTCCTTTCCCCTTCGGGTTTATTTTTTTGCTTTGCTTTGAATTCCGTGAGAAAATTGGAGCGCGATTCTGAAGCTTTCCTTCAAAGGCAAAAAGATTGTGAAGGAAAGGAGGGAAAAATAATTTGCCTTAATCACTGACCCGAGCAAAGTTTTTCTTTTTAACCATCGCCTTATTATCTCGCCATGGACAAGAAATCACAAGCTATCTCTTCCACCACTTTTTCCTCGACACTCTAATAGAATTAAATGTCTGTCTCTTCTAATCCTTCGATATTTCTACGAAATAATCAGCAGAAATTTTTATCGCTCAGCTCAGGTTCATCCTCTCTCGTTCATGACGCAATTTCTGCCAGCCGAGCATTAATTAAATTAATTCGTATCAATTAAATCACTCGCTTCACACACACTTGAATTTTTATGACAACGAGAGCAATTTGCTTACGTTTTCGAGATTTGCTAATTAGGATTATGAATTGGATTATTTCCCGAGTGCAAAGGAGGAAGCGGATTGGGGGAAAGAATGTTTCACTCGACTTTTACTTGGAAGGATTTCTTTTTACTTCGGTTCGTGTGCCTACACTCGCTCAACTTAATTTATGTAATCCGTGAGTTAAGCAAGCTCCTCTGTTTATATTTTCCGTTTTAATTAGCAATTATCAGGAGATTTTTATTTTTCTTTCTTCCTTCTCACTCACTCGGCTTATGACACTTTTGGGCCAAAAAATTTATTCTCGTTTTTCATTTGATTATTTCATTCCACATTTTTCTCTTTATTTCTCGACAAAGCGCGGGAAAATTATGATTTTTAATCACAACATGTTCGCATTCAAGCACGAAGCTTCAGTGATTTAACTTTAATCCGCGACCGCTTTTTTATTTTTTTTATTTTTTGGGTATTTTCCTTTCGGCAGTTTCTCTGTTGGCCTTCGAAGTTTTCTCGTTCTTTCACTGGCGGCCGTAAATAAAACTTTAAGACCTAATTCTTCTTTCCGACTTTCCCTCGAACTTGTTATGCAATTATTTGAGTGGAAAAGCTCTTCGTGCTATTTTTACTTTTGCCTTTCTTCGGCTTTTTGGGTTCCTATCCTTCCTGCGTCAGCTGAATTTATTGACTTCACTCGATCGTTTCTTATTTAATTTTCAATAGAATCCATTCAATGTTTAATCCTTATCTGATTATTCTTTAACCTTGATTCACATTTTCTTTCTAACGTCTCGATTATGTTTTATTGCAATTTCCTCTTTTTTTATTATTGAACTTCAACTTGTTATCGAACGAAAATTGATATTTAATTCTTTTTTATTTCTTCCTTTCAAGATTTCTTATTTACGATTGCCGGGGCAACATTTAGTCCTTCGCTTATGGGAAACAATAGATGTACTATCAGATTTGAACACGAGCGAGCAGTTTCCTTTCGAATCGAATGAAAATGTTGAGAGAGAATTTTCCACGATCCTTTCCAAATTCCAGTTTTTCATCCCCTCCACTTTCAACCTCTCATCGAGCGACACTCTCCGAAAAGCAAAGTCGGTACCAGGTTTCGCTCTCTTTGCAAGGACGAGGGTTGAATGAAACTATTGAAGTGTTTCCTTCTCACCGAGCGAAACTCTGTGAAGAAGAAATCGTAACCAGTTAACGCTCTCATTTATCACTGAGAGGAAGGGAAACTTTTGAAGGGTTCAAGTCTGGAAATTTCCATTTAATTAAATATTAATATTAAGTCTGCAGCCTTAAACTCATTTCTCATTGAAAAACAAGTCGACAAGTGTTTGCAATTTGTTCAAATATTGCAAACTGTTTGAAGAAGGAGAGAGGCATTCAAATGCGCACATGTAAAGTATGATAAATATTATCAATAACAACGAAGACAATCAATAGTCGTTGGCTTTTAAGTTTTAAAAAGTTTTATAAAGAAAATTCTTGGAATACAAAAAACAATAAAAATAATTTTCATTCAATTTTTAGATCAGTTTTTTTGGTCGAGAAGACCATGACTTTTGCGAGAAATATTCTGATTAGAATCATAAAGATCTTTGTAAGGATGAAGGCTAAAACAAGAGCAATCGCTATCATATCAATCCAATACTTTTGATATGTAGGCGTGTGACGTCCATGATATTCTATGTGTTTAGTTCCCTTATTTCTGATTACGAACTCGGTCCACCAAACTGCGCGCTCTCTGCTTGTCATTGGCTGATCGTAAACTTGCTTTCTAAGCTTTACAACGTTTTTCTTATATTGTGGTTTAAGCATTTCATTTATCGTTTCCATCAGTTCTGATTCAGTCAAGCCATTGATGTCAACATCCAATGCGATTCCCTTTTCCTTCATTCTCATTGCATTTGTGTGCTGATCGACGACGAATGGAATAACGACGAGTGGGACTTCCCGGTCGATCGCCTCTTCCATACTTTGCTGGCCTCCGTGTGTTATGAAAAGTTTAACTTTCGGGTGAGCGAGCATGTCTGCTTGTGGCAACCTGTAAAAACATTTTAATAATATTGAAACATTTTCTTTTTCTTCAAAAATACTACCATTTGCTTATCATTACGTTATCTGGCTTTCCGGGCAAATTTTCTGCCTCAAACTTCCACAAAACATCTGCGTTGACTTTAGAGAATACGTTCAAAAAAAGACGAACAAGATCGTCACTTAAGTCTTTCGATTTGGCATTCGATCCAAGGCTCATGTAGATCACTCCGTTCTTAGAATTATCGAGGAAAGCTTTCACTGCTCCTTCTGGTAAAGGCTTCGGTTTCTCAATGTGCATGAATCCCAATTGAATCGTTGTTGGAACAAGTGGGCGGATCGAGCCTAACGCTGGATTTGTATTTGACATTAGGAGATGAATGTTTTGCATAAGATCTTTTATTGGAGTTTTCACTGTTGGAAAATGCTTTTTAATTATTTCCAAGCTGATGTCATTCACCATTGGCTCCAAATTTAACCTTGCAAGGAAGTACATCATTAAACTTTTAGCTCTTTGCATGAAAGTAAGACGTCCATGATGATAAGGCAGCACGTTCTCTGGATGGATAACTGGATTCATTGCATTTCCATGCATTCCATAGTTATCATTCAAAGGCTCCATTGAAGTAATTTCGATCATTGGACAATCAAAGATTTCACCAAATGCAAGGGCAGCTCTGTGAAACATAAGCTCAACTAAAATGACGTCAAACGCTTGTGGTTCAGCATTTTGGATGAGTTTCTTAACTTCGGGATGTTCGAGCTGCCATTCGAATGCTGCCATGTGAGTTTTCAGAATAAATGTGTGCAGTTCCCTAGTCGTTCTCGGTTTCAGTTTTAGCTCAACTTGATTCAAATCCTTCCACGCTGAGGCGTATGCTCCATTTAAATCAATTTGTGTTATGTTGGAATTATCAGTTTTCATCAGATTTGGCGTGAGGATTGTTAAGTGATGGCCACGTTCAGCAAGATCCTTCACGAGAGCGTGGAAAACAACTTGATGACTAATCGAAGGAGTTGGGAATATTCCTAAGATACGAGCACTTTCAGAGGATCCGATCAGCAAAACTAAAAAACACAACAGAAGCTTCATTTCGATGAGAACGTTTGCTGAAAACTAGAAACGAAATATTCAGACTGACTCAATTGAACGGGCAACATCTCCATTTTAAAGTCTGTCAGATAAGTACACAAACGGAAAAGTTAATGAGAAAAACAATTTGAAAGTGTTGGTTTTAAATAATATTTATTGATTGGGGATTGGGATGGCTTGAACTTGTGCTCTTGTATCTCAAGGTAAATGAATGTTATTGAAGACTACATGAAAATCCACGAGCAATGTCTGGGAAAGTCTGGCTGTCGTCATTACCTCAAACAACATTTTGTTGACTCAAACAACGTAAGAAGCGTCTGGAATTTCGTCCAGCAATTCAATGAACTTCGAGATCAAAAATGTCTCAATCGGAAGATATATCAAAAACAGAGAAAAACAATATTTATCAAAAATTGTTTGAACTTCAAAATAAAGTGTTTTGTGACGAAATTTAGCGCCAGAAATTTAGCAAGTCATTGAAAATGTGCTTTACTTTGAAGTCTTAAATTATTGTGTTTTTCTAACGTACATTTTTGAATTGTCTGTTGACAAAGCTTTAGAACTTTTTGAAAGCTTCGGCATCAAAACAAATTTCTTGAACTTTCTTGAGACACAAATTGAAGGCAAAATCAATATGGAAGAGAAAAGACGATCACCATCACCTAAGAGGAGATCATCCGGAAATACAGCTGCAATGAGAAAATTGCGGACGATGAAGTAAATATTGTTTAGAAAGTTATTTTCGTAATTATTTGTATTTATTTTTTCATTGTAGCCAGGATCAAGTAAAACTAGCAATGAAGAAGAAGAAAGATTGTGATGATAAAGCTCAGAAAATAGTTGAAACACTTTTAGATCCCTTCGAAGACGAGCTACAGTTCCTGGCAATGGTTTGGATTTCGATAAATAATTTAAGTTTAAACGCTAATCTCCTCACTTTTAGCTTCGAGACATCAATCAATCTCATTATCAGGATATCGTGGAAGAAAGAGCTATCATGAAGCTTTGTGGGTATCCTCTTTGTCAGGCACCAGTTGACGAGTAGGTTTCTGATCTTCAATTCTCAACCCGTTTTTGCTGATTCTTGCTTCTGCATTTTCTAGAATTCCCAATCAACAATTCCACATCTCAACAGCAACTAAGAAGGTCTATGATCTAGCGGATAGAAGAAACTTCTGCAGCGGCACATGCCTTCGATCATCAAACTACATAAAAATTCAACTGCTCACTAGTCCACTCTGGATGAGAGATAACGAAGTTATACCAAAATTTAAGCTTTTAGAATTAAAGAAAACATGAATTGGATTTAATACTTTTATTGAAAGAAGAACTTTAGTTGTTTTCAATCACATCCGGAAGAAGAAAATGCAATGAATCATCGAAACTGAATTAAGAGTTCACGCCCTTGCAGTATCAGTGAGAACTCGCACAATTGATCCAACTCCTGACTTAGCAAACACTTTTTCATGCCATTGAAGCAAGTGCCCGCTTGATCCATCTGATGGGTACTCGAAGCCGCGGTAAATATATTTCATGAGAGTGTCGGTCGTGTCTGAATCAAACATCTCGAGTGCACTGTCGATTTGTGATGGCTTGATGGAGAGCATGACTTTTAATGTGACCTGCTGTGCTTGATCCTTCAACTGCTGGTTCTTGCTAAGCAAGGGGGCGTTTTCCAAACAGATTTTCAGTGCTTCGACATTCTTCTGACTAAGAAGAAGTTGATTAATTTGGCCTTCGTCGATGCCGCTGAGTTGTTGGTTCTCTTGCTCATCGTCTTTAAAGTTGTCCTCGTTGTATTGATCGACGTCAATTTTACGGAAAGCTGAGCTATTTGTATTTTTCGACATTATTTCTTGTTTTGCAAAATTCTTGATTTGACACTTAAAGCACTTTCTCTAATTTTACAATAATTTCAAACTTGTTTTCAAACTTTTCTTCAACTGATTTTATTTCATTTTCTTTTGATTCATTTTCTTGCGTGGTTTTGCTTCAGCCCAATCCTTTGGAATGTCAGCCGTTATAGCTGAATTCATTCTAATGGGAACAGTTGAGATGACATTCTTCGGTTGAGTTTTGGTAATGAAAGTTTCAAGCTCATCGTAACTTGAGTGCTCTGAATATTGAACGTGAAGAAGTGAAATTCTTCCTGACGAATATTTCTGACTCTCCCAACCGCTCGCTAACACTCCAAGAATTGTGTTGAAGGAATCTTGATTGTCTCTTAGAAAATCCCGAAGATTTGGATAACTCAGTTGTATCATATTGACGACTCTAACATCGGCTTCTTCAATATTTTCCGTGACATAAGTTTTGTAAATCTTTAAGTGCTCGTACGAACAAGCACAAATTTCTTTAAATGCTTTCAATCTTTCTTTCTCTAGGTAGACTTTAAAATTGAAATGTTGGACAATCGACATCCAAACTTTTTCTTTTCCTGTTGATAAGAAAATTTATTTTAATAACTCCCATTTTCATTTGAAAATCGCTCTCACCTATTAAATAAGCTCCTACCACGATTAGAAATTTTTCTCCGATGTTCTGTTGCAAATAAGTTTGAACATTTTCGATCAGAAACTTGATGGATTCATCTTGTTCTGGCATTCTTCGTTTGCTGCTGAGATATGTTGTGTCAAGATAAACTAAATCGAGCTTACATTTCCATTCATTGAGAAGCTCAACCATTTGTTCGTTAGCTCTAAAGTCACCAGTGTGCAGAACATTTCGTCCATCGGGAAATTGAAATAAGAAAAGCAATGCTCCCGGACAATGATTGGCATCCATTGGAGTAATCTTCACATCTTCGAGATAAAAAGGAACATTTACGTGAACGATATTGAGTAATTCCTCCGCAACTCCGATGAACTGTTTCACAAGGTTCGCAGTAATCTGCGAGAGGTAAATTTTGTGTCGGAATTTCTTTCGCAATCCGATGTAGTGGTCAGCATGGAAATGAGTCAAAAAATAATTCTCGACGAAGGAGATGTCTCCGTAACGAAAAGCATCGACAGCGAACAAAGATCCTTCAACAACTTTGTACTTCGGGCAAATCGCTTTCTTTCTTGTTTTCTTTTCAGGAATATTTTGATTTTCCTCGTCTTCACTTTCTGACAGAACAGCAACGAGTTTCTTTTCTAAATTCACTTGTTGAACTTCCCGATCGTCAGGAGCATAAACTTTGTTCATTAAATCTTCGAGAATACTGGCAGCAGATGATGAAGGCAGAATATTATTTGTTATACAATCTAACTGAATTCCTTGATGTGGTTTAATGTCGGATTCGTTCAACGATTTGTCTTCTTCGACAAGATTCACTTCTAGAAACTGACTCATCGAGAAATCTTCAGTCGGCTGAGCTGGTAAACTTGATTGCTTGTGTACAGTGAAGTAGTCATCGCTGAGCTTCTTGAAGTAGTTGATAAGTGTCGGTTGCCTAAAATCATTCAGTTTAATTAAGAATAAAACAATTTTATGAAATCTCACTTGTCGTCCTTTCGCAAAACTTTAATTTTCTTCTTTTTCTCAGCTTTCTGAAGTTTGACATTTTCCTTTTCACCTTCATCTTCTGAGGAAAGTGTGATAACTTCGTCATTCATGAGCGATTTATAAATCCAAAATACAAAACAAAAAAAATTAGCGGCAAACGTAGTTGAATGCCACTTCGAGGGCATGAGGCTAAGTTTGTTTACGATTGAAATCGGAAGAAATATCTCGTTTAGAAAAAATAGTTTTTAAGTGAAAGCAATGGCAAATCGAACTTTAAAGGATGCCAAGAACATTCATGGCACTAATCCTCAATACTTGATTGAGAAGATTATCAGATCGCGAATTTACGACAGTCAATTTTGGAAGGAAAGCTGTTTTGCACTTACCGCTGAGCTAATGGTTGATAAAGCAATGGAACTACGATTCATCGGCGGCGTTTATGGAGGAAATATTAAACCAACACCTTTCATTTGCTTAGTTCTAAAGTTTCTACAGATCCAGCCAGAGAAAGACATCGTCGTTGAGTTCATCAAAAACGAGGAGTTCAAATATGTTCGCGCTCTTGGTGCTTTCTATCTGCGACTAACAGCATCAGCTGTCGATTGCTACAAATATCTTGAACCACTTTACAATGACTATCGTAAAATCCGTCGACAAAACAGAGCAGGACAGTTTGAAGTTGTTCACATGGACGAGTTCATTGATGATTTGCTTCGAGAGGAACGTGTTTGCGATGTGATTTTACCTCGAATTCAAAAACGTAATGTCTTGGAGGAAAATGGAGACTTGGAGCCAAAAGTTTCGTTGTTAGATGATGATCTCGATCAAGACGTTGACATGAGCTCTGAAGAGGAAGAAGAGCCTAAGAAGAAAGCTGAACCTAAAGAAGACAAATCGAAATATTTCGGCAAATCCGACACTCATCGTCATCGAAGCAGATCAAACTCACGAGAGAAGTTCAAAAAATCCTCAATTACGAAGGAAAAACATCGACGAGAACGTTCGATGTCACGAGAGAAGCGACACAGGGATGACCGAAGAGAAAAGCGACGGTCGCCTGAGAGAAGACGCTCCCCTGAAAGATCACGCTACGAAGATCGCCCTTACCGACGAGATAGAAGCTACGAAAGAGATCGTCGGAGGTATTAAATTAACAATTTCAATTTAAAATTACTTCAGGATTCGACATAATTTTATTGCAAATCATTTTGTATCACATTCAATAAAAATCAGATTTTAAAGCCGATATTCAAGTTTTATCGTCGATTGCCTTCAAGTCTCGAGTTATCATCGATTTCATCTCGAAATTCTCCAAAGTTTTCCCGAGTGAGTCCAGAGCGTCTTCAAAAGTCTCGCGCTTTCTTCGCATTTCATTTTTCACTTCGTTTTCTGAAGATCCGACTTTCGGTGGCTCTTCAATTTTCGGGAGCTGAATCGAATTATTCGAATGCTTTGATTCCTGCATCTTTTCACCAACTTGATATGAAAGTGGTTCTTGTGATTTGATGAGGTTTACGATGGGATCCCCACGAGTTTCTACATTGAGTGGTTTCTTCATTGGCAAAGGTTTCTCGATAATAATATCATCAACTTTAACAGAATTTTCCACAACTTTCTTAGAGTCTTCCTGCTCAACATTTTGAATTTTTGGAGGATCGTCAACAGATTGCTGAATAATATTCTTACTGGGATCATTTTCTTGTGGAATCTTTTCAGCGTCTTCTTTCTTAGCTGCAGACTCGTTTTCAACTGGATTCTCTTTCTTTGGACTCTCAACAACGTTAATTGAAATATTTTTAGCTGAATCGGCACTGGACATATTTTGTTGCACTTGATGAAGTAAAATTAAGTCGTTTTCTACTGGAGCCTCTGCAAGCTTTTCTGGCTCGTCAACTTTTTCCTTCTCTTTACCACTTGGAGCTGAATCAACTGATTGTCTCTCAATCTTATCAACTTTCTCAGCTATTTCTTCAAACTTTTGTATGACAAGTTGCTGAGTTTCTTTGTTTTGCTTAACGAGTTCTTCTTTCATTTCCAAAACCTCCTTTTCAAGTTTATCCTTGCTCTCCTTGAGCTCTTGAATCTGTTCATCCTTCTCCTGAATTTCTTTCTGCTGATCTTTCACTTCGACCGCCTTGTCATCTGCTGCCACTTGCTCTTCCTTCTTTATTGCTTCATCAGGTAACGAATCTTTTTTCTTCACAGTGTCTTCAAGGATTTGTTGCTCTGCGACAGGTTTTGGGTCCTCCACCAACGGTTGAACATTGTGTGTATCTTTGGGATGGTCAATGACTGGCAAATCAATCGAAGGTTTCTCTTGAAGATGGCTTCCTGATTGCGAAGCGTCAATCGCTGTGAGGTTCGCATAAGTGCCAAGAATCATAATGACGAATCCAACGACAATTATTAGTTGAGCAAAAGTCTTTTCTGCACTGTTTCGCTGCATAATTTTAACGAAGCATGTCGCGGGAAACAGAATACAAACGAGAACACCAATAGTTGATCCAACAAGCGAAATAATAACTTCAACTGAAGGAATCAAGATTCCAACAATCATCGTAGAAAAAATGATGAAAAGTGTTAGCGGTTTGTACTTTGGTTCGGGCACATAAGCAGCAATTTCCGAGTGAAGACTCTTCCGATGCAGGAACGAAGCAAGTGCTGCTCGACACGGAAATATAACAAGTGGGAAACTACAAGCGATTGAAAGAATGAAACCGATTGTAATCGCGTCGTTCGCCAGTGATGGACGAAAGTTCATTAAAATATTTCCCGAAAGAGTTTGATTGTAGAACGCAAGATACCCGAAGAATCCAACGATGCAGTAAACGCCACAGCAAATTGAAGTGGCTTGATGAACAGTTCTTTTTATGCGATCAAACGATGCCGGGAATCCCATCGTTTCGTAAACTTCAAATAACTGCATTTGACATGACATTGCCATCGAGAAAATCGGAATGCATTGGAGAACGCCAGAAGGTTTCCAGAGATCGATATTAGCAGCCCAGTTGGAGTCACTCTCGAAACGCTCAAATGATTCAAACACTGTTTTGAGTGTCAGGCAAATGTAGAAACCAATCGAAGCTCTACACACAAACGATAGTGACTCGATGCTCTTTTGAAAACAAAGAGGAATGATGCACGTAAAAGTGATGAAGATGATGAGAAATCTTCGAACAGAGTCGTGACTGAATCTGTGGACGTTGAATATCTTTGAAATGATGAGTGGACTGAGATCACCAATGACGACGAAGAACGCGACACAAGTTCCCATCAGAAATCCAATCACTGATAGCTCAACCATCGTTTTCCCGGCGAGGCCGAACATATGAAATCCTAGTTGCTCCATATTCCTCCTTCTTGTGACAATACTCGCCTTGATAAGATAGTGACAACATGATCGAGTAATGATTGTAGATGTGATAAGCAGAAGAATCGACAAAATTACTCCGCACTAAAAAAAACAAATTTAAATTTCACAAATTTCTCTTAAATCTGCAAGACTTACTTTTGCGAAACAATATGGCATGGCCAGAATAGCCGTTCCGATGATTGAATTAGCAAGCGTCTGAACATGAAAGCTTGACATGATTCTAATATTTAATTTTACGTGGCGTCAATGTTTATGTTTACATTTTTAGAAATATTTAGTGCGCCACCAGATGACGCTGATTAATCAAAACTTTCAAATTATTCCCAAAAAAGTAAACAAAATAATGATCTTTATTCAAATATCAATAAACTCTGATACATTTAAATCTTCTCGAAGCTTTTCCAATCTCAACTTAAGTCTTCGGTTGTTCAAATTCGAAACTTTCAAGGAAAAGTTTCCGTCGAATCGTCTTTGCAGAAAAAACTTAAAATTAGGAAAACGTGCTATTGCATTGTCGTCTGGATTATCGTGATCGTCGCTGGTGAGCAGAGAAGTTGAAGTATTTTCAATGATGATTTCACAGTATTTGAGAGCTTGGAATTTCGGAAGACATCTAAGAATTATGTCGATCTCTTCAGTGATTGCTGATTGAATAAGAGATGAGCCGATATCCTTGATCACGAGTCTCTCAATGTTCGGACAATCATGAGCCAGTTGTTTCCAGTAGAAGCTCAAAAAGGTCGGTTCCTGAATGCTTACCTCAAGTTCTTTTAGCGTCGGAACTTTAGCAAACAACATCAACTCAAGCTTGAAATGGTTTGACTTGAGAATTTTAAGCTTTGGCAAACTCTTTAGAACTTTAAAGAGAGGAAAGTTTACGATTGGAACCTTCAAGACCTCCAAGTTTGGAAACATTTCCATCAACGTTTTGAAGACATGCATATCGTGAATTTCCTCTCCGCAAGAAAATTCTGTAACACTTGGCAAACGGTAATTTGCAATTTCATCGATCCTCACTTGGTTGAATTTGTAGTTAACTTTGAAGCTAACTTTTCTCAAGTTTTTGAAGCTTTGAAAGATGAGGCGATAATAATGAAAGTCGTAAGAGATGCATGATCCTGCAAGTCTCAATTCCTCAATATTATTCGCCTGTGCTCTCAAGAAATCCGATAGTCCCTTATGGTAGCTCGATCCACTTTCCAACACAAGCGTCTTCAACTTCAAATCTGTCTTCGTTATCATTTCATTGATGAACACTGAAGTAACTGCTTCAGGACCACCCCAACTGCCCAGCACGTGAAGTTCCTCTAAACATCTTTGCTCCGCGAGAAATCGTCCAACTTCGATCACTGGAACGTGAAAGAAAATTGAAACAACAAATTTCTTGATTGCGTGGCATCTTCTCAAGTCGTGCATTAATCTCTTCGTGAAAATCTCACTGCCATTGATGTTTATCTCGCGCAATGCCTTCAAGTTAAGTTCAATTCCATTGTTCTTGATGGTAATCGACTGATCTTCTTGATCCTCATTGTAGTTGTCGTCGTAGTATGCTTCAGTAAACGCTTGAAGCTTGATAAGGTTGGGCGTGTGTATGAGAATTTCCTTTATCTCGTTTGTGCAGAACTCAAATGGACACCAATCGAAAACAACTGATCTCACTTGTTTTCCATATTTCTCCACAAATGGAATTTTTGTTCTCCAATTGTTCCGATAAAAGATGACGGGAAGCTTCTCCATCAACTTTGGAGCCTTGATTATCAGTTCCCGAACATTTCTCGAGACCAGCAAACAGTTCTTCAAAGTCTCGGGATCACAATAGTTAAAAATTAAACGCAAAACTTCTTCCGGGAAGTTCATTTTTGTTAATGACGATCAAAACAAATCAGCTGTTGTTTCGTGTGATGTTTTCATTGCTGACCGAGTTAATAACAAAACATTGAAAGCTCTTTTAAGTTCACAAGAAATTATTTATTTCAAAAATATCTCTGATCACAAAATTTTGGCTAAGTCGTTCGATGCTTTCGCTTTGATGATTGTTGAAGTAATTTGATGAGGAGAGTGTGAAAGTTTCGTCGAAATTTCTTTTAAGTTGAAACTTAAAACGTAAATGCTCAGTAATTTGGTTGAGAGTTTCATGATCGTGATCCGGAATAACACTTAGCGATGAACTTTTATCGTTGATCAACTCGCAATACAAAAGTTTCTCGAAATTCTTCAAATTGTTTAGAATTATTTCAATTTCCTTGTTTGTCGTTGCTTGCATTCCATGAACTCCGATATCTCTGATGACAAGTCGTTCAATGTTTGGACAATCTTCAGCTAACTTCTCCCAGAAAAAGCTCAAGTTCGTTGGATTGTGATAAACCAAATCGAGTTCTTTCAGTGATGAACTTTTTGCCATCAACATACTTCGAGTTATAAAATTCTTTGACTCAAGTTTTCGGAGCTTTGGTAGATCTTCAAGTATTCCATGAATGGGAAAGTTTAGTTGATCGATTGTAAGTACTTCGAGGTTTGGAAAAATCTTCATGATGGCAGCAAATAGCAAAGGATCTTCAATTTCCACGCTCGTCTGGAACTCAGTAACATTCGGCATTGAATAATTTTTTATCTCCAAAGCTCTTGCCTCATTAATAATGTCACTCGCAAAGAAACTAATCTTTTTTAGATTTTTGAAGTTCTTAAAGACAAGTCGATAGTAGTGAAAGTCTATGTTGACACCATTCAAAGCCAACTCTTCTAGACTCTCCGATTGACTCAAAAGAAAATCGGAAAATGATTTGTCGTATTCGGTTTCAGAGCTGATGATCAGAGATTTCAATTTGAGGTCTTTTCTGTTCATCAGTTCTGAAGTGAAGATTGCGTGGTGAGCAATTGGATTGTTGCCATAAACACAAACATCGATTTTACTCAAGTTCTTCTGCAAAGTCAAGAAATCTCCGATAGTAGTTGATGGTTCAACGAAACAGCTGTCGATGAGGAATGATTCAACGTTCCTGCAATTCCTCAAGTCTTCGAGTAATGCCTCCACGATTTCCTCACTTGCATCGATGCTGATACTTTTCAATTTATCCAAGTTGAGCTCAACATTATCACATCTTTCAGAAATTGTCCAGTTTCTGTCGTGATGGATTAAAACATCTAAGCTTTCAACATTTGGTGTTAAACTTAAGATTTCGTTGACGGTATTTTTGTAAAATGGCAAGCAATACTTGAAGTGCACTGATCGAACAAACTCTCCGTTCTTTTCAATGAAAGGAATCTTCTCTCGCCATGTGTCACTATAAATAATCAAAGGAATTTTCCTCATCAGCTCCGGTGAAGAGATTATCAACTCTTTCAACTCTTTATTCACTGACAGGAGATTTTTTAATTCCAGAGGCTCACACTGATTTAGTATTAAACTCCAAATGCTCGCAGAAAACATTTTTGCTAAAGAAATTTACGAGAAAAACAATTTTTCTCAGCTGATTGTAAAAGCTTTGAGAATAACATTTAACCGGTTCGTTGTTGCACGAGCATTGATCTTTTTCTTTTCAATGTTTTCATTCATGGTCAACTCTTATTTCGTCTTATCAGAACTTTTCTATTATTCAGGTATTTCAGAGATAACAAAGACTGAAGATGACCATTAAATGGACATTTAGAAAATATATTTAAATGGTCAACATGAACAATTGTGCAAATCTCATGCGGTTTCATGTCCAAGTTTCTAGTAATTGAGTTTAGAAAACATTTTGTCTTTTAACAAAAGCTCTTGAAAAAAACATTTGAAAGCGATTTGCATTGTTGAGATTGTTCGCTAATTTCTCTGAAATATTTTTGAGACAATTCGTCACTGATCTGGAAAATCGTAATTCAATAAAACCTACAAACTTTTATTAAATATTTGCAAACTTTCTGTCATTAATAACTCAACGACAAAGCAATCGATTCATTTGTCGCAATCAATGCGATTGCCTTTCCCTTGTTGTCGTTAATTTCTCTACAAATGATTGTCGAATGATCCGCAAATAAAGTTTTCTTTAGATTTCGCAGAAAAATCGTCGCTTTTCTCATCATCAGGTCAGAAGTCTTCGATGGGATCCATGGGAAACCACCTGATATCTTTCTCTCTCGAACGTCTTGGAGATTCGATTCAGTTGTTGAAATGGAACAAAAAGTAAAACTGATACTTTTATCATTTCTTTTGTGGAGTTTTTGCAGCCACTGGTGATCGCTGGTTCCATCCACACAATCTACGTCTCGGATCTTCTTCGAGTGTTGTTCTTTGTACCTTTCCCTATGAAAAATCACTTTGACAGGCCTGAGAAAACGGCAACTTTGCGAACGAGAATTGGACAACTTTTTAAGAAACACACAAATGGTTTTAATGTTTTATTGTTCATTGCACAAAGGTCGAGAAACATTTCTCCGATGAAAGAAAGGACTCAGAAGAAGTCAGGTTCAATTGTTGGTAATTTGGCGACATAATGGAGCATTTAACTTAGGTTTGCTCCTCGAGTCATTGTCGAGCGGCACATAATTGGCCTCTGCACGATTAGAATTCACGTTCGACACACTCTAAGCCGTCGTCTTTGTGTCGAAGGAGTTTTAAAATTTAAAAGGGCTTCGAAACGCTATAAAGACCTCACACTCTCGTTTATTGATGTTCCTAATCAATCGAATGATTATCATTTGACGAGGTGCGTTCGATTTATCGCCTCAACGCTGAAAACTTTGATCACGAAGTCTTTGTTGATTACAATGAAATATTGAGCCGATCGACCTGTTTGATTAATTTCGATTCTCGTTCGAGAAAACAATTTTTCTTAGAAAAATATTTCGTAACAAACGAAACGCAAAATCATTTTTGTTTTCTTTATTCACTAAGAAAAATTCCTTCCCGAACCTTTTTTAAGGATCGTCGACTTTGATTTCTCAGAAATTTTGGCACAGAAAGGAATTTTTTCAAGGCAGGAACTTTCTCATGATCGTCTCTTGATTGCCCTTAAGTTTTCCGTCTGCCGATGAAATTGAAATGATACGAAGTTCCTTCGATCACTGATAAGAAGTCGAAATTCGAAGGTAATTAAGTCATAAACTATTGATTCTCGCCGTTCTCCGACGTCTGCGTGTTAAAATTTCCATCGAATTCTGTTAAATTTATTGTGCAAACACTTTGAGACTTCCCTCTAGTCTCGAGGAAAATCAATAAAACTCTCGTCGAAAAATGGGTTCGACAGGTAGAATGTTTCCCGTTCGTTAATCGCGCGCCAAAACTTCTCTGCTCTTCTTTTGTTGTTTGTCTAATAAACATCCAGCGATAAAATTCTGTGAAGGTTTCGTTGTCCTTTGCGGGTAAAAAGGATCCGCTAAAGGGAAGAGCCGAAGCGTTAACGGGACCGCCGTCTAATTTTTCATTTCCATTGTTGATTCAAGATCGAATTTTATTGTTGACCATGCTTTTGTGATTCGAGAGATCGAAGCGAATCCACGGTTGATTCCTTTTTTTGTTCCCTTTTTGCACCTTCTCAGAGAATCCTTCATTAATTTTGATGATGGGAACGTAAACGACTCCCGAGGAATTTTTATTTCATCTCAAGAATGTGATGAATGAAGTTGAAGGATTCGTCTTGAAGTGGGTGGATGTTGTGACACTTAAGAGACATTTTTATGAAGCAATTTCATTCTCAACGGCCGTAAACTGTCGACGGCAGCACATCAACAAAACGACTTGATCGAATCTCTTTAAAAAGTGAAAACTTAAGTTTCTTCTTCTCCAATTTCTCTTCATCTCGCTTCTCACGATTCGTGGCTCTTAGACAACTAAGCTCGACAGTCGCAAAAACTCTGAAACGTATACAGTGATTAATCGATTACTTTTGGTGGTAAGAACGCTCGCTAAAAGCAAATAAAACACTCGTCGGCTTGTTTGCTGCTCGTTCTCTTCGCACTATTTGTTATCAAATTTCCCTTTTCGAGCTTTTTGCAGACGGCGATCGTCGTGTCGATAATTTATCGCCCAGAGTTGTTTGTTCGGTTGTTTCTTCATCGCCGTGTCTCGAAATATATTTTTTCTTCATTCTTAAGGAAACTAAAGAATTTTTGCTGTGAGAGCAAAGTTGAAAATCCTTTCGAACAGGATTCAAATAAATTATCGCAGCTCATTAAGTTTCTTTCACATTCAACCAGCGGACAAACAAAAAATCGTGATTCATCCTGTTACGCAACACAAGTAGAAGTTGCTGCTTCATGAGAATTGTTTCAAATATTTTAATATTCACAATGTGACTTGAAATTCCATTAACAAAATTTTTTGTGTGCGACTCTTCGACTCAAATTTAAAGTTGTTTGTGAGTTGTGAATGAATCGCGCGACAGAAAGGAAATTCCAAATGTCTCGAAAAGAATTTCTTCAAACTCATTAATGAAGGAAGGTCAAGGCCTCAGTTGGTTTAGTTTTCTCTAGAACGAATTAAAGAGTTGGATCACTGAAAGATGATCTAAGTCATACGTCAAACTCAAAAAAATTAATTCTTCTATTATGTAGCGATGTTTTGAATTTGTTTTTCTTCTTTCTCTTCTTTCGGATGAATCTAAATCTCTTCAGATAATTCCTTGAGCTTGCTTATTATTTGAGATTCTCATTCGTTCCACTGACACTTCAAATGAACCATTTTATAAGAAATTCTCGTAAGAGCTAGCGCGAGGCTGGCAATTTGTCTAATGCTGGACCAAGTGATGAATTGGCCCATTCTCCTTCGCTAACGACTTCTCGGCGCTTTTCTTGAATCTTTTTTCCAATGAACTAATGATGAGAAGTCAACATGAATGAAATTTAAATTGCACGATAATATTTTGTGGATCATAATCCACTCGATCAACGAAACCATCAAATAAATCGCAAAATAACGAGTTTGAAGTGAGCGTTTCGAAAGAACACAAAAGAGATTTCTTCGAATGATCTTAAGAGACGGCGAATGGGAAGATCTATAATCGATGAGAACTCCGAGACTGCCAATCATTCGCGTACGAAGAGAACTCATGTCAAACCTAGACGATCGAGCCTAAAAATAAAGACTGATCTCATTCTGAAGTCTCAACTCTCCAAACTCGAAAATATCCAAAACAAGTTATTGATTTTCACGCAGAACAATTGCGTAATTACGATGATTACCTTCTTGTTCAATGTGTGAGCGCTCGCTCGAGCTCCAAGAGCTTAAATTTTCTCACGTACTTGAGGCCGCTTTCATCTCATTGTTTCGCAATCTCGAGAGCCATCAGGAGACTTGTCGATGAAAGGAAGTTGGGAATATTTTAGCAACATTCTCGTTTCTTTTTTTGCTCTTTGTGTTTATAAGCTTTATTGATTTATAGCTCGACTTTGTTGGCGAGAATAGAAGAATTTAATAAAGAAATCAGGAATTGGGTGAAAACTGACAAGACCACTCGGTCGTTAAAAAGTCAAAGACGTTTGAAGCGAATCAGGTTCTAACTAAATGTTTCAACAAAACGATCGTTATCAAAGCCTTTTGTCGCCTTCTTCCCTTCATTCATCAATTGCTTGTTTCTCGCAATTAGATTCACTTGCACAATTTCTGTCTCGGAACTGGAACAACAAGTGAATTTCTCTGGAGGCTTTGCATGTGTTGCGCAAATTCCTTCGCAATCAGTCAACAAGAAGAGTCTCGAGACTCGTTTGAAACTTGATTGTTGGGTTTCTCATATGTTTTTTGTGAATCTCAGAGACTGTTCTCCATCAGATGTTCCACGTATCGTTTTCATTGAAGAACCAGCAATCAGCGGCGCTTCTTCCTAATTACTAAGATCAACTCGAGAGATTTTTCTAATCATTCTCGGTAATCTGCGTACGCAATTTTCTGATTTAATTCCATGCAAATTGCCACAAGATTCACTTTCAACGGCAGCAAAAAAATTCCAGGACTGCAAAGAAGAATCTAGCGATGTGTGGGTCTTGGCGAGTGACTTCAAAGCCGAGAATTTCTTCTTCATAGCTTAGCGATTTGCTTTCGGTTTCGCGCCAAAATCACAACCAGTTTCTCTTTCTCTTCTCATGAAATCAATCGAAATTTAAATTTTTCTGATTTTGCATCAACGTCATGGAATATTAATGATTGCATAACAATAAACGTCAAACACTTTTTTTTTGCTTGCAACGATCCTGAAATTAAATCGAGAGCGGAAAAAAATGGAACACACAACGGCTCATGAGAAAAAAGTCTCGAGAAGCATCTTCAGGGGTGAAATGACATAAATTTCACTGAAACATTTTTTTCTATTCACCGAAACAATTTTTTTTTTGTTGGTTCCCAGTCGAAATAACAAAATCCTTTCCCCATACTGCATTCCACTTAATGTCGTCAAGTGAGAATGATAATTAAGTTTTATGTTTGAATATTTACATAAGACACCGAAGGAAAGAAATCGTTGCAGGATAAGCAGCAGAAAAAACGAAGGAAACTTACATTTGAAGAAGATTTATGTTTCTCAACGACTCACGTCATCAACTTTCTTCATTTCTATTCATAAGGCTCGCGAACAATGAGCATAGCGACATGAAAATTCAAAGGCGGTTGTTTGTTTTATTAAGAAAACTCTTTTTTTTATCTCGCGATGTAAAATCGTAAAACAAATTAAAGTGATCGCGTTTTATGGACAAAAAGTGGCGTTATGATCTCTTCATGATCCAATTAAATGCGCAACGTTTAACTGAAGAAACAAATTACAGACGAGATGATAGAACAGGAGCTAACTAAAAAAAATCTTTTTTATTGCAGAGAATCGTGAATTTTATGGCGTGTTAGTTCATCTATTCAACTAACCGAATCAATTTGATTCATGACGATTAAATTATTGTTTGGTAACTGAAAGATTTCTTCTTTCGAAATTGAACAATTGACACCTCGCGTCTTCATTCTTGAAAGATGAAGATAATTTGATGTCCATTTAGCGAATTTTATTGATTAAAGTGATCAATCATTCGATTTAACAAGCAGAAGCGAAAAGGAATAAATCTTTTTTTATTTCAGTGACATTTGCATACTTTCAAAAGAAATTTGAATTTGAAAAGATTTAATGTTTCCAAAAATTTTAATTTGCTGCTATTGTAAGAATCCGTTTGATGCTTATCGACTGGAAGCGTTAAAGAATTAAAATCTTTGTAACGCCTCGTTTAAATTTCCTTATGACAATTGGCATAGATTTTATTCAACCTAAATAAATCATTTGAGGATTGCAATTTGAAAGTGAACTCAACATGACTTTCTGCAGCTCGCAGGTCAGGTCGCGATTTTCTAATAAATTTATAAAAGTCTTCTTACGTCAGTTGAATTATATCCATAGCCTTAAACCACTGTGTCGCAGGAAACTTTCTCTTGAGTGTGCAATTTCCTCTGCGGATTAATCCTTCCAAACAAATGTTCTCAAAAGGGTTAAGTTAAGAGAGACCAAAGATACTGCAAATTAAAAATATTTTTGCAGGTAAAACGCACGAATTAGTCAAGGTGCTCGAATCGAAAAGTTCTGATATCAAAAGAAAGTTCCCAACCCTAAAAGGTAAAAAGGTTTAATCAAAACTTTCTCATCACGGGAAGAACGACAGCAGCGGCCTTCGAATTCGGGAAAGAAGGACGAAAGTAGATCATTGAACCTTCTAAATTTTAATCTTTCTAAATCGTCCGAATAATTTCTCAGACTCGTTCTGAGACTCACGACTCATCTTCACGTGTGGAGACGAAAACTGGATCCGTTCTCAGCGAAAGGAGTTGGAATTTAATTCATTTTGAATCTTCCATGTCGACGATGTCAATATTTATGGAAATTTATGTAAATCACTCATCGCTTTCGTTTATCTCGAGAACCTTTTATGATTCCAACATCAACTAAACGTGATGCTCGTAATTAAAGATTAAAATGTAATTTTCATGTGACAATGAGTTTCTGGGTCATCAAGGATTTGAGATTCAGATGAATTCAAGTTTTTGTCTTTTTGATGGATCATTTTGATGGATTTCCTTCAAAGATTTTTCAGGTTTTCCCTTCTAAGATCAAGCGAGTTCAGATGCTGAGCAAACAAATCATTTTTAACTGACGAGCCTGATCAACTCTGACAAGGCAGTTGGCATCAAATTTTTATATCGACGTGGAAAGTTGTTTGAGCAAGAATCAAGACGAGATAGCTTGAAACTTGTCGAAGAAATGACGAAGAAGATTAAATTCTTAAGAATTCGCTTCAACTCAATTTAACTTCAAAATCTTCTAAAAGTTCAGTTCAATCTTCTATCGACCGATCATGCAATTTGTTGATGTTTTGATTTGCTTCTTCTTTTTCTGCCCGAAAGATGAAAACATAAAAATCATAAAAAAAAATTCCCTTCGATGTATTTTTGAGTGAGATTCTTGTCGGTTTGTGATCTTTCTATTTCCATTCATCGATCACAATTCTCATGTTTCTGTCCCATTCACGCCTTCGAAAATCTTTTTATGAATGACCGAGACGGAAGAAACTTGTTGGAATCCAATTTAAAAGGAGGCCCTAACATTCAATGTCCTTGTCTCACATTTTTCGCCATCTCAGCTGATTCTATTTAAGATCTCTCTTCTGTTGTTTGTTGTTGCTTTGAGTTTTACTTGACAAAAAAAATCTGTTTCTCTGCTGGTGTGTGCAGAATCAGATTATGATGAAGCAGCGAACATGTATGAGCAGTGAATTTGGCGGAATTCCGCGCTTTTCTTCTTCGCTCGACGACTTTTTCTTCTTCACTTGTCGGCTTATTCTTCTTCTCCGAGGATGCAAAGCGGTCAAGCCTCAAAGGGTGTGGGAATTTCATTCATTAATAAAGATTTGGTGGACGGTTAAGCCTTTAGAAAAAATCTTATATAACATTTGATTGAAAATCGTCGTCATTAACGAAAGGGCGAAACGATAAATGGTCAGACGATTAGTTTAAGGACGTGGAATCTTAAGGGAATTGTCTGAGAGAAGGAAAATTAATTTTATTTCTTTAAAGAATGAAAGAAAAGATTTTTTGTTTCTTTTTTCCTCAACATTGGATCGTCGATAACGCATACACAAGCAAGGATCGAGCGAGCCCTATTTCGAGTTCTTCTCTGGGTCTCTCGCTCACTCTCGCTCACACACATCGTCGAAGAACGAATGCAGCATAAAACTCAGAATACGATCGACAGTCTTCAGTTATTCGTGAAACAGTTCTCGAGCAGTCAACATCAGTTAACTCTCGTCGACGTCTTCGGTCAAGAAAAAATAAAACGAAAACAGAAAAAAAAGTTATAAAGTGCGTAAGACATTAGACAGCAAAGAAACAAAAATAATTAAAATGTTTGCCGACAACAGTATGGATACATTTGAGTTTGATTCGGATTTCTATGAATGCTCGAGGTAAGTTTTTGATTCATCTCTCATGCTCTCGACGAAATAAGAGTCTTGTGCACTGATTAAATTACATAAATTTTGGAGAATGCTGCGACGTTGCCAAACCTTTTAACTTTAACTAATTTAACTTTTTTTTTATTTTAACAGACTTGGTTTTGATCAATCCGAAGACGTCTCAATCTTCTCAAGCAACAGTCCTCCTTCAAGTCCACGACCCTGCCCGATCAGTCCTAGCCAGAGCGACAGTATGTGCTCACTATCAATGGAGAACGATTATGTGGACTTCAATTCTTTCATCAACAAAGACAAGAAACCTTTCTCACCGGCTCGCAAACGATTGAACATGAATGTTAACGAAAATGAAAGCCAGAGCTCACCCAAAGCGATTTTAAGCGAGCAAAATCACCTTCAAAGCATCAACGGAAACATTTTCTCTCTCGGAATAAGAATTACGTCGAGCGGCGCTTTCAAACGGTCAGAATGTTTCGACGATTCACAAAGTCCGCAGCAAAGCAAACGACACAGAAGTGAAAATCAAACGTTCGCGACATCCTCGATCTTCTCAGTTAATCAACAACCTGCACTTAGAAAAACCGTTTCGATCAAGAACGTTTTAAGATCGTCGTCGGAACTGCTGAGGAATAATCGCCTTTAACGACTGATAATCCAACACGAAGAGTGAAATGCGTGATGCAATAAAAAGCTTTAATAATTCTAAAGAAAGAGAAAGTAATTTTAAGAAAAGTTTGAGTGTTGAGTCTGAAATTATCTAAGATTGATGCAATAAAATAAAATGATTTAGATTTAAACTTCTCGTGCTACGTAAAATTTGTCAGTTAACGTCTTTTGACGGAAAATTTTCAGTGGAAAGTCATAAAAAGGAGTGGAAGTTGGTCACTTCCCCCGGTCGAAACTTATTCATAATTTACGATCTTAAACAAACCTTTCTTCTGAGTTTATCGCTTAGAAAAACAATTCGCAGTTTAAGGGCTGAGAGAAAGACTAGTCTCTCGTCTTTCTGTTTGCAGTCAATTAATCTTTTGAGGCGTTGAAGGGCGAAAAGAAACCTCTAATAAACGGTCAGTTGCTAAATCCATAAATCTCAACTGTAAATAATTCATTTTGATCCGCGAAGATGAAGACAAAAGAAAAGAAATTTGAATTTTTGACCCTTCCAACCTTTCTTTTATTATCGCTCATGTAAGTGACCAATGTCCAGTCGCGACATGAAAGACAATACCTCGACTTGATCCTGATCGCATTGAAGATTACATTCAACCGCCTCGAAAAGTATTAAACAAACAAATGACGGACATTTGACGAGGATTCTTTTCGCGCGTGTTTTGCTACTGCATCTCAATGACCCTCCGTTCATTTTCCAGTCGAAAGGAGTTGAACGAGTAGAAGGAAAATCTCTCCTCGTTAAGACGATTGTCTTGACAATCATCGGTCAGCAGCATATGGTTTCATTGAGTATCGACAGATATCTATAAATATTTCTTTGCACAAAGGAATCGAAAGCGGAAACGAAAACTTTGACTCGTGCGAAATTACATTCAAGAGAGGGTGGAAGTACAAAGGAAGAATTAAATCGGATTTCAGATATTTTCCTTAAACATTCTTCAACCAATTCCGAACAATAGAAATTGCCTTGAGTTGCAATCGACAAATCCGTTGATCATCTCCAAAACTTCCTTGTTTAGGCGACGAAGGAGCAAGTTTTAAAACCCGCGAAACAAGGAATGGTAAAGGGTTGTTGCTGATACAATCAACCACATGAGAAATTACTTGAAAATCATGAAAAGATTTGGAAAAGGAAGAAGGAAATTTAAAGGGCCGAACAAAAGATTGTTTTCTTATGGCGTTCAATTAGCCTGCACAAACGTTTTGTGATTTATTCCGAGGAGGGAAAACAGATTTCGGCGCGATTTCTGCAGATTCTCCGTCAGCTGTTTGATTTCTCCGCAAAGCAACTGGAATTAGATTCCTCAGCTGAATGCAAATTAGTCTGACGACAGGTACGAGAAGCGAGTTCGACTCGATGCTACGATAAAATTTGCATTTTCATGAACAGAGATTGATTTGCATGAAATGAGATTGAGAGAGGTTTGAGTTCTTTTTTGACGATTGAGCATCAAAAGGGGAAATGGAATTGTTTGAGCCTTTAAAAAATCTTTCTCAAGGAATCTACAAACGTCCCGACTTGTCTTTAATCACAAAAACTCATGACGAGTTAGCCGCCTCGATGAAATCTTTGTCCAGGACGAGCATAGCCTGGGAAGGGTCATAACCGGTAGAAGGGATCGTTGCCTTGCCAAAAAACAGCGAAGAAAAGAAAATTTAATGAATGTTCAGGTAATAAGAATTCGATTTGGTTTCGATTGTTCTCTCCGATCGTCGAAGTCTTCTTATTGCCAAACTTGAAGTTGGCAATGATTAAAAGCTGCATCGAATCCTTCGAGACATCCTCAAGCAAAGACAAATGCGATATCAAAAAGGAAACTATTCATAAATTACCGTAAGAGTCATACTAACGCATTCGTGCATCTGCTGCTTGATTTTATTTTTATCCCCGAGATCGTTGAACACTTCGAGCAGGGGTTCCCAATCTCTTTCACTCTCCCGGCTCGTTGCAATACTAAGATTCATCGTGTTATAAGAAAAGAAAAGGAAAACACGATAAATCTGCAAAAGAAACTTCTGTGTCAGTCTGAGCTATCAAACGAAGAATTCCTTTTTGAGATTTTCGAAAGGGAAACTCTGTTGTAAGGAAAACTGCCGTTGCGAGTAATCCCGATGCAGTGTGATATAAATAACTTCAACGAGGGTAAAAGTTTTAATTGATCAAACGAGAAAATTTCTGAGAAACTTTGGATTTGGTTTAAGGAACGATCGAAGAGCTGAGGACGACTGCGAAGGATTTATTTTTATAATTAAATCGCCCCCTTCGCGAGTTAAAAAGATCTTCCCTTTGATCGTTAACAGGATGACTAATGGAATTCGAGTTCAAATCTCTCGAAGAATCCTTTTCAATCCTTTTTTCCCGTCGACCAAATAATTAAATTAATGGAAAGTCGATTAGATTTTTAGTCATCGACGACGTGATGCATTAAGCGTGTCTCGTTAAAATCTTTTTCTCTCTCTCATCCTTTGGTCGGGACATTTTGACTTCTACCGAAGAAGCGAATAACTAAAAGAACATTCCGATGACACGAAATCGAAGACGTTAATGGAATGTTTCAATATTTTTATTGTCGATGACACGTCGAACAACTTTTAAAACATTTTCTGGAACAACAAAATGTTTCCCTTTGAAGAAGAAATCACGTCGACTTCGCGCTTCACAAAGTGATTCATGTTGACGGTTGGTGTTGTTTTCTTGAGGGTTCTCAATGCAACTTCCCTTTCCAAGCGTCGAGGGTAAAACGACTTTCCCTGAATCTTAAAACTGAAATGAATCTTCAATGTGCAAGCGAAAAATTCATTTTGGCAAAAATCCGAGAATCAAAATATTTTCTCATCCAGCTAAAATGTTTCTCTTCGTGGAACTTGAGTATTTTCAATTTTTTTTTTATCAAAACAAATAAACGACATATGGACGATTTGACACAATTTCAGCTTCTCTCCCTCTGCGACGACGTTGCCCACACACAACTCATTTCGACGGTTTTTGTGTAACTCAATACTTTCGTCGCTTAATTGATAGTTTCACAAATTAGTTTGCTGCAAACAAATCCAACAATAAATGTCGTGATCGCCTGATGTGAAGCGTTGCAGCTTGAAGGCTGACAGAATTGTTTTTAATTAAACAATTTGCGAGATAAAATTTGAAAACGAGAAGAGTCATGTGTTGTTTACCCGGCAACGGAAGGATTGCGAAAGAAAGAAATGTTTGTCATTTGGTTTTGTTCAGTCAACGAGATGATTGAGAAGAAGATTCAGTTTCATTCTATTGAAGTAACCAAAGGAGATAACAAAACCAAATTCAATCGCATTCCTCTTATCAAGGATTAAGTTACTCAAGCGCCAAAGCAGAAAAGAATTCCATCTCACATATTGATCTCAGACGAATCTCGTTACGGTTTAACTAAGACCGATCGATAAGTTTCATCTTCGTCTTTTGTCTAAGTTTCTTCAGAAATTGTAAGAAAACAAAGAGGATTTCTCTCGAATGTTTTCTCAAGCAATTACATATTTAAAAGGATCCTTAGAGTTTCTAAAAGATTCTTTGTACGACCTCCCATCGGTCAGAACTTTCGTGGTGACTTGCAGAAGATGAGAAGGAGACGAAGGCATTAACTTTTCTTTAAAAAAACACATTCTTGAAAATTGTAATTAGGATTCAGAAAATCGATATTTGAAGAGCTCTCGAGACCAAGATTGATTACAAGTTAACATTTTCTTATGAACTTGTTATCGATCAAATTTTTGCTCGAATTCTGCAATTGTTCGTTTGCTCTTTTGAAGACTTCAAGGAACAAGTGTCGATTCCTATTGCTTTAGCGCCAGTGAAGCCATTATCAGACTTGTTCGTCTCGTACCTGCTGATCGACTTTTGTTTTGCGCATAAATCATCGAAGAGAACGATAACAAACTGAGAAGGCAATAAAACATTTGCATGAACCTTCGGTTGGAGAAAGTGACAATTCTTCGACCTAGACTTTAATGACTTTGACAGTTCTCGTTAGCTCGTCAAGTGTGGAACTAATAATCTTCGTGTCAGACTTTCTCAGGCTTTTCTTAAGCAAATATTTCACTCTAAACATGACGTAACAAGTGCTTTTTGACATTTCTCGGTCTCTTATTTCTCTTGAAATTTTGCGGCATTTGCAAAAATAAAAAATTAAGGTCGAATGACTTTCTAAGGATTACTAATGGACCTGACGACCGTTAAATTATTAATAGCTCGAAATGGTCTGAGGGTTTTTTAAAATTCCTCTACCAACTCCTCCGAGATCATCTGACATCGACTACCTAAGAAAATATTGCACAAAACATATGACTCGATGGGCTGGCAGCGACGTCCTTTTAAATCTCCAGAGACTGATCAAATTTCAGTAAAGATCGTTCACTTGTCGTGATACTCGCCGCGCCAAAAATGAGGGTTGCGATCCATTTGTCAAATGGAATGGTTTTTTTAAGAAGAAATCGTTGCAGATTCCCGGATGTTATGCTTTTAAGACGGTCGAAGGGAAGGTCGAGAAGGCATGTCACAAGAATAAATTAAAATCTCTTTGAATGTTCAAGAACAAGAAAGTCTTGTGACCGTCTTAACATATTCAACTTCTTCTTTAATGCAAACAGTCCCTCGAGCGTCTCAAGAAGTCACTTATGCAAAATAATTGACTGTCATACGACAAACGGCATTAGAACTTCAAATGTTTTTTAAAACCCGAAGCGATTTGGGCGCGAAATGAAGAAACACGAACAGATTGGCGGAAGCGAGAGAACCGTAAATCAGGCTCTAGGGATATCAGAAAAGGCAAAAATCCCTTTGAAAATCACTGCATCTCCTTCGCACTCTAATAGGTCAGGTGTCTGGTTTCTAATTTGATTCTGTTTTGGCACAAGCCAGAAAACAATAAATTGCCTGCACCCGCAACAGAAAGGACCTGCTACCAGTCTCGAGATTTTTTACCTGACGCTTTTGTGGAAGGAGATTCCCGTTGTTGTGCAAAGGCGAAGGTGGATGAGAGAGGAGAACATCGTTCCGACAAATTTTCAAGAAATAATTTAAAATTTCGACTTTCCCGAATTGAAATCGAACGTGCTGAACCTCGGAAATTGTTTTAAAAATATTTTGAAACGTGATTTGCTTAAGAAAGTGTCGAGTTACTAAAAAACGCGCGAAAATAGAACAAAACATTGAAAGTCTTAAAAAATTCTTCAATTTACACAACAATTGAGCAACTGAAACTTCTTCATCTGGTCGGCACATGTGTCTAACTGTTCAGTCATTTACTAACTTTTCCTAAGCCAATACGGAATTCAAAAAGTCGCCACTTCCTTCCTACATCGATCGATCGATTCAATTGCTTTCATCGGCGAGTAAAGACTTTAACAACATCGTCGACGCTCTGGAGCATAAACCTTCATGTACGTTTTGTTCTCTATGTTCCATAAAACCTTTAAAGGCTCCACAAGAGATCAAACAAAACCTGTTTCTCTCATCTGAGGTTGAATGTAAAGAAAATGAACATCAAGCAACAAACGAAGAACCTTTTTCTCCTTCTCGAGTTGCCCGATTGTTTAACGAGCATAAAATACCTTCATGAATCTTTTTTTTCCTCTCGCTGATATGTTAATGGAAGACTCGCTCGTTCAAGCGAGCAATCTGAAAGGGTTTCAGGAATGTTTTTATGGTTTCGTGATGAGCATTGATTGTATAAGTTTTTATTGAGATGCGGGAGGATTGTTCTTTGGTCAAAGACGTTCGAACGATCGTTAAATTTATTGCGAAGAAACGTTTTGTGATGTCGAGCCCTTTACATTCATTAGCATAAAAAGTTTAAACGAAACAGATTTTCCTGATAGACTTTTCAGTAGTTTGTGGTTTTGTCTGAAGACTTTGCTTCAAATTGAATTGATTTTGCGGTTGATTCTTTGACACTTGGAGAATAGAAGATTATTTGAAAACAATTTTTATTTACTTTCGTCTAACAAAAATTAACCACAGATAATCCATCAACGAAGTTTTATTTCTTTTGAGTCGCTAGACTCGTGCTGTTGCCACTTTTAATGCAAAGCACTCGCAATAACTATTTTTTAACAGACTAGAAGTTCATTTAGAAACGTTCTTCCAACGAACAAAGTTTACGAACTGTGACAATTTTATGTTAATGTGCTCACTGCCGGAGTTTCTTTTTTTATGATCGCGCTTAGATGTCAACTCGAGTTGAAGTGGCACAGATGCGTTTTCTTATGATTGTCGTGTTTGTGCGTGAAGAGTTTATTCACCCCTACGCTTCATTCAATTTATGCTCTCTTATGAAACGGAATTTCTTTTATGCTTTCGTTCTTTCTTTGAGCGATGCGTTGAGTGCGCCGCAAGTATTAATCAAACGAAAATTTTAAATTGCACCGGAGAATTCTTTGAGAGAATCATCGATTACAATTCGAACTCGTTAGTTTGCGATTTCATGTTGACTGTTTAATTAATGATCGAGAGGAGCGCTCCATTAACAAGGAATCGTCTTCGAACGATTTTATTTATTGACTGCGATCAGAAATCAAATTGTTTCATAATCTGTCGACTCATGTTTTGAAACCAATCCGATGACCGAAGATTCATCGATCAATTTCTGAATCTCCAAGGGTGAACCACCAAGAAACAAACTCCTCGCGATTAAAAACTCTTCTCATCGTCAGATGCATCGCGACGTGAAGTTTCATTTTGATTGAATCACTTTCATCTGCTTGCGTTTGAAGGAAATATTTCAGATCGGAATCGATTTTCTAAAACATCCCGCGATGACTTTTTCAATAAACAAATAATTGCGCAATGTTGGATGAATTGATTATTTATTCGAAACTACTCAGCGAAAATCAGCAGAGAATTCTTTTGATGCTGAGGCTCAAATCAAGCGGAAAATTTTTGATTGTCGCTCGATTTTAGAAAAAGTTTCTTGCTGGTTCATGTGAAATTCCTGAGATGGCCTTGCGCTCTTTAAATTCATTTCCTTATCTCAACTAATCGCCCGCTCGTGCTCTTCCTTTCAACAACCGTTTCAAGAGTCAGCTTTGGAGCAAACAACATTAGACACGATCATTTCAATTTTACGTTTACTTATGTCGAGCATGGAACCATATGCTGCTTAATCATTCACTGAAACATTCAGTTCAACCCCTCGAACATAAAAGTCCTTGCGCGATCGACGAATAAATTATTCGCTCTCCCGGTTCGACGGCCTCGCTGCAGTTTCCGAATGAATTGTTTTCTTATCTCACCTGGAAATTAGTTTTTTCTTTCAACTTTTTTTCCAGAACGTTGGTTTGAATTAATATTTTGCTCGCAAGGAATCGAAATCAAAGTCAAAAGCTGAACTCGATAGTTTGATCATTGACTGGTCGTTAACTTCCGTTTACTCAATGGAAAGTAAATAAATTAAAACAATTCGTGTCAAATTATTCCAACGACAGGTTGCAGGACATTTAAAAGCCACTGGAGCAGCGAGGTCTTTACTGGAAATCGCTCAAGTGTGGAGACCAACAACATTTCCACAAGAGAAGGCAGCGAGTTGACGGAGCGTTGAAAAGTGAATGAATTTGGCGCGAGATAAGCGCAGATCCTACCTGCTCGTGCTATTACCTGTTCCTTCCAATTCTTTAAAGATAAAAATCATGAAATTCAAAGATCGCCGAGGAAATTTAGAAAAAGGATTTGCACAAACGAAAAAAAACTTTAAAATTTAAAAGGCAAGAGACATTATGATTGACAAGCCTTTCTTCCATAATTTCAAAGAAACTCTCGTGACGAGAAAAAGACAACAAAACATTTAAATATTTTCTCTCATCCTTTGTACTTCGTAATCAACACCAAGACGAGGATCTTTTTTTTCCTTTGGCATGAAGAGAAGAGGAAACCTCAGAGTGTCGAATTTAATTATTTTGGCGATTCATTTACAACAACCGCAAGATCATTAATATTAATTACACACAAAATCATGCAAAGTAATCTCTGCTCGAGCAAAAAATAATTCCGACACAATGCGTTTGTTATTTTGCGCCAAAGTCCCGAAACACAATTCGTTTGCACATTTTTTTTTCGGCTCGAGAATGTGCATTCATATGTAAAACGAAAAGGATTCTTTCGTCACAAAACATTTTCATAATGAGCCTTTGTTGATTTTTTATAAAGTCGAAGCGGCAAAGAAAATTAAAAACTTTTTTTTCCGTCACAAGAAATTTGAATTGAAAGATTTTTTTGCTGATTTGCATGATTCCGGTTTGTGATTTTGTTGTGATAAGGAAAAATATTAGATTTCTTCCGAAATTCGTTGGAAAAGTCCACTCAACCTTTTTCGTTATTGATTTCATCTTGAAGCTCACTCGAAACTCATTCACTTGAAATGTGTTTGTTAGTTTTATTCCGCTTCAAAGGTGATTGGAAATTATTTATGCAGATTGAATTCTCGATGGATACTTCAGCTTCAATCAGCCAGCGATCTCATATTTAGCAACAGAAACAGTTGGACGTCAGAAATGTTTTATGAGCGGCAAGGAAGTTGATGTCGTTGATTGGGTTTTGTTTGGTTTACGAGGAGTTTGCTTTTATGATATTTTCAAAATATCACTTCGATTCCAAGAAGATTTTGCCTTTTAAAAATCTTTCCATTCTCCAATTTGGCAGAAAGTTGCTCTTGTGTAAATCCTCGACTCATTTCTCTTGGTGATTGAATCTTTGTCGGCAGCAAACAAACTTCATTTCAAAAGAAAGCAAATTGTAAAGTGCAATAAACTTCGGTCATTGCTTTTGACCCAAATTTGAGAATTTTTATTGGTGATCATTGGAAGGCATGAGAAAAATATTTGCTCGAGCCCAAGTTTCCATTATTAATAAAATGATTCTAAAGTTAGCACAACAGACTTTTCGAGAATTGCATAATTTATTGCCCACAATAATTGTTTTCCTTTGAAAGGTAAAGTGATAACGACTTGTTCTTGTAATTGTTCAACTCATTTTTAACATCGAAAAAGTTGTCATTTGAGTTGTTAACAGAATGTAATTGCGAAATTCCTTTATCTGTATATTTTACAATAAAAAAAAACTTTGAGAGAGCTTTCAATTGATATCAGCTAAACTGATAAGAACGTTCAGAAAGTGATAAGTGAAGAGAGTTGCGTAGTATAAAATTAGACATCGATGAGTAAACAAGATGCAAGAAAAGCAAAAGTTAGTCAACGATTCTTGTAAATCTTTTGAAGTTAGACCGCGAGGGATTCTCGAATGGGTTGATTACTACCAAAAGAATAAGCCACAGACGAACGCTCTCGCTGCTGGACTCATGGTTGTGATTTATGGTGGACAGCAATTGGTGAAATTGAAATTTGAAATTCAAGTTTTAGAAAACACATTTTAGTTTGAATTAGGGCTGGGGAATCTTTAATAATCACATGCAAGCTCAGCCTTGGGCTGGAGGATATGAAGACGAGGGCACAGTCTTCTGGGCTATCATCGTATGGTTCATTGCTGCTATCGTTGGATTCTTTATCGCTGCACTCGTCGTCAACAAATTCTCAAAAATTTCTATTTATGTAAGTTTTGAATTCTCTGAAGAAACAAAAATTTGTTTTTAAAATTTCTTTAGGTGATCGCGAGTATTTTGTCAGGAATAAGTGCTGTGCTCTTCGTAATCTCTCCAGAAAGTATTTATTACATTTTCCCAGCGCGAATCATTGCGGGCTTAGCACATGGCATCGTTTATCCAACGATTTTGATTCATGCTTCAGAAGTTTCAGTTCGGAGATTACGAGGAATGGTCGTCGCGACAATTCATCTTTGTCTCTTCGTTGGAGTCTTTTCAACATCTTCGAGTCTTTTGAGAGTTTATAAAACGAGATCATATGAAGTCGACCCCACAAGAACAATTGGAATCAACGGATTAGTTTACATTGCAACAGGTCTCGTGTTGGCAACTTTCTTCAATCGAGAGTCGCCAGTTTTTCTCATCAGAAAGTATCGCGATCAAGAAGCAATGAACATATTGATTCGCCTTCGTTCAGAGTCTCATGAAACTGCGAGCATTCGAAATGATTTTGAAGACTTAAAATTGATGGTCAGTGAGGACTCTAAAAGTAACGTTAACATCTTCGTTCGAAGAAATCTTTGGCCTTTGCTTGTTGTGCTTACAATGAAAGTAATTTTCGTGGCAACGTTCAACTTGCCTTTGAATCTCTTTTGGCTTGAAGCAGCAGAGTCAGAGTTCTACGATGGAATCAATGATCCCTCAGGCATGATCTTGTCAGGAACGAGGTGGATTGTTATTTTAGCGACAATGTTTTTGATCGACCTCAATCGAATCAAAATCTACATGACATCGTCGTTCGTTTCCGGAATCACTCTTGTTTTGCTGTTTAAATCACTCGATTTATCAGGTTTTGACGAATCGAAAAGAATCACAATTTTAGCTATAGCATTTCAAGCGTTCAGTGGATTAGCGGTTGGATTGTTGGCTGATATTTACTCAACAGAAGCATTCGACACTAAGAAGAAACCTTTGTCCATAGCTTTCACATCCTCAATTGAATTTCTTCTCCAAATTTATATGATCACCTCATTCTTCTACATTGAGAATCAACTTGCGTTACTACTAATTTATTCAGCAGCTGCTCTAGTTCTTGGAGGAGTTCTCATCTGGAAAGTCCCTGACACGAGTAAAATGAGTTTGCGCAACGCAAGGAACAAATTTTAGTTTAAATCTTTAATACTTCTTTCTGCGATGTATTGACACTAATTTTAATTTCTATAAGAGCGGAGTAAATAAATTTAATAAGGTTCGATAGATTAATGGACTGTTTAATGTATGGGTGATGAGAGGCGAGACAGCTGAACTGGATTTCTGTTATTCGCTTCAGTGCGACACTCAAGTATTTCGTCCACTTGACGTTTAAGCTGATCTTGCAATGCTAACAGCTCACGAGTACGCTGATAAATCGGATCTTGAGTACGCATCGATGGATTCCATCGACAGTAAAGTCCTTTCCACAATCGAATGTGTCTCATGCTCGCAACTGGTTTCTAAAAAGTAAATAAAGAATTAGAAACGTTATGAATGAATTTCTTCTCAGATTTCTTACCAAAACTGTTTGGACAGTGTTGCCAAGTCCACCGTAAAGTGGATTTCTATATTGTTCTGGCGAAGAATTGATCCAAGACCACAAAGAGTTTGTCGTCTTCTTTAAATCATCTTGAACTCTCTCACGTTCAGTGTTCTTAAGGAATGTTCCGAAGCGACATGAATACAAATGATCCAAAATAGTGATCAGGAAATGCTCGTTGAATTCCATTGCGTGTGGCATTTGTCGGCTTATCTGCCAAACGCAATCGATGAACTGCAAGAAGACTGGAGAACGATCAGCGTCGGAATGGTTGATGTCGCCATGACCAACACGTTGCTGAAATTTGTGACCAAAGCTAAGCCATTCTTTCTCAACAAGAACCTCAAATCCTTTCAAAGTTCTGTAGTACGGATCAAGGAGTAACATTGCCAAGGCTGTGAGTTGCGCAGTTCGATCCCATCCATCGCTGCAATGGACGACGACAGAATTCTTCATGTTTTCTATGCGATCGACGATTCTAATAGCACCAGCGAGCACACACTTGATGTGCTTTAGCCACATTGTGTTGTCAACTGCTGAAAGCCATTTTTGGTCATCAGTTGCTGGGAAGCAAATCTCCTTTAGCTTGCGAAGACTCTCACGCATTACGTGAATGTTGTGAATGTCCAAGAAGATAACTTCAACATTCTGATATGCGTCTTCAGATTCGTATCCACCACCTTTGGCTTTGTTTGCAATAGCGTTTGCACTTGGCCGAGCGTCCATGATCGACAGTTTATCCGATTGAGGATTTGCTTCCATAATCGCGTTGATATAACTTTCGTCCTCTGCAGATTTCTTTCCACTGACTCCACAAAGCGGTTGAGAACAACGAGTGATTGTTGCGAGTGACGTTGGATGAATCCAAGACAGAACCGGAAGACGATTTCTCGAACGGAAATTAGCGACAGCTCTCAAGTCATCATCAGAAATTGATCGAGGCACTGCTAGAACAGCTGGATAGCTATCGCAAAGCTCATATTTTTGATTGATTTTGGTGATTCGCCACTCGATGTTAGAGTTTGCACCCTGAAAGTTGAGATCGTTATCAGCTTAAACTTTTGCTATCAGTTTTCTCATTACTCACCAGATTCATTCTCCTAAACTCTGCGATAGGCTCATAGACATTCCATCCATCTTCCGTCATCTTTTCATTATAATAGAAGGCGAAAAGCTGCTCATTGTGAGCGAGAGGAAAAGCGAAGTTCTGAAGTTTACTGAAAACAGTTCGACGGGAATGATTTTCTTGTTTGTGAGCAAATCGAAGGTTTCTCATGTCTTTGCATAGAATGTCGATGCCATACGAGTTTTCTCCTCGAGAACTTGCTCCACCAACTTTT
The DNA here is from genome assembly GCA_033063855.1 of Smittia aterrima. Taxonomy (NCBI): domain Eukaryota; kingdom Metazoa; phylum Arthropoda; class Insecta; order Diptera; family Chironomidae; genus Smittia; species Smittia aterrima. Next base: position 24,852,393 of record CP093829.1, on the reverse strand, counting down.
TCAATTCGAGAGACAACACCCAAAGGCACATCCAATTGTTGAACAGGATCTTTCTCGTGAATTGGATTGGATTTGAAGTGAAGACGATAGTTCGTGATAGTAAGAGTCCCACGCTGTGGACCGTAGTAAGGACAAATGTAGCTCACTTCGTTAATATCTTGAACAGTTTCTCCACTCAACAATTGAAACGAAAGATTCGCAAGCTGAAATTAAAATTCGATGAAATTGTTTTGATCGTTTTTTCTTCGAATTAACTCACCATCGTGTCATTGTTCAGCGAATCTGATGAACTCGCCTTCTTAGAATTGAAGTCGTTATTCATATTTAAAGCTATGAGCCCTATTTAGTGTAAGAAATAGAAAAATCGATAAGAAATCACCGAAAATTTTACTTTGTTTTGATTTTAAAAAGCGAACTTGGATACCCTTCGCCAAGGGTCGTCCAGTGATGTCATTCGAAATTTAGAAAGTGACAAAACTTAGTAACGAACACCAAATTCGATAGTTTGTTATTTTCAGTGTTCCATCGATAATTTACTCTTTTAACAACTCTTTGACTCATTGGACGGTGCTTACTAACAGTTGACATGTCGTTTCTTCGAGGAAGCGCGAATTTCGTTTGGTGTACGACGTCAGTGCTCGGGTAAGTTAAAAGAAAACTTTGTTTTCAAAGCGATTTCACTTTTGTTTGAAACATGAAAATTTTCACGAATCGTAAATTGTTTTTATTACAGAAAGGGCGCGACTGGAGCAGTTTTTCAAGGCGTCAATAAGCATAATGGCGAGCCCGTGGCTGTTAAAACATTTAATCAACTTTCTCACATGCGTCCTTACGAAGTTCAAATGCGAGAGTTCGAGGTGCTTCGTAAAGTGAAGCAAGATAACATCGTCAAGCTTTTAGCCATCGAAGATGACCAAGAAGGTCGAGGCAAAGTGATCGTCATGGAACTTTGTACTGGCGGCAGTTTATTTAACATTCTGGATGATCCAGAAAACACTTACGGTCTCCCTCAAATCGAGTTTCTTCTTGTTCTCGAACATCTCACAGCTGGCATGAAACATCTACGAGACAACAATTTGGTTCACAGAGATTTAAAACCAGGAAATATCATGAAATACATCAGCGAAGAGGGAATGACAATCTACAAGTTAACAGATTTCGGGGCAGCCAGAGAACTTGAAGAAAATCAACAATTCGTTTCACTTTATGGGACAGAAGAATATCTTCATCCAGACATGTACGAACGAGCTGTCCTTAGAAAATCAGTGAACCGTTCCTTCACAGCAAACGTTGATCTTTGGAGTATTGGCGTTACTCTTTATCATGTGGCTACAGGAAACCTTCCTTTCCGACCTTACGGTGGACGCAAAAACAAAGAAACGATGCATCACATCACCACAAAGAAACTTCCAGGAATCATTGCAGGAACACAAACGACAGAGAATGGTCCAATCGAGTGGAGTCGTAATCTTCCTGATCATTGTCAATTGTCAGCTGGTCTGAAGTTGATGGTAACGCCTCTACTTGCTGGGTTACTCGAGGAGAATCAGAAGAGAATGTGGAGCTTCGAACGATTCTTCTGGGAAGTCACAAACATTCTTAATAAGAAAGTCATTCAAGTTTTTTATATGAACCGCGCATCTTCAATCGAAATATTTATGGATCCCGATGAGCCGCTATTTCATTTCAAGGAACACGTTAATCTTCAAACCGACGTGAATCCCGACAATCAACTGTTGCTGTATGAAGAGGAACATCTTGAAGAGAAAGTTGGACCGAACACAGCTGTCAGAGGCTATCCAGAGACGACCATTTTCAAACCAATCATGCTACTCAGCATTGAGAACAACAACGTTTCTCTGCCAAAAGAACTCGATCTCCCGAAATTCCCATCGTTCCCGGCCAATGTTAGCGTTGAAAACGATGCAAGTTTAGCGAAAGTTGCTTGTTCTGTTGGTCACGAATGCAAGCGTCGCGTGGAAAATTACTCAAAGATGGACTCACTGATTCAAAGCGGAATCGAACGGTTCGTTGGTCTTCTCAAAGTGACGCTTAATAAACTTTCGGACAAATCAAGAAACCTCGATGATGTCAGTGGAGTCGTTCATGAGCTTGCTGACACATTGGAGCTTTTAGCGTCAAGCAGTGAAATTTATCATGAAGAATCAAAGCAAATCAGCCAAGAACTTGCAACACTTAAAGACGATTTCGCACGAGTGTCAGAGCCAGTGCAGCAATTATTCAATCGTTTCTGTACAGAAGATCAACTCATTCGAGAATGGAAGACAAGCTCTCGTGAGATTAAAAATCCGTCGAGTAATTATTCAAACGAAAAAGCGAAGCATCTCGTCGAGCGTTTACGTGATTCATGGCAACATTTGTTAAGAGATCGTGCGACAAGATCGTTGACTTACAACGATGAGCAGTTTCACGCGTTAGAAAAGGTGAGTTAAATTAAATTAGTTTTAACAAATTATCTTACAAATATTTTGCCCTTAGATCAAGGTCGCCGAGACAGGTAAACGAGTTAAAGCTCTCTTAAACGACATAGTCAAACCAGCGATTCATCTTGAAGCAGAGTGCTTGGCTGACTGGTATAAAATGGCACAGACAATTTTCCTTCAAACACAAATTCTTGAAAAAGACCTTGTTACCTATGAAGACTCAATTTATGAACTAAAAGATCGTTTGACAAGAATCAAAGAAGAATTAAAAAGCGAAAGCGTTGATCCAAAGAAGAATGTGTCGAGCATGTTCAAGGAATCATCAATGGCAGTGCGAAAGCGTCTGGAGATCTCGAGCAATGTGAAGGTAAATTAGTTTTTATTTCTCTTCAGAGTTAGCTCTAAAACATTTAATTTTTTTATAGAACATGCTTGAATACCAAAAAGACATCAGCACAATCCTTCAAGAAAACGCAGATCTCATCAAAATGCTCCAAAATGTTAACTTCGATGACTGTAATTCAATCGAGAATAGTCACTTATAGCTTCAACTTCAAATCATGGAACAGCTCCTGCATTTGATAACAACGAAGAAAAGTGATACTTGAAAGATTAATTCATAATGAAAATGAAACTATTCGTTCATCCCTTCCTATCATCCATTTAAAGTATGAAGCACTAGCGAGAGACTTTTTATTTTGTGAGCAATGTCAAAAATAATATTTAAGCAATAAAGTTAAGAAATTCTTAAAACCTTGAATCCAAAGCTCATTCATTCATGAAAAGATCAATGAAGTGATCGGTTGTAAAATAAATTACGCACAGCGAAGACACGAACAATGATCAGACTAGATTGCTCTGGTATCACAATTTTATTTCCGTAATTTCTATCTTCTAACATAAATAAAAAACCCTTGCAAATTCTTTTTAACAATAAATATTCTAAATATTATTTTCTTAAATAAATTTTGATATGCCACTTGAGATTGATTTTTGTTTTTAGTGGCTTTGACCTGAAGTGCATTGACCCTGTCCATTAGCCTTTGAAAAGTCTTCTTCGTAGTGTGAAGTAACTAAGAAACTTGAAAAGCAATAGTTGAGCAAACATCTTGGCGAGGTTTGGATAGAAACTTTCTGTGTCCATTCCTAGTTCTTTAAGGATGACTTCTGATTTGATGTAGTGACAGTAGACTTTGCTGTCTGGGCAAACGAGATCGTCTCTACCTTTAGTTTGAATAGAAGATTAGATAAAATAATTCAATCGTTTAAAAACACTTGCCATTGTCATAAATTGCAACTACTAGACCCTCTAAGCAATACTTGTGAAAGCTTAAATTGCTCAAGTATTGCATAAAAATCGACATGTGCTTGAAAAGAGCGATAAATCCTGCGAAAACGATCATGAAACAAGTAGCAACTGCCGCGACAAAAGTCCCGTTCTGAAATAAAAAATTATCTTCGAATTAATTCTCCTAACTGTTTCATAAGAACTTACAATTGGATCAACTAAAGTTCCTAATAAAATCCCGAAGCTATCAGCCGCGATCGTTACAAGAATATAAATCATCATGACTTTGAAGTATCGACCAGGCTCTGGCGGTTGCTCAGTAATAAAATAAACAGGCGTTGCGTAAACAAGCGCGAAAATCATCTGTCGAGAATCAATCAATGAAGCATCAATGACAATTTCAAGATTAATGTCGCCTTACATGAATCGGAGTTGATGTGATGATCGTCGCAAGGTAATACGTTCGAAGCTTGTACCAATTATTGAAAATTTCCTTCTTCAATATTGATATTTCTGAGGGGAACCTCAACACTGAAGGCATCATTGTCGTATACCTGGAGAACGCAGAATATTTTGTTGAACAATCGTTTTGAGTACGAAAACAAAAATTAATCTCACCAAAGGTAAACGACATTGATCAAAAGAAAGCCGATGTTTGAAATGCTTTTGTGTGCATTGACGCCGGCGTCTCCGAAGTAAAAGCCAATCAAGATTGAAACGATGAGATGAAGGAAAAGCTTGAGATGAGTTACGGTCCAGTCGCGGAAGAGAAGAACGTTGCATCGCGATATTAGGACCCACAATCGAGTCCACTCAGTTGGCGTGATACGAATTCCGGGTTTGAGACTCATTCTCCCTGAAATGTTGTCGCTGGTTTTGGTGTAAACGCTGATTCGCTTCTCGTCTGTGTCATTTGAGATTCCATCAACATTTCCATCGGAATGGCTATCATAGTCGTCGCGAATATAAACAGTCGATGTCGATGTTCTCCATTGTTCGCTTATCGCGGCTTTTGCTAGTTGATAATTAAAGTTTCCGTACTCGCCGTTAGCAACTTCAAGGAGATAATCAGCTGCGCTGTGATACTGCGGACATTGTAGTCCAAGCGATGCGAGATAAGGCACAGTATTTGCGTTTGACCCTTGATAGATGCAGTGACCTTCAGCGAGAACATAAACGTGGTCAAACATCTCGTAAATTGAGGCCGATGGTTGATGAATCGTGCACACGATTGTCCTTCCCTGCCTCGCAAGATCGTGCAATAAACGTATCGTATATGTTGATGACGAGCTATCTAGACCACTGTCAAGGTGAGTCGGTTACATTTTGCTTCATTAGTTTCATTAGATTGAGTGTTTTAACTTACGTTGTTGGTTCATCGAGAAATAAAATCGGAGGATTATCAATTAATTCCAAAGCGATTGACAGTCGCTTTTTCTGCCCTCCAGACAAATCAGCGCATCGAGTCTCCTTAGCAAATGACAGGTGAAGTGTGTCTAAGATGTGATCAATAAGAACTTGTTTGTCGTCTTGACTCATGCATCGGCTGGAGATCTTCAAGTTCGTTGCAATCAACATCGTCTCGTTGACAGTGAAGAATGGATACAAATTGTCTTCTTGAAGAATGTATGAGCAAATCTTTTGAGCATTCTGTCCCGACTCTTTGTTCATTTCCAGAACTCCTTTGACACCTTTCGTTCTGTAAAGAAATTAATTTCAATGTTGTTAGGTCAAACGAATTCTATATTCGAATATTAATAGCGACGTTTAGCCTTTGATAATGTGCGCGAGTCAAAGTAATTAAATGATGGGAAATCTTTTTTTAATCGTCGATTCGTGTCGATCACAATTTCTGAATTTCCGTGATTTAGTGGAGTGTCTTAGTATAATGAACGGGATCCAATTATTTATTAGTTTGAGATTTTGCATTTCTTCACATTTTGCATCAATCACAATTATCGTAATGTGCGACACGTAGGAGAACACGTGTAGCGAACTTCTCTAACTGCGATCGGTTCGTTAGTCAACAATGTTATAGCAACAAGCTTGCGGTGTCGCGACTTTTGTTTGTTAAGTGATTAACGGCGAGAATAAGTTGTTGTTGATGCGGCTTTGCTATTGATGGAAATTCCTAAAAAGTTTCATTTCTACGAATTTTTTTGACATTGCGAAAGACACAAACACTTTCTCGATAGAACGTAATTGCGTTTGTTGACTCTCAACTCTCGAGAGTCTCAAAAGAATTCTTTATTTATACATTTCCACTTGAAAGTGTTGTGAATTCAAAGAATGGCAAAAAACGGTCGAACAGATTCCCAAAACAAGTTTTTCTTGTTAGGGTAGGTTAAGATTGTTTTCATATTAGCAAACTTAGATGCGATACTAACGTGAAACCGGTCAAGATGTTTAGAAGTGAAGATTTACCAGCGCCACTAGGTCCCATTATCGCAGTGAGCTCACCAGTCTTGAACTTTCCGGAAACACCTTTCAGGACTGTTTTCTTTTCTGAAATTAAAAATTTGTGTTTTAATTTTCGAAATCAACGTACAACCTTGTCGACCTTATCGAAGGAAAACTATAACATAAGCAAACGTATTCATTGCGCAATTCATGAAGTTCAAAGCCGCAGCAACTTAGTAGCTTCTTCTATGAGCTAGAAGCTCATTGAAGCGATCCGAGGAAAATCAACTTGAAATCAATGTTAACTGAACGATGAAAAATAAAAATATTGAATGACGTCACTTGAATCTTAATTTGCTTTTAAAGTTTCCGATTTTACTTTTTCTTCTTTTTTAGGAAATGTTTTTTTTTTTATCAAAATGTCTTCGAGGTTTTAAATGACGCAGATGACAACTTTCGTTTGTATATATTCGTGAACTCTATAAGGTTAATGAATGCAACTTTATTTTCGTGTTGATCGTAAACAAATTAAGAATCTTCTTCATTCGCAGAAGAATCCAGTTCTGCGCCAATATTCTTGGAAACTTATTTTATTCTCGCTCATTCTTGCTAATTTAAAATCAATAATAAGTTAAGGTTTTCTCTGAACCATTATGAAGCTATTATGAGTAGTGAAGAAGCTGATCGCTAAATACTTCTATTGTCGTTATTTGCCTTTGGCTAATAATGTTTGCTTGACTCATTCTTCAAACAAACGCCGAAATAATATTCGTAGACAATGATAAAGGTGCGCAGCACTTTTCGCGATGAGAACACGACAAATAAATATTTCTTGTCATTAAACATAAACGTTAGAATGTTATCAGCAAACACAAAACCACAAAAGTGTCGAACGAGCTTTAAATATTTGCAGACAAATCAACGTCATTAGACAAAATCTTAGCGAGCGTCTTGGAAGTTAAAATTGAGTCATGATTTGAATCTCATTTTGCATGCGACTTTGACATCGTTTCGTAACGAGAATGCTTTCATGCATTATGGTTTCGTTGAGTAATTTAACTTCGTTGTAAAGGACAAACAGTTTACGGCAATTGTCGTGGGTCTCGCTTCTTAAACTTGTTAATTGAGCAACATTGTGAGGACAAAAAATTTGAAGAAATCTCAAGACATGTCAATGACCGAAAAAAAGGAAACGAACTTCATGATTCTTCTACAAAGTTTCAAAACATTGAGGAAGGAACATTAACACGATTGTTAATTAAATATTGAAAGACTAAGCATTCCGATTATTAAATATTAGACTCTGGACTCTTTGATTATTCAGATCTGTCGGTTGAAGACACTTCGTTGTTACGTGCACTCATTTAACCGATCGCGTGACAGAATTGAAGAGAATGACGTGAACACATTCGAATGCTGTCAACTTTGAATGAGTTGCGGATGTTTTCATTTTTCAAATCGTCATCTCGAGACCCTTAAAGACTCAGATAAGAAGCGAGACGGTTATGCAAACGAGAATTATCTCTTTCGAGAATTGGAGCAAAGATTGAACTACAAACGACGTAGACTGTCTTCGCAACTGATCTGGTTTCAAAAAAAAGTCTTAAACTGTTGTAATCAAATATTTGTGTCGTAATATAATCGGAACTTTGATCTTTGAAAGTACAGCTGATGAACAATTCAAGTCACACACACGCGATACACATTCCGTGAAATGATTTTTGATGAGCGGAATAAATTTTCTATGATTCATTTGAATTTAAAAATTAATTGTTAATGAGTGAGAAGTATAATTGCATTGTCGTAAAGTGCATGATTTATTGTTTAGCAAATCTCACGTAGCTATCTCACGGAAATGTTCTCAGCGAAGTTGGATCGTTAAACGTTTAGCAATTTCTTTAATTCGTAAACAATTTTTCCCCTTCGATCATGATCATCATCCGTGAACTTTAGAATTCGCGGAACAACTAAAACTTTTATTTAACAACCTACGAATGGTTTCAATTAACTTGACAGACGTGAAATGAAAAGTATCTCATGCAGAGAATAGAAACAATTAACTTTTTTTGTTTCGATGTTTGATTCGCCTTTGACATTGAAATTCTCGAGATTAAACTAACAGATCGTTAACTCGCAGAAAGTTTTCTTCACATAAACTGGTTAAATGATAATTGTTAGTTTCGTTCAACGTTCGATTGATTATCAATTAACTGATTGTGATCTAACTCAAACTGATTTTAAAATAAATTCTCAAGCAAGTCACAAGTTTCAGAAAAGCCGGCAATTTTCAATAACAACAATTAGAACGAAACAGATTGTTAGCAAGTGATCAAACGTTAATTATCTAAGACGGCAAAGCTCCCAGTGCTAAATATTTGAGACCAATTAAAACAAGTGTTTTCAACTTTTCAGCCTCGTTCAAATGCTTTAGAACGTAATCGAGCGAATGTGGGAAGTTTCTAACTTTTTAATGAATTTTGATTTACAATTTTGATGAGCAATTCGAACATGCGATCGGAAATATTCTAAAGGTTGCAAATAGAAACTCATTAAAGTTCATTCGAGAGTCTTTTAATTATTCGAGATAGATAGACACGCTTCCAAGAGCAATGTCATGGCCCGAGCGAGCACTCGATTGCAACATGAATGTTAATAGACTCGTAAGATACTTTGAGCTACTGGCAATTTCATGGTCAATGGTGAAGCTGGTAGGCTTGATGGAAAATTATTTAATAGACTCGAAGCGAGTTATCTTAATTCAAACTCGTTTATTGAATATTTTGCTTTGACGCTTGCAGTTTAAAACAATTAGAATATCACTAAAGATGATTAAATATTAAAGAACAAATAGAAAAAGCAAATAAAATTGAATGAACTCACCATTTTGCTTTGGCACGGGAACAGTGTAGAAAATGTTTTCAAACGTAATGTCGATTTGCTGAACTTCGTCGCTGTTACCTTCCATTGCAAATGTTTTAAAATTTCAAGGCTCAAGAATTTTTATTACTTCGAACGTTTAATTAGCCATGGAGCAAAAAAATCGATTAAAGTCTTCGTGAGTTCACTTAAAAATTTATGTCAAGATGAATCAGCTGATCTATGAACGGAAGAAACACGCGAAAATGATTTTTAATCTTTAAATTTGTGATCATTTAAAATAAGGCTGAGAATTATCTACGCAAAGCTGAGCGAGAATGGAGATTAGCGCTCAGTGATTTCCATTAAAATCTTGTTCACTTTTATTTAAAAAAAATCAGCTTCCGAACTTGTTTCGTAATTTTTTATTAGAACCGATAAATATTTTTCTTTAATGAATTTTATTCACGAATGCGATTGACGTTCATGCATTTAATTATTTCAATTGAGTTCATTCTATTGATCTAACATTTTCTGATCTTTCACCTCTTTGCATAATAGAAATTTCTTTTTGCACTTTTAATTTGTTATCGCTGGGCGGATTTCGTTAATCAAATCACTATTTTGAAAAATTTCTTCACTTCAACGCCGACAAAATCAAAATTGACTCAAAGGCCAGACACTTGTGACGAGAAGAGAACAGGTCAGTCTTTCTATCAAAGATTATTTTTTTCTCGCTGATTTAAAGCAATCTCCCCAGACTTACTCGAATTGCAGATAATTTACTTTCCACGCGATTAGAAGTGAAATGTCTAAAAATAGAATTTCGTTTTTATCTTATGCACTTCTGTTTATAATAAACACGAGAAATAAGTTTTTTTATGAAAGACGAAAAGAATTTATCGTCTTTACTGTTCCGCGATAGAAGTTAAACTGATTTGTTTTGTGGAAATATATTTCATGAGAAATATACGAACGCACACTTTCAAGACAGAGTTGTTCAAGCAAATGATCGTCTACAAAGTTCTCTCGTTCCTCTCTTTTCTAAGCGACTGAGCAGAACGATCGACGTGTTTGAATTATCATTGCACTCCGCGGTTTCATAACTTTTTTTTGTCAATTAATGGTTGCAGTTTGCGTAATGATCATTTGCCAATTGTTGTATCATACTTCATTCAGATTTCTCAATTTTGCTGATCTCTCGAGCGATAAATATTTCTAACTGCAATTGCACATTAATCATGAAGAGTTCATCTCGATGTATTGACCCGTGAATGAGTCAATCGCATTGGTTACCACGAATACTTCTGAAAAACCTTGTTGAAAAGCAGGAACTTTTTGATCGATTGCAACTTGTTCCGCAAGTCGCTAAACAAACTTCCTGGATAGTCGAGAACTCGCTCAAATGATGCGAGAATTTTTTAAGATAAAACTGGTTCACGTTACTTTGTCATAAAAAATTTCTTTTAATATTTTATTTTGCGCTAATAAACAAAGTCAATCACATGAGCACGCGCGTCTTGAAGAAATTTGCATAGCGGAACTAACGAATTAATTCACTAACTTTTATCTCACTTCGGATTCTCCACTCTCTTGAACGAGACACACGACCTTCACTCACGAGACACAAATAAATTAAAACAAATTATCTGTTTTGTCTTTCTTCTGAGATATTTATTTTATGGAAAAAAATTAAGTTGATTAAAGCGCCAGTCTCACGTTTGTAATTCTAGTGCAACCAATTCTCTAATTAGCTCAGCTTTGTAGAAAGAAATGCAATTGCGCAATTTAATCACTCGATTATTGTAAAACTCACTGATAATTTAAAGTGTTCTCAGGAATGCTCGTTTCGTGAGTGTTGTGACGTAAGTTCAAACTCTAGATTCAAGTGGTTTTAAGCTTTCTCAAATCGTTCTAAGCGCTAAATAATTGAAAGTTTCAATTCGAGTAAAAAGCGTCTCAATAAATAATGATGAGAGTCAATAATTTACGATAATTGATCTCAGAGTTTTTACGATTTATCTTTGGAAATCACTGAATATATTTTGTTCTAATTGTTAACGATAACTATGCAATGAATGAATTCAATTAAATGAAAAAAGATTCTAATTATCACTTCATTAAACTATTAAAACTCAAAATTTAATCTTTGAATTGAATAGTAACCGCTGAATTTAAATCTCGCGATGATTGAGAATAAAAACTCGCTGTGAAAATTTTTTTCCCTAAAAGTGGCAAACTTCTGATTGAAGTCGTTAACATTTTAAAATATTAAACATGATAATCTTCTCGTTTTTGTTCATCGACAGCTGTGATATTTTATCTGATACTATGGTCAACTATGACTGTTGAAATGTTCAAGAAACATACAAAAGTATATAAAATAACATGAAGTTGGCCGCTGATCAGATTGTTTTCTCCTTTTTTACCGGTAGATGTCGTTATAGTTGTCCAAAACCCTTCTACAGTCATAGTTCTTTAATACTTCAACAGTCATAGTTGATCATAGTTCAAAACATTCAGATTGAATGATTCTCAAACATGATGTAGTGGCAGACATTGGAATTTTCATTCAAAAAGAAAAGTTGCTTCTAGTCAAAGTAAAAGTTTTAATAATATGAACGTATAGTAAGGAACATATTTTTCTTGTTCTAAAAATTACTTTATTTCATTCCTGAATGGCAGTGAATTTTTTAATTTCATTTTTAAATTTTACATTACTTAAAGCAAACTGGACCCATGTGAAAACCAAATGCTTGTTGTTGTGACCCGTAATCAACAGGATAGAAGTCAATGAGAGGCAAATAGTCAACCTTTTTAGTTCGTATCTCAAACACTGTTTCACTTTTACTTCTTCCTGTTCGACATCCATCGGTTATAATCGTTGGTCTGACTCCAATCGTTTCATATCCAATTTCAACATCATTTTCACCAAGGAACTTAATTGATGAATCGAAGTTCTCCGCATTACTATTGAACCAAGCTACGCTGTTCATACATGTATAAGTAAAGTTTTGATAAGATTCTTCTGAAAGAAGTCGAAGGAATTTCATTTGAACAGCTCCGACAGTCTCATAAGAAATTCTGAAGCCGCCACGAAGATTTGAATACCAATCAGTTTTATCGTTTTCTTTACGCCATGGAATGTTCGGCATTTGTGAACTGTGAATGTCTGGATGAACACAAGTTTCACCCTCTGCAGTCATATTACAGAAAACGTAAATTGCGTCGTCAGTCATTCCAGAATTAGGATCAATCCAATAAAATCCGTTCTCAAATTGTTGATGACCATACCACAAATCTTTGCAAGTTCGCGCTGGATTTTCACGTGTTCCCACAGGTTTTCTGATTCGATCGAGTTCCTGGCGCATTGAGTATATAGAGCTATACATATCAAGGAACTTTGGAGCCATATCATCTTTGGTCTTCTTTTTCTTGCTCGACGTTTTTCGACTAGTTTTCTTTTCAACGCCAAATAATTCATCAATATCAGCATCGTCAATTTCTGCTGCTAATCGTTCCATGTTTTCAAGATCTCTCTTCATTCTCTCCTCTCCCTTTGTCATGGTAGAAGCAAATAAGAGCTCGGGAGGTAACAACGGTGCTTCAGCAGGAGGGCCAGGAGGTCCAGGTGGCCCTAAAATAATTAAGGAATTAGTTTTATGAGAATCAAAGTCTTCCTAATATATTAAAGTTACTTACCAGAAGATCCCGTTTCACCTTTTTGTCCATCGCCACCATTACTTCCTTTAGGTCCAACAGGGCCTAATTCTCCTTGCAAACCTTGCGGTCCGTCGCTGCCTATTTTCAAAATATTATTTAATGTCTAGTTCTAAAAATATATTTTCAATTACCTTTGATTCCCATTAATCCAGATGGGCCTGGTTCTCCTTTCGAGCCAAGGTCTCCAAGATCTCCCTTATGACCGCGCTCACCTTTCTCGCCTGTAAACAAAAATATGTGAAATACTTTTTTTTATAAAATAGAATTCAATTTTACCTTGTTCACCCTTAAGTCCAACAAGACCAAGCTCTCCTCTGAAATTAATATTAGTAACTTATTTTAATGAATAAAAGATTCACTTTCACCTGTGACCTTTAGGCCCTCTCTTTCCTCTTTCGCCTTTTTCGCCTTGGTTTCCAAGTTTTCCAATCGGACCTTCTTTTCCTGGTGGACCAATAGCTCCAGTCAAACCAGCCTCTCCCTTTTAAAAAGTATAATTATTATTTTAAATCGAACTAATAGATTAGAATACTAACAGCTTGTCCAGGTGGGCCGCGAACACCAGGAGGCTACAAAAGATTTAGTTTTAATATATTTAATTTAGATTGAAAGAAAAGAATTCACTCCATGTTCTCCAGATCCACCAGGCGGGCCAGTCAATCCTAGGTAACCTCTAGGGCCATCAATTCCTTTGTCGCCCTTTTCACCACGAAGTCCAGTGTTTCCTTGAATAATTTTAATTTCAGCATTTAGTTTAACAATCAATATTTTTTATACCTTGTAAACCAGCTTTTCCTTCTGGGCCTAGCTTTCCAGGTGGCCCTTGAACGCCAGGATGACCGTCTACTCCCTAGAGTCAAGGTTAAATTAAATTTTGTAACAATTTATTCAAGAAGTAGAAATTTTATTTACTTGTGGGCCTTGTAAACCCATGTCGCCTTTCTTGCCATCATCTCCGTCTCTTCCAGTGTCACCTTTCGATCCTGGAACTCCTTGTTCACCAGGATTTCCGGGTAAACCTACATTTTATTTAAATTAGCAACAATGGCTTGACTAAAAATTAAAATGCGAACCAGGTGATCCGGGTACTCCTTTAGAGCCTTCGTGTCCTTGTGCTCCGTGCTTTCCAGGTGGTCCTGTATAAATTGAACATATTATTATTCAAATATTCAAAACGGAATATCAAAACAATCACCTGGTGGCCCGAGAGCTCCTGATTCTCCTTTAATGCCTTGATTCCCCTTCTCTCCTTCTTTTCCTTCAATTCCAATAGGTCCAGGAACTCCGGCAGGTCCAGTTTCCCCAATAGGCCCTTGCATTCCTGATTATTTAAAAAGAAAACATGAAATATTTTTACCTCATCATAATAAATAATTTACCGCTAGGCCCAGGTTTTCCTTGTGGCCCATCACTTCCAGGGGTGCCTCTTGAACCTAAAATTTTTATATTCTTTAGTTTATGATGATTTTGGTTGCTTTATTTTCTATATTTACCTGGTTCTCCTTTTTGACTAATGAAAACAAAAAAATTTCATTTAAAAAGTTTTAAGTTACACAATCTGAGTATTATTACCCAACTGGCCCCGTTGCTCCTGGAGAGCCATTATCTCCAACGCTGCCTGAAAGTATTTTTAAGTATCATAGTCTTGATCGGTAGAGTATGTAACTACCTTTGATTCCTCTCAATCCTGGTAAACCTTGCTGACCAATAGGCCCGGGTGGTCCTTGTAAACCTTTAATAAAAAGTATTAAAGATATTCGATACCAAAAATTTGAAAAAATTACCTTGACCGCCCATATCTCCTTTAGAGCCTGATAAACCTTGAATTCCAGGTGGGCCGCTCTCTCCCTGTGGACCTTGGAGACCGATCTCGCCTCTAACACCTTGAATGCCAGCAACTCCTACAGGCCCTGATTCTCCTAAACTTCCCTTTTCTCCTTTTTCACCGGGAGATCCGATGTCACCTTTGTCTCCATCTTCTCCTGGTAATCCCATTGGTCCAGGAGGCCCTGTCAAACCTCTTAATCCTGGCAAACCGTCCCTTCCAATAGGCCCCTAAAATTTTTAAATGTTGAATGAATTATTTAAATAAATTTTGGTTTTTTAAAAATTTTTTGCTTGATATTAACCTGCAAGCCAATTTCACCACGCTCTCCTTTAGATCCAGATGCTCCAGCAGGTCCAGGAGGCCCTATAAATAAAAATTTAATTTGATTAGTAAAATATTGCAAATAAATAAAATTATCAAGTTTAACCTGGTCGCCCTGCTGGCCCTTGAATTCCTTCTTTGCCTGGTTGACCCTAAATAATTATTTTCAATCAAATAAAATGTTAACGAGATATGATATACTAGACTTGACTCAAGATTACTTGCCTGTTGTCCTTTATCTCCCATGGGGCCTACTAAGCCTGGAGGGCCAACTTCGCCTTTCAATCCAGCAAGACCCTAAGAATAACATTAATTTCAAATGATGAAATGAAATCTTAGAACAGCGAAAACTATTTACAGGTTGACCATTGTTGCCTCGTTCGCCAGGAAATCTGTATAATTTAAATAAATATAAAAGCTCAGAATAGAAGTCAAATAAATTACCCAATAAATCCTTGAGGACCTTGAATTCCATTTTTCCCCGGAGGTCCAGGAATGCCAGATTGACCTTTAAAAAAAATGTTTATCACAGATGTTCAGCAAAGATTTTTAGGAAACAAACCTTCCTTTCCAGATTCTCCAGGAGGGCCTGTAATTAAAAGTTAACTTTACATTATTTCGAATAAGTTGAAGTATAATAAAAATTTTACCTTGTTCTCCAGAAGGCCCCGGTTGTCCTAGATTTAATAACCAAAATATTTAATTTGTTTTTCAATTTAGTCACACATTTCAGAATACCTGGTGTTCCAGGTTCTCCACTTGGTCCCTGAAAACAAATTTAAATATATTTCACATAGTTGAAATAAGATTCACATACTGGTTCTCCACTTGGTCCTGGTAATCCAATCGTGCCCATCGATCCAGGTTGACTGAAATAAAATAAAAACTTGAAACGAATTCAATGGTTTAAGAATTTGCATTTACCCAACAGGTCCCTGTTCTCCTCTTTCTCCTCTTTCACCAGGAAATCCGGAAGGTCTATTAGAAATGTAAAACATAATTTCTAGATCGTTCAATTAAAACTTCAATTTATTTCAATTTTTACCCATTTTTGCCAGGAGGGCCAGAGTTACCAGTGTGTCCTTAAATTATAAACTACGTAAGATACTAGATATATTTACTTAAATTCGTAATTTAAACATCGCTTGTCATTTATTCATTCAACTGACATTAGTTCATTCGATTTCTGATCAGAAATAATCACACCTCGACTTCATTCATTATTTCATTTTCACAAATTTAAAATGGTAATGAAAATTAGATTGCTTGATTTTACCTTGAATTCCACGAGATCCTTCAATCCCTTGAGGTCCCTAATGAAATTTTAATGTATTTACCTGCATGTTAGCTCAATGATGAATGATGATTTTCGAAAACTTATAAAATCATCAATCTTCATAGAGATTTTTAACAATTTCCTACCGGCTCTCCTCTTTGGCCTGGAGCACCAGGCATTCCCGTATCACCTAAAAAAATTAAAACTTTGTAGATACTTCACTTCATTTAATAAACTCTTTATTGCAAACCTTTCGGCCCTGAAGGTCCATCACTTCCTCTTCGTCCACGTGATCCTCTGAAACCCTTCACAATTCAAGACATAAAAACAAGATTCTGTTAAAAATTTATCTAAAAATACCCTGGGCCCTGCTTCGCCTCGCTCTCCAGCTTGACCAGTGTTTCCCTAGAAATATAAATTTATAAATAAATGAATACTATTGAATTTTGTTTTAATTTACACGTTCGCCTTTCAATCCGACTGATCCAGTAGTACCTTAAATAAAAAAATTATTTAATGTTAAAAACTTTATAAACAAAAAATATTCAAATAAGTTACCTGCCAATCCTTTGTCTCCCTTGTCACCTGGTGACCCAGGATAACCCGGAAATCCTTGAAGACCTTGCTTTCCTTTCTCTCCGGGATTTCCCATTGTTCCAGCTTCTCCTCTTGGACCTTCGAAACCCTAGAATTTATTGAACATGAATATTTTCAATTTATAATCAATTTCGACTGTGTTTACCTTTGGCCCTTCATTTCCTTCAAGACCAGCAATTCCTTGCGGCCCAATCGGACCTCTTTCTCCTGCATTTCCTTGGTCGCCTTTTTCTCCGTCATGACCTTTACATTTATTATTATGAAACAAAGTTTTAAGAATAAAATAAAAGTAAATAAACCTAAATCGCCCTTGTCTCCTTTTTCTCCTGCAGGTCCTCTTAGACCATCATCACCTTTGGGGCCTCTGCTTCCTGGGAAACCAACCGATCCCTAAATAATAAGTTTTCAGTATAAAATCAAATTGATCTCTTGAAATTCTTACTTGTGAACCTTGGGGACCTGGCTCTCCTTTTAAGCCAACAGCTCCTGGGTTTCCAGCTCTTCCGTCAGATCCAGGTGCGCCAGGACTGCCTATTGAATAATAGAAGATCATTTCTCTTTCCTAATTTTTGAATAGTTTACTTGCCTGGATAACCAGGTTTTCCTTGAGGACCAGGGATTCCAGGTGGACCTAAAAAGCAAATATAAATGTTTGGCGACAATTGAAAAACAAACAAAATAATTACCAATGTTGCCTTGAACTCCAGTTGCTCCAGGAGGGCCAATGGGACCTATGAAATATTTTCGTTAGTAAAAATTTTGTAGATTTCTTATTTTCATACCAGTTACTCCAGGAGGTCCAGCTTGACCAGGCGGCCCTTGATTTCCTTTACTTCCAGCTAAGCCTTCAGATCCAGTTATCTTGAAAAATATTTGAGTTTAATTTTCTAAAAAAATATTTATAACAACTTTGGTTTTACTCCAGTGCTTCCTGGTGGCCCAGGGAATCCTCTCGGACCCGCAAAACCTCTCGGTCCCATTTCGCCGATCAAACCATGAGCACCAGGTGCTCCATCATCTCCTTGAATTCCTTCTGTTCCTTTATCTCCCTTCTCGCCAGCTTGACCAATTTTTCCTCTGTCTCCTTTTTCTCCAGGCAAACCTTGCATTCCCAATGGCCCTGGTTCTCCTTTTAAGCCCATTGGGCCAGAAACACCTCTTTCGCCATCACGACCAGCTCTTCCTATAAACGAAAACTTAATTAAGTGAAAGAGCAAAAATAAATCAATTCTTTCAAACCTCTTTTTCCTTCTCTTCCTGGTAAGCCAAATTGACCACGAGGACCTGAAACAAATAAAATGAAATGATTAGAAATTGAAAATAATTGAAAGCTTTTATTTGCTTACCTTGTGGACCAGGTTCTCCTGCATCACCAGTTTCACCTTTCACTCCTAAAGAAAATTAAGAAAATGTATTTGAGTGATTTCAAGATTTAAAAATTATACCTTGATCTCCTAATCTTCCAGAAGAACCAGGAATACCTGTTAAACCCATTGGTCCATCAGGGCCTTTCATAGCGAGCTAAGTTTGAAAGATGTTTAGAGAAAGTTTTCAATCAAAAAAGTTTGATATTTACCATATGTTGAGCCAACATTTGTCTAAATGCTTCTGCTTGAGCATCGGGACCCTTTTCACCTCCATTAGCATTGTTGCCAGTCTAAATGAAATTATAATTTAGTGAAAGATTTGAGATAAGCTAAAGTATTCTTACAGGAACCATGAAAACATGTCCGGGAGCTCCCACAGGACCAGGCATTCCATTTAAACCTTCTCGACCAAAGTCGCCTTTATCTCCTGGGTCACCTTTTTCTCCTTTAGGACCTTGAGTACCTATAAAATTATTCAATAGATTATTTCAGAAATTTAGTATTTTGTTTTGAAATTACCTCGAGGACCAGGCAAAGATTTTATCTTAACGCCATTAACAATTGTTGAGAATGATGTAGAATTCGAAGTCGTTTCTGTCTCCGGAGCTGAAGGAGCGACTCTTGAGCTCTGATCAACTTCTTCATTTACGTTATAATGAATTCCTGGTTCTGGATTAAATGGAGGCTCGATGTCATGAATTCCAGGTTCAGGATTGTAAACTGGTTCAGGTGAAAGTGGTCTTGTTCTATTTGATCTTGATTCATTTTCATCTGCTGACCCTAATGAGTCATAATAATCCTCTTCTCCATTGAGACCGATACCTCCAAGGCCATCAGACTCTCCTGAATCGTGATGAGACATAATTGTAGATTCCGTAACAGATGAAGCTCCGAAATTTCTAAGTGAAGTTCTTTCTACAAAGTATCGCTCATCTCTAGAAACAGCTTGATCGGAACTTGGTCGCTTTTGAGATTTGGAAGATTTACTTTTAGAGGATTTTTCTCTCTTTGACGATGGTTTGGTTCTTTTGTTGCTAACAATTTTGGTTGAGGCTGGTTGAGGATTCACACAGTTTGGAGCATATTTTGTACAAACATCGTATGCCGAGTCAGGTCTGTCAGCAATAAGAAGTGTTTGAATGTCGCCCATGAAATATTCTTCTTCTTCGTCCAATTGAACGCCCATAAAAATTAATCCGTCAGTTGCAATTCTCGGATTAGCAGATCGTTGTAGTTTCTTTGTGATTTGCTGTGAGCAATCAAAAATTAAAGTAACTGAATCTCCTTTGAAGCTAATTCCGATTCGATGCCATTCCAAATCATTTGTACTCGCGTCGAAGGCTATGAGACTATCATCGACTTGTGTTCCAGCGCTGTCCTGATAAACAACAGCAATCTCCGAACCAACGAAGAAAACAAGAGATTCTTCACTTTCTGAAGTGTAAATCGAAAAAACTGGAACCCTCGTGAATGACTGTCGCGCTCTGATAACAGCGACAATCGAAAAGTCAGTGGGGAATCCGTTTGAAAAAATCTAAATAAAAATACGATAATTCAAAGTCTAATCAAACATTAAAATGATTTAATTTACTTCTGAAGTGGCGACTGTTATCATGGCGCCTTTGTTTATGGCATAAGCCGGTGCTTTATGTTTTTGATAAGCATTGCGTTCGCCTTGACACATTCCTTGTGTCGTATTTACTCCATTTGGAAGGTCGGGAACTCCCATGTCAAGTAACATGTCAACAACTCCATCTGAATCAATAAAAATTAATTCAACATGACACTTGAGATTAATAATTATTTCTTATCAGCGTGGGAAAAATTACGAAAAAATGCTCAAAATTTTGTTGGAGAATTTAGAAGTTATTTCTCAAAATTCTCTAAAAACTTCAGAGAATTTGAGAGATTTTTGAAAAATCAAGAGAAACAATTTGAGAGTAAATATTGCACAATTTACAAACACTGGCTTAGGGGATTCCAATACGTCACTTTAAAATGAAGAGATAATAGAAGTTGTTGAACTTGCGTTATCAATATTTTTTACAACTCTCTTCGGATTTTCGTCTCGAACTCTAATCTTGAATGTAGGTCAACATTTTTCGGCAAAACTTAATCAAGGCGAAATTATTAAATGTTTATTTTGCTTCTCTTTTGAAAGATCAGCGAGAACGAATCCTACGAGAATGAAGATTGCAATCTCGTGATTGGAAATTTCTAAAGTTTGCTTTCAGTGAACTTAGCAGCCGATGCAAGAAAAATCAGCTCCGCTATCAAAATTCCTTCGCTAAAAAGATGTCTTTGTTCTGCTGTTGTTGGAAAGATCGGTAAGTGATAGATAAAGTTGGAGACAGAAGATTCTATTGAAATTTTCAGACCAGAAAAGGAAAACTCAACAGCAAGCTTTCAATCTCACTCAAAAGAAGTTCAGTCAACAAAAGCAAGCGAAGAATCCATTGAGACTGAGCAAGCGATAGTTTTTAGGTCAAAAACTCAAATGAAATTTTCCGGCGGAGAAGTTAGAGGAGTCAATGTCTCGACGACTGGCGGAGAGATTAAACGAACGATCTAACTTTTCTTCTCTTATATCTTGTCAACTCACCTGAATCTGTTCTGGCTTCAACTACATTGGTTAATCCGATAAAAACAAATTGTGCTATCACTAAGCAATTTAAAATTCTAAAATCTTTCATTTTTTTCAAGTTTGTATTTCATCACATTCTTTAAAGATTTGTTGAAAGTTCAGTTGTCTCTGTCAAAGTTGATAAGCTGAAAAGAAAATTGATTCAACGCGTAATCCACATGAGCCGGGCGTAAAGAATTTCAATTTGAATTTCATGACTTTTTCACTTTAATCACACGCAACGATTGAAAGTTCCGTCGCATCATTTTTATTTTGTTTAGACTTCAAAGCACTTCACGTTAATAACGAACTTTTCCAAGCTTAGACTCGCCACTGGCGTCGGAAAGATTTTTTTCTTTTATCAATTCAACCTTATCTGTTATTTGTAACACCACTGTCTCTCAAAATTGATATTTTTTTTCTAAAAAAGTATGGCAACATTCACAAAAAACAGCGAGATTGATAACATTTTGACATTTATGAGGAAGTAATGAGAGCTTTATCAACGAATTTAATGTAGTTCCATATGAAAATCGTCAAATTTTGTCGGATTAAACGCGTTTATGGCGAGTCGTGATGTCATTAGATTTTCACGTTTATTCGATTTTATCGAGAAACTCTTCGCTTCTTCACTTCAATTCAAATCCAATTGCAATAAGATTGATTGATCTACTGATTAGCAAAAGCTGAACTCAAAATTTCACTTTCTCTTGATGTTTATCTTAAAATTTCTGATTCGTAAATATTTTTTGCGAGGTTTTTCAACTCAAAGATCTTATCGATGACCTTTGACATTCACTGACACCTCACGATTTGCACTTTGTTGCACTTTTCCACTTTCACAAACACTTCACTTCCACTTCACTTCTATTTTTCCACTTCTTAACTTACCCAATTCAACCGACAAACTAAAGTTTGACTGAGATTTGTCGCTTAATTTATACTCGCGTCTAATCACATTCAGACGCTGAAATGAGAGTTTATTCAGTCAAACAACGGAGATAATGTTCTAGTGACCAGAAGAAAAAAATATTAAAAATATTTTCATTCAAAAGCGATAAGGAGCGTCATTCATGAATAAGTGCGACGAACTTGAAATCATAAAAAAATCGTATTATCTCCTTTCACGAGACTTCATGCAGTTTTGGCGGTCAAGCATGAGCACGATCCCGTCCGAAGCTATTTGCGTAACATATTGAATTTTCAATGAAATTAAATTTGCATAACAGAAGCGTCGTGTTTGCTTACAGGAAACATTACCTGACGACTTAACAACGGCTCGCAAAATCATGAAAATTTGATTTTCCCGTGTCGAGTGAAGTGGATTGTCAATATTTGTGTTTGAGTTATGAGTGTCAAAATGGATGTTTCCATTCGATTCGCACAGAGAGTTCAACTAAAAATCGATATTTGTTACTGAATCGATTAAAGTTTATTTTATTTGTGAAAATCTCTTTTGTGAGATTTGTGATCGGTCTAGAAAATGAATTAATTCTATGACTTCAGCTTCTCTGATCCGGCTTCATCCCAAAGTTGCTTTGTCGCATACAAAATGAGTATTCAAATGCTTTTCTGGGGATTTCGTCGCTTTTTGGTCGTTCGGTGTCGTCATCAGAAAAATGTTTGTTTTGGGAAAATGACACGAACCATTTATCAAACCCCCTTCACATAAAAAAAATGGAAAAACGAAAAGGTCCATTAACCAATGATGAAATTTCACAAATGTAGAAAGTGATAGAATCACGAGTCTCTTTCAGAAAATCTGTCACCTTCGCCACTTTGCATAATTTGTTATCCTTTCGACTCAACAATAAGCTGATTACAATGGATATTTCCAAACGTGTCAGGACGAAGAGCGAACGATGGAGATGAAATTGATGAAACTGTCACCATAGACAACTTAATGTAATTCTATAAATTCTGCAATGACACCACAAATTGAATAAACTCAATGATTTCTGAATTTCTTTTCTAAATGAAAATTTTCTGATAAAGTGGCTGAGAAGCGTTTTGTTGTCGAAGCGATTACGACGTTCGCTCCCGTGAATTTGTTTTACTTAAAAGCATTTCAAATTCTCTCAAGCCATGAAATGATTTCAACTCAAAAGGAACGAGAGATGGAAGGTTTTTGCGGTTAGGGGAGGGAAAAAATGAAGCATTAACCGGGATTTGCTAAATTGAATAAAATAACAAGCCATAAGCTCATAATAGCGTTAATGTAAGATGTTCGTGATCAAGAATCATTTTGGCAACAGATAACGTTTCTCCTTTTCCACTCTTCTTCTTAGTTGATGTTGTCGATGAAATTTTTCTCATTAATTTGATTTCGTGATATTTTTTTTATGTCTTCTCCTCCCAAAACGAAATCGTTTCAATTTTCATGGAAATTATCCTCCTCAGAGAGCTCGAGCGCTCAGAGACGTTTAAAAATCTCATCTGAACAGTTTCGGTTTTCTCATTTAGCGTGCCACAAGCAGAAAGCCATCTGATCATATTCTCACACATTGCCAACATGTTAGGAAAGCATCAAACCTAGCTGAGAAAAATAAATAAGAAAGCTTTTCTCTAAAAACGAGAGATTACTTGAGTCAAAGGAGGAAAATAATTTCTTTCCCATCGGATCCCCTTCTCGAGAAAGCGAGCAGTTTCGTGTTGCGGTATGTTTGTTTAGAAAGAAAAGCTACAAGATTTATTAAGTTCGACCGTAAACCAGGACAGACGAAGAAATTTCCCAGAACTTTATTTTTCTTATAAAATAATAAAATTTTCTGTGAGAAACTGAACCTCCAAGGTCTCGAGAGTTCTTTAAGAACGATTTTCTCTTCTTCGAGGTTTTGCGAGAAAAGATCAAAATTATAATCCTTCCCATCTAGTTCTTCCTCTTTCACTTATAAAGATGCTTTAACCGCAAAAACAAAACAAAAAAGCAGTAAATTATGAAGGTAAAGCATGATTAATTATCTGCTTAGCTTAGGAACAACATACACAATGTCAACATGTGGATTTTCTCTCACAGTAAAAGAAAGATGTATTGCGTATGAAAATTTCATGTTTTGAGCTTCTTAATTTACGACTAAGATTCAACCTTCTTCTTGCCTGCTTTAGCTCACAACGTTTTAAAGGCAAAAACCATAAAGTAAAAGCGAGCAGAGGGGCCTGATGATGAGACAATAAATCTGCTTTTATTTAAAAGAGCTTGAGGCAAAGTTCATTCCAAAATAAAAGGTAAATTAATTTTCCTCGTTGAAGCGAGGCTGGAAGATTTTCTCTCGTAAAATTTGCCGTCGGTTCTCAAGGAAAGAAGAAAAGAAAGAAGTTCAGCCACATCTTCATTCGTGGGTGTGTTTACAAGAATCTTCGTCTTTTCTAGAAGAGAAACCAACTCACAGAGAGTCGGCGCCTTTTTCATTTTCTGGCTCCTGAGCTTTTTTAGCCATATTGCTGTATTGCTTTCTCGACTGTGTTTAATGTGACCGAAAGTCGCACTGAGCGTACATTTCGATGGGAAATCAAACATCTGTGCCTGTCAGAGAGTGCTTTTTGTTGTTGCGAAAATGGCAGAAACTCAACAAGGCATTCGATGAATGTACACACAGGAGGAGAGAGCTTTTGTCTGTGTGGCTTCAGTTTTTTGCTGTTGCTTTTCGGTTTTGATCGTTACGCAACGTTTTTCACATCAAAACGTTTGGTTCTCGCAATGACAAAATCGGATGTTTGCTTTTCATTCGAAAAACGAGTCATAATGATGAAAAGTCTTTGTTTGTAGTTCGGAAAGTTCAAATGTTTTATTATCTCATCATTATCATGAGTTTCGTAATCACTAGCTCGGCTCACGGGCGTAGAAGAAAGAGAAAGCTCAATAACAAAAAGTGGTTGAGTTATCATGAATAATGATTGAAGTAACGATGAGTAAAATGTGATGTTGAGTCGACCATGAAAAACCACAAAAAAAAAAAGCATCGAGTCAAACAGGAGCTGCTAGTCAGTCACTTACAGATTTCTACCATTTCTGAAACTCTTTCTCTCTCGCTTCACATTGCACTTGTTGTCCTGTTCTTGCTAACGCTTTCATCAAAAACGTATAAAACTACGAGAGAGCGTTCGGGTTTACTACGTGAAGTCGGAAACTCTCGTTGCATGAAAATTTCCATTTTAAAATGACTCAAGACCAAAGCTCCGCCTTTAACATTTTAACATTATAAGTTTCCCATCACCCCATCCTGTTTTCGCAACCACAATTCAGACTCTTCTCAGAGAGAGAAAAAGCACTTTTTCACTTCATGTTGGCTGGCATTAAAATTTATTAGCAATCCCTCGGCATAAGACATCACACAACACATTAAATTATTGAGAACTCAAATCGTTTTGTCTTGTTGAGAGGGATGAAAGTGTTTTTTTGTTGCTGCAACTGAGGGAGAGATGGAGATTAGACTGAACCGAAGAGTGACTAGACGAGTGTGATGAAGTCAAAGTATTTTGAAAACTCCTTGCCGTCGGATCAGTCATCGCGTTGAATTCAAAGTGAGACGATGTGAATCGTTAGTTGAGGAATTGATTAAAAAATAAATGAAACATTTGAAAGAGTTGTCTAGTTAAAAGTGAATTTATTGGAAAAATATTTAAATGAATTAAATTGTGAGAAAGCAAAACTAAAATTGCCAAATACTCAAAAGTGCAATATCAGGCAAAAATCTCACAGTGGATTATTTTCAAGTGAATCTTCGTAAAATGGGAACAGGTGAATATAAAAATAAGCGAAAGATCGACAAATATTTCAAACAATTTTCTCATCAAATAAATCACAAATTGTCTCATTTTTACTTCCGAAAACCAATGTAATCTCTTTAATCTCCCGAATAATTGCTGCGACACGTTGGCAATTATCAAACGCGTGTCCAATGTTTTTATATTGAGCAACCCATTTAAATCTGAAGGGGTCCTCGAAAATCAAAACTAAAACTTTAAAATCTTAACTAAACATTTTGAAAAGTTGTGAAATCTCTGACTTGTGCACAATGAAAATAAAAAATGTCGATCTTAACTTGATAGCTCGTGTATTTTTCCAAGTGTTTTCTTATTCGCTCCCTCTTCATTTACCGTCATGATCCCTCGGATAATTGTTAACACTCGAGCGCTTACCCTTTTGCTTTTTTGCTGTCGGTGCTCTCTTATACTTTTCAATTTCAAAGATAAATATTGAAATTTTAATTCCGACTAATTTTATTGTGTTTCAAGGGTGTTAATCCCTTAACCCACCTCATTTCCTTTGCTGACAAAACACGAAAGCGTGAGCCCGGAAAATCCTTCGTCTCGTGATTTACGAAAGAGAGAAAAAAGAAATTGACTAAGCAAAAACGCAAAATCTGGAGTTACATCCGCCAGCAACAAAAAAAAAACTGTTGGTTGTGCAGAGGATTCCATGTTAATTAACGCTTTTGCTTCTCTCGCACAAAAAAAAGTGAAGCGCGATAATCACTTGAAGAAAATCTTAATTTAATTTTTCTTTTTCTTTACTCGCTTTGCGTTGGCATTAAAGGCGATAGACTGCTCGATATTCCTTGTAAAGTTTGCGGAGATAGAAGCAGCGGTAATTATCATTGATTGATTGATCGTCCATGACTTGAAGTTTCTTTTTATTTGTTTAGGAAAACATTATGGAATTTATAGCTGTGATGGTAAGATGAAGGATTGAAGGTATCGTCAGGATTAATACGAGTCTATCTATTTGATAGGTTGTTCAGGTTTCTTTAAAAGAAGCATTCATAGAAATAGGATTTATACGTGCAAAGCTGCTGGAGAATTAAAAGGCCGCTGTCCTGTTGATAAAACTCACAGAAACCAGTGTCGAGCATGTCGCCTAGCGAAGTGCTTTCAGTCCGCGATGAACAAAGACGGTAAGTTCAAACAAAACTAGTTTTTACAAACAACAAAATACGATCCCGGATAAACAAGCGATGGCGAAATGTGTTTCGCGTTTACTAAACTTTCAAATCCTCGCATTTCGGAATCCACATCGCAGTTTGACGACGATAACAGTTTTAAATGAGAATAAATGTTCAAACTTAGTAACAATTTTCATGTTTCTGGGTTGCGCTAAATTGAAGATGTTGGCTTCAGGCGTCAGAAACTTTTCAGTTGCACTGCGACCGAAGCGACGAGAAATTTTAATTACAAACTCTTGTCGAGTTGAAAGTTGAAAGTGATGCGATAATTTTGTAGTTTCATCTTTCCGACGAGTTTTCGAGGGAAAAGCTTTTATTTTATTATTTAGTTGGGGAAATAAATGAAAGATGAACGAACATGAATAAACGCTATCTCATGTGTAATCACAAATTATTTAGATTCCAATGGCTGAACAACTAGTGAGCGAATAAATTATGCTTCGCTGATTTTCCATCATCGCGAGTTTCAACGAATGGAATCTCATTAAACTTAATTTCTCGTCTCGTGTGAATTCGCTGAAAAACTATCAGCCATCAAAGTGGAAAAGTATCATCAAATTTATTGTGATGTGTGTGGTTTAAAATGTATCTCATTTTATCGTCGTCGCTTGTTCACATGTGGATGAAGTCTCACGACATGAAATGTAAAGCAGAGCAATCAATTGCAACAAATTCTCTGCTTCTTATAAATATTTTACTAAATTTCACTCTGATCTCCTCAACCTTTAAGTCATTGAACGATTCAAGTCATCATTTTGGGTTCGACCGATTTTCTTTTTTCGTTAATCTTCTGAAACTCCACAAAACACTTCAATCCCTCATTAATTTTTTGAATTTCTCCTGCAGTCAAAAAGATGTGAAAATTCTCACAGAGCTCGATTGTTCACCCACAAGACTCGTCGACGATTTTTCAGATCATTTCGCTACATTAAACGTTGATATCGGCAAATGATGATCCTTTTTTCTCGGTTTCCTAACGACACTGAATAATTTAGAAGCGAGACTTTCTTCTTTATCTTGAAGAAATCAATTTTTTTTTGGAGAAACTTTTTGAACTTCAACTCAAAGGGATTTATTTGAAAATGAGTTGATTGTTCCCCTATCCTCAGAAGCAATCCGATTAGCGCATGATACTTTTACGCGATTGTGCAAGGGAAATTCAAAAGTCAATAAGGAAATTAATCTGGGAAATTTTTCCACTTTCAGCTGTTCAACATGAACGAGGCCCTCGAAAGCCAAAGCTGCAGCATTTACACAATCAAATGTCTCATCAACAGCATCATCATCACCACCATCATCACGGCGGATTCAACCCGATGGCAAACGCATCGTCTTATGCACACCATAATCTCCAAAATCATCATGCAGGCTCCGCACATTTCACGCAATTAAACTCATTCCAACAGCACTCGACCATTCTCCATCATCCCCAACCACTCTCGTTTGGAACACTTCTTCATCCAACTCCGATTCTTCCAAATCATGGACTCAATCAACATGCTTCGCTCGCGGCGAATGGAGGAAAATTCAATGAGCAGTCAAAGTTGACCTCGGGTTTCGATTTTCCCTCGATCAACAGCAACTTCTATAAGCCTTTGAATCATCAACTGCAACAGTATTCGCCGACCAACTCAAAGTCTACAATATCAATCGATTCATCGTCAGCTTCTTCAGTTTCTGAAAGGATAATGAGTCCTCACTCCAATGCTGATTCACGTTCGGGACACAATGCAACTCCCCCAGCTGCTCCATCAAGTCCAGTCAATACTAAAACTCCAACTCAAATTCCATCGACAGCAGAGATTAATGTCGCTGCATCATTTTCCGCATCATCAGCTTCATCTGTCTCGTCATTCACGGCTGTCACAAATGGAAATGCAGCATCATGCCAACTAAGTCAACAAACCACAAGGGCCAACAACATGCAAAATGGTCTGCTGGACATTCTCATGAGTCCCGACAAGTATCAAGAACTCATCCAATATCATCAAGCTCAAAATTCAATTATTTTTCCATCTCTGCATCATGCGGCGTATCAAATTGATGCATTAAACCCAAGATTACCTACGTGGGAATTTTTACAGGTGGGTGACAGAA
The DNA here is from genome assembly GCA_033063855.1 of Smittia aterrima. NCBI lineage: Eukaryota > Metazoa > Arthropoda > Insecta > Diptera > Chironomidae > Smittia > Smittia aterrima. The sequence goes on along the minus strand of CP093829.1, from coordinate 24,823,631 downwards.
AAGAGAGAGATGCGGTTATGATGTGAGGGCGTAATTCCACTGAGGGGACCTTTTACCTTTGTCTTAATGACTCAAATACAATCCTGCAACTCCAGATGACTTAACATAAATCATTTCTCTCTTTTATCAGGAAACAACAGCTCGATTGCTGTTTATGGCTGTTCGCTGGGTTCGGTGCTTAGTTCCCTTCCAGACTCTCTCGAAGAACGATCAACAATTGCTGCTTCAAGAGTCGTGGAAGGAACTTTTTCTTCTTAACTTTGCACAATGGAGCGTTCCATGGGATTTGGCGACTTTATTCGATAGTCCTCAAGTTCGAGAGAGGATTCCGGATGATGCAACAACATCCGTTGAGATGAAGACAGTTCAGGAGATACTTTGTCGTTTTCGACAACTCTCGCCTGACTCAAGTGAGGTTGGTTGCATGAAAGCTGTGATTCTCTTCTCTCCAGGTTAGAAATGAATTTTCAAACGAAAAAAGAATTGAAATAATAATTTTATTTTCAACAGAGACTGCTCGACTCTGTGATGTTCAACCAGTTGAGATGCTACAAGATCAAGCTCAATGCATTCTCTCAGATCACGTTAGACTTCGTTATCCACGTCAACCAACGCGATTTGGTCGTTTACTTTTGCTTTTGCCATCACTCCGGGCAATTCGTTCGACGACAATTGAAATGTTGTTCTTTAAGGAAACCATTGGAAATGTTCCCATCTCACGTCTTCTCGGCGATATGTACATGATGGAAAAATACAATAACAGTCACATTACTCAAAACGATAATAACAACAATACACAGAATAACAGCCACAACTCCAATAATGTTATCAATAGCGAAACATGTTAATAAAAATCTCTTTCTCTCTCGATCAGACGATGATGCTTCACATTTCTTTTCGTTAAAAGGAAAATATCTAAAAGGCAACCAGGGAAAATCTTCCGCATTGTTACCTTTCAAAAAGTCTCGCGGCAAGCTCACAAGCGAGATTGATTTTTCATTGATGCTGGGAAACTTTACATGCTCCGTGAAAAAAAAATCAAACAAAAAAAATGATGAACTTTCTGTTTGCTTTCAATTAAAAAACACGGCGGAAAAAAAGAAGTTCGTGTGGGTGGAAAGTTAGAAAAAATGAATTTGAGATGAGGGTGAAGACTTTGCCCAGTCGACAGATTTCAGTAGAAAAAAAATGTTTTTGATGCCCCGCAGTTTACTGACCGACATGGAAATTTATTTCTTAATTGCTTGACAAGAAAAATTCTTGTCTGATCGATTAATTGATTAAAACTGTTTCCTTAAATTTGTGAATTTGATCTCACTTCAGACTAGTCCTTAAATTTAAATCAAATGTTTATGATATTCCCAGAAAGAGGAAACTTGTGTAACATTCTCTCGAAAGCCAAGAAGAAGTTGAATAAAAGAATGAACAACAAAATTAAAGTCTTTTCGTCAGTGTTTTTCTCAATTTCAGCATTCTCTCGACTCGGAATTGGAGAATTTTCCCATGAGGAAAAAAACCTCACAGAGAACGAACAAACTTCTCAAAACAAACAATTGTCTTATTCTCTTGGCTGATAAAATAACATCTGTAGGAGTTTTTCCAGCAAAAGCGAGAAGGAAAAAGATTTCTGCTCGAGCAGAAACACTTCCACTCCGTGAACATGAATGACATGAAAGCGAGCACAAACAAGCTGAGAAGATGTTTAACAGGATTAAGTTCTTTCGACATCAAATGACAGAGCCGATAAATGAACGTACGTCTTGTGAAGAAAGAAAGAAGCTTTTTGAAGTTTCTAAATTATTTTTAAACGACTTTAAAGGATGAATCTTCTTCGTGTTCAAGGATGAAAGTGGCCATCGATCAATGCTCCACTCGAGCATTAATGAATTGAGGTAGGGAAATCTCCAGGTGTCAATTGTAAGTTTCCAAATGAAAACGGCACGTAATCACGCAAACATCATCTGTAATTAATTTAAAATGTTCAACAAACGATTATCTTCGCTTCAGGTTGATAGCCCGAAGCATCAATTCTTCCCCCGGAAGTTTCTCCGAGAACATAAATTGAAAGTGACAGCTTCAGCATTTGCTGTTACGCTAATTGAATATTCATCGAAAGTGCTCATCGATGAATTCATTTCGCCTTGTCGCAAATAACGCTTAATGACTGTCGACGATAGAGCGGCGACTATTCGTGGTCATGAATTCATCGAGGGACGATGACAATTCATCACACGCATCGCTGCAATTAATCCTTCACTACATAACATTCGCCCCCGCCTCTCACACATGTGGCATTAATAAAAAGTTGAGAGATCATATTATGGAAAGCATACAAATAACAACAAACATGAACGTGAACCGTGTGAATTCAACACGTGTATGATGCGAACGATGAGTTGTATTTGACTGACACTTGGTTTTATCATCAGTACTGGAAGAAAGGAAATCGATGTTTATCGAGGAAGTCGGATAAGATAATAGAATCGTCAACCATGATAACGAAAGGTTTAAAGGTTTTTTTCAGTTGCAAACTCGAAGTCAAAGAGTCCAAACGATGAAAAATTTATTCTTTTTGATCTTAATCGTTTGGTTTCACGAAGGAAATTGTTTAAACCAAGGATCGATTGTTTCTCAATCAAGTTCTCGCTTCATTGCTTCGGTGAGACTTCGAGTTACTGATCAGAAATGGTTTGGAAATGGATTTCTTTGTGCGGGAACTTTAATCGACGCTTGGAATGTTGTGACCGCTGCGTCGTGTGTTGTGAATAAAAATTCATCGGAGCTACAAATCTCATTGGGATCTGTTGATTTAAAAATGAGGAGTGTTGTCATTAATGTTCTTAGAATATCAATTCACGAGAACTTTACGGAAAGTGATCCACTCGTCAACAACATCGCAGTTTTAAGACTTTCATCAAATATCAGACACAACAGACGACGATACAATCACATTCAACCTCTCGGACTCGCTGAATCTTGGCCAAGAACTCAAACATCTTGTCCGGTCTTTGCTTGGGCAGAAGAAAGACGACCGCTCCTTCAAGCTCTGCTGACAACTGAGGACTCCAACTTCTGTGGAGATCAATCGAATGGAGTTTTCTGTGAAAGAAATGAAACTAACAGCACTTTATGTGGATTTGGCAACATTGGAGGTCCATTTGTTTGTAACAACATATTCACAGGATTTGTAATCGATGCTTCAGCTTGTGGAGCTTCAAACAAAACCGGGATCCTTCAATCCGTTAGTCACCATCGTGAATGGATTCGTCAAGTCTCTGGATCGAATTTTTCATGGAAAATTTCAAGTTCAATTCTTTTCTTTGTTTTAATAACTCAACTTCTTTTGTAGATATCAAAATATTTTAGGAGAAAATATTAAAATTTGTGAGATTATTAGTGAAGATTAAATACAAAATGACTTAAAGGTTGAAGAGATCAGAGTGAAATTTAGTAAAATATTTATAAGAAGCAGAGAATTTGTTGCAATTGATTGCTCTGCTTTACATTTCATGTCGTGAGACTTCATCCACATGTGAACAAGCGACGACGATAAAATGAGATACATTTTAAACCACACACATCACAATAAATTTGATGATACTTTTCCACTTTGATGGCTGATAGTTTTTCAGCGAATTCACACGAGACGAGAAATTAAGTTTCCATTCGAGGAATATTTTCAAGAAACTTTTTGAAATTTACCTCGAATTGAAGTCAAAAGCTTTGAATATTTAAAAGTGTTGTCTCTTGCCTGTGATTTCCTTTTTAATTAAGTTATCGTCACTTTAAGGTTCTCGCCTTCTCCGCTTCCTCGTCTTGAGTCATAAGCAAACAAACCAAAAAACTTTCTGAACTTTCAAATTTTCACAAAAATTCTTCAAAACTTTTCTTGGCGCGGTTCGTCTTCTTGTTTGAAATAAATTAAGCTATTGATGCTAAATTAAACAAAGTGAAACCCTCATGAAACGGCGTGAAGAACAAATTTTCCCGCTGCAAAGCACTCAGAAGTGGGAAAGCTGGATTAATCGAAGAGAAACTCTTTCACGAGTTGATTGATACATCAGAGAGCTAAGAAGAATCATAAATTGAGGTAACAAATTACGAAGAAGAGAGCAAGTGACTGTTCTTTTAAAAGCTTCTCACTTCACAAATCAACGAATTTTTTGTTATCGGTTAATGTTCTTGCTGAACCTTTTTATTCTTTGTAGGGTTGACGAACAGTTCGTGACATTTTCCCAAAGTAAACATTTTCTCTTTTCGACGAAAACCAAACGACGAATAAAAATGAATTCTAAAGAAAAACATTTCTCATGGAGACTTGGCAACAATGAGAAGTCAGAGACGACGAGTTTTCATTTTGAATCAATAAATTATTGAACATATTTAAGATAATAATCGCCATCGATGTTGTGAACTGTAAAATCGAGATAACATGGAGATGACAAGTTAGTATCAACATTTATGTTAATTGATATATCCGATCAACACGTTTGAAGTGATTTATGAGATAACGATGTGCTCAGCCATTTTGTGCCTCGAAGCCAATTCATGTCCACTGACTATTTACATTCGAATTGCAATTAAACTGAGTCAACAATAATTATTTGCAATTTTCCTTTTTGACTTGAACTCATTCGTGTTGTGCGAAGCGAATGAAAAACGTCAAGCAAATAATTTTCAACATTTTGGCTTGAACGGCTTTCGAGTTATTGATTAAACTTCTCTAATAGAAACTATAAAGCTAGAAAACTTAAATCTCATCGGATGAAGCACGACTTTCTGTCGAGGAAACTTCACGCAAACAAATGCCTCGAAGCGAGGACGTTGAACAACACAACACTCACAATGTTTGCTTTACTGGTCATGGAGAAGTTCTTTTGTAAAAATAAACATTCAGTTTAAAGATTTCTTTTGGGGCAGCGACATAAAAAACTAAATTCCCTTCACTAATCGTTGGTCGTTGAAAAGTGAGAATAATTTTTTGTATCAATGAGATTTTTGACACATGCTGGCTCATGCCGAGGGTAAAGGTGAGGATTTAGCTGATGAATGTGTTGTCCTGACATCGGATTATTGAAAGATTATTTGATGTAAAGTTGTGAATATTTCAGTATTGAGGATGGAGCTAAAACATTCAGCTCATGGGATCATCAGGAATTTACTCAAAAGTGAAGCTCAGTCTATCTCTCTGTGGATTCATAAAACTTCATCAGGTTTGTTGATTAGTTTTCAAATGAATTTTGTATTTGAAAACATCTCAAGACGAAAGATTTTCCTTTAACAAACAAAAGCGAAGTGCACAAGAAATTGTTTGAATCAAAGGCATCTTGTTTGAATATTTTACAACTTTTCCAAAGTAAATTTCTCGCAAATTGGGATTGCACCTGCATTTTCATCTCGCTCCATATTTCATTGTGTTTGCGTGGGGAAAACTCTCTGAGTTTTTTATTTCTAACATTTTCTAGAGTTTCATTTCTGTTTGCGAGATTTTGTGCCAAGAGATCAAATAATTACTTAGAAAACCAGGCCTAACGTTCACACAAAGCATCACATCATGTGAATTTTCCGTCGTCGTCTTTTCATTCTTCTTCTCCCAAAGTTCATGTCGAAATGTTAATGCTCGTTTTCACCGGAAAATATCAAAAAATCTAAAAATCAACCACAACTTGCTTCTTCTTTATCCTTTTCTATGTGACGAATGAGTTTTCCTACCGTTGCCACTGTTGGAGATTTAAATATTTAATTTTTTATTTTGCATTTAGGACAAATCCTTGCGAGGTCGTCTGTCGAGAAATTTTTCATGAAAATGGACTTCTTTCCTTTTGAGAGCTGAGTCGAAGGCGTGGCCTCCGATAAATTCGAGAGAGAACTGAAATCGTCTAAAACTCGACAGAGGGAGATAGATTTTCTACATCGAAGGAAAAAGCTGAAGTCCACCTCGTCAACGAGAAAGCTGAATTTTTTTGATATCAAGTTCTCACTAGAAAAAAATTGCATCCGACAAACAGTCCATTCACTTTTTTATACGGGACGCTAATTACCGACGACGAATTACGTGTGACTAATTAAGCAAAAATAAAACTGATTCGAATCAAGTGAAAAACTCATAAACAAAAAAAGAGAAAATCTCGATGACAAAAAATTGATTAAACCCTCAGCTCAAATGTGAAGTTAGTCCATCAAACTTTTTTTTTTAAATCCTTTTATTGCACAATTTATTGTTTCACTTCTCGCTAATTCATACAGTAAACTTTATTGTTTTATTTCATGCTGTAAAAACTTTAAATAATCTTGTTATTGAGAATAAATATAGAAAATATAATAAAAATATCACGAAAAAGTTATTTTTTGCTATGGCCAATGATAAAAAAAATGTTTCAGTTAGGATTGACGCAATGTTTGTAAAAATTAGAATCACTTGAAATGCTTAGCAAACCGAAGAAGAAAATCTGATCTGCGCTTAATTTTACATCTTGTTCTCTAGAATATCTTTAATACAATTTCACAATTTCTCAGATGACTACGATATTTGTTTTTGATTAACACAATTTTTCCCATTTTGTCTTCTGTCATTCCGCTATAAATACCGAATTTGATAATGCGATGGATGCCGTGCTCGCTAATTGTGCACTTTTCAGCTACGCTTGGTGAGAAACGAATCGACTAAATATATATGGACTCGGATGGCAATAACTAACAACTGCTGAATAATTTTATCTTCTCAGCTAAAAGGTCGGAAATTGGTTTGATAACATTTAAACGCTATAATTCCACAATTCAATTAACTTAGGTGAAGCTTCGTCAGTAGTATAGCAAAGTTTGTTGACAACACTCTTGGAAAGCATATGATAGGAGCAGATGAAAAGATCGATTCGCTTAATTGTTGTCGAATGATGAAGAATGTCTGAGTTGAGTGTAACACGATTGACATACGCGGACTGGCTTAAAGAGACGAAGACGTGATATCTCGGACTCGAAGCGACTACATTTGTTACAGAAAACTAAACCGCAATTACGACAATGATGTCTTCGCTCGTAAAGTGAAAATCTGTGGGGAGAAAGAATTCGTTGAGATTATTTTATTTTTAAAAGAGTTTCTATATTTTACCTGATATGACATCCAACGCATTGGTCAGCAGCTTCATCTTTAAGCCAATGATCAGCCATTCCCCGCCCAGGCTGCTCCGCAACACTCCATGAGAAGACTCGACCTCTAGCGTCGCCTTTTAGAAGAAATTCTTTTCTTAAAATTTCATCAAATTTGATTTGATTTCGATTTACTTACCAACATAAAGAGTTCGATGATCTTTCGACACAGCGAGAGATGTAATACTTGCTGGCTCGCAATTATCTTTTCGGTCGTAGGCCGTGTGCATTGTAAGCTTATAACGGAACACGAGCTGTTGCTGCCATTTAAATCCTGAACAGAAATTCAGAAAATTATTTATTTAAAATTGAGAGAAAAGTTAAAGCTCCACTCACCATCGCGTAAAATATTTTGTTTGTTAGAAAGCCGTCGCCCACCACCATCGTTATCAATCATGACGAACGATTCTGTTAAACTCGTATCTGACTTACTTGGCCTTATACCGGAAGTGCTGGCAGCGCTTGCAACGTCTTCAAAGCCATCAGAGTCATCGATAGTTTGCTCAATGTGAGAAACGCTACGAAGCTTCGTTTCTCTTCGTCTCGTCGCATCGCCACTTCTTCTCTTGACACTGTCTCCAACGTCTTTCAGTTGGGTCATCGATTTCGCGCTGCTTAAGCTTGCTTTATTGTCAATTGTCAGTTGGTTTTTATCTTGTCGTGGTTCGTCTTTGTCGCTACATTCTTCCTTCTCGTCCTCGAATTGCTTTTTCGACTCTTTAACGCTGTCACATGCTTCAGAAATGCTCGACTCTGATCCAGATTTAGCAAGAGCTGCGAAGTAAAAATTGGATTTCAAATCATTTCCTTTCAAATAAGAAATCTTCTTACCTCCTCCGTCAGTTGTTAAACTCATTTGTTTCACTAATTCAGCCTTTTTCTTTTCTTTAATAACTTCTTTCGATTCCTCGATGGCTTCTACTTTTGGTTCTTCAATGACTTCGTCTCGTTCTTCCGGCACTTGAACGTAATCCATCGACCACATCTTTAAATTAAATAAATTAGTTTTTTGCTTCAATGAGATCAATCGAATACTCACTCTAACGACTCCATCAGTCGATCCCGTGATGATTACATTCTGTGAGTCCCATTCACGAGTCATTGAGAAAGCAACACACAAAATCTGTTGCATTCGATCAGCTGAGCCAATGCTGGTGTTCACAGTTGCAAGGCAGTCACCATTAATTGACCAAAGATGCAACCACGTTGCGCTACAAGTTGCTATCTCGCCAGTTAGATCATTGATTGCAACCGCAGCAACGAGTCCAACATGTTCACGCAATTGTCTGACAAAGATATATCGACTCATGTCCCAGACGATTGCAGTTCCATCTCGTGAACCCGATACAATGATATTGTAAGCTGGACTGGCGGCTAAGCAAGTAACAGCGTCAGTGTGTCCATGAAGTGAATGCTTCACTGTCAACGATTTGAGTCGTGAATTCAATTCCCAAACTGTTACAACTGAACTTGTTCCAGCTGTGATGACTGTTTTCGCGTTTGGTGAAGCGCACGCAAGAATTTCGCCAGAATGAGCCGCAGACTCGCAAACGAACATCGCTCTGTCGCTGTCGTACATTCCAATCCTAAGAGAATGATCAGCGAATCCCCAAGCAATGTAGCGAGAGAACGTTGGTGGCATCAACACTTTGTTCTGTTCAACAGCGAGAACAATCTTATCTTGAATTATCTGCCCAACTGGTCCTTTAAGTTCTTTCACTGGTTGTTGACTTGGCTTCAAGTTATCCAAGTTGTGGAAGAATAACTTTTCAATTGGAACGGAGCCAGCCGATAACATTGGAGTTGGATCTATCACTGAATGTCTCAGTCCTGCCATTTTCTTTGATGGATGAGGCTTCTTGAACAATTGTTTAGGAATTTGACCGAAGTTATTGATGAAACCGATGGTCGCGTTTTTCTTGAGCGGATCGTCGATGCTTTAGGAGAAGAAAATTAATAATTTGAAAATAGTTTTAATTGAAGTATCGAACTCACTTGTAAATGTCTACATTTCCTTCATAGAACAGATGATGGAAAACATTGACTGCATCGACAGCAGCTTGTCCTTGTTGGCGATATCCAAAGATGAGATCAATCCACTAGAAATTTATAATTAGCAAATGATTTTCCTTAATTCAAATTAATGATTTACCAAATGCAAATTCTGTGAGACATAATCACACTCAAGAGCAGCTCGATGAAGTCTTATGAACTCCCTCGGATCCTGTTTCGCCCATGGAGGTAAAATTATATCACTCAACACTTCTCCATTTTGTTTCATTCCCAAATCAAAATTATTTGAATTGGTCAGAAACTCAGGAAGATAAAAGAACTCGGGAATAAGTTCTTTAACGTCTGCCATGTTATGCTTCGACGCTGAGAACCATCCTTCCTTGATACTGTGGAACATTCTATCTGCGAGATCGAAGTGTCCACCTTGAAGTCGAAGGAAATGTTGTGAAAATGGTTCCAACCTCACGAGATATGAGCAAACAATCATAGCTGAACTATAATGCGTGCCATAATGATAAGGTGGAGTTTCTCCTTGTGGATCGTCCCATTCCTTGAAGCGCTTCTGGAATTGTTCCAGTCGATCAACTGACTGCGCACCCATTGGCTTTGAAAAGTCTCGGAAAGTCTTTGGATTCGATAAATCTAAATCTTCCGAATCGTAATCAGCCAAAATCCATGGAAATACTGGATACTGCATCAGATCGTTGTACGATCTTCCGGCTAATGTGTTCAAGTTCATCAAATATTGGAAGTTTGAGATTTCACCGCGCTGAGGAATAAATTGAATTATTTGAGAGCTCGATCTTTTTAGAAGATTCTGAACTTACCACCCATCGCTGAGTTACTGACGTTTCTCCAATCAAACTACTTAACAGTCCCGAGGTTTGCTCAACACTCGCCGTTCTCCTTTGACCAGCAACTGACGATTGAGCATTGTCAGCTATTGATGTTGCCAGTGTCATTACACGTTGATAAACTTTATTTCGAACTTTTCGTTGGAAACTCAGTAAATAGTTGCGACCATCGCCTGAGAATATTTCCAATGCAATCGGTTGCAACAAGTAACGACGTTTGTGAACTTCTCGGATGTCCTCATAAGCAAACTTTGAGCATTGTCGCATTTGTTCTTGTCGTCGTTGGCTTCCTGATGGATTAGGAAGAATTGGTTCATAAGTTCCGTCTAGCATTGAGTCGATATCACGAATTTCACGATTTTTAATTAAAGTGAATCCATCGACAACGTAGCAATGTTCCTTTCCGAAGAGAACAAGTCCTTCTGATGTATCGAGTCCTTGAATTCTCGCACAACGGAACATGTGAGAAATCTTTTCGTTCTCTTCCAACATTCGCAAAAGCGTCTGATTGTCAGGAACCATCGCAGCCGCTTCCTCTTCGGCATCTTCATCAAACTCTTCTCCTGGCTCACTTTGAGCTCTATTCAATGTCAGCGGCTGTTGTTGCGCTGGAGTTTGTGGTGGTGTATTGTTGTCTCGTTCAACAATGACATTCTCAGCTTCGCAAAGAACTCGAGTTTGATGGTTTGACGTCTGATAGACTTGGAAATATTTCTTACTGTCAAAGCTTGTCGCAACTTTATATTTGAGTTGTTTATTATCCGGCAACTCCAACTCTGCTCGGTAGGGATATTGAGGATAGAAGAGTTCATTTCGCATTGTTTTCTTCCTCATTCGGTTGGGACCTTCAGTTGAGTCGAGCGTCCATTTGTCAAGAATTGATCCTTTTGTTGGTCCCCACAATCCACGTTCTCTTGTTAGTTCACCTTCTGACATAATCCAGTCTTGAAGAACATAACGCTGAGTGTGTTGAGACATGTGAATGTACTGCGCGCATCGCATCTCCCAAAGATCTTTTACTAAGCTGAGATGTAAGTTCAGCCACTCCAAAGCAACGTCTTTCTTAATGTGAGTCTTAGTCTTCACTCCATCTTCCTTTTTCACTTTTGTTCTGCTCGCAAGTCTCGTCAACCCTCCAGTCACTTTTTGAATCTTCGATTGAATCTGGTTGTGAAGTTCCCAAGGAACACGACACGTTGCTTTCTTTTCTCCGTCAATGTAACTATGCCACAACTTGATTGCGGATTCAATGACTTGATCTCTGGTTGATGTCAAATCTGGAGCTTTAGCGTTTGATGCTGGTGGTGTCAAAGATATTTTGAAGACTTCTTCGATTGCGGGCTTTTTGCAAACGTACAACTCTTCCCAAACTCTGAAAGCTGCGCCTACAATAAGATTTCTTCCTTGGTGTTGATTCAAAAGCTCGTCTCTCGACTCGACCATCTCATTTCGTGGATTAACATGCCAAGTTGTGTTTTTCGCATTCGTATCGAGTTCGATTTTTATGTCTGATGTTAATTGAAGCAAACAATAAGTTAAGCATCCGATGAATTCGAGTTCATGATTTCCAGCTCCGAAGATTAATAAACGATTCGTGGTCAACTTGTGAAGAGTGTCGAGCACAGCCATTTGTTCAGCGACAGATTCCGTTGGACGTGAGAGTAGATAAAGTATCGTTCGATTGAGAGAGTGATGAAGTTGTTCCAAGGATATGCTCGAAGGTCTTCTTTTCGCTTGACCAATAAGTTTAACGATGAACTCAAATATCTCGTGGGGATCTTTATGCAAGCATCCTAAAATTAAATCAATATTTTACTCATCGACAATTTAGAAAAAAGTTAAAATAATGTTTACCTTGCCAAAGCTTATCGACGACCCTTGCAGTCAAGTAGAAAACATTTGGGGCGATGTTTTGAATGTGTGATTGAAGCAAAGGTACAATCGGAAGTGCTGCCTGTTCTCCAACAAGCATGTCAGCAGCCAACAAATGATCCATCAGTGCTGTGATGATTTCAGTTTGGAATGAAGTTTGCATTGTAATGTCAGAATTTTCTGGAGATGCGTCAATAACGAGATCGATAACAGGAGTTTTCCCAGTCACAGCCAAGCTCAGAGAGTCGACGACGATGACACGAAGCAAATCAACCACCAATTTCCTGACTGGATGTTCTGTTAACTGACACACACTTCCTCTGAGACTTCCTGCTCCGAGAATTGGATTTTGAGTTATTTCCCCTTCTGGTGTCGAGGCGTTGCTTTCAATTTCTGTTTCATTTCCAGGCGGAAATAGAATTCCAACAAGCGACGAAATCACTTCACCCAACATCAACACTGGCATAAAGTCGGTTAAGTTATGGTAAAGAGAGAAAATCACTTGAATTATTGTCACAGGATGATTTTTCAGCCATTCGACTTCATTATTTGTATGCACGATTGTTCTAACGATGGTCAATAGAATGCAAACGGCTTCGGGACACAGAACAACTTTAGGGACACTGCCACTTGATGGCGATACTGGTCCACCCCAAAGGAAAGACCAAACCTTGTCGAGATCAAGTTTCGTGTGATCAGAAGCAAGACATTTAACTGGTTGTCCCATGATGATTGCCGTGATAAGGAAATAAAGTTCAGGAATTTCGAGATGATGTGGCAACAGCCATTCGAGATATTGGAATCCGTTGATACTCAAAGCTTGAACTTTGACTTCGCCAGCGACTTGCGATGGTAACACAACTCCAGGTTGTGAAACGAGTGAACCAGGGCTAGCTGGACCAGAGCTCGGCAATTGTGTGTTTGATGCCAGAACAACTGCGTTTTTGTTTTGTGAAATCAATTCGGTGTTTCTCAAATAACCGCCATTCGATGTTCCCTCTCGGAATCTTGTGATCAAAGTTTCATTCGCTAAGAGAACAACTAAGATTCGCATGCTCCAAACAACTGACGATGAGTGCATGTGCGGTTGAATAAATAGAAGAATCCAGTCATGTCCAAGGACGCGAGATATTTCTCCGCAAATCGTCGCGTTGACTGTGTTTTTGATCGTGAATAAAAGCGAATGAAGCAGCGACAAACATCGATTTCTTAAAATTATGTTTCGAATTGTGTTCGTAGCGGTCGTCTCGTAATCATCCATCAGAGTAAAGTCCTTATTTGAAACGAGATGTGTCAGATCAATCATCTTTTCATTTTCACCTGAGAGTGGCAACTTCGCAGTAATGAATTGTCCAAAGTGCAGAAGATCGCCTGGTCTTGGTTGACCTCCAAGAAGAATTGACAAGAGTGTGAAGAGAATTTCTTTCGTTGGGTTCTCGCTTATGTCGCAGATGATATGAAGCAGCTTCGGAACTAGCTGAAGTTCTCGCATGATTTTAATGTTCGTCTTCTTCTCACCTGACTCTGAAGCAAGCTCTAAAAGATGTTCGAGCAATGAGCGAAGCAATCCATTCGGAGCGTTAAGCCAAATGTCAAGATCACATAAAAGATCTTGAAACGCAGTTATATTTGGAATCGCTGCTGATGTCTCCTGGCCAGAGTTTACAGTTCCGACCAGACTGAATGTTAAATGAAGAATATGAGAGTTCAGCAAATTCTTTTTCTTCTTGAAGAACATTGCGAGAGTCTGATAGCAACGTTTTCTATCCATCTCAGCTTGAGCCGCTTTGTTGCTTCTGACAACGCAAGTCAACGCTTTGACACCAGCGTAGAGACTTTCTACGTCCTGTGACATTGCGATGATTCCAAGAAGAACATTACAGCCACCAACTGTTCCCATCATTTTTGAAACTGGATTCGGGCTAAAGACTCGAACTCCAAGATAACCAACGACAACTCCTCCGAGTGTTCTTGCTGCGCCTGCTAAATGTCCAGCTGAATTATGAAGAATTCTGATTGGAGTTGCGTTCTCGTTCGAGCTCATTCCAAGTTGCTTTGCAATCGTCTTATTGTCAGCGCGACTGTAAACTTTTCTTATCCTTGCAAGAGTCAGTTGACTCATTGCCTTTGCGTTCAGTCCGAAAACAACTCTTTCCTCTGGAACGAGTGGATTCATTGGTTCAATTTGCTTGCGAATTTGAGGAGCTTGAAGAGATCCCATGTAGTGAGGACCAAGTTGAAAGATCACAGACACAACTTGAGCTGTCAAGACATCCTCGAGCAGATGACAAACGCCTTGCTTCCAGCACAATCTCGAGTAGCGTCGCCAAGCTGGTGGAGTTCCAAGAATAGCATAGACCGAGTTTGTGGCATTGACACTGCTGTTAGTTGTTCCTCCCGGTGTTTGTGAAATGTAATGAAGTTTTTGAGTGTGCATGTGCTGACCGTCGAGAAAGAGTGAAAAACTTGAGTTCTTCAACACTGCACGATTCAGAACCACAGCCAGATGATGCCATTGTCCTTCGTGAAGAACATCAGGACACCAGATGCGAGCACTGCTATCTCCAGTTCCATCAGGTTCCCATTCACCAACATCTGAGATAAAAAGGATTTAGAAAATGTGTTCAACTTTAATCTTTTAAGAAAACAAAACTTACTTGGTGGCAAATGAGTTTCCTGTGTTGACACGATAATTGCTTTATCTCTAGCAGATAGAAGAATGGAAAGACAAACTACGTTATCTTCTCTGAGGTTGTTCACGATTCTGGTGATGGTCAACAATCTCACACAATGAGGATCCGTCCGTGGATCGGAGAATTTGTCAACGCAGAACCAAGTCGAGTAAGTGAGTCCAGTTTGTGGTGGGAAGACTCGTTCGCCTGTTCCAATTCCTCCAACTGTTGTTCCAGCTTCCATGCTGCTACCGCCGCCGAGAATCGGAGCTTGCGGGGAAATACTTGGAAGGAATAAACATCCAAATCCTTCGGCACTCATATCAAACTCAACAAACGGAGGTAAAGTGCACGATCCGTGAGCTCGAAAATCTCTTGGCGTTGTCATTGATACGAGAGTTTTAATTCTTGTCAGTGGAACAGGTCCTCCAATCTTGTAAGCCTCTCCAAGCGTAATATTCTCGCAGTGAAGTGGAGATGCGAGTCGTAGGAAATCTCTTAATTCAGTTGGTTTAAGAGCTTGAGCAGCCAATCTTTCGAGAATGTATTGATGAGGGAAGTGGAGAATATTTTTCTCCTCGCTCAAAACAGCTTTTCCAATCTTCAACAAATGTCCAGCAAGTCCAGATTCGCACATGATCTGTTGATTTCTTTCGCTTCTGACTAAACTTTTGATAACTTCCGCTAGATACAACTGTAAACGTTCGCCTCGAATTGCTTCGACGTCGTGCTCAACGGAAGGAAGAAGTTGAAGCATGCAAATGACGATACCCGGATGGACAATGAGCGGTTCAGGAAGTGGTTGTGTGAGATTCAATGACGAGACAGCAACTCGTGGATCCAACTTTTGTAGTTTGTTCACTTCTGGTTTAGACTGACTGCTTATCGATATGTTTAAAACGCCCGAAAGGTTT
Source organism: Smittia aterrima (assembly GCA_033063855.1). NCBI lineage: Eukaryota > Metazoa > Arthropoda > Insecta > Diptera > Chironomidae > Smittia > Smittia aterrima. The sequence goes on along the minus strand of CP093829.1, from coordinate 24,808,160 downwards.
GGTTTCTCGAAGTTGTCCAATACGAGATCGTAGAGAAATCGGTAGATCAAACAGGAGAATGAAAGCGACAGTGGAAACTCTTGCGAGAACTCTGGTTTCATCAAACTTCCAGTGAAGATCGATTGATAATATCCGTCAATTGATTCGAATACGTCTGCTGTTTGTGATGAGTCTCCGAAGATTGACTTGTTGCTGAAGCAGCCAAGTAAACGAAGAGTATCGCATAATGATGTTGAGCAAATTTCCTGAGCGAAGAATTTAGCATTCGCAGGCTCAAATCGCATTGCAGTGGCGAGCGTTTGAAACACAATATTCATGAGATGAAGTAAATCCTTCAAATGAATCTTTCTCTCGTCCGTTGAATCGCCGATCATCACAATATCTGAGCTGTCAGACAACTTTCCATCCAACGAGACAAACACACTCGTAACGTAGACAAATCCTCCGACTTTCCTGAAGACAACTCGAGTTCTGTGTGAGTCTCTCAAACAACCAAGCACAGACTTAAGAATCTGAATCTTCAATTCGATGTTATGAGGCGGAGCTGAGTGCATCGTCGTCAAGATGAACAGCATGTCGTCGTCGCCTCCATTTGACAAAATCAATTCCCTGATTATTCCGAGGATACAATCTCGACAATGTTTGAACTTCACCATCTCGTGAATAGTTTTTGCTCCACCAGATTCACGAAACACGTTGCTGTTGTTGCTATTTCCCGACATCAAGATTGTCAAAGCTTCGAGGACAATTTTTCCGAGAGTTTCATTTGAATCTAAAAAATTATTTTCAAAATAAATTCTCGGCGTTTCAATGGAATTTTTAGTTACTCACCATCAGTCAGTTCCTTAACTTTCTCATCAAAATTACCGTTTGCGAAATGTTGCTCAAGGAATGAACAGTAACGGTTCAAGCACGACACAAATACTTCCAAGATTCCAACTTCTCTATAAACGTCCTTGAAAATCGTATTGTGCTTAAGAATGTTGAGCAATGTCTTCATACAGAGAATGCTACAGCTTACGGAATGGTTGGATTTCAAGAGAATCGAGAGCGATATTAGTTCCTTGCATGGTACGAAGTTTAATTGGAAAACGATAAACTCGAGAAGCTCGAAGAATTTCTCTTGAATGTCGGGGCTCTTCAGATGGATTTTCTCCGTGAATTGACTCAGCGTATTTTGCGATTCGAGAATGAAATAGTTTGCGTTGTCGGAATGGTAAACACTTGATATGGCGTCAAGAATCGTACAGCAAAGCGACGGTGAGTTTGATTTGAGAAAAACGTTTTGGAGAACTTGAAAAGCGTGAACGTTGCGAACGCAAGTGTGACGAGAAGTGGTTTGAGGCATTTGAAATCCCTGCATTTGAAATAAGGTCCCGGTTGGATTATGGTTGAGTCGAGGTTCATGGTAGCCACACATGCAAAGCGATGCAATCATGAAGACTAAATTCCTTATCGCGGCTTGAGTCTCTCCACTTTGATCATTCTCTTCAATTAACTTTAGCAAAAAGTCTGAGATGAAACTGTAGCCTTGGCATATTCGAAAGTCATCAAGCAGTGTCTGAGAAACTTCACTTGAGTCCTTAAGAAAACAGAAGACAGCCACAAACATCTCAACCACTTCGAGTGGAGTTAATTGAGGAGACCTTTGCATGTTGTCAATCGATAATGCAACGCATCCTTTTGAATGAATGTAGCTAACAACTGGATCCGTCAGTCCATGACGTGAAAGAGTTGTAAGAACCTCAGCAGCCGATTTTCTCCAAATAATGTTGTACGATGGGCATTGCGATGTGATTGCAGAGAAGAGAAGTGTGAGATCATCCATTCGAGCTAACTCCTCGGCCGGGTGGGAATGTGAGCATAATCGGACAAGCAATTGAACAAATATTTTTTGCAGCAGAATCCTTCTCTCTCTCGGAGTAAAATCACATCCTTCATGTGGTTGGGTTTCTTCTTCGTCAGTGATGTCAGGAAGATCAAAGAACAAATAGAGACACTTCACTAATGTCGATGGAACTGACGCTGATGTCATTGTTTGAATGACGGATTGATCGCCTGCGGCAAGAAGATTCAGTGCCGAGAGCAGCATCCAGCCATTTGAGGACTCTTCGTAATTTTCAATCTCGAGAAACTTGACGATAGCAATTGAAGCTGCCTCGGTAGATTGATTGCTTGCTCTTCTTCTGATCTCTGACACCATCAATCTCGATATTTGTTGACCGAAGGCGAGAATGTCCCAGAACTTTTCATTCATCTCTCCCGAGTGACATGAGCCAAAGACTTTGCAGAAAAGTGGCAACATGTTGTACAGTTTGCTGTCTCTCTCATGCTCCGATAGCGGATCCTTTGGATGAGTAAATTCATTGAATAACTTCTTCAAGTGCATCAGTCCAAGTTGATTCTGCGAGCCTTCATTACTATTCTCGTTGGTGTTGGATGGCGAATTTGTGCCTCCACGAAGTTTCTTCATAATATTCATTTTGAAGCGTTTTGTATGTCAAAATGAGTCACTCCGTTAATCTACAAAAGCAAAAAAGAAAACTTTAATCAGAGAAAAAAAAAGTTTTTGGTTCCGCAAAAGTGTCGAAGCTGATGAATCATCGATGGAGAAATAAAGGTTGCTGATTTGCATATTACGACGATTGCAATCAAATCTCAGAATCTTTTTATGACTTTGTAATAAGTGATTTGAATAATTTTAAATAAATCTTTGTTTCGATACATGATCCACTTTTCGTGTTGCTCATTCTTTTCGTGGAAAATTCATTTCATCGAAAATCACAAAAGACACAGATCCCGGTTCCTTGAAGCAACAGCAAGACAAAAATCCTTCATCGATTGAACAACTTTTCCATTTTGCTTTTATTGATTTTTCCACTTTTCCTTACTATGAAAATTTTCCAGCTATTTTCACTCGATTTTTCCTAGAATTTCATTGTTTTGCGATCCCATTTCGCTTCAGTTTCAGTTCGAAGCACTTTATGATGAGATATTTACTATTTTCAGTTTATTTATCTGCTCAGATTCCTAATAGAAATCATATTATTTAAGATAACTTTTCCGCGAATACAAATTGCAAAAGACAGTGACGTAGAACTGATCTCGAAGAATGAAGCAAAATGTCATTTGAATGATCAATTGCTGACTTAAATCGAGTTTTGTTTATTAGATTTTTCTTTGGGGCAGTGTTTTGATTAAGAAAAAGCAAAGAAAATCACCAAAAATAAAATTTTCTGAGTTTGGCACGCCTATGGAAAAAATGTTGAAATGTTTAACTTACGAAGGTCAAAAAAACGTAAACAAAATGGAAAGAAACATTTTTAGTAACAACATTCTTCTTAGAATCCTTCACAAATGATCTCATGACAAACATAACTTTCACTTGACGATAATCATTGAAAGATTTTTCATTAAAAACATTGAAATCTGCTAAACTCGACACAAAGTTCCCGCCAAGAAAAAAATTCACCAAAAATCGTGGATTTTAAATTTTCTTTTATTTCTCAATCATTATCGATCTTTCAAATCAAACACTTTACGATAGTTTCTCCTTGAAACATTTATTATTTCCTCGTTCAATTCAGGAAGTTAGAGAGAAGTCTATAAATAAATTAAAAGGATGCAAGTTATTAAACGAAAGGTTTCTGTCATAAATTTTTAAAGTCAAATATGTTAACTCGTTGAACGAAGAGCATGAAATAAGTGAATTGTTGTTTCGCTCTATTCTGCATTTTTATTTTCGTTTCAAGCAATAAAAAATTCTCATCATAAAACGTATTGTTATGATTTTCCGATATTTCATGTACGCTTCTCGTTCTCCCTTTTAAATGAAATCGGTCTGGGGGCGCTTGAGCTTTCCATCTCGAGCATTTTAAAATATATCGGTTCCTCAAATGTTTTTCTTTTATCAGGCAAATTGCAGCTACCATGAATAATTACGAGCAGCCAGAGCAATTAGCAGAGAAACCCTTTTCTTCGTTGCCGATAAAGTGGATCTCAAGATACATTTAGAGTACCTTTAACCACATTTTGCTGTTTCTGAATGAGCAGCAGACAAAACAGCATCATAAAAGTATTAAAGAAACCAACATTTCGTTTCTTTGTTCTTTCACTTGCTCCGTTTCGTTTGTTTTCGTTCTTCTTATTCCTTTTCGGCTTCAGCGGGAAAGAAACATAAACAATGGCAAAAAATTACTTTTGCTTTCTGAATTATAAATGCACTTTTCGGATGCACGCGAGAGGGAGGGAAACTTCTCTACGACGCACAGCTTTTAGAGACGGCAAGAGAAAATTGTTTTTATTGCGAGAAGCATTTACTTTTAACGACCTTCATTGTTTATATTTTCGTTTGTGTTTTTGGGGTCAGAGGACGACTAGATGGTCCGGGCGATTTAGGTTCTTCTTCATCAGACACAACAAATTAATCTAGTCGCCCTCATTTTAATCATCTCAATCGAGTCAGAAGCATCTCTCGAGTCTTCGTTTTCTAAATGACTTCGAGTTGAAAGCCGAAAAACTCGAATAGAAAAACAAATTTAACTTGAACTCGAAAAAAATAATAACAAACGCTGATGTTCTTTCAAGTTGAAAATCGAGCATGTGTGCCAAAATATTTTTATTCGCCAAATTGATGTTTCGCTTCAAGATATTGAAATGCTGTCAAAGAAATAATTTTTAATGCCTTGGGTGGCTCTCATAAAAATCGTGACCCAAGAGAATTTCTTCGACTAATTATTTTTCTATGTTTGCCAATTAACACATTCTGGAACGATTTTAAATTTGTCCTCGCTCTGCTCTTAGTCAATTCTTCGCAGATTGGACATGTATGCGAACATTAATTAAAATTTTCATGTTTTATGCCTTTCCCTCGTTGTTTGGGACTCTTAAAGTCGTTTATGTGTTCTGAAGTTGATAAAACTTTTAAGCAATGCTTTGTTCGGAATTGCTTAATTGATTCTTTCTTCGTGAAGAGCAATTCGCCCTGGCATTGAAATCAACTTTAGCTCGAGAAACTTCGACTAACGGAAAGGAGAATGAACGAAATATGAAAGAAAGGCAATTATTCAATTACTCGTCAATTAATAATTTCAGATACAACTACGAGTGAAACCTCTCGAGACGAAACTAATGAGAAGTTTGAATTGCCACCGAAGAAACTTTTCCAAAAAGGTTTCCCTCTTAACGCCTTCTCTTCTCTTCGTCTCCCTAAATAAACGAAAGAGATTACGATCTGCATTTATGTATGATTTAGTCGAGTCTCGTGAAATGAAAACTTTTCAGAATTTTCAGTGCGACTTGAAAAGTTGCGACGTTTAAAACATTTTTGAGACGAAAATAATTTAATTTGTGTTTGAGGAAAGGGGACGACTTGAAAGGCAAACGAGTTGTTCGTTCTCTGTTTTGAGATCCGACCGCTGATATCAAAGCTGGAGCTGACTCATTGAAGAGATGTTTTAATTCGAAGCCGGCGCATGACTCACAAGGATAACGATAAGAAACACGAAACTCTCAAACTTCGTGGTAAAGAGAACGATCCATTCATGTCGCACAAGACTTTCTCGCTCTCTCCGACGCAACATATTCGTTCTCCCATTCGATTTTCTTTCGCAATAGCTCAGCCAACACAGAACAGAATGCACCATATGTTCAGCAACATTCTCTCCCGGAGCTGCTCTCGGAAAATATGTAACGCAGTCCTCATTCTCCCGCTCTCACCAATAGCGCACAATTTAATTTGGTTCACAATTCAATTTTTCCTTCTACACATTCAGTGTTGTGTCAGTTGCTTTGGACTGAAGCACGTGTCGTCGTCTCATTCCTTTCGAAGAAAATAAAGGAACTCTTTACCGACTTCTCGTGTGCGTTTTACGAAACATTTATGACAATTGTGGAATGAAATGCAAATTAATTCAGAAAACGATTTTTTTTTCTTCATTCGGTGAAATAAAGTGGAATCGTGCATCGAACCGTTAGGGAAAATATTTTGTTGAAAGGAGACAAACGCTCGACCCACGTTCAAAAAGACCTAAATGCGATTAAGTGGTTTTATTTGTGTGACAACAATAAATTTAATTAAAAACGATCAAAAAAAAACAATGTTACATTAATTGATTCGCGACACATTAAGACCTAAATGTCATTCAACGAGCGAGGAAAAACTTCTCTCTCAGTGTTTCGTTACAAACACGTACCATCAATCATATTTAAATGAAATCAATGAAAATGTGAGAATTACCGCAGTGTTATGCCGCATGCTAATAAATGAATATAAATCGTCTAGAGTGAAGTTCCTTGTTTTCTTCGTGATTTTTCCGCATGACGATTGTCGATGGAAATCAAGAGAAAAGAAGATAGAGAGAGGAAATAAATTGAATGATTACCAATTCATGCTTAATTACTGACTAAGGAAAAGTTTAATGTGTTTTTACTGCTGTGTGGGTGGAGAAGTAAAGTTCACGTTGAATTATTCATGTTGATCAGTTTGAAATCGAATGATAAATAGTTGGGAAGCGAACGATTGACATGTGGCGCTCGAGAAGCTATCAAAACTAAAACTCACATATCCGCAGAGGAACAGTTAGTGGAACAGTTGAGCCAGTGCTGTGACTGTCACCAAAGGGAGTTTTCATCATGAAAGGCTGTTTGCAGTGTTTGATTATAGTTTTCGTAGTTTTAAGAGGTAAGTGACTATCATTAGTTGTCGTACGGTGTTGACTCAAGAGCTTTCGCTTCGGCTAAGGCTGGGAAAAAGTCTCTGTCATGAAATATTTAAATTTATTCTGGAAAAACTCTGCGGAAAGTTTCCTTTTAGCGTTTCAGTTTCTTCTCCACTCTCTCTCTCACTCTTTCGTGATTATATGGCAAACACAATTTGCAGACAAAGCGCTTCGTTTGAAATTAAAATATTTGAGTTTTGGTCAAATTAATTCGTTTCTGCTTCGCCCGGTTCTCTCTCTACATCTTCTTGTATCCTCCCCGCAATGTTTATATGGCAAATCAACACACAACCAGCTCACGAAGAAAACTTTTCTTTTCCCTCTTGTGGAAGAAGCTTTTGGTGTGGAGAATCTCTGAGAATCTGTGTGCATATGCGGGGGTGGTCTGCAAACATTTTTTTTAAAAAAAACTTTCCTTCATCAACAAACAAAATATTTTTTTTCTTCAACCCTCTGAAGCAACTCACACATAAAATGAAAACATAACAATTTCTCGGCCATAAAAAAAGTTTAAAAGTTCGTCTTGCGGATTTCTGTTGTTGTTGCTTCAAAGCAAACACAATAGTGGCGTCGAGGAGAGAAAATAACAAAAGACAAAGGCGAGAAATGAAAACTTTAAATTTTATCGCTCGGTGTTTTAGCGAGAACGCGCTCAAGCTGACTTCAAGACAAGCTCGTTCGCTTGTTCATTGTAAGAGAGGAAGAAATCGCTTCGAGGAACACGAAAACATCGTTACTAAAGATGGTAAACGGAATAAAAACGCTTCATCATGTGCTCACATAGAAACTCAACTGTTTTTCCGATTAAAAACTTCCAAACCATAAATTTCATCCGCTTAAACAATGTTAGAGCCTTGAATGGGGAAAAAAACGTTAAACGAGCTACACATAAAATGTGTTTGCTCGTAAGCGTTAGAGGGAGCGAACGAGCGGGAGGGGCCGGGGGCAGACATAAAACTGTTAATGTAATCAAAGCTAAAACGCTTACGTATGCACAATTCAGTTCTGTGGTTATTTCAAATGAGCATCGCAACTTGAAATCATATTGGAAACTCATTAAGTGTCAAACGATAGAGAACGACAATACATCCCAGAAATTGAATCATTGAGCATTTAATCACTTAATGCCTTCTTTCTTTATTATTCACTCACTTACATACTTTGCCAAACTAAGGGTTGGGTTGAAGTTTGAACAATAGTTGAACAGAGAGGCGAGGAAGAGAAATTGTAATAATCGTAAAAGCACTTAATCCTCAATATCGTTCTCTACTCAAGTTTAATCCACAATTACATTGGTTTTCGAAAACCAAAGGCTTCTCTACAAACTGATGACTAAGCGAAGTGCTTTCGTTTATTGTCAAGTGAATCATGCATTAAAGTTCCGCGAACGTGCGTGCATAAAACTCGCCCTCGAAGGGGAAATGAATTTTTAAAATGGAATCGAACTATGTCGAAGTGTTGTTAAACTTTCAAGGGCTCATGCGTTGTAACTTTGTGCGGATTCTCACGATTTAGTTTATAGCCATGTCAGCTTAAGGCGTCAGAGACTCCCTCCGCATTTTTCAACTGACAAAAGTCACAAGCGCTCGTATATCATCGAAAACATATTACGCAACATAAATTTGCGTCAAAGTTTCATATGCCATAGCAAAATGATCCCTTAGAGCGATCAATCGATGGTCAAATGCGCCATCGATAGAAAAATGCTCTACATTGAGAGGAGGAAAAAATTGTAATCAATCATTTTCATCATTATTTTGTCATAGACATCGTTGGAAGAGTCCAACACTGGCCCCCTCATTCTCATGTCCAAATCGAAACTTTGATGTGTCTATATTTTATGCGACAGAACTGAAATCACTTTTTCATATTGAAATAAGCCGCGGGGAACAATTTGGGTTTGACGAGAAACTTTTGCCGTCCAACAAATTTTTATTCGTAGACGAGAATTATTAAAAATTCAAATCTTTCAATCGGAACAAATGTTTAACTTTTGTAAAAGCGTGGAAATTGTAACATGAAAATCAATCAGACTCGAAGAATAAACAAAATTTTTCGGTTCCCTCGTCGATATTTCAAAACTCAAAACTCATTATTTTGAGTTGTTCAAAAGTTGTTTAATTTCCATCAATTTACCGAGAGGGCAGCAAGTGTAGCCTTTGATCTCGCGGAAAAGCATTTTTCCATCCATTATCAGCGAATAATTCATAACAGTCGATAATGGCCCATGAAAATATGCTTTTAGCCGAGGCTTTTTGACTCCTTCTCATTCTTTTGACCTTCATCCTCAATTAAAACGTTCCAGCAGCACAAGCAAAAAAAATGCCGAAGCGAGAGTGGATCTTTCCACCATGTCTGATTGGAACCTTTTTTTTTTGTCCTCCTCCCTTTCACTTTTATTCCTTCTCTCTCTCACTCGGATATCTGTGTGCTCTTGCGTATGCGAAAGAATGTTATGCTAACATAAAAATGTTTGCGTTATGGGCCTTTAGAAGAGCAGAAAAAAAAGTGTCTTGCCTTTCGCCTTATCTTCCACAGCAGCAAAACTTCTCCGCAACTTTCCCTTTCTCGGATCATTTTCTCGGAATTAGATAGTTTCGGGACGATATTCTTGTTATTTCGTCGGCGTAAAAAATGACAAAGTTTACTACTTTTTTTCTTCTCTTCTCCTCATGTGATGTAAGATCACTTTGAGATTCAGACTAGAGAAATAAGATTTCCAGTTGCCTCGAGAGTTTCTTTTTATAGTGCTCAGTCAAAATAGGAAAAAAGGGCCGGAGACCGTCGGGTGAGATAAAAAGTGTGGGGCATTAAAATCTTATGCTCTCTTCGAGGTTATAATGGACACATCTTTAGTCTGAAACAGCTTAAATCAAGTGGTTTCTGTAGCATTTTTCTCCTTTTTTCTTTCTTGGGTTGTCTCCGGTACACGTTCGACTCACAATGTGAATTTATTTTTCGGTTGCGTAAAAACCGAGGACAAATTCCTGAAAGGCTGAAAAAATATTCCGATCTTATTACGATGGAATGTTGTCGTGCACATGAAAATATGAAGTTTCTTTACGTTCGTCTTCCTGGGAAAGGTCGACGGGGCAAAGTTTATTTCAACCATAAACTTCTGTGTTTGCTCCAAGACATTTTCCTTCCGTTTATACATATCTGACTTGACTGCTATCTCGGCGTGTCTTAAAGGATCAAATAAGTAGAAAAGAAACTTCTCTCTTAGTTTGTCTCTTTTTTCCCGTTGAAATTTCTACTTCTCCTGTTGTCACCCTTGAATTTCCATTTCTCCTTTCGCTGATAACAATGAAACTCTGATGGAAGAAGAAAGACTCTATCCAAGTGAATTATGCAGCATTGTTTTAACTTACAAGTATTTGCTTGCTATTACAATCCTTGGAACATGAGAAAGGAGAACTTTTCTTAAAGCTTTAGTCATTCTTTCAGCGCCCCGACGGAAGAAAGAAAAAATTCTCTCGCTTGAATCGATAATAAATAAATTTATGGAATTTTTCCCCATCGCATCCATGAGTAAAAAAAAACATTGAAAATATCAATGTAAGGAAAGCAGTCAGGAAAGGCTTCAGCCCCATGTCACAGAAATCCAAGCGCGCGTTTATAAGAAGAGAAGGAAAATCCATGGCAAATTTACGAGCTTTTGATCTCTGAAAGCTTTGTATTTGCGAAAAAGGAAAAGTTCTCTTTACGGCGATAAAAAGATCAACGGTAAGCGCCTTGAATTAAACTTAAAAAAAATCTTCAGAGAGACCTAGCAAGTTTTCCCCTCGACAAAGCGCTGCTTAAAAAATATTTCTCAAACGTCGTTCAAATGAGTGCACTCCTCGTAGTTTACACTCGTCAAGATTATGGAAATAATTTCATAAAGAACATTTGAAGTCAACTCATTTTCAAGTCGTTGCTGTGTTTAAAAAAATTCAATGCGATAATTATCGTTCGCCACTAAACAAGGATAAAAATAATTTGAATGAGCATGTTCAACGAAGTAAATTTTGAGCAGCTTTCGCCTCGTCTGCATCAGCTGTCGCCTTCGTATTAACATTCTGTTTCACAAGTCTATTTGTACAATTAAAGTTCATGTCCAAAATAATTTTCTTCTTATCCGTTCTCGTTCGTGCTCCGCCCACGCATCTGAAGCAAAAGAGGAAGAAGAACAAATTTCATGATTTATTTACTTTTATTACGATTTGATGACGTGCATTATGGCGTGATACACTCACCAGTCGAACGAACAACATTCACTTGCAGCGTCATGTGTAATTTCTGTCATGATGATGTTTTTATCGTAAAGTGCGATGATGGAGGGATTATGTTAGCTGTTTGCAATTGTCTCCCCCTCTGTGCCATCTACTTCGTTCATCTCTACATTAAGAATGTTTGTTGATTTGCAGAGACGAGGCTTCTAAGAAAATTTAATTGAAAGAGATTTTCATGGCTCAATTAATTAATTGATAACCAAGCCAGGCCAGAAGTTTATTGTGGGGAAAATGTGTGTGTGTTTATGCCTTCGCTCGAGTCGAAAGGGGAAAGGATGAGATCGTCTCATTCACCCCTCTTGACACATCAAATTATCTTTTGTGCAACGGAAGAACAAACAATTATACAGACTTCTGTTGCCGCTTATCAACCGAGCCCTGTCTAATGGAAAGGAATTGCTTCTGCTATGCCGTTTCAATTCCCAGAATTAATTTAATTCTTTGTCAAGATACCGAGTTATTGAGTTTTGTGGCCACGCAATTAAATGGGACTGAGAGAAAGAGAAACTATAAGCCCTCAAAATATTCAAACAATCTTCCATTGAATGACCAAACACACATGAATGTGCAATATTCTATTACGTCGTTTGCCTGCAATTAAGCATCGATTTTGTTACAAAGAAATGAAAGTTCTAAGCTTGGAGTTTACGCCCATTCGATTTATCTTCCTAGAAAACGAAAATTGTCTCTTCAGCTTTTGGTGAATTTGAGAAGAACAAATAAATTGTTGATTCGACTCCTTGTGTCGAGTTTTCGAGTTTACATTGAATTTAGATAACAATGTAATTCAATAGCTCAACGAAAAATAATTAAGGCAAAGAAAGAAATACCGAAAGCAATGAGAAAAGCTTTCATGTTCGCAGATATTTTCCATTTGGAGCAAAGTAAAAAAAATAAACGAGAAGGAAAGCTTGATGCTTTATGGTTATCGGATATGGCAGATTATTTGATGAAGGTAGACGCGATGAGACGTGAAGATACCATGGAGACGCGCTAAGGATGGATATTAAATTCCAGAAAAAATTCTATCTGTAGATGCAGGTGGCATGTGCGAGCGTGACGTCAGTGATCTTTGTGAAAAGTATCAAAATTTTTCCACGAATTTCACTTCCTTCTCTCATGGGTCGGCTCCCACCAATAAAAATGAAAGCACGAACTTTCTTTGTTTGAAATAAATCATCGGTTTACTTCACGTCTGATTGAGCGGAAAACAAAGATGATGTTGAACATATATTCACATTTCATTATTTACCTGAATACCCTCCCGAGATTACAATCTTTCGATTGATTTTCGATCGTAAAATGATGGACGCCGGTTGAGGAGAGAGATCCACTTCGGGGAGATTCCTGTTTACTAATTTAAGGTCCGCTTCGCCACATCGAAGAGATATGCTCCTTGAGAGACTTCATTATTTTCCTTCTCCTCTTCCAACATGAAATTGATCCCTTTTCTTTTTTCCACTCGCTTTCATCGACAGCACAGCACAAAAAATGAATCTTACCTTAATTTCAATTCACATTTTTCTGCTCTCTTGCGTATCTAGTTAAATACTGGTGGAAATAATTTCCATAATGATGCCCCAATATTTTTTCTGCTGTTACCTTTCGATTTTTGCGGAGTTGAAGGTTGTGAGAGGGAAAAGAAAGGAATTGTATGAGTTTAATGATTCAGAAATCAATATAATTTAGTTGCCATAAAGGGGCTTTCTCCCCATCAAACATCAAGCCCGAAAGGAGACGAACTCAGTGATTTCATATAAATCGCACAAAAGGGAACACAAAAAGTTTTCTTTTCCGTTTGAATCGAAGACGTTTTTTATTTTCTTTTCTGTGGGGAAGTTAGAGAAATCGGAGAGATTTGAGCGGATAAGGAAAAGTGTCGAAACACGATTGCTGGAGGAGGAAGGAATTAGACTGAAAAACTTTTTTCTTCTTCTTTACTCGGCGGGGAAAGAAAAAGAAGAAGAAATCAACGAAAAGAGATTTATGAAAAAATAATATTTTTATGGTTTATTGGCGTAATAAAAAGTCGATCAAATAAAATTTGTGACGACGAGCAACGGAAAGGCAAGAACTTTTTTTTTCTTCGTCGTCATTTGCATAGAAATCAAATTGTTTTATTGATATTTAACAACTTTCAGCGATGATCATAAAAATATCTGGGGCGCCTTTCACAGCTCCAAGTATTTTAATATTTCCCAGGTTGTTGCTCAATCTTTTATCACTTCAGATTCGTCTTTTTTTTCTTTCTTTTTCTTTCCCCTTTTCTCGGATCAAGCCCCGACTTGAGTTAAAACGAGACAAGAACTTCACTCGCCTTGTCAATGGAAATCTCACCTTATGCGACAACTTTTCAACCGGCTTTAAAAGGGTTTTATGAGTTTGTTTTGTCGCGCGGCGTGATAGAATGATGAAGGTGCTGTTTCAAGAGACACCCGAAAGAGAAGGTTGAAGAGAATCAACGATAAAATCTCTTTGACTTCCAATTCATTTACTTGAAACAAAAGAGCACAAAAGAAATTTTCCATCAGAGCTGAGCTGAGTTGCAAGAGGATGAAGCCGAGGACGAAGTTTGTCGGGGAAAAAGTGCTTTTTCATTTAATCAATTTAATTTCATTCTTCCACTTGTAAGCCTTCTTTTGTTCATCACAAGGCCAAAGAGTTTAGAGCTTTCGCGTTAATCTTCGCTTTTCCTTCGGATGAGCGCGTTACGTGAGATTATTAAAACCAAAGCTTCATTCAAAAGCAGTGTGAGCTCGTTTCGTCTAAACATCCTCACCCAATCGTCTTAGCTCGAAAAGCTTCTCCACGCTGCTTTAGATGGAATCCAGCTGTGCGAGGAAAATCGGCGAAAGAAAATTTGTAAGGTTCTTGAATCCTCGATCCATCCATGCTGAAAACAATTCCTATCTGCCTCCCTCTCTCTCACTCTCTACTCTTGAAAATTAATTTTTTTTCTTCTTCGTCTGAGAATTCCATCATCATGCACAGACGTAACAAATTTCTGAACGACCTGTGCCACTTCGCTGGCTTCAGCTATAAAAGTCAAACGAGAAAGCCCTTTGCACGTAGCGTCAAAGAATTTCCGATAAAAGTTAGTGCAATTAAGCGAATTCGTCTCGTTGAGAGTCATGAGTTAATAGACGCTGTAGCACTTTGTTATCATCATGAGATTATTATCAACTCAAACCATCGGCGCTTTTGTCGCTTCAATAAATTCCCTTTCATCGGAAAGGGAAGGCAGAAAAAAGGGAAATCAGTGTGGGTGAGGATTCGAGTGGCAGTCGCCGTCCTTCTGAGAGCATAAGCATGATTTTCAATACTAATTGAAGTGTGTGTGTGTGATAAACGAGATGTCATTTGACACGTTACAGAAATATTTTTATTCATTTTTTCCCGTCTTCTTTATGTTCGCTTCGGTGATAAAGGAGACGATGCTCCATGATAATAAAGGCAATAGGAATGAGGATGAGAGGAGCACAATGAAGAAGGCACACGAAATTATCTTGTTATCTGAAATATCTGGATTAAAAAATTTCCTCTCGCACAATCTCTCTCTGTCTTCTACTCACTCTCGTCGTCGTAGTCCTCGTCGTGTGTAAGAGGAATGCTTACGACAATGACGAGGCGTAGAAGACGCTTAAAACATGAAGGCATTTGCCAGTCACTCTTAATGGGAATCTGCTGTTCTTGTTTGGGAGAATAATTAATGTCCCTTTTTTTCTTCTCGCTCTCCTTTCGTGAAATTTTTTTTTGCGTCGAGCCATGATATTGCCGTTGTTCTATCATCGCCCACACTCTTCACTGGATAATTCCACTCCTCATTTTTTTTCTCTCCTTCATCCTGAGTTTATTTTTTTGTTGTAGCTTGAGGAACATAACTGCCACGATTTTCCAGTCATTGATTTTTATTTGGCTTGGGCCTTTCTTTCTCTCCCCCGTCCCCATCTTTCACAACAAATGAATTCCCTTGCCGCCTTCTTGAGTGTTTTATGCAATCGAATCAGAGAAAGAGCAAAGAGAGAGATGGAGAGGTGAAGCAATAAAATTTGCGAATCTACCGCCTTTCTTGCAAAAAGAAAATTTGATTTGATTGTGGGCCGTGAAAAACGGGCTGTTTAGTAAGGCGGGTGATGGAGCGACTTAAGAGCTGTAATTCTGTGAAATAATTGATATTGGATATAATTGATATCAATCACGATTCTATAATAGAATCACTGGAGGATTTCTGCCTCAGCTTACTAAAGTAAAAAAATAACTTGTAATTGGAAGCAATTTTGAGGGGATTTCAGAAAGTAATTTGAGCTTCTCGTTTGCTTATTGATTTTCAGCGGCGTTCGCCAATCTCTCGATCGCTGTTGGTGGCTTCTAGTAATTTATTTTTCATGCTGTAAACAAGAACGTCGTCTCGTTGATAATGATCTCTAATAACTTGATTGTCCGATCAATTCACTGCAATCTCTAAAATAATTCGAGGAATCTTGGCTTTAAGGAAGCTTATCTTCGCTCTTGAACATTAAGACAGTTTATTATATTAGGAGTATTAGTCGTAATGCCTCAAAAACACCAACAGCGAAGACTCATGAGCACAAAGTGACAGTAAATGATATCGATTTGTCTCCAAGCTTTTGAGTCGAAGGAACCGCCTTGCTCTAAAGGAATCTCAACAACGTCAGCCTCGTCGAAAAATGTTTGTTGATTATTATTCCCTTCTTTGCGTTTCAGTTTCCTCTGAAAGTTGTTGGGGTATTATGATGACTATAATGAATTATAATTAGGCGCTGGATTCGTGGAGCGAGGAAAGCGAAAGAAGAAAAAAAAAACGAAATAAATGATATTTATAAGCGAAAGCTGAATGAGAAGCAAGAAAGGAATTGTTGAGAGAGCGAGAAAAGGGAAATCACCCCCAATGGCATTTCGTGGTGTTTGTCTGTTGAAATGTCTGTTTCGAGGCTTCATGTTTGACTTAATTTAGGGGCTTTTTGGAGGATGGGGGTGATATTGTGAGAAAGCGTAGACTTGAACAATGTAAATTACAAGCCTAATCCAACAACAAATGAATCCACACAACGGCAATGGAAAAGTAATTAATCATACGCCATTCTCTTCCTCTCGCTCGCCAAAAGAAAATTTCATCCACAAACGTTTTAGAAATTGAGGAGCGGTCGTTTTTCGTCGAAAACGATCTACAAGCAGTGTCCGTCAAAACATTAATTTTGCTTTAAAATCAACGGGAAAAAGCGCGAGTAGAGTTTCTGAGAAAACGTTGGCGTGGTAAATTAATTAAACGTTTCAATATTTTCCGCTGTTTATTTTCGCAACCATTTCCACTTTGGTCTCACTATACATGTGTAAAGCCGATGGGCTTTATGGTCTTGTCGCTTTGTTTTTTTGTGTTCTGTTTCATTATTATTGTTTAAAATACACATCAACTTCTCTTTGACGTTAAACGATGACAAATTGATTTTCTGTTTGTGGAAAAATGGTTTACCCCCTCGAAACAGAGAGAGCAAAGTTCGTAAAATAATAACCAGCGCAAGGCCATCTGACCGAACGATGAAATGATATTTTCGGCTGCCACGCAATTTATCAATTATTCAATGTACGAAGAGAAAGAGAATGAAACAAAATATCAAATTTATGCTTGACGTGATGGCGCAAAGCCTTGCGTTTCCGACGAGAGAGAGATCCTCATATGAAGCGGAATGCTGACGCACAATTTAACGTGAATGCATTTGGCATGATGATGAGAGAGTGAGACACAACAATGTCAGAAGCAATTAATTTCAATCGGCAGCAAACCAGCGCGAATATAAATTACAAGTTTGCGTTGAAAAACTCTCTTCGTGAACCCATCGCGGACGGCAATAACGAGCGAGCAAGCGAACCCATAAAACGCTTATAAATTCTCATGTGCAATTTTCGAGTTAATTGAAACAGAAAGAAATTTCACACAAAGCTTCTTTTAATTGAATTTGCTACTGCAGACTGGCGTAGCTCTCTAATGAAAACAAATAAGCCCCGCACTAATTAAGGAAAACGCGCGATGGCAATAAAAATCGTGAACTGTTTTAAAATATAAGCAAACACAGAGATTTTCGTGTGATGTCATGTCGAATGCCTTCCGGATCGATTCCGTCTCAAATAAAGCTATTAGCAGTCTTCATCTACAGAGCCAGTAGGAAAATGCTAAAGTCACACATAAAATATCGCGTTTTACGAGTTTATTCTTGAACAAATAAGCAACAGCGGAGGAAAGAGATTTTACGAGGAAGAACTATCACTTGCGTTTGATGTTCCGTTAGCTCTATCACTGTCGTAATCATGTATTCAAGAGCGCTTTATATTTTTATTTATTTAAACACACCAACAACAGAGGAGCGAACTCCAGCATATGAATACAATTTTCATCCCCGTTTATGATACATGGCGTTTTTGTTATGGACTTTTATTCGAAGAACCTCGTCGTCTGTTCTTAATGAAAATCAGAAACTCAGTGAGCAAGAAACTCTTTCTATTTGACAGCACACTCAAATCACTCTCACGCGTAAAAAACCCTTCAATAAACTTTTATCAAAATTCTACGAATTTGCCGAATATTTTTTTTTGGTTCGCTCGTTTATTCGTTTGCGAGAAGGAAATTTAATAATGTTTTTCCATATACAGAGAGCGAGTTGAGATCGTGACAAATTGGCTTAGTGACGCTATAAAAATAATTTTTCCCAGCAAAAAAAAACTTATGTAATGTATCAAACAACATGCGCTAGCTCGGATTCATAGGAAAAAATGAAAACTATCTTGAAAGATAAAGAATTTACGATGATGTCTGTCGGTAATAACTTGTTGTCGTTTTTTTCTTCGAGGTCTTTTGTCACGGATGACTGTTGCTTGCTTTCATTAATACCTCGGGAAGCCAAAATAAAAAAAAATGAAATGACAAAAACAGCTTCAAGGTAATAAAGTCTCTATCGAGTCTTACAGAGCTCTCCCTCGACTTTCTTCTTTTCAACACCCTGCTCCTCAATAAATCAAGAAAGAATTTTTTTATTAATATTTTTATGTGCTTCATTTGGCAATAAATCACGGCCTGCAACGTTTTAAAAGAGGAAAAGCTTTCTGAAGAGAGAGAGAGAGAGAGGAGGTGAAAATCACTTTACAATCTTAGTCGAGAGATGGGAAATTTCTTTCTTTTTGTTTTCAATTCGAGGGTGAGGCGTCAGATATCCCTGCAAGGCAGAGAAAATTGCAAAGTTCATTGGAAAAGCGAAGGAAAAGTTTTCTTGAATCAGAATGTTTTAGGTAAATAATAATTATGCTACCTCGTCCTTCTCCAAACCAAAAGAAGAGCCGAAGCTCTAGCTCTTGCAAATCTTCTATTTTAGTTTCTCATCATTCGTCTTCCGATGAAATTCTCTTCCATTGTTTGAGCAGCATTCTCCGAAAGATGGCGAGGAGCAGAAAGTTTTTAATTATCCTCAATATGCTGGTGATTCTTGTAGTCTCGCTTCCTCCTTTCGTTTCATCAGCAACATTCTTTGGCAAAAGACAAATAAAAGTTTCCATCGCTTTTTGCTGGGTTAGATGTAGATTCAGTAGATTGAGTTTGTACAATTTAAACGCTTCTCTTGTCTTCTTACCTCTCCATACACACGACGCTTGGATCTGGAAACGGATGAGTAGAGGGAAAAAGTGTATCACATTGATGATGAAGCAAACACACGGAACCCGAAAATTAAATGTTCATTAATGAATTTGTAAATCTCGACTGTTTGCTTACGTGATTTTGTAAATTCCTCCTTCTCTCTCCTTCAGCTCTTGGTGAGGAATATATTTGAAAAAAGCGATTTTTTTGCGCTCCAATCACTGTCGCTTGAGCACATGACACACGGTAGAAGCAGAGACAAAAAAACAATCATAGCAAGAGGCGAATGCTAAAATTGAGGTTTCACATTCTGAAATAGAAGAGCACAAGCAAAACCAATTCCGCTGCCACACCAACCCAGTCAGCTAAGGACGAGAATATTTCAAATTTTTACGTCTCGCCTTTTTGTGAGGTTTGTGATCACTTCTCTGTACACAACACAGTTTTTTTTCTCCCTTCTCGAATGTTCATTTTCGGTTCGACGATGCAAATGTTTGTGTATCGTTCACAGAGACTAACCCGTCTGCGAGAAGAAAAAAAAAAGATCTGAGCAGTGAATTTCATAAAATATTTATGTAAAATGATATCGAGCATAAAGGAGCTTTTATTAGCTTTTCAACCAAACGTAAACTGATTAAGTTTCAGACTGCGATTCGACGATGAGCGGGAAAAAGTATCAAGCGTATTTACATTGAATTAGATCCGCAAATAACAAATAACCGCCGCCATCATCCACGATGGAGCTTCTTTGTGCAATTTCAGTTTAGAGACTATTTGCTCAACCGATAACGAGTCTCAAACTCAAACAGATGATTGAAGGGCTGATAAATTTCATCTTATAATAAAACTGTTTGATTTTTTTTGTGCTCGCTCTGTTCGACGATAACTTGGCGCAACATCAGGCAACGCCATATGTCAATTGATACTTGATTCGTTTTTTTTTTGTCTTCTATGTGGTTTAGGGGTTAGGAATGAAAATTGGGTGCAAAATGCTTTAGCGTTTGTGGAAATTTCGTCTCATTTTTAGTCCTCAATCCTTGTTCGATGATAGCTCGAGCAGCTCTTGCTGTGAAAGAGTTTTCTCATAATGCTCAAAGATCAATCCGTTGACTTCACCCCATGAAGGCAAAAAAGAAATATCGGCGTCGCTCTCTCTCTCTCGTTGAAAATTCCTCGTGAGTCTGTTGGTGCGCAAAAAAAACCGTCAACGACGACCGAGGATGAGGAACATGCTTCGAATTCGAGATGGTTAGAACACAGAAACGAAATATTTTGACGTCGAAATGTGTCTATTGTTGTTGAAGGTGGTAGATTGTATGTGCCTGTGTGTCAATATCAATGCGGCAGCGGAATGATAACGCAGAAAATATTGCCAAACATATAAAAAATTCAAAGTCATGAACTTTTAATCAGAGACAGAGACACGAACTCCACACCCTGCGCTAGACGTAGCGCATCGAACAACAATAACATTGATATCAATCCCGGTGAAAAGAGGGATTAAATAAATGAATATTGGATCAGTTATCTGTCATTTATGCGTAGCATTGATGACGATTTTCAAATTGGTGCTGATTTTATGAGTGGAACAGAAATTTAGCGTGAGGCATGAGCCTCCCCCTATAGCTTAGTTTGGTATTCACATCACAGAGAACTTTCAAAACCATAAACACGAAGTTGAGGGGCGAAACACACAAACCGAGAAATCCCCGAGAAAATCATTTTGTTTAACCAAATTAGGCGACAATATTTGAACAGAAATGGATTTAGAACCGTACGAGACACAAATCACAGCAATTTTCCTAAACGTTTTTGTTTGCCTTCGTCTCTCATGCCATCGAAATGTGGGAGACAATTTTAAAACGAGGAAAACTTTTCGCTCAACATTCTTTCACATATTTTTGTCATTTCTGTTACTCAAACATGTGTAATCTTCACGAATTATATTGTTCCGACGAGGAATCTATCCTTCCGCTTTTTTCATATTTTCATATCTCTCTCGTCGTCGGTTCGTTCGTTGTCTCCTCCTAAAACAAAAGAAGTTGATTCAACAACAATGATACTCTCACAGTTTTAAACTATTTAGAATTTATGTCACGCAAATATTCACAAATCATCCCAACATAAATCAAACTCTTCCCTCCCAACGCATAATCGGACTTAGCCCATATGTGCGTGCCACAATTTTCTCGGAAAGAACAGCAGCAAACAAAAAGACAATTTCATAAATCATGATTTTCGGGAGAAAAAGTTTTTTGATATTCACATGATCACATCGAGTAACATTACGTAAAGCGTAAATATTTTGTGTGTTTATGTCCGGCGGAAGCTTTGTTCTCTAATTTAAACTTGGGAGCTTGAACTCACATTATTGTTCTGTGTCTAAGTAGTTTCTTCACCTTTGCCACACATCCTAACTTAGTTTGACTCGGAAGACCCGAAGTGAAGTGCTTTTCGCAGAAAGGTTATTGGGAGCTCATAACTTGTCCACAACTTCAGCGATTTACAAGTTTTAATCTTGTTACGAGAAAGCTTTAAGAAAA
This sequence comes from Smittia aterrima, assembly GCA_033063855.1. Taxonomy (NCBI): domain Eukaryota; kingdom Metazoa; phylum Arthropoda; class Insecta; order Diptera; family Chironomidae; genus Smittia; species Smittia aterrima. The sequence goes on along the minus strand of CP093829.1, from coordinate 24,786,982 downwards.
TTTGTTGAACGTGAAAAGCGATACGCGGCTTATAATTTATCGATTCATTCAGAAGCAATCCGTTAGCTTCTGAAATAACAGGAAGAAAAATGTAAAACAGAGAAGCTTAAATATGATAAATGAACACACACGTGAACGTTGAGACATTCTAGCATGCAAAATAGATTAAATATTCCCTCTCGTTTTGTTTGTCTCGTTTTCGTTTTTTTTTCGGGGAAACATTTTTTGCCAAGTCAAACAAAACGTGGTATTAAATATGCATCGCTTTCACAACAATAATCTTTACGGAAAACATCTAAATACACACAAAGCAAGAGGAAAATTTGCATATGGTTTTAGAATCGCAGCTTTGAAACGAAGAAAACGATGTTGAGATTTATATTATATTCGGAAAGGATAAATATTGTTTGAAGATGGAACAAGAGGAGAATAAATAAGACATGAATCCTGAAACGGATAAATCTTTGAGCATTGCTCAAGAGCAACACAGAGATTCGGAGTTTGTAAAAGAGGAAAGGCAAATTATGCAACATTATGACCTCATTTCACTTCCATTTGATATTAAATTCTTCTCTCTTTCTTTCAATTTGTCTCTTCCTCTCTTTTTTTCTTTTTCATTTTATTTTATTAAAAAGAAAATCTTAATTTTGTAGCAAGTTGACTGAGCACCAGCAAAAAAGGGTCAAAAGATAAAGCTTCGCCCGAAAGAGATGTCTTTGAAAGAGAGAAACATTCTTTAATGAAAATTATTGAAGTTCGCTGCTGTTTAGTCGAAAAGAAAAGAAAAAAATTTGTTTATTCAACTTCAGATCGATCTGGAACAATTTTTCAGTCTCAGGCTTCTGTGAATTTGTTTAGAACGATTATTGTTTATGGAAAAATTGTTTCTCTTTATTTGGATTGTTTCTCTTTCCGATTCGTTTTTGCGTATATGAAAAAGACAAAGGAACCTTGTTTACGGGTTGGAAATTATCAAAGAACAAGAAAAGCGAACGGATAAACAATAGAAATCAAATTTGCATAATTTCATAAATTGTATACAGACACGTTTTAATGAGCGCTCTTTTGTGCTCTGGCTTGATATATTCAACTATCAAACCAGAAGCTATGTGAGGAGCTCGGAGGCATTTCAACTACATATTTGGATTAGAAAATTATGAATGCAGGAACCCCCAGCTCATGCAATATTAAAGCACTCGTAAATGAAAGTTGAAGGCGGCTCTCGACTGCTCGGTATACCAACGAAAATATTCACACATTTCATCTAAAAAAACGAGTCGCTTCCATACGACATCAAACTTCCAATATTCATGTGCAAATGCTTCATGAAAAGAGGAAAATCCAATATCGTTGGCTTCCATGGCGATACATTTCCCTCTTCTTCGTCTCTGGTCTCGTGGAGCATTTTTTTTCCATCTCCAAACGTCACAACTATTTATGAATTCAATTCATATTTCAATGGGTTGAAGGAAAGTAGTTTCATTTTACCTCCATAAGAAGAGAAGTACGAACACATTTTTTTTCCATCTCTTTGGTTTGCATTTGCATAATATTTCAGATTAGATTTGTGTTTATCTAGTAAATTATGTGTGTGCTCATGTATGTGGCGCACCACAACAGCTTTCTACTTCGTCTCTCTATCAGAATTTATGTACTTCTACTTCGAGCGTATATTTACAACGAGAAAGTCGTTTGCCGAAGGAATTAGCAGTAGAAGGTGCTTGCATCTCCTTCCTTTGCTTTTTCCAACAACGAGCGTTTATCATCGTGAGCCATGAAAGAAAATTATGAATTAGCATTTAAATTTGATGTGCTTGAAGCTTTCTGAATTCTTTCCTCAAACTCACAGCATCCAAGGCTGATGAAATTCATCATTTTTTTTTCTTTCTCTCTCTCGAATCATACTCGACGCTGTTGAGTACCTGGGATCAAGTCAACAGCACACGGAATTGTGAAAAAGCTCTGGTTGAGGAATATATTTCCCTAGTATGCAAATCACATGCAAATTTACGCTTTCAGTGCCTCTGTTTGCTGAGCTATTGAATCTTCCAAGGCTTCATTATAATTATAAACTTTGAATAGTATGCGGATGGCAGAAGCAAAATGTTAATTTCCCCACTTGCAAATTGATGGAAAGCAAATGATGAACGGAAGCGTCTCGATATCACGAACTAACAAACAAGAATGTTTATTCCTTTGCGAATCTAGATTGCAGACATGAAGTTGACTTTGTTACCGCTTCTCTCTCTCTCCCTCTTAAGATTTCGAATGCATGAGCATATTGTAGCATTAAAATAAACATATGGTTGACCGTAGTAGCATTATGCCTTTTGTTATTTATGCTAATTGATGTAAAAATATTTATTGGTTTATGCAAATGAGTTGTTCAGCCATCATATATCTCGATGGCCTCGTCCTTATTATTTGTGAATGAGCAAAAAAGGGTTCTGGCACAAGCAGAACTATTCACAGTAATATTTCAACCATGAAATAGTTCATAACCAGGATTAACAACCGTAAAAAAAAAGTTTATTCCCTGTTCTCTTCCTCGTGGACATTCAGTCTATCCACATCATAATTAGTAATTTCCTGGGGATAAAATGTTTCAGAGAATTAACTGATTTCCTGAATAATTTGATCCTCCGTCTCATTCCATGCGTCGTCAGTCCAATTTATTGTTTTATGAACTGACACATCGTATTCATTTCACGGCCTTTAACGAACGCAGATGACGCGTCCGTGACATTGAGGATTATTGAATTGAAATGTTTGAGAGACACCACACGCAGACATTGAAGTCATTAGAGCTTCTCTTGTTTCAAGTGTTTTTTATTTTCAAACCGAAACTAACAAGTAGATTGATTTGTTCTCTCTCTGTCTCACTCTTTTGTGGAATGATGATCTTTACGATGTAGCAGACAAGATGCAATGTAGAGCGATTTGTCAACAAATAGCTTATTCACAAGAATGAGAAAGTAGTTACATTGTTCGACATGAGTTTCATCTTGACAAAGCAGCCGAAGAACTTGCCGCATCTTCATTCTGAATGAATGAATAAACATCCCTTGAAGACTTTCCACGTATCGAGTTGCTTCTTAAAAAAACAAAAAATAAAAACATGAGATAGACAGGAGTAGAAGGAAAACGGAAAATCAAAACCACTCGACGATGAAGAAAAGAACAACAAATCTTCTGATCTCGTTTTAGAATAGAAGACTGTGATTTTCCAATCGAGAACACATAAAAACATCTCGAATAACAAATGGACTGCCATTTTGTTGGTTTCCAATATAAAAAAAAATATCGAATCGAAACGATATTCCTCGAAATGCTCGTTTATGACTCAAATTGCATGCATTCTGTAGAGTCGTAGAAGCGAAGCGAAGCTTTCAGCTCGAATCGCAAATAACAGAGCATAGAGCGTGGTATTGTGAGGAGCATTTCGTGTTGGGGGATTCTCGAATATCAAAAGCTTTACGTAAATACTTTCGTATTACTATTACACTCGTTTAAAGGCACATGAACGTTTGCTTTGTTTATGTAAGCTTTGAGACAGATCAACTGACTGCTACCTTTAGTTCTATTAAACGGGAAAGGAAACAGGAGAGAGAGAAAGAGACAGAGTTCATCCTTCACATTGTTATCAATCCTTTGAAATATGATGAACATGCTAAGGAGAAAGGAAAGGTGCTGAGCTTCTCTTTGCTAGAAAACATTTCATTTTTTTAATTTGCTTACATTGAGCCCTTTGAAGTAGATAACTGCGTGATGTCTCTATTTACACAATTGGTTGTGACTTTGCTTGTACAGCTACCTCATCGGAATGTGGACGATGTAAATTTATGTTTTCGTCTCGCAGTGTTTTCAAAATAAAAACACCAAAGCCCACGGCTTGCTTCTCCACAGAAAAACAAACATGACGATAAAAAAAAGAACTATTCGTGTTCAATTTGTTTCAACACAGCTGGACATATCAATAAAATCGAGCCTGTATATAATAAAAGGAATTACAGCAGATCGAGAAAGAAATGAGAGAAGGGACTTTTCGAAATTGATGAGAATTCTGAATCTTCAAAATAAAAATCCCTAAATGTGCACATAGCGTTAAATACGAATCGCCTTTGCTTGCTCAGTGATATTTCTCTATATGTGCCTTTCACTAGACAGCTCTCACCCTAGCACATTTTTTATGTTTAAATAATAAAAATGCGAATGAAGTGAATGATCACCGTTGCACCAAAAATGTGGAATTATTTTTATTGAGTGAAAAAAAGTGGAAACAACCCGAGGTAGATGAACGTCGAACGATCTCGTGGGGGTGGGAATGATAGTCGAGGGTTTCCGTTCGAGGCAAGCATAATAAAATATATTTGTTATGAATTATTTACGCCCGGGTGTACCTTTTTTTTCTGCTTCGTGCTACGCCCTTAAATCAGTGGTAGATTATCAAATTTTCGTCATTCACGCTCGTGCTTTTTTATGAACTGACATTAACATCAATAGCAATCGCTCGTGCCTCGTCCCTTGATTACACATTGCATTTTCGAAAACTGTCGAACATCATGTTTAAGTTTATCGGGATAAACTTGACTGCTGCGTTTATTTGTTGAAGCTATTCGGTTGAAAAGTTCGAGTATCATTCGCAGGCAATAAAAATATTAAATTAGATCGAATCCGTTGGGGGAGTGGAAGTGCATCAGCTGTGCATCACCTGGTACCCAGAGAAGAAACATTATTCACAAGCATGCATAATGTTGAGCACTCCTCGCGTTATTTGTTGAATTATGAAAAAGGAAAATTCATCTCTGGCATCATGAAGGATAAAAAATTGTGTAACATATTTATTTTATTCTCGATTTTCGTTCTCGGGAGAAGCGAAAAAAGAAATTTTATGGAGCAAAATTGATAAAAAATGCATACAATCGGAATAAATATATCCAAGCGAACATTTAATTTAATTAAACTTAATTTAATTCAACAAAGCGCGCCGAAATGAAGACTCAACCATTGCAGCCTTTTTTTTTATTCACTCGTTTATTCCAACCCCCTCCCCCGCCCTCCATCGCTCTCATTCGCACAACATTCTTTTTCCGCTCGATCATAAATTTAAATTGTACAACTTTGAATTCATTTAAAAAAATATTTTTCCTCTCCTTCTCTGTATTTAATTTCGCAGAATTTTAAAATTGCTATTCGAGGGGTGGAGGGAAGTTTTTTCTCTTGAAAATTTATTGAAATTGCTTCTTATTAATACGCGCGTAGTGAAGCGCGAGGAGGAGTAGAAAGCATTTTAATGCAAAATTTATTATTTTGCGGGGCACTCGCGGAGCGTCAGATGTAAAAGGGTACATCGATAAAATGCGATTATCATAATGTTCAATCCATAGAGTTATGTGAGTGAGTGCCGCTTGACATATGACTCAGCTTGCTGCCATAAATTTCTCCAATGCCGAGAAGATCGAAATCGCAAAGTCACTTACTTGTATTCCTTGAAAAGCGACGAAGAAAAAAAGGGGCGAGAGAAAGACGAAAACAAATTCGCTTTTAACTCAATTTCAGCACATTGCAATCCATCAAGATAATTTCACTGATCGATCGTCTGATACGAGAGTTTAACCCTTTTTAACGAATTTTCGCCGCAACACAAATGGGAATCTTTCTCTCTCTTTTTTTTCGAAGGATCTGGGGCGAAAAGGCAACAAACAGCAACAGCACAATCACCCCCAGATAACAAGCTTACGCTCTCCTCGATATTATCAAGCGACGGAGTATTGAAAGCTGCTGTTTTATCGATTCTGGGTTGAGTCAGGGACACTCGAATAAAGACGTGAAGAAGGTTACATTTGAGACTTAAAAGAAAAACTTGCAATCCATCAATAAGCTTTATATCTTCAAACGAAGAAGTCGTTCGTTGATCGAACGAAGGCAAAGATTGAAGTAGAAGGAGAAACTTTTATCTCATTAAATAAATATCTGCAGAATACCATTCTGGCCTTTTTTTTTCAATATTTGATGTTTACGTTTGCCAACACAAACACTCACACACACACGTCGGAGTCATTGGAAGAGAAGATGAATTGAAAACCCTTTTAAAAGTATATGAATGTTATTACTTCAAATCACTCAATCGATTCCCGATCCTTTCACCGTATTTAAACTGTAGAAAAGCGGCCATAAAGTTTATCCGAGCTGCTATCACTCTGGCTCTTCAGCTGTCATCTGATTAGACCGTAAATTATTTTCGGTACCATTTCAATAAACTAAATGTATTTCGTTCGTTCCAATTTGTGAATTTCTTTTCTATTTTCTTGCTATTGTGGCCTTCACTGAAAAGAGAAAAATGTCAATCGCCTTTCCACCACCGATTCGATTTTTATTGTTCTAAGAGAGTTGGGTCAAAGAGCTCTCAAGTTAAGGAGAAGGAGTGACCATAATAATGAAATAAAACATCGGGTTTGATGAAGGGCCAGCTCGCTCTCTCAATCACCAGTTCAGGCGTTAAAGATGACATCAATCTGATAATTCAGTGAACTTGAAACATTAATTTTTCATCTCTACGTCTCTCACTCACTCCCCAAGCATTTGACTAATTGCAAACGCACCCAACATCGACTCGCCTAACCGCACAAAGCATTATAGTTTATGTCAGGAATTGGATTATTTCACGCCTGAGTTGTGATTCATGATGATGATGAGCCGAGTGTTCTTCTCTATCTATGTTCATTTATGTGTGTTTTTCGGAAAACCGGATAATTATCTTTGCATATGTATCATATGATGGGAGATTTCGGATGTGTTCTGTAAACAAATAAGCCATGAGAAATTAATTAATTGATTTACCAAAACCAAACAGCTTCACTCGTCGAGACAGAAGGGAAGTGTTGCGGGTTAAATGAGTCTTGGCTTTTTCAAACAATTCCGAGAAAGTAGAGAGAGAGAGAGAGATGAACACATCTCTGGAGAAATATGTTGCTTCACTTTATTTAAGTGGCAAACATTTGGCGAATCCACCATAATGAGACTTTATAAAAAATGATCTGAAAATGAACTTCTGTTACGCTTCCGATTCTCGCTTCTTCGATTCACTCTCGTCTAATTAGTCTCACAATGGAAATAATTTATTCATGGTGATTAATCTCAATGGTTTCTTATGCGAGCGAATGTGTGTAGATGTGGGTACGACGAGAGAAGAGGAGAACATCAACAGATAGCGGAGAATCATAAATAAGAATGCGTGTTTCTGTTATTGTAATTACATAATATTACACAAGAGGAGTTTGTTTTGTGTTATTATTGTTGAACATTTATCGTAAGTCGTGTTAAGGAGAACAAGTCGAAGTTTGTTGTCTAATTGCATTATGAATGAATCTTAAACTTTTTTTTCTGCTCTTTCGAGTCGCAATCTCGAAACCTTTTTTTCTTTTCTTTTTAAGTCGACTAACGACCGAGAACCTTTTTGCCAAAAAAGGGATTCTCCTCTGAACCATATCTTTCAGAGGCCACCAGATAAGAATAAGAATTATTGTTGAAAGTGAACAATGCCGAAGAGAAATATCACACGACGAAGTCTTAAGGCGCAATAACACAAGTGAGAGAGACAGAAGAGTCTTAAAAATAAAAACAAAATTTTTTTTTATTGAATTTATTTACTTCGTCGACACAACTTTTATCATCCTAGTGGGTGAATAGCTCAGATCTTTTATCAGCAGTGAGTGAAAACAGTCAGAGAAAAGCCGCTTCAAGCCACGTCAGGCTGGGCTTTCGCAGACTGCCTTCTTACTTATTGTTGTCAGAGATTTTTATGTGAGACTTGTTTTCCTTAAAAGCCAAAATAAAAGCAACGGCTTATCTTATCGTCCCGAAAATTGAGTTTTTTGTGTCGTCTTTCGTTTTGGAAAGTTTGTTTGACTGTCGCAACGCTTCTTTCTTTCCTTTGTTCTTCTTTATATTTTAACGATATTTTGTCTTGTGAACGAAGACGATGCGTCAGGTTTAATCTTGATAAAAATGGTCCTTGTTCCTCTTCCTCTTCCTATTCGAAGAGATGAAGCCACACATCATGACGGAGACATGGAGACATAAAAATAACAACTTTATTTGTTCGATCTCTTGGAAAAGGAGATTCCATTGAGATGAGTAACAAGTCGGCTGAGTTGGTTTGAATTGAATTGAAAGAACATGAAAGAAGAAAAAAATACGACAAGACGACCTTAAATGTACACAATGAGAGATTTATGTCCGCTTTCCAGTCTCATTGTTTTGTCATGAGGGCAATTTTTCAGAGCGAAGGGAATTTAAATCAATTTTTCATATTTCTTCGCTTCCGAGCGAAGGTAACGGGAGGCGTGGGCGTGACTGTCATTATTCCGGATCCCTCGCTCTTCACCGTAATTGCGTTGAAATCGTGCAGATGAGAATTAATATTCAAATGAAATGACGGATTTTTCACGCGTTGAAAGACAACAGAGAGAAAGTGATCTCGTCCGTGTTAATGGAAATTTCTTCGAGTGAATCGATTTTGGCTTTGAAACTTTCAAAGATTAACTGTCAGCACGAGTGATCAACAGTTTGCCATCAACTTTACATAACAGGAAGACATTTCCTTTTGCTTTTATCTATTCTTTGAAGATCATAAATTAACTACAAATTGAGAAGCGAATGATGATGACTTCTGAGTGGCTTCTTCACTTTTCACTCACTTTCTCTAATCTCAATGGATCCGAGAGACGAAAAATTCATTTTAATCATCGCTCAAGCAGCTCGTAAATTTAGAATTTCATGAAGAAGATTTCATCACTTTCATTAAGAGATTTCCCACTCGAAGCCCCCCTTAAAGTGCTCTGAGGAAAATCTCGTTAAGAAACAAAATTTTCTGCGACGTTCAAGTATTTTGCGACTTTTGTTATGAAAATAACTGCGAACAAAATCAATCTTTTCCAACCCCGCATCAAGATCGACAATAATCCATAACAATCTGACACTACAACAACACGCCTCGAAGATTCTTCTTCTCGGCTCTAACAAGCATAGACTGTCGAATAATAAAACTATTTATAACATGTGCTGGAGCTCCTTCATAAGTAGAAACATCTTTAAGAATCTTCTTGGGTCTGTTTTGTTTCAGCTTCGTCTTTTTTTTTCTTCTCTATTTTGTTCATCGTCATAGGAAAGTTGTGACTTTATGGACTTTTGATTTTTATGGCCACCACATGTGAAAGCGATCGAATCGAATTTACAAACGGACCCTTCAACATGTGTAACTTTGTTTTCTTCTTCCGACATAAAGTCTTTAAAATCTTTAAGATTCATCTTTGAATTGTCTTCATAATTACTCCTCGGGGTCATATTCAACTAAGAATTTATAAACAGCAATTGAGTCTAAACTCTAATAAAACAATTACATTATGTGAAATAGCTTTATGGCTGAGGAAGGTAGCTTCCATCTGTAGCAAACACTCAAGTGTGCAAGCTTGCGAAAGAAGAAGGAACAATCTTCAGTCTTAATTAAAGCGAAGCATATTAAAATTACTGAGTTGGAAAATTAGGTAATTTAAATAAGTTCGGCAGGACTTTCAAGGATCTTTAAGAAAAATCGTTTTACTTCTCTTGAGGGAGAGACGCAAAACAATTGACTTTTAATATTATTGAGAAAGCAAATTACTGTTGACGTCGAGATATTGTTTTATTATTGATAAACATGCAGTTACGAGACGGGAAATAAACGCTGTGGCCGCAGCGCGATGCCATTAGAAATGCTTGCTAATTGTTTGCTTAACTCTATCGTTTTGTTTACTTACCTTTCCTCCTATCTCGTGGCTGGCATTTCTCTTCAGTTGACGCCATTAGCTTCGCTAACAAATTACAACTGTACATAATGTCTGACAGTCAAGCGAAATGACAAAATAATTTTATTTACTTGGTTTGAAGAGGGAAAAAAACTGTTTTTCTATAAATAATTCCGAAATGAGGTGAGAAGTTCTTGTTATTTTTCATTTGACTTGTGACACCGAAAAAGGACAAATTAGCCAGTTTTCATGTTTCGTTCACTTGCGAGACCTTCAGCCAGCATGTGACTTAACGAAGTAAAATGTTAACACTCTGTGACCCAGTCGGAAAAATGTTTCTCGTCGACGTCGTCGTCGTCCCACATCTGAACTAGGCTAATTTACGTAAATCCCTTAATTAATTACAAAGTCGTTCCACCGAGATGGGATAAATTTCGAACCATAGCGAGTTGAGCAAGTAAGCCTCGCCAAACACCAAAAAGCCATATTTTTTAATTTCTCCCCCTTCTATTGTGCCACAACTAAATTTCAATGGAGGATTAATGCATACGTAAAGTTTATAGCACGAAATAAACTCATTAATCAAATAAAAAAGAGGAAAAGCTAAAAGAAAAACTTTTCACTCTCTCCCACTCTAGCTCTCTCTCTCTCTCTCTCTTTTCCATTTAATCAACTAAATATCCAGGCTTGAAAATAAATAATAAGGATGAAATATTGAATGCGGTTTTGAAAGTTGAACGTGCAACGCGAAGAGTCATAAATTATTTCTGTTCTTTCCAATCCGTTGAAAATATCTTGAATAAAAGCGAACTCATTTAAAATATTATTTCTCTAAGCTTTAAGTGTAAATATCGCTCATTAGATCGCTCGGCGGTTGATTATTCGTTTACGTTTGTGATGCTCGATGCATTCACTGGAAATCTCTGTCGAGTGATGAATCATAATAAGATTGAAAGGGAAGCTGAGTGTATGTCAGAGCAGGGTTCGCATAAAATATGGAAGAGACGACTTAATATTGTTCCTGCGCTATCTATCTCTCTGCCCTTTTAAAACCAGAGCTTTTATCATTCAACAATGACGAAGCAGTTTTTGTGTTAGCGACGAAAGAGCTTTTATTCAATTTTAAAACTTGTAAATTCAATCAACACCCCCGCCGTACTCTAGCAACAAATAAAATTATATACTGTCACGTAAACCATCTCTCTTGTGTTTATTCCTTGTCTCAGTTCGTTTTCTAGATTTGTGTCATCCAAAGCGACAGCCGCCGCCTTTTTGCGGTGAATCCAGCCAGCCCTGACTCGCTTTATCTCTCTCTCTCACTCTGACGATGTCACTCAATTATAAAAATCTGGCTGTTTTTAAAATGCAATGAATTAAAAGTTATTGAACGGTGAAGTCTCCTTTTTCGTGTTCCGTCGACGGGAGTCGATAGCTGGCATGATTTAAATTGAATTTTGATGTTTCTCCAACTATGTCGCAGGCTGTCGCTAGCGATTAAACATCACGAAAGTCACATCAAATGGATTTCAATTTGCTAGAAATCATTTAAACAACGCTTCCCTCATCTCCTCGTCGTCTCTCACTCGCTCGTTTCGCATTTATGACGTGATGATTTGCTTTGGAGTTTGAAGCCGCAAAACGTAGACGGAAATATATTATGAAAGTAGTTTCAAGACTCCCAATAAATCTTGCAGAACTATCCAACCCACTGTAAAGTCCTTGTTTCCTTCTACCAATTCATGCATGAATAAAATATTGCTTGGCAGTTCGGAGAAGAGTCTCTCCTCTCGGTTCAGCTCGTTTGCAAGCAAATGTGCATAGCAAGGACTCCGTTTGTTTGAGTATTGGGAGAGAAGCTTCATAGCGGTAGAGCTGATAATTGTTCTTAGTTCTTTTTTTGTTCGATAAAGTTTCATGATTGTGGAGGATCCTTGTGCACTGATTGAGTTCTCGGTTGAGGGAAAAGAAAACGATTCTTTACATTATTTGCATGACGGAATTTCAAGAAGAGAAATTTCTTTTCAACCCGCAGCTCGACATCGTTTGACAAACAAGATTATATGAAGTCTCATTTGTTATTTACAGTGAATTAATTTTTCCCTCTTCCACCATTTACATTTAATTTTCTCCCTTTTGTGAGTTGAGTTTTTCCCTCTCGCTTGGAATTTCATCGAATCTCGTCTCTCCATCAAGTTTAATTTTTCGGTTAAATTAGATAGTGCTTGCTATTTACTCAGCAATCGCAATTGAGATGGTTTAATTTGCGAACAGAGTAAACATTTGAACAGTCCTTGCTCTGACGAGTAAGTAATTTGGTTTACAGGGGTTTTAATTTAAATTAAACGAAGCCTTGAAAAGAAGCTCTTGAAATCAATATCAATTAATTTTCTTTAATAAAATTTATTTTTCTTCTGCAGATTTTTCTGATGCGCTTCGAATGATCGAGGTGCGCGTTCCAAATTACACGGTGAAGGATAACACAGTGAAGCTTGAGTGCCATTACGACATGGAGGATGAGAAACTGTACTCAGTTAAGTGGTACAAGGATGGGCATGAATTTTATAGATACTTGCCTCGAGATCATCCGCCAGCAACGCTCTTCGCTCAAAATGGAATTACTGTGGATGTAAGTGCGCTTGTAAAACTCCCAAGTTCAGCTAAATTGAGATTTTTTTATTTTCCTTTTATTAGCTTCACAACTCTTCAGACTCTTTAGTCGTTCTCCAGTCGGTGAATTTATCATCGTCGGGACGGTATCGTTGTGAGGTTTCTGGAGAGGCTCCAAGCTTTAACACAGTCGATGGATATGGCGATATGATCGTCGTAGGTAAGAATATTTTTTGACAAATTTCTCTGAGATTGAAAAGTGTTTTATTCACCTCTCTACTCGAGCGACATAAATATTCCGAACACGAAAATGTTTTTAATTATATTTCATTCTTTATGAAAGAAGAAAATGTCTAGAGGGTAGAAATATATCCGTCCTGGGCAAGCAAGCAAGCAAGCGAGCCAACAAAAGATTCGAAGTCGAGCTTGTGGGTCGATAGACGAAATCATTTCTCTCTCTCAGGTTGAACGTGATGCAAAGAAAGCAACGGAGAGATATAATTCATTGTACAGAAATCGCATAAAAATTACATTATTATCAGCATGAATAATACGACAAAGATAACGCAGCGCGCGCGACACATGACAAACAAACTCCGGGCACGAAGAGATTCTTCATCATTTGTCAGAGAAGGAGCAGCGAGTGCTGCGTAATATTTAAAGAGAACTCTGCGGCAGAAAGAAATAACCGAGATAACAATATCGCGACAACTTATCAGAGAAAGGAAAAAGAAGATTTTTTGGTTTGCAATATTATTATTTCACGAGGTCAAAGCAATGGGGACAGAAATTCGAAGAGGAAGCGAGATATTCGCATGAATAATTAATTTTATGTTCGCTATATTTTATTTGTAACGACTCGCCGTGGTTGGTACGTGAGAGTTGGCCTGCAAAAGTCATCGAAAAACGAGGCGAGAAATTTTTTGCAATTTCCATAAAATTTATGCTTTCTCTCTCGGATCGACAACAAAGCTAAGAACAAGATTGGATTTTCCTTTCTTCTCTTTGACATTTTGCGTGTGTAAGGAGCTTCGAGTGTGTAATGGAAATATTTTCCTCTTTTTTACTGCATCATATGACGTGAATGATAAAACATCTATATTTTTATGCTTTTGCTTTCTCGTTCCCCATTCTCCTCGCTCTCTCTCTCGAGATACACATTTCTATATAAAATATTCATTTGTAAAATGCGACAGAGAATTGATGGCATTTCTGCTCATGAATCAACGAACTGAAATCGAATTCTATGTTGTAAGGGATTAGCTTTCACATCTTTCTCTACTCGTTGATGCGCCTTTGGTAACGAGATCAACGTTTCCATGTTCAAATCGACATTCATTACGGAGACGAGGAGGAAGGATCAACAGTCGGAATGCTGATGATGATAAAGACGTTTTTATTCCATTAATAAAGTCGAAATTAGCGAGAAAACTTTTAATTCAAAAATCCGAAATCATTGCAATTTTAATGATCTCATCTTGCTCTACTGCTTCTCCCCGCCCCAATGAACTTTAATAGTTCTTAAAAAGTTATAAGATGAAATTTTTAAGAGCTTTCGTTGTCAATCCGGAATATAAATCTGGGGCGGGGGAGGTTAAGTGTTGTTAGGAGTTCCTCTTCGTCTGTCCGAACTTTTACGAGCTTTTCAAATATTTCTACTTGTGCTCTATCTATGATTTATGAAGTTAAAGCGCACTTTATGTTTCAACGTCTCCTCTATTATTTCTTTCACACTTTTTTTTCGCTAAGGAGCGCAAGATGAAAAGAGTGAGAGAGAAGAAGGGCAAAAACCAAGAATGAAACTTAATGCTTTCATGCTTTGGAAGCTTTTGTTTTCCCAAGCGCACATACAATAATATTTTTATGGCGCTGAGGCAAGAGAAGCGTCGAAAGAAAACGAAAAGAAGTGAGAGATGTCATCATTTCAAAAGAAGCTTAAAAGTTTACACATTTTTGTGGAAAGAAAAGAACGGAATCGAGTGTCGAGATTGGAGAAATATCGTTCTGGTTTATCGTAAAAACAAAAGACCCCACCACTGAGACTCGGGAGTGCACTTTTTATTGAGCTCACGAGAAAGGGAAGTAGAAAAGGAAAAAAAAAGTTTCTTCAAGGGGAGAATAAAAGAAAACGACAACAGAATTACACAAGTTTTGTCAATGGGAAAGGGAGAAGAACAGAGGAAGAAAAGAAAACAAGGCGACGAAAGTGGATTAAAAATAACTCAATTTTAACTTGAATTTTTTTTTTGCTCAAACCATCAAAAGCTTTTTCTTTCATTCCACGTCAGGTTTTATCTCTCGCTCCATTCTTACTCTGCACTCACTCTTCGTGTGTTCGGTGACACTTGAAATTTTATTTCACTTTTTTATTTCATTCCATTGAATCACATTTATGGTGAGAGAAGGGAATAAAAGCGCCAACTTCTGTTGTGACACCCATTCGATAAAGAGAGAAAACTTGAAGAAGCAGACGCAATTAAGGGAAAGACAAATGTGGTAGCAAAGGCTCTTCATAACAGAAAGCGAATAAAACTTCAGATGTTCACATTGCTTTCACAACTAATTTCATCAAACTTTATTACATAAACTCAATCACTGACGAAAGACGAGACTTCACGTTTGATATGATTACATTCTGTCGACCCGCTTCCAAGTTCTTTTTTATATTTTGCTTTGCTCTCTCTCGACGTGCCCGGAAGAATTGGCCATTACTACGCCGAAACGAAATCTGCGATGTCAAATCAGATTTAACATCGTCGTACTAGCAACTTGACGATTTCATGAAGAATTAGGATCTCCGACTCTCGACAAACCAAGCGATTTATAAGCAAACTTTCCCATCTCTTGTTGCTATCCCTTTTCTCGTGTTTTTCGGCAAAAATGAGTAATTGAGACAGTTAAATCTCAGAGTCTGTCAAGGAAATAACAGAATTTTCTAACATTTATTTCTGCTTTTGTCATTTTCACACACTCAAGTGCTGCCAGAGAGCGATCCAATGATAACAGGAGGCCGAGCTCGATATCAAATCAATGATAGAGTTAATGTAAATTGCACGTCAGGCAGATCAAAGCCAGCAGTGAAACTCTCATGGTTTATCAATGGACAACTTGCTGGCCATGAACTCGTTCGACCATACAAACCGTTGGTGTTAGGACGTGAAGGTTTAGAGCAGACGACGCTCGGACTGAGATTCCGAGTTCGACAAGAACATTTCAAAAGTGGAGATATGAAACTCAAGGTAAAGCGAGAAATTTATTCGTCATCGATTTGCTAAACTCAATTTGATTTTTCCCTTTAGTGTCTTGGTGTGATTGAATCAGTTTATTGGAAAAGCAACGAAGAGAGCGTCATAGGCGACAGACAAAAAGCTTCCACTTTAGAAGTGAAAAAGCCCGTTTCAGCAACATCAACATCACATACGAGAGCTGATAGGGTTCATGGTGAGTTTAGTTCATGACTTGCAATATTTCTTTCACGTCCAACACATTTCTCTCTTTCCACAGCTAATGCATCCGCCTGCCTAAAGTCAGCGCATAAAATGCTGTTGGCCTCATTAGTCATCTCTCTCATGATCGTCCTCCATCAAAGACAATCCGAAAGATAACTGTAAAAAGCTTAATGAGTGTGCAATAGTCGGGGATATGAAAGAAGAGAGAAAAAGTGCTTAATTTATAAGTAGTTTAGTCTTTATGCGACAAGTTTAATTACAAACTTCGTGGACTTTAATCAAATATGTGAAATTGCAAAATGAAAATAAAAGAAAAAAAAATCTGTGCGCCAGATTGTGCAAACGGCTCTGTAAATATGAAGCAGAAACAAACGAGTAATCAAAATGTAATTTCATACTGTGGATTTTAAAAGCAGATGGTGAGCGGAAGAATTCTGATGAGGAGAAGAAAGCCGCAAGTGGGCAAGTCCAGCTTGTTGAAAGAAAACTTTCTAGACTGGATATTAATCAGAATAATGAAGTTGACCCGTGCCAAATACGAAAAAAGTCTTTAAATTATCAAATCGAAATGAAATCACTGGCCATGAATCGGAAAACGAATTAGTTCATATCTCCCTCGTACTTTTCATATCAGCAGTGTTCAATATCATCAAAAAAAAACTTTTACAGATCAAAAAGCTTCAACGAATAGAAAAACGTCTCAGCCAACGATTTCATACTTTTTAAACAAACAAGAAAGAAAAAATGTTTCCCCTTTTCTCGTGCACCTTTGCAGAATAAAATTTTTATTCACTTATCATAAGTAAGTCGTCACCACAAGAGAGATATAGCTTAGGATGATGATATGTCAATTGTAACTTGTGCCAACTCTTTCAAGCATCATGGAATGTTTAAAACAAATATGTGGAAAGTATTTTAAACTGTTACTGTAACCTGCTTCGTAGAAAATTTTTAAGAAAAAGTTGGCAGACGAGACAAGTGTCGTATCATCGAAGAAAAGTTTAAGCATAATCAAAAGAAAAAACCCTTTTTTTGTAAACCAAAAAATTTATGAGAGGATGAAAATTATAAATTTTTAATGTACTTTTAGGATTTAAGAAGAAGAGAAAATAAAGAATAAGTTAATTAATGTTTCACGAATGTTGTTTGATGATAGCTGAAGAACAAAGTCATGTCTACGAGTTGTTATAAAAATGCAAGCTTATCTTACTTGGCAATGAAGCGCTCATCAGTGTACTTAGTCATGAACAGAAGTTTATGTCAGCGCTCGTCTTTCAACTTTGCTGCTTCTGTGATTATCTCAAGCGCTTGAGGATTTTCTGTTTTTTTTTTCATCCGCTTAAAAATTATATTCATCTCGAGAAAGAATCGTTGACCTTCGCCAGAAAGAGCCATTGAGCATGAAGGGATAAAAATTGCACTTTTCGCTGAACGATGATGGATTGCAGGAAAGTTTTCTTTCCTCACAATTTGCAGGAACTAAATTAATTTTCTTGAAATATTCATCGCACTGAACGAGAAAGTTTGTGACAATAACATTTTCCCACTTAATTATTAATGTTGTGGCTTTAAATGCTGTTCACTCAGCAAAGTGCAACTCAATAACTTTGCCACAACAAACAACCTGAAACTGTGCACGTAATTCAAACACTTTTGAAGTTCGCTGTCAGGTGAATGTTTCTGCTCTTGCACAATTTAATTGTTGTGTGGAAGGGAAGAAATTCTCCTCTCCCCCGCAGAATGACTCACGAACACTCTTACGATTAAGTTCTCGTTGCACCTTTTTCGAATAATTTTCGCTCGTTTTCGCTTTCAAGCTCTTGTAGAGACTTTCTCATTTAACGGGATGTCAACGAAATGTGCGAAACTCGCACCCAGCAGGTGCAAAAATCAACCCAAAACACGACATTACAGAAAAGTCTTACTCACCTTGATACGCCAGAGGAGAACAATTTCATTAAAAATAAACTTCTTCGTATCCGTCAAAAACTACTTAACAGCTAAATCGATGATGTCGAAAGCATTTGCTCTCTATTCATAATTCAATAATTAATAAAACACTTTCCGTAGCCTGAGCGGTTTTGCCACCAATCGAAACTCAGTCAACAATTGAGTTAACGTTACTCACAGAAATAAAAACAGAACAAGATCATTCACCTCATCCACTTAAATGATTCCTACGCTTAAACATTTTCAGTGGAAAACTTTGTTAAACGAAATTTAATTCAAGTGAAAACTCTGAAACTTTTCATCCGCATCATCACTCAATGTATGTAGCGGATTATATTATTCGAATGTCTGAATGAGGTTGTGTCTTCTCTTTCATTCCGTGGGACGTAGAATGTTTTGACATGGCATTATATATTTATGATAGATGACGCTAATGATTCTTAAATTTGGTTGTCATCAGGAAATTTTCTCCGCCTTCATCTTTAGAGCTCTAATAACGTTTTGGTCATTATGGATGTGTCTTTCGTCGTCATTCTTTTCAACCGAATTTTTGTCGCTTTCTCTGAGCCAGAGGAGAGAGAGAATTTGTGTTGAAAGCAAACGATGTAGAATGAACGAGAATATCTAAAATATTTTAAATGCCATGAAAATTATTTTTCCCCGTATTCATTCGTAGCTAAATTCCTTTATTAAGCATGGAAATTTGATTGATGGAATTTAATGCGCATTACGCAAAGCTCGCTGCTGCTTAATGTTCCACGAGAGAATCTCCATTAAAATCAATGAAATTTTAATTTCTTTATTAAACTGACCAGCGAATGCCGCCGCTGCCGCTTCTTTCATACGAGAGACTCATGTGCGAAGGTTGAAATAATAAATTGCCCTTCTGCTCCCCTTTAATTTCACTAATGAACCGATTCACGGGGGCCTCAAGTCAATCAATATATGTCAACGCAACCACAACACGAAGTTGATTCACATACCGATCGTTGCATGTTTTGTTTTCTTTATCAATCACTTTAATCGAATTGAAATTTTCAGCAATTCGTCAACTTCCGTTGAAACGTAACTCATGGAAAATTGTTTCTTCTTGCTGATTGTATAGTCGCGTGTGCAAATTGTTGCATTAATTTTCGGTGACTCAACTATGCAATTTTATATTTTTAAAAGATTTCTATTGAGTTGCAAGTTTGAAGTTTATTTATTTATTTCAAAGAAAATAAAAGTTAATTTCTAAAAACTTTCTTTTTTAGTAATTTCCACATTTTTTTCAACTGTTGATGTTTTATTTAAATCGCACCCAAAATCCTCGTAAAAGTAATGAACGGGTGAGCTCTGAATGAGTCATTGTCGCTTTTGTAATTAAAATTCATGAATTAAGTGTTTGCTTTTACTCGCAGCTCGTAAAATGAAAAACGGATTTCTTGAGCTTTAGATCCATCATGTCGACCTGACCAGACATGCTACGTCTGATTCACGCAAAAGCCCTTCTGTCTCACTCGTTGAATGATTAACAAGTGTGAAGAGACTCACTCAAAATAAATTTCAAGTGATTGATTTTTTTTCACTCGTTTCTTCCTCTCAATTTGGCACGAACGTGACGTGATTAGACGATATAACGTTTGGTGTAAAGAAAAGTCTGAAAACGAAACGTTTTCGTCATTTAATTCAATTAGAACGCTGCGGTGTGTCTTTGTAAAGTTATCAGCTTAATGGGTTCGCAAAGGAATTAAAATGAATTGATAATAACTCGAATCCATCTCTCTATTCACTCAAAGCACAAACAGAATCGCTAAATCGGCAACCGTAAAGCATAATCGCATATAATTAACCGCCGTGTAGCTTTAACGAGAGAATATGGCTCAAAATGGCGTGATTCACATCTATTATATCGCATTGGCTCATGACTTCTCGTTGTGTTCTGCCTGTTTGTGATTTCCCAGCCTTTTCCTTTTGCCTTTGGGCACGAATTATCAAGTCTCAACGCTCTGAATATTTAATTCTTGTTTTGAAGTCGAAGAAAAACTTCCGCGATGTTGTAAAAATTGCCGGCGGGGAATTCGGCAAAGATTTTAGAAGTCAAGATGATGAAATCATTTGCTTGTTTTCTTTTATTCCGGAGATTGTTTTCACTCGAAACTCGAACAATGTCGAGTGAAAATTTTAATTTCTGCTTTACCATAGCCAGAACTGTTTACTTCAGTTGGAACTGAAAGTTATAAGCCGCAAGACAGGAAAGTTAATCAATAAAGTCAAACAGCGTAGAGAGAGAGAAATTTCATTGAGTGAAATTGGCAGGAAAAAGTTTCTTTTCCTTCGTCTCGTTAAGGCGTAAAAGGATTGGCCTTTAATTGATCGAAGGAGAAGTTGAAAAGAAAACTTTTCAAATAAATGTTTAATTGGTAAAAAAAAGTTCATAAGAAACTTTAGCTATGAAAATCCAGCAAACTAAACTAAGGAAAAAAATTTATTAAAATTTATCACAAAATTAGTGGAAACAACGTAACAATTGCTCACATGAACTTTGTTCTTTTCTAAACCATACATTTATGGTTTTCTCGACTGTTGACTTTGAAATGAAAACTTTAGAGCACTCCCCCCTCACTGTCTGCCTCTCCGTTTAACCAACTTTAAAGGTTTCACACAGACCCGAGGTCAAAACAAAATATAACAATCCATAAAGTCGAAAGTTGAACGATTTTCTTGCTAATGAAAAGTTCAAGCGTGTTTGGTAATTGAATGAGCTTTGTCATCGTGTAAAATCTTGAGAATCTTAGAAAGGAAAACTCAACAAATATCTTCTTGACGAAGCAACATAATTTCCGCATTAATTAGCGATGAAAATTATCCAACATAAGAAAGAGAAAATTCCCTTGAAACCATTAATTAACATTCTGACTCTTTCTCTCCTATTTCACTGGCCTAGAGCGATTTTCGACGAGCTTTGTGCTCCGTAATTAAAAAAGCACCAGAGAAAATTTTACATAAAATTTGAATTTTAAATGCAAAATAAATTCCAGTTAAAACGACACTTCAGCAAAAAGCACCAACGGATTTTCCACAATGAGCCTGTTTTCCTCATCTGAGAACAAATTTTTTCCGTGTGAAGCTTAATGTCGACGAGAGAGAGAGAGGCGAGGGACAAGGTAGGAGAAGCGCCGGCATTTCATTGTCTTCGCCACCGCTAAAGTACATGCAAAGATATTCTATTATGCTATGGTAATGAAGTGAAACGTAATAATTTATATTAGGGCGCAAATGAGATAACACTGTAGCCTGTAATGTTCTTGCGCCTGCGAAATCAGCTAATTTGCAAAATTTTCCACTTCTTCCTCTTTCCCTCCGGATTTTTGTTGTTCGGAGTTTGCTTTTATGCCATTTCAATGGAGAAAATAATAAACAAAATCATCAAAAATTTCACCTGAGTCGGGCAGGCAATTTGCGGAACGAAGCCGCGACGGAAAGGAAAAAACTTTTGTCACAGTCGCACAAAAAAAAAATCAAGAATTACAACATTTTGTGGAATGGATTAGTAAAGGGCTTTCAATAGTTTGAGCTCTCCAGAAGTGGACAAAGCTTTGAGCCTCTCTCAAGTGATAAACAAACTTAATTAAAAGCTCTTCGAACAAAGTAATTTGCTCTTTTAAAATGAAAATCCCTAAAATAAAGTAAACGAAACTTTTTCAATTTGTTTCTGCATGTAGCTTGCTTAGTAGTTTCTTTTGAAAATTTAAACTCTCGTCAAAAGAAATGTTCTCGTTGATTGAAAACATGCAAAATATGTGGGTCGAAAAGTTTGCTGTTGAGTGAGCACATTTTTTTAGTTTTGCATCTAGACGAGAAGACGAAACGGCAAGAACAGGAATTCCGCAAAGCTTTGTATGCAAATGTTCATGTTCAAGTAGGCGAGTTGATTCGGGTCAATCCTTGAAGGATTCAACTTTCACATTTTCATCTTCTGGCTCAAACCACCCTTCGAAGCTTAAAATCAGGCTTCAAGCAATCCACATCTTATGTCTAGATTTTCGAGATTCTTTCTTAGAAGCGAAAGGGATTTTGTCGCCACGCTTTACGAAGGAAAGATTTGCATTGTCATGCTCCATGGATCACATCGAGACAAGCACAAAAAAAAAAGATGAAAAACGCACAATAAAAACGTGATTCGCATAAAATTTTCCGCTTCAAAAGAAGGCGCAAACAAATAAAATTATAAAATATTTAGACATCTCAAAGATGAAGACGAAATTTACGACTCAAATGGATTTTCGCTTGCTCTTCGCAAACTCTCGAGGAATAAAAGAGCAAAGCTATTGTCAAATCATTTTCGATAAACATGCTTTTAAATTCAAATCCAGTGGTTTTGTTTCCGGGGTTGAAGAAAATATTATCGAGGAAATGGATTGGCATGAAATTTGCTCAAGTGAGCTGAGTTCCTCCTTCCCATCCGGATTTCGAGTGTATTTGTTATGCTGTTCAATTTGAGACGTTCGTATGATTCCTTCAGTTCCGTGCTCAGCGATAAAACTTTGCAGTTTTGATCAAAGAAAATGATTTCGAGCGAAACATTTCTCGTTCTGATTTAATGTGAAACCATTGACATGTTCATCGATGGAAAGTAAATATTTGAGACATTATTTCTGATCAGTCCTTGCTCCTTCTGCTTCCTCAAATCACCTACCTTCAATGCAAATCTATACAAACATCAGTAAAATACAATTTCAAATTTTTTATGTATCGAAATGATTTCCAATTCGTGGATGTGATTTTTCAATGAATAAATTATTTTATTTGTGTCATTCTCGCAAAGTTGAATATGTTAGCAATCATAATTTTGTAATCCAACGATGTTTGCTGTCTTGTGAGAGAGAAAAGTTTTTTTTTTCGAAATATTAAAAAGAACTCAGAAGAAACGTCTCGAACATACAATTAGGAAATAACGATCCTTGAGGGAATCTTTTACCGTCTCTCCCAAGCACGAAAGCGATACGTTCAACTGCTCAGACTCTCTCAACGGCAGCAGAAGCAGCAGCAACAGCAAGCGGATAATTAAAGCACGCACTTCATATTACGTATCATAACGCCACAGAGCAACTAAAACTCAATTTCACAAGCTTGTCTTCTAAGTGTGGACATGAGAATACGAACATGTAAAAGTTGAGATAATTCCACCATGGGCCGAACAACATGAGTGAATATTAAAGTGCCAGCACACAATCTCGTGACGGCAATCGCGTTGAAAAATTCACTTCTCCTGACAGCGGCCACTTCAACACTGACTAATTTCGGTGTCATTAAACCGCTCACACACAAAGCCCATCAAAATGAAGTGCCAAGCGCCCCGGAAAATAAAATAACTCCATCGAAAGCCCAATACATTATTCCGACTACAGATTAGCACAGAGTGATTATTTTTAGATCAACAGAACAAACTCGTCGAGAAGGAGAAAGGTAAGCCGAGAGAAATGTGCTGTGTGTGTGGAAAATCTCTAATATCTAATACACTAGAGTAATGTGCTCGACATAAGAAGAAGAACAAAGAAACAGAGAAGAAAGCTTTTGTTTCCTGGAATAGATTATCGATAGACCCCACTTTCCCTTGCTCATTCACGTTTTATGAGATTTTTCTGCATGATTCTGCTGTTCGCTGTGTTGGAGTCGATATTTGTGTGTTGCGAGAAAAGAAAACACTTCTTGAAGGATTTTATGTCCGTTTCCTTAATTCATCTGGTGGTCGATCGCGCTAGCTCATAAAATAAATCTCTTTTGCTTTTCAATCAATGAAACAAAATTCCTTTTCCGCTTTTCTTCTTCCTCCACAAGGAAAAACCTCTTTTCAGAGGAAGACGAAGACTCATCACCTTGGAAATTTAATTGAAAAGGAAAGTTGAGTAATGAAATCCCTTCATCAAGAGAAGAGCAGAAAGAAAAGCTCGAAAGGCTTTAGCAATCCATCAATGGTTTGATGAAGAGAAAGAGAGGATCTCAATAAATAAATTTTGTATTGATGACTTCGCTTTATTCGTCTTGATAATCGATGTTTAATACAATTATTGTTGAAGGTAAAAGAAAGTCCATTAATTTAAGGGAAACCGAGAAACCAACAGACACAGGAAGAAGACCGAAACAGCAAAGAGAGAATTCGGCATCAAAGCAACAGGAAATAATTTGTTTAAAGGGCTTGAGTTGAGAAATCGGGATTCGGAACGAGAAATCGAACCATAATCGATGTAGATTGGTCTTAGTAAGCTTGCTCAGCCCGACGAAGAAAATGGAAAAAAAAGCTTCAAGGGAAAAAGTAAAATTGTATTCATTTCAGTTCGGTGAATAAAAAAGCCATTAAAAGAAAAGCCAAAAGCTTTGTGTAGGCAGGAAAGGAATCGACAAAACTTTTGTAATATTTTAAAGACGAGCTTTATGACCTCGTCCGCCGTCCCAAACACAGCAACCAAAGAAAACATGCATAAACTTTTATGTTTCGCAAATTAGAACTTTTGAGTGGAGGTTTTTTTGTAAAAAGATGAAGAAGAGATGAAGCATTTCTAGTCGAGGGCTTTACGTCCAATGAGATCTCAATATCAACAAGTTATCTTTCTTTTAAAAGTCCCTTAAACAAACTCCTCTTCTCTTCTACTTATTCATGATTTGAGAGACTGAAATTGTTACGACGAAAACTCTTCAATGACATTGGCGTTTAATAAAACGCAATCGCTTTAATTCCAAAATATTGTTTCGAAGTGGAGGGGAGGCGGGAAATGGCTTACTTAAATCAGGATCAACGTCTTATATGCGTAATTTTCACAGGGTAATGTCGCTTCCATTCTTCTTCGACATCCATAAGCGCCAGAGATAAGCATCCTGTTTCTATCTCGGAACAGCAAAAAAGAGAGATACCGCAGCTGAATGATGGGTAAAGCATGCGTCAAATTTCATGTCGCTTGTAAATCTCTTTGCACAACACACATACACACACACAAGCAAAGAACTGAAGCATTAAGCGCGATAAAGATTGTTTTATGGCTCGACTAATAAATAAAATTATGAGTGGCTCGCCTCAGATTTTTCGATAAAGAGCATGAG
Source organism: Smittia aterrima (assembly GCA_033063855.1). Lineage (NCBI taxonomy): Eukaryota > Metazoa > Arthropoda > Insecta > Diptera > Chironomidae > Smittia > Smittia aterrima. The sequence goes on along the minus strand of CP093829.1, from coordinate 24,762,114 downwards.
CGAGAGAAGAGCAGAAGGAGAAAGATTTCTTGATTACTTTTTCTGCAACCTGGCGCGATGTGTTTTATGTGTCTGTTGTTTTTCTCTTGTTATTTGAGCTTAGGAGCTTGAGAGGGCATATAAATTGTTTACGCGCTTTTGTGACGAGGAAAAGGCGATGGGAGAGAACTTATTTTGATGAAATAAATTGGCGTGTTATTAAGGAAGGTGTAGTTGTTGTGAATTTATGACAGAAATATTTCATGACATACAAAGTAATAAATTTTACTTCCTTCTAGGCTCGGGCGCATTATGAAACCGTGTGCTACAAATTCACCTTGAAATGAGTGATCTGGGGAATATTGCTGACAGGCGGCAACACATACGTTCGTGTATGTTTGACTTCTTTGCTCTTGATGATATGGAAACGTTCGTTACGTGGGACCATTTTAAGAAGCTTTCTCTCTAAATTAACTTTATAAGCTCCTCGCAATCTCTTCAATACTTTCACGAGCATATCAGATTTTCCAACTGATCTTAAATTCATGAAAATATTTTCTGGGATCGAAGGATGGTTCAAGGTTCTCTCTTCATTTTGATTAAAATCGTCTCGAAGCAGATGCTTTCTTGGTCATTTCGTAGACTCAGCAAAAGTCCCGTCAAACTCACATCGACTTCTCGCTTATCTTATCAACTCTTCGAACAAAAAAAAATAACAAGAAGAAAACTTAGCAGAAAAAGATAAAATTGTAAATATTTTTGTGTCTCGCAGTCTCTTCGATATCGAGAATGGTGAACCATGTTTGCATTTCGTGTTTCAAAGAGCTCGCCGAATCGGAAAATATTTTCTCGTGCAGCAAGAAGCATCTTTTGTGTGCACCATGCGGAAAATCTATGCATTTGCAGTGCGAGGTATGACCGAAAATTGCTATTAAGATTCCTAGCCATTGAAATTCGATTACCGTCTTCCATGGACAGAGTGAACCTAAACTGATTCATGAGCTAGACAAATGCTTCAAGCCTTCGCCAATGAGTCTGCCTTGAACTTTATGAATGTGCAAATAAAACAGTTTTCTTTCTTTCCGTCTCTCTCTCTCGTCTAGTGCTATGAATCATTGCAGCTGCTGACGTTGAAAAATGTCGAAGAAAATCCAAATGGCATCGAATGTTTGGGCAATTTATTGAATATATGGCACTGCAATTGGAGCGGCAGCAAAAAGGAATTCCACGAGCATTTTATCCGGTCTCACAATAATATTGAAATATTCTCTCAATTTCAAGTTTCATCGGTTCCATTCCGAGTCGATCAGTTATTGTCGGCGATGACACTCGTTCGAGCATTTGATAGCACTTTCATTTTTTGTTATCACTCTAATCCGACGCTGAAAATGATTTATTTCCTTATATTCCTACTTGACAACGAAGACCAACCGAAGCCCGAAAGCTTTCTCTATGAACTGATGGTCAAGTCGCCTAACGAGAATCACTGCAAGGTAATTAATTAGTTTCCTTTTTTTATTGCGATCATGATTTATTGAGTTTGATTTTATTCTCTCTTCTTCGTTATCTTTCGATAAAATCAGATTAAATTTGTGGAAAAATGTTTTGTGCTGGACGATGACGTGATACGAGTGAGAGACAATGAAGCGTGTGCGGCGATAACTTTTAAATCGATTGAGAAACATTTGTTCGACGAACATATTCACTTTTCATTTTTAATTAAAAGGAATATCAAAGAAGCTTTGAAAGTTGGCGATGCATGTGTCGGCAGTTCCGTCGATGGAGTTAAGCCGAAGCCAGCTGCTCACACATTCGCAAATAAAGGAAGTTTAAGAGGGAACAATGTTCAAAAGGGTCAGTCGATTCCTGACGTGAAATTATCCGGCGGAGGTGTATTGAAGAAAGAAATCGTTTTGGTTGAAATAGAAGAAACAAAAGGATCCAAAAGTCAACCTCCCGACTATTCGTCAATCAATAAAGTCAACAACAATAAACCATTCACATCACCAGCTCATTCTTCTGAAGCAATGAAACGAAATGATGACGAGCTCGTAGGACAAATTTGACTCTAACTTAAAAGTCGTAAAACGACCTTTGATTGTTCTCGCTTTTTATTGCAGATCCAACAAACAACGAGAGCTGATGAATGTTATCATCTGCCGAACGCCATGTGCCAGACCTATAAAAGCCCAGATCACAAGATTTACAAGCAGAAATATCCAACGTCGAGTTTGAGCAAACCTATTCTGAAGAAATGATAAGAGATGATTCTTTTAATATTTTTTAGAAGATAAACTTGCAGTAACAAACAACAATCGCAATAAAATCAAACTCCAATAACTTTCTCCTTTTTAATCTCTCGCTTTTGTTTCTCGCTTCTCGACAAAATCCATTTCCCTTTTGATTGATTTTCTTTCTCGCTCATCTCACTCAACGTGACTAAAATCAACAAAAGAAAAGCACTTTTCCGCAATCGAGCAGTGAGTGAGTGAGTGAATGAGTGAGAGTGGACGAAACAAATTGTGTTACAGACTTTTTTTTTCTCTCGACTATCCACATTGACAACAGTAATCAACGTTCCGTGCCGAGATTTAATTCTCCATTTGAATTGCTTCGGATATCCTCTTATCTGCCTGTCTTTCGCTCTCATCAAACAAACTCAATAATTATTTAATAGAAAAGTTTTTTCTCATCGAAGACGACACACAAATCAATGTTTTCATGTTTTCTTTTTAATTATTGCTCACTAATCGAACGAAACAAAAGTTTTATAATTAAATTTTTGTACAGTTGCGAGAGATAAAACTGAAGGCTGATGTGAGGATTCGAGATAAATGAACAAATACGCTACTTCTTCGTCGGGAGCGTATTCTGATCGACAGAATGGCAGAGCATGTTTCTCTATCGCCTGTCAATTACTAAAGATTCTTCGTCTTCGCTTTTCTTCGCTCACAAATCTCTCTTCTGAATCGTAATTATTTTTAATCATCGGTTTTATCTCATTTGAGAGTTTCGTTCGAGGGAAGGAAAAAAATAAATGAGAATCAAGCATGACTCTCGTAATCATCACGAAAGTTTTACTGTGAAGCTTTCGGCATTGTTTTAATTAAACTCCTGATTCTGTGCAAATAAAACTGAAGACTCTCAAGCAAAGTTATTGTTGCTGATATTTCGAGGTGAACAAAGCTCACTCCCCCCTCTCTCACTTCCCGGAACGAAATCAAAAGTCAGTAAAATTAACTTGCTTTGTAACCTCTTTTGCCATGGATGTGCATGTGTGATTTGCTCTCTTTTGTTTCCAACCTTATGCAAATAAAAAGTTTTCACAACTCTGTCGGATGAAGACGGAAGGGAAACTTATTCAATTTTAACGAACGATGTTCCACCAGCATCACTTTGAACCGAGCAAACGAATACAGAGTTGACAATGTTTACACAACATTGTTTAGTTTTGCAATTATTTGATGCACTCTTACAACAGTTCAGGTCAGAGTTGAGGAGATTTGTTTGAGTTTGGAAAAAGGAAATTAACAAAATGGGAAAATTTCATTTCGTTAAAATATCTTCAGAGGCTTTCGCTCGAAAATTGTTTTGTGATCTCAAAGAGAAAGTTTGAAAGCTCCGAATGAAAGTCCCTTCAGCTCTCTTGACTTGATTTATGTCAATGCAATAGTCGAGGGAAAGTTTAATCCCCCAGCGAATGGAAGCAAAATGTAACATTTAGCTCATCAAAAAATAAATGAATTTTAAAGCATTTTTCTTTCGTCTCTCGCTCGTCGTCGTTTCCTTTTCTCCATCAGTTGATTTTCTTGAAGCAATTTTTTAATTGCCATACAAAAAAAGCAATTAAAACTTTTTTCCCTTTTGTTTGCAATTGGAAGAAACTTCATTGTATGAGCAAAGTTCTGACTTTACTCTCGAAATTGTTGAATGGGAAAGAAGCAGAAAAATTTGAGATGAAAACGGCAGCAAAAGAAAGAAAAAAGAAAAATTCTTTTCCATATTTTTGTTGAAAAGTTCTCGAGGCTGAATTTCAAGCTTAATGTAATCTCTGCTGCAAAACCATTAATTTTGCCATCAAAGAGCTTGAGAATTTTCCTTTCTTTCCCTTTGTTAAACATTATTGAGGTCACAATGTTAATGAGAGAACATAGCAAAAGAAACTCCAGCAATATTGCTTTGTTTACAAGATACGACTTCACATACGAGCACATCTTCGGAAAAGGAAGGAAGAACTTTTTGGCTAATTTCAAACCAACCTTTACGTCAATGCTCGAAAGTTTATGAAGCACAACAAAGTTTTGTTCCATGAGAACCTCGAATTGCAAGAAGAAGAAGAAAATTGTCTAAAATTCCGGAAAAGCTTAGTTTGTCTATGAAATTTTTCCAGCACAACGAGCAATCGGAGTCAAAATTTGTCGTCAAAAAAGGGACAGCTTAAGCAATTCTCGAGGATTTAGACGTAAAAACAATTATCCTTTTCATTAAGTAATCCAAGGTGAATTAATTAAACTACCGGAGCTCTTTGTTTTCTGCTGACTCCTCTTGTTTATGGCTTAATTTTAAGTTCTCGTCCGGAATGAGAAATGGCTTCGTTTATAAGTCATGTGTACATGATTCGACTGTGTGTCTATCTCTTTCTCTTTCTCTGATTTTCCCACAGTGTGCAATTTAAGAGCAAAACATTTTTTTTTGTCTTCGTGCAAGGATATTTGGCGTAAAGCGAAATAAAAAATGTATGAAAACAAATTTTTGAAGCATATGATGCTGGGCAAAAACGTGACTCAATTTGCGGATGATAAAGTGCCTTTGCGGAGAAAGGGCGAGAGAGAGAGAAGTGTGAAGGCAAAAACGACCAAGTGAAACATTCGCTTTTTCACGCCTTAGAATTTATTAATTATTCTGAGTTTTGTTGATATTTTTCCTGATTCTAATCTTCATCTGAGCTAAGTGAGAAAAAAACTTTTTCCTGCCTAAAACCTCGCTCGCTTTTTGCTCATCTCTCCTCTGCCTCTTGCCATGCCTTGCCACTCGCAAAGCAACAAAAATATAATTTTGATATCTCAGGTGAAAGTAATCAACGAAACAAATTTGTTAAATGTTTCGAGCATTATTTTTCGGGCAGAGAATTTATTGTTTTTTGTGTAGAAACTTTCTCTTCTCATTCCTCTTCTCCTAAAAACACTTTTTGCTGATATTTTATCTTCTTCTCGACTGAACGAGATTAAAATATTTGATCCCCGAAGGAGGAGAGAGAATGAGTTGGAAAATCGTGGATGGGGAAAAAATCATGTCATGGTTAATTACAAAGGGCGCGCAACTCACTCCAAAAGGAAGAAGGTGTTAGACGTCAAGTTAAGCTTCTGCCGTATAATATAAAGATTATAACGATGGTGAATCCTTCAAAGAAGAAAACCTCGCCCCTGCCTCAAGAAGGAACAATCCTTGTACAAATATTAATTCGGTGGAGGATTTTATAATCTAAATCAATATTTTGTCTTTACCCATGCCTAAGACAAATATTTTCCGACATCAACCGTCGCCTTGATTTGCGCTCCTTTCAAGGAAAATTCTTCAGATTTGTTTTGGGAGCTTCTTCTTGTTTGAAGTGCTTTTATTAACAAAAATTGTGAGACGACGTTAAAAGCGAAGGTGTTGAGGGAATGTTTCCTGTTTGTACTTTAGCGGAGGATGTTCAAAGCCTTTCCGCGCCAGAGTAATGATGACTCATGAGTTTATTTATTTCCATGCGATTTTAATTTTCACTTGCTTTTCATGGGAGCTTTTTGCTGTTTTTGTTTCAACGCCGGATGATGCGAAATTATTGCTTTTTTGTTCTTCACCTCCACGTTTTGACGTCCATGGGAAAGGCGCATCATGATAATACAAGTTCTCGCTTTTAGTGTGCGTCTCGGTGGAAACATTCGAATTCCTCTACCTGCGTTTAATTCCCACATAAATCATTTTTATGCGAAATGAAAAATTTAAAAGTATTTTTCGTGGAAGATATCTACAGTCGGGTCTCGAGCGCAATTCAAATGGAAGTAAACTGTGTTGTGATGATGATACGAAGAACTATACTGTAGACACAACTTGTACCGTTAACATTTATTTATTTCTCTTCAACCTGTTTCACATCGTTCTACTGGAAAAAGACGGATTGATGGAGTAGAAAGGCAAGACACAGTGAACATTTGCATGTGTGTCAGAACTGAAATTCTTCCTCCTCTCGCTCTCCAAACCGTTTTCACTCTTTCTTCTGCTTTTTGGTGACTCCAGAGACGTCAGATGTTCTTAAAGAAATTGGATTTTTTATTGCGAAACTGCTCATCTCCCCTTCTTCTCTCTCTCTCTCTCCTTACTCCACGTTCAAGCATAAATTTTAAAGTGAATTCGAGATGATGCACGTAAGAGCAATGAATATGAATCTAAAGTGCAGCATTTTTCATAAAGCAAACTTCATGAAATATTTAAATACTGAAAATATTTGCGTTAAATTTTATTCTACGCCTTTGGTTGCCGTTAGCGTTTCATTTCTTTTCTCTCACTCTCTCGCTTGGATTGTTTTGAAAGTTAAGACCTCTGATGATGGTGATAATTTAAGTTTATTGATTAGGAAAGCTCAGGTTTCTATTGTGTACACCTCACATGTTCACTTCCCCCTCTTCTTACTTTACCGTTCTCTTCTCGCGTGTTCTTTCAATATCGAGCTCGATTTCGCTAGTCTTGTCGAGGCAGCGTATAGAATTACATTGATAAAGAGAACTAAAAGATCAACGGAACTTTGTCGTAACATAAGAACTGGAAAAAAAATGTTCGGCAAACAGATATTTGTTTTAATTAGTTTGTGTACCTTCGAAGTCATTTCTCTTAGCAAGAACAAAAACATTCCCAAATGGAAAAAACAGGTACGGGCCGTAAATTACTCAATTAATTCCATTAACAGAAAGCATATTAATTGAATTTCTGGTGCTCATGTGCGCCTTTCAATTGTTGGGGCCTCAGCTCTCTTTTGTTTTGGCACAGCCCACACCGTTTGTGACGTTAACGAGTCCGAGTTCATTCTCAAGCTGATGTCGGTCGGTCAGTTTGAGGTTTTCGGAGAGTGGAAAAATATTATTTCAGTGTGAAATTCAATTAATTAATTTTTATTTCGCGGGGATGTTAGGATTAATGAATTTTTTTTATGATAAATGAAAAAGGCTTGTGACGTCCCTCAACAAAATCCGTATTCGCAAAATCATTACAAATGTGATGAGAATGGAGACTTGAAGTGCTTGCCAGGTAAATTATTTTTATATTTTGAAATCCTTCTGTTGTTAATCCATTAAAATTATTAAGGTTGGCAGGGGGATCTCTGTGACGTTCCATTGTGTAAAAAGAATTGCGATCCACAGCAAGGCTACTGCAAGAGGCCAAACGAATGTCGTTGCAAGCTAGGTTTCTTCTTTAAACTTTAAAACTTTTAAACTTCTATCACAACAAACTATTGTGCTTCCTTCATTCCAAGGATTCTACGGCGAGAACTGCGAGCGCTGCATTCCCTTGCCGGGATGTCAAAACGGAGGATGCCGGAGCCCATTTGAGTGCCATTGCGCAAAGGGATACGAAGGAATATTCTGTCAAGAACGTGAGAACTCAATTTAAAAATGTCCCGAGCAACTTCCATTAAATAACTTTCCCAGTCATGTCGTTCTCTTAAGACTCAAAACAGTTTAAGCTATTGAGTGAACAGGGCATTTACTAGTCGCGCATACTTCACCGTCTTAAACTTGCATAATTAATTTTTTGTTCTCTTCAAAAAGCAATTTGTAGGAAAGACTGCCATCCTTCGCACGGATATTGTGAGACTGCTGGAGATTGCAAGGTAAGTAAGAGAAGAGTAAATTAAAGTTTCATTCATAAATAACGTTCTCAAAGCTTCTTGATTAAACTGTGACTTAAACGATGTACAGATTTGATGAAAAAAGAAATTAAATTTATGTTTTAAATGTGAAAAAAAAATCTCCCCCGCAGTGTCGCATTGGATGGACGGGAAAGACTTGTAGAGATTGTCAAGTTCTACCGGGCTGCGTTCACGGGACATGCACTCAACCGCTTGAATGCAGATGTCTTCCTGGATGGCGAGGATTTTTATGCGAGCAAGGTGAGTGAGCTCTCCATCAATTCTTTTCATTGTAATTTTCTTCTCTTAATTGAACCAACTTTTATAGCCATTTGTAGTCCTAACTGCAGCAAACAGAATGGATATTGCAGGAAGCCGGGAACATGTCATTGCAAAGTTGGATGGGTTGGTGATGATTGCACAAAGGTGAGAAAAGTTTCGCCAGAATAATGACAGACATTGTACATGAACATGCTGGAAAGTGTCTCATGGTAAAAACTCTCTGCACATTATTTGAGAAAAAAAAGTGTAAACAGCAGAATATTCTCTGATAAAGTTTGTCGCTCCTCTCGCTTCCTCCAGTGTCATCCATATCCCGGTTGTAAAAACGGAGACTGCAGACGACCATGGGTAATTAAAAGCGAAAAAAGTTTTGTTGCATTTGGAATGTTCTCACGTGAAAATATTTCCCTTTTTGTTTCTCTTCTCTCGAAAGGAATGTAATTGTCGGAAAGGTTGGGGTGGCTTCCTTTGCGATGAGGAACTCAACTATTGCGAATTGAATCCCGATACATGCCAAAATGGCGGGAAGTGCACGTCATTGACGAAGGAAGACGGATCATTTTCATGTGAGTGTCCGGGCGGATATCGTGGCGAGCGATGTGACCGAACGAACATGACATCAATTAGTCGAGTTGAAGTCATAGCGCCGCTGCTGCCATCATTGAATCCGACATCTTCAGAGAAACCATTATTGAGTGAAGTGGGTGAACGGAATACCACAACAGAAATAGTTATTTCGACAACGGCAGAGACGACAACAATAGAGACGTACGACAACACCGATAATGAAACATAATGTTTTCCCTCCTGTAAAATAGAGAAACTAAAACTACTCTCGTATCAAACTTCATTTTAGTTTAATAAAAGCTTACGGCGATAATTAAATATTGTTCTCTCCTTCCTCATAAAAGCAACTTCAGCTCTAACGATTGAAGAACAATTTCCCGCTTACTTTTCCGCTAGCTCGATTTCGTTCGCCATAAAAGTGAAAACCAACACCTCGAAACCTAACATGATCGAAGATGAAAGTCTACACTGTACGAAGCGATAAATAATTTCACATATTTCCGTCTTAGCTATCGAGAAACCTGGCGAGAAATTCGATACTCGACTTTTAGCTGCTGCTCCCGAAAAACTTTTAAATTAATGTAATTTTATCAGTCAATCGATAATTGACTTTAACGCGGCAACATAGAAGACACCTTAAACGAGAAAGTTCAGCAATGTTAAACGAGCAAAAGGGAATCCATAGAAAATTTCTTTTCAACCCCCTTCGTCTTACTTTAGTTGAGAATATTTCTCACGAATCATTCGATCCGTTAAAGTTATTTTTTTATTTTTCTTTTTTTTTTCGGGAGAAGTTTAAAAAGTATTCTGAACTTTGATATCCATCGAATTGAGAAGAGATAGAAGAACATGAAAGGGGAAGTTTGTTGAATTGGATGGAATGTTAAGTTGATAGACTCGGAAGGAATTTAAATAAATCGATATTTTAGTAGAGTTTTAATGACTTTTGAAACAGAATTTAAACTTTTCACTTCCAAATAAATGTTAGCAGACCTTGCTGACGATTGCTGTTCACCAGAGGGAAAGAGAATGAGAGTAAGGAAGGCGCATTGACAAAGACGGAGAAAGAAAATCGTGTTAACAAATTTCAATAAAATTTTCCAACAGAAAATTATTTCGCCAACTTTTCCCCCGTCGACAACTCAACTTTAATAAATGATGAAATGTTGTGACACTAACTGGTCGATACAATCTCGGGTAGAGTGGAAATTCTCCCATCCAATAATGCTAATGCCTTGCGAAGAAAACATAAAAACTTTTTCCATAACAGCAATTGCTGGAGAGCGTCACACAATCGCGATTTCATGAAAAAACTTTTTGTCTCCTTTTTTTTCGGGACTGAAATTTCTTTCACTGTTAAGACAGAAGGAGAAACTTAGAAAGTTTTCTTTCTTCGCAGCATAACACTTATAAGGAGAAAGTTTTCTCCGTCTGCACGAGAGGCCAACCCGTTCGAGAGTGAATTTATTTCTTGGCAATTCTGATTTCCTTTCTTAATCAGATTTCTTTCGAAAGAAAATCTTTGTAATGACTTATTCTTATTCCGGATGCCTTCTTTCGAATTCAAATACCGCACCAACATAAATCGCTATGATTAATATCAAACAATTTCTCTCGTTCAAATTTGCTTCTTTCATTTCTCCACTCACCTTCCTTTCGGCAAGGTATAGAGAGCTACGTGTAAGAGATTGAATTGATTTCGTTCATTCGATATGCGTGAATCTCATCCCGTGCATTGTGTGATGGAGCGAAAAAATATGCAAAACATATTACCCGTCATTCATAACAATATCTTACTGTTACACAAAATGGTCCCTCTCTCTCTACCCAACATCCCCCGTAACAACCCGCAATGATAAAAGTCGTTTGCTATTGAATGAAAAATGTATCAACACGTAATAAATTTGTATCAATTTTCCTGAAGCGAATGTGAGATGAAAAATTGAAGTAGAGCGTTTATCTTTAGAAATGTGTCTTTCGTTTCATAATGAATATGACACAATTAATCATTCAATTCCATGCCTTTTGCTTGTGCATACATTTATGGTAAACGAATGTTTAGCTTTGTTTGGTTTCTCTTTTAACTCTGTGAAAGGGAATCGAGGCATCCTCAGTAATTAACCCGCGGAAAAATGTTTTTTAATTACAATATGCAAAAAGGATCTTCTTTGTTCGCATGAAACAACGAGCGATATACGCAAAAGAAAACAAAGAGATTCCAGGGCTTTGGTAAAAAGTCATAACAATTCATGACGAGAAGAAAGAAAGTGAAAGAAAAACATTCTTTTGGGATTTTCAATTGAAAGAGAAATTTACTTTTTTGTTTGTGAAGATTTTAAGGAAAAACCCTTCGTCCTTGCTCTGCTGTGATTTCTCTTCCTTATTGTTCACGGAACTCGTCACTCTGTTAAACCTTTTGATCTTTAATATCGACATGAAGAACAATGTTAAGTTCAATAAACCGTCTAAGATCAAGGTTCTACCGTGACGCGTTTGAGGAACGATCGCAAGGATTATTCAAGGAAAACAAAATACATGCACGAGCGGAGTGAGGTAAGAACATCAAGAAAAGTTAGAAGGTAGAAGATTTCATAATTCATGACCTTTAATTCATTCCTTTCTTCTTCTCCGAGTATCATCATAATGTGTTTGTTGTAGCGATATTTTATGCTTTTTCCGCCTTGCTCTTCTCGCTGCCTCGTGTGTTATTGTTTCTGGCCTTGCAAGGTAAAGCGAAAAGAAGCTTTTTTCCGCCTGAGAAAAAGAAAAGGGAGAATAAGAAGAAAGGGCACCCCTTAGAACGCGTGAAGCACATCTTTTATTTATCAGAGTGTGGCAGAGAAGAATCATCAGTGCGTGGAAAAAATATTGCTACGCCGGAACAAAAGGTGAAAACAAAAGGAGAGAGAAGAGATTTAAAATTCAGCAAACTTTTCTAAACCACTGATGGCGTGCAAAGCCACAATCATCTGAAAGAAGTAGATAGTGGCGAAAAGACAATTCTTGAGAAGTCTCTTAGCAAGAACTTAGGTGTGAGACTCGTCACATCTTATCATTGACATTCATGGCGGCTACATCACGACACATTTCTAATCCACCGCTTTTATCAATTAAATTATCTTGACACATTCCACTGGGATGGTTTTATTCGATTTCCTCGCCACATCTTTCGGGTTTTGTATGAGATTCACTGATGGAATCGACTCGATGGTCGGTCGAGATTCACCGTACTTGATGTTAACCTTCATCAGTTCTGACATGATATTAGATGACTGGACAGGAGAGTAAACCCACTTCGGGGATGCCATCTCAGTCAGGTCTCACCGAAACTCGAAATTACCTTTTCTTTCTTTTTTTTGTGTCTCTTCAGTTTTCTTTTGGTTTCGTGAAAGAAAGCATTAAGAAGAGAAAATCTCTGATGAGGAATCCAATTGAATTCTAGCAAGTCTCATCAGCTTTTCTCTCTTTTCTTTTTTTTGTGTGCTGGCGACTTGCACACCAGAGCGAGGAAAAACAGCTTTCGAAAGCATTATTTTCAATCAAACCCAACGAGAAAACTATTAAAATTGATTTTCTTCCAATACTTTCCTGGAAAAACCTACTTTTATCTGATTGATTTTCATCCTTCTCCTTATCCCTCTCCTTACCACTCGGATCGTGACTCGACTAGGCAAAACGACGTGGGCAAGACGGATAGTAGTGAGAAACAGAGTTGCCAAACAATCAGTTTCCAAATGGGTGATAAATAGAAAGGAAACTAAATAAAATTGAAATTAGATGGAAAGTAAGTGAACGTGTGTGTTAGCTATCGACAAAATATCTGAAGTAAAGGATTTCCCTTGGAATTCAGAAAGAAAAAAAAAAGTTTTCAAGATCACCAGAGAGACGAAGGGTTCGCTCACCGGATGAAGTAAACTTTAGTCAACTTGGGAGAACTCTTCACATGATTAGATCGAAACTTGAGACTTTGTTTGCAGACCCTTCAGTTAATCTATTTAAAGTAAGGAAAGCTCTGCTTCTCCATTCACTGAAACTAATGAAATGCGGACAGAGCAAGCAAAAGTTTTCTGTTGGCAAGGAAATATATTGCAACATCACCTGCATGAAAGCATTTGTAAATGATGCTGCAAATTTACTGCTCTCGAGTAGATTCTCTTGCATCAAAGCAAGAAATCCATACGTAAAGTTGAAGAAGGAAGAACTAAAAGTTTTTTTGAAGAGATTTCTCATATTTTCAAAGTTGATTATAGTCAAAGATTCAAGATGCTCGAGCCAAAGATAAAATTGTATAATTGGATCAAAATATTCATGCGGAAAATTAAATTTGCTCATGAATATGAAAGAGTCTGTGGCGGGGGACGAGGGATAGAGCTAAGTTGAGATAGAGCTATTTGTGTGTCACGAGTTAAAAAGACTATTTATGAAATTCTTCCTTCTTTTTCTCCGGAGCTTCCCTGGGGCGAAAAGAGAGAGAGAGGAAAGTTTGCTTTATCACTTAATCTTTGAAATTTATGCAATGCGGTCGTGTTATGTCGCTTCGAAAAAGGAGCATGAAATATTAGCACATTAAACTAGTTTGTTTAGGACCCCCCCAAGTGTTGGAGAGTGGCGGCGGGAAAGGAAATCTAATTGAGAAATAATCTGTCACCAATCGTCGAAGCCGACCGAGTGAACTTTTGAAGTTTTCAACCGAAATTTGATTAAACTTTCGCCTTATCGCTTAATCTATTCAATTTATGCAATGTGGTCGTGTCGTGTCTGTTTGTAGAAGACAGAAAATAAATTTTCTCTAAAACACACTCCGATATGCTTCAGATCACAGTTTTCAGGGGAATGGTTCCATTAAAAATTCAATTTATCTAGCTTTCCTCTCTTATTCTCGGATTCTCTCTTCGCAATTTGTTCAAACTGTGATTATAAATAATCTGATTATGGTTGGCCAAAGTGTTCTCAAGCATCATCCTCCATACGGTTTTGGTGATAACTTCTTCCTCCTTTTGCCATCTGAAATCATGTGTCATTTGCCATCATCTAATTTGTCAAACTTAAAGCTCTGGCTTCGAGAGCTTTTTAAACATTCGTTCGAGGGATTTCGACGCGAGCTCTGTCAGTGATTCTCAAATGCGTTACAACTACAAATATCTTTGTTCAGAAGCTCTGAGGCAATAGCCAGAAGCATCCTCACAAATAAATTCTCATTAGCGTTGGTGTAATTACGGAATAATTTAATTTTCGGCTTAGCATCAATTTGTGTTCGCTAACTCCCTCAACACTAAGCCCTTTGCCAATATCATTTTAAACGGAAAAACGGCATATCGTTTTGCAATCAAATTTGATTTAGTTATTATTAGCATATTTATACTTATTATGTCGAGCGATACAGTAGTTTAATAAAATTTTATGATTTTTTGATGTTGTTATACACGCAACTTACATAAACATTGATTGTTTGATAAAATATTTATTTATTTGTGTTATTGCGAAATTTGCGATATTTTCTCTTTTTTTTCGCCTAATATGAAACATGATTTTGATGCGTGATCATTGCGTCGACTGAGCCGTAAGATTGATGTGGAAACCCGCTCAAGGCAAGTCTGGATACCCTTCGTTTGGGATTTAAAAGAACATGAAATTTATTCAAAAATATTTATGGCGTGAATATTGTTGAGATCTTTCTTTTTCATTTCTACAAAAGAAAAAAAAGAAAAACTTTCTCAATTATACGATTTTGAAGCAAAACTTCTTCTTCATTTTCTGTTTTATTTCGAAAGCTAAGTTAATGTGAGAAAAGCTCAGAGGAGCTTTAGAAGCGCTAAGAAAAGTTTTCTGTTTCTGTGCACATGTAAACATAAATTCCAATCCTTAATAAACATAACAAATTACACAACTCGACTAATCTCCTCAAGGTAGAGTTAACAGTAATTTATTTGAGACGTTGTAGTAAGTTTTCTCAAGCAATATTTACTTATTTGAACGTTTGGATTTCATAAAATCCAATGAACAGAGAAGATGAAGAAATCTTTTCGTCCTAACGTGCGAAATCAGAGAGAGAGAGGAAAGGTGAATAAAAGGACAGAAGGAAAGGGAAATTAAATTAAATGCTTTTTTGCTTATTTATCTTAAGCTTTACCCAAACAGCGAAACTAATTAATGTTGAAACCCACATACGTCTTAAAAGCTTTTGAGTGAAATAACAGTTTTCGGGTCCTTTTCAATTTAGTAATTCCAAGGAAAGTCAGTGAAGAATCATTGAGTTCGAAGGTAGAATTTGCCTTTTTCCAGTGTAAGTTTCTCGAGAGAATTAATAAGGACACCGACGATTATTGCAATAATTCGAGGACTTTTCTTGTGAAAACTAAGGCTCAACCTCAACTTTCTCCTTGATCCCATCACTTCCGAGAAACGAGGGAAAGCTTTTACTTTGCAAAAGGAGAAAATCATCATCCCATCAAACAAATCAAAGTTGATCGCTTAAGCCCTCCGAGCTTTCAATATGCCATTAGAGAAGAAACAAGGGAAATACGCGCTGAAGTTCTCCTCAATTCGAGCTTTGACAGCATTAAATGGTAATTGACATTGGGAGCTCCAAGGTAGAAAACAAATCAACAAAGGCAACCGAAAAAAAAAATCATGAAATTTGAAAAATAATTGACTAACTGGCGTAATTCTCTTCAGCTTTCAGAAAGTTTTGCATGTTTGTTGATGGCTTCGACTGATTTTATGACTTCGAGCGGTTGTTTTACATCAACCGGCAAGAAACAACAAAAAGAAGAAGAAGGAAAGGTTTCTAGATTTTGCATATTCGTAGAAGCGTGAGTCACTTATTTTTTTGGATAATTTTCTTCGAAGGTGAAGCTCAAATCCGCTCGTTAGACAATGAAGTTGCTTAGGAATGTGATGAAAAAGGCTTCTCTAGTTTCACTCACAAACTGACCTATAAATTAATCTTTAAATAGCATCGCTTCCAATTCTCAACTCCTCGTCAAACTTTAACAAAGAATCAAATCGAGCCTCGACATAATCCAAAGAAAATTTCCACTCGAGAAGATTTCGCAAAACATTTTTCTTCCACGACCCTCAAATGACAATGTGAAGGCGAGCAATGTGAAATGTTAATTCCACTTGAATGTAGTCATTTCAGTTCAAATTATCCCAGACGATATTTTAATTTCTTCCGTTTCTCGCTTGTTTCGCATATAAAATTTACGAGTCAGGGTGTGAGAGGGAAAGATCTCAAAAAGGCTTACGACAATGACTTTTCACTCACAGTCGCAGTCGAAATTGAAAATTTCTCAACGATTATTTTTCTGCTGTCGACTGTGGACAAACATTCATTAAAAGGGACTTTAAAACTTATTCTGCTATGGTGAATGAAAAGATTTATGGTTCTTAAAATTGTTGACTTGTGCTCATTTCCAGAGTTGGGCGGAGGGGGATGTTGTGCTGTCTCCATTTATGGATGGCTTAATTAGTACTTCTGAGAGAAGAAACCGCCTCATTATCAATTCAAATGTGTATTGTTTGCAAAAGGATGGTAATAAAGACTCGCTTCCTCTCCCACTCGCTTTAGGATTTATTGGTCGTGGTCTTGACTCTTGGTGGTCCATCTTTCTCCGTTCTACATTAACCGAGTCAAACATAATTAAATTTAAACTCAATTCTCTTTAAAGAATGAACAGTTTGAAGAGATTGTCGTGTAGGAGCCTCTTTGTGGGCAAATATCAAACGTGCTCAAGCAGCGAACAGAAAAAACATGAGCTCTTGAACGTGTCATTATAGAAAAATCTGTAATTTATTGATTTAGTTTTATGTTTAATGTGATCCGAGTGGGGAATAATCAGGTATTTTACGTCAAACATGCTGAAATGTGCGTGAAAAGCGTTTTTCCCTTTTCTAAAGGAATGGCCTGAAGCGAAGGTTCCAATATCATTGCCCACAAAATCCTTCATGGAAGACGATCGCTATTTTAGAGTGAATCCTACGCTGGATGAAATATTTGAGAACACCATTTAAGGAGACGTCAAAAGCAGACATTTATTAAAAGAGAATCTCTGGGAGGTAGATTCAATGGAAATCAATACAACCAGAGCACGGACGTTGAAAGAATTTTAAGATTTATTGAAGAAGATAACCGAGCGATGTTTCCTTCAGCGAAAGAAAAAAAGGCTTCGACCTTGTAACTGAATTATTATAATTCGCTTTCAAACTTCCCACTTCTAAACCATTAATCTTTCAAATATTAATGTCAAATAAAGTTCTGAGAAATTTTTCCGAGTTGAAAAAGGATTAAGTTTATTTTCTCGAAATTCTTTGATCTCATTCCTCGTTTGCTTATGAATTTATTAGGCAAACACTTTCGTTTCAAATTTCACCGAGCAAAGCGCTTCGATCGCTTTAGAGAATATTCATGCGCTGTGATCCACACGAACAAGGAAAAGTCATCGCCGTCAAAGAGAGAAATACTCAATTTTTCGTTAAAAGAATTTCAGTTATGCGTTGCGTATCGAGCGAGAAGCTACGAGAACTTTATTTGTGTCTCTAAGAAAGCCAAAAGTTTATAAATCCTCTGAAAAATTAATGTTTATGTGCAAGAGTTGCTTGTGTTTTGCGTATGAAACAATGAAAAATAAATGGCTTTATGACGTTACGTGAATGAAATTAGCAAAATATTTGTTTAGTCTGCAAACTGAGAATAGTGAATTGTCGACGCTAAAAATACCATTGGATATTAAAATGAGAAACGAAATGTAGGTTGATGTCGGAAAATGAATTGCTGTGCGATAATAATTGTAAATTTTATTTGGAAATGAAAGGAACGACTTACGCTTAATTTAATTGCGATGGAACTTGTGGCGTTTCGTTCGGAAATTTGCAGACAGCATGAGTTAAACGGCTTGGCCAGTGGCCACTGCTCTCTCGTGGGTCAGATATTTCAAATATTATTTGCTAACGCGTTTAGTTTGAAAACTCAGTAGCTCACATGTAAACCAAACCGCAAACAATTTTTGTGTGTTTCGTTGAATGGAAAAACTTCCTGAATTCACGTTCAGCACTTGTGGTTTCATAAAATAACGAAAAATGTTTTTTTTTTAGAAAATTTTCATGTTGCCGTGCTCTGTGAAGCTAGAAAATTAAAAACGATAAATAAAAAGGCTGGCAGGGAAGGCTTTTATTTGCATTGGATAGAATAGAGAATGTTTGATCTAGACACTTGATGTTAGGGATTAAATAAAAGTGTAATCAGACGAGCAATCATGTGTGGGTGGGAAGGAGGCATACAGTGAACGCTGTGAGCTTTACTTCCTTCACTTTTTATTTTATCGAAATTCTTAAACGAGATTTTTCGAACGAGTTCACAAGCGTTGAAGGCGCTGCGAGGGAAGAATTGTATAATTGGTTTTATGATCCAAATCCTTGCTACATGGAGCAATGAAATTGCTTTCAATTAAAGATTTAACAGAAAAAGAAAGTTGTAAAACAAACTTTACTAAATGAAAATGTGTGGGAGAGTGTAACGTGTGAGCGGGAAAAAGCGTTGCATTAAATTAATGAGCGAACAACTCGTTTTACGTTAGAGCTCTGTATGAACTTATGATGATGAAGATTAATTATTCATTTCTGACTAGTGTTTAGAGTAATGAAAAATCCGAGAATAACAAACCGAGTGGCAGCAGGCGTTGAGCCATAGAAGGGACATTTAGCTTTTATGTTCTCGGCGTTCTATTTCGGAAAAATGTTTGTACCATTGTGATAGATTACAGACGGACTCACATCATTAACGAGAATTTATTGCGTGAATCGGACAAATTGCTTTTAATGTGTGATAGGTCGAGTTGAGTTTATCCACTTTGCCAGTTGTTGAGGGAAGATGTGCCCATTTAAATTTATCAACGTTTTTCTTTCCCCCTTTCGGTCTTTCCAATCTGGGTCAGAGTTAGGAGAGAAAAAAAATTGGGGAGACGATGAGTGATAAGAAGACAAATTAATCGTGCCATGGAACACACGAACAAAGACTTCGAAAAGATTTCCAAAGAATGGACCCAACATCCAATGATGATAGTGCGTCGTATGAGAGAGGGAGGGGAGGTTGATGGACGAATGATATTTATGATCACCCATGACCAAGGAGCAGGAGCAGTGACATGAGCAGAGAAAAACCAAAAATAAATGTGCGCAATCAACTTCACAACACTCGTCGTTAATAAAATAAATCAAAAAGATTTCATGAGATCAACGAAAGCGCCTTTTCCCTAAACCAACCTTTTTTTGCCTAGGGACATGAAATGAAAACTAAGTAAATCTTTAAATCGTCTCTTTCGGAGTAGAAGTAGTTGTGCGAAGGCTGAGAGGGAGGAAATTTGTGTAAAGTGTAAAAGCTTTAAAGCAGATTTTATGATTTTTCTGAGGTATTAGAGTGGAATGAGGGAAACATGTGATGATTGCGTTGTATAATTATTCATATCAGAGTAGAAGCCGAGGGAGAGGAAAAACTGTAAACAAGAATGTGTTTACATGGAAAATTAAGTGCAATTTCAAAGCACACGGCTGCTATGTGGCGTTGTGTCGTGTTTGATAAGCCTTAAATTGTTATAATTCTGACTCTTTGCCGTGAAAGAGCCTTCCGAGCATTCTTTTCCTTCTCCACCCACGTAACGCCATGACGGGTCTATTAGAAACCGCTCAATAATTAGTTCGACAAGGATGAATTTACGGCACGAATGCTCATTTTATTGCCTGCCGATCCCACAACGATCAACAATGTTTTTACAAGCTTGATTAGTTGAATACTTTATGGAACTTTATGACTGGTTTCATGTCGCTTGTGCAAACAAACGCCAACGAACTTGCTCTTCGTCGCAAGACACAAGCTCTCAAAAAAGCTTTTCGTTTAATTAAGATGTTCTCATTCAGACGAAAGGATAGCGAACGTTTGTGAAAGTTTCGCTTCAACAAAAAGTAAATATAAATGAATATGAGATCAAGGCGAAAAGGGTTCGATTTGCTCTGAAGCAGCACAAAAAACGAAAAGTTTTCATCTTTTCACAATTTCTGCATCAATTTAGAAGATAGCAGCTTAAAAAGCTTTAAGGGGAAGCTTCTCCTTTGAGTGTCAATGAAACGTTCCTCTCTCTCATTCCTCTTTAAAAGGCTTTAACTCGCTTTGTTTGCGTGAGTAATTAATAACATTTTATTGTTTCTTTAACAACGGGGGTAAAAAAGGAAATTTGCATTTCTGCTAATGGTTTGCACCGCAATAAGGAA
Source organism: Smittia aterrima (assembly GCA_033063855.1). Lineage (NCBI taxonomy): Eukaryota > Metazoa > Arthropoda > Insecta > Diptera > Chironomidae > Smittia > Smittia aterrima. Next base: position 24,742,139 of record CP093829.1, on the reverse strand, counting down.
AAGTGTTTTACTTCTCTCTACTCGTTTGAGACAATCTCTCCTTCACTGCTAGAATATTCCCAGAAAGAACAAGCTTAACATTATTAATTAGTTTTTAATCAGTGAGAGAAGCAAATGGCGAAGGGAGGGAAGCGTCGATGGTGTAAAGTTTTGCAAGACACGCACAAGTCTACCCAATTTTTGGAAAATAAGCAAACTTTGAATGCTATTAACCGACTCATTTAGTTTGATTGCGTGAGCTCATTTATCGCGGATGTTAACTTCTTGTTCAGATTTTTAATTTCCCTTATCGACGAACGCCACTGAACTGAGCGTAAAAAAAAACAGAGAAAAGATCAATTTCCATTTATTCCATTTTGAGTTCTAATTGAGATAAATTGACCCAAGCAATAAAATGAATTTTTATTCCACATTCAGGCGAAGCAGAAAGCATTTAAGGCCGTAAAAGCTTCGGAAACAAGGAGAGCTGTGAGGAGAGAAAGTCAAAAGTGAATTATTGTGCGAGCCGAGAAGTTTTCTTTTTGTGGCGTTGGAGAAAAGTGCTGTCAAAGTTAATTATAATGGAGTGTATTAAGCGATACTGCCGCTAATTTGACGATGAAAAGCACATGACTTAATACTGGCATCGCAACACAAGTTAAACATTTACCTCTCTTGTAATAAATCTTCATCGGCATAAAAAAGAAAGAAATATTGAATGAAGAGAGGAAGTCATTGAATTAAAGGCATCGGAAGTAAAAGTTTGCTTTTGCAGAAAATTGTTTTCCTCTCCCTCCCGTCTCCGCCGTCAGAAGAAGCATGGATATTCACAGTAGAAACTCCTACGGCTTTGCCCTTCTCATTCTCATCGTGTTTGTTCAAGGTAAGTTGAGACGAAGCCTGTTCTGCTCCTTTCATTATTTGTTCGATTTTTGCATACTCTCCAATGTTTGGGGTTGTTCGTAAGTTACGTAGCTAACAAGTCATTGATTCTAAAAATAATTAGAGTGAAGTGCTTAATTCGCCGCTTGCCTTATTCGGCTTTGAGGCGAATTAAGCACTTCACTCTATTTCAAATATTTTAAAACTTGTGACGACGTAATTTCCATTCAAACCCCAATCGACTTTCTTACTCTATCCTCTCTCTTTCTAACTTCACCCCATCCCTCATATTCGTTTTTATTCTTCCAGTTTTAATGAATAAATGATGGAGAAAAGCTTTATCAAAGACTTCAGCTTGATTCCATAATACTTTATAGCCCCGAATTGAATTGCTTCCATAATGAAAATGACTGGGGAATTTCCCTTCGTTGTTATATGAGCGAGAGATCTAATTCTGCAATTTCATCTTTGAGTATGACTACGACATGAAAAGGAGCTTTAAGATGAAATGCTTATTTATCGATTCGGTTGTGAGCTAAAGATTTAAACGTTCGAGATCTTTTTGTGTGCTTCGGTGCGATAGAACTCATTATAATTTATACTTTGACAAATCTTGTTAACGACACAAAGAAAGCTGAGCTGATTATTGAACAACAAAAGATTTTCCCTTCGAGGACAAAACACGCACGCGACAAAGAAATCGCTTCATTTGTCTCATATATCATGCTGTTCGTTTACGAACAAGGTTTGTTCGTCTATAAAACACACCTGGACAAGACATTTCACGTAATTTGACTGAGAAAATGATAATCATTACGGGGCCGAGCTTGAGCGAACGACAGAAGAAGAAAGGAAAATATCAACAAAGATGTCATAAATTATGATACGAAAGTTTATTTGTACTCGAACTCTGTCTCCATCTACTCGGTCGCCCCCTCCATGGCTGGCGCACTTTGTTTCTCCGGATTAACTTCAAGACCAATTTGTGTTGTCGTCGTAAGTCCTTACCGTCATGCGATGTTGCTGTTTTCCTTTACTACCGTTTCCCAGTCTCTTTATGCATGAGAAAGCATGAAGGCGATTTCGAAGCTTTTATCAAGCGAAAGAAAAACGCAAAACAGAAGAGAAATTGTTATTTCCATGTTTTCCGAAGGTCGCAGACTGAAAAAATATCGATGAAGAGAGAAACGAAGCAATATCATTGAAAAACGTGAATGATCGCGGCTGGCGGACGTTGAGGGGGAAGGAGAAAGGAGAATAAAATTTGAACAGAGTGATTTTATTTGCAATCGGAATTCGATATCAATATCATTTCGACAACGCTGCTCGAATAAAAAAGAAGGAAAGAGAAAGGAGGAGGAATCGATAAAGCCATCCGCACATTCAAAACTAAATTCAGGACAAAGTCAATTAAATTAAAAATTTCCATTCTCCCGCAAAAGGCTCCACCACGCTTGCCTCATTAATGAAGAGATAATTTACAAATTTCCATAAATTGTGTGACCGATTCCGTGTTGAAAAAGCCGTAAAATCAACAAACGTCATTTCGGGTTTTTGCGCCATCATTAATTCATCAAAATTGGAATTGCAATTTGCAATTTTCTTTCATGAGCTTTTGCATTTTCCATCACTTCAAACGAAAATTCAATCGAATTCCTACACAAAGAAAATTTCCTCTTTTGCTTTCAGAATTTACCGAGTCACTAAGACTCACAGAAGTGCGTATACCGAATCATGTGATCAGAAACAACACCGTCAGACTCGAATGTCACTTCGACATGAATGGAGAAGCGCTTTACTCAGTGAAATGGTACAAAGACGGATACGAGTTTTATCGGTACGTCCCACGTGATCATCCGCCTGCTCAAGTATTTAACCAGAGTGGAGTTAATGTTGATGTAAGTTTTTGTTTGCATGACATCAAAGCTACATCTAATGGACTTTCAATGTAATCCAAAATAGCTGCACAACTCTACGGACACTCAAGTTGTTCTCGACAATGTCAGTCTAGCATCAACCGGACGATATCGTTGTGAGGTTTCCGCTGAAGCTCCTTCGTTCCAAACAGTTTCAGACCATGGCGATATGATTGTTGTTGGTAAGTTCCACAACAAGCTTTTGATTTATTCGAATGCAGTTAAAGTAAAATTATAACTTTCAATATGAAATTGCACACTTGCGATGGGAAAAATGTGCTGGCAAATTGAATGAAATTGAATTTTAATAATTGAATTGTTGAATTCTCTGACGCAAACTTGTGAACATATTTTCATTTGAAGTTTTTTTTTTGCTGTGGAAAAAAAACAATTTGTAATTCATGAAAATGCTTTGGAATGGAGTCATTATTATTAATTTAGAACTTTTCATGGAACTATGAACTATTTATTTCAAATCGTTGTACTCCCTTCATGGGACGAAGCAGAAGCACACCGAAAGTGAGGGAGAGTTTGCTTTGGGGAAAGTTTCCGTTCCTAATAAAAATTTAAAGGGTTTCATCGGTGAACTAATTTTTCCTTCTCCCCTCAGACAAAACTCTCAAAACAAGACCATTAGTTCTCAAGAAGAAGCAAACTCTTCTTTTTTCCCGAGGATGCTCCAAGTTATTCACTTTATTTATTGCCCATTAAGGCACTTCCCTTGGCATTCAAAAATTAAATAATAAATAAATTATGCGCGCACAGCACATACGAAAGACGAAGAAGCGTAAAAGCACGAGAACGGAGCTAAGGCAAAAGAGAAAGCGCAGAAACAAACGCTTCTACCGCCATAAATTAAATAAAAAAGTAATTTTGCATAATTCATCTTGTTTCACTCCTTTATCCTTCTTGAAACAAGAGAAACGCGACAATAATTCAGAAGCAAAATTTGGATGTTGCTTAGGCTTTGATCGCCCAAGTAAAAACTATTTTACTCACGATTTATTTTTCCTCCTTCAACGCTCTTTAAATTAAAAGCTACCCCTGAGCATGGACCATTGATCACAGGCAAGAATTCTTTTTATTTTCACACAGAATTCCGTGTTTTAATTTTCTTATTTTTACCGTGATTTCTGCACGTTTCTCCACATAAATCACAGGAGGTCGAGCACGCTATCAAATCGGCGATATAGTCCGATTGAATTGCACATCAGGTCGCTCGAAGCCAGCAGCACACCTTCAATGGTATATCAACGGAGAGCCCGCAGATTCCATGCTAACACGCCAATACGAAGCGATAGTCACGGGACGTGAAGGTAAACTTACTCATTAAGCAAGAAAAGTTTATAATGTTTCTCTCTCTCACTTTCATTCAGGCTTGGAAACAACAATTCTCGGCTTGGAGTTTCGTGTCCGACAGCGACATTTCAAGAAGGGCGATATGAAATTAAAAGTATGAATAATTGATCGTTAATGGGTGGAAATATTGACTTAAAGTATTTTTACAGTGCTTAGCCACAATCGCCTCGATTTATTGGAAGTCTAATGAAGAAAGCGTGGAAGGTGACCGTCCACTCAGAACACCAATTTCAAGCCCAATAGAATCACGTTCAGGACCACCAAGTTCGACTGCTGATAGAGTGCAAGGTATGTGAATAGTTTGATAACCTAAATAAAAAGTTATTCCACAATTTTTCATCCTTTTGCATCCATTCCAGCTTCCAATAGCTCGAAGAATATTCCAATTTTCATCTTCGATAGCATATTAATTAAAATGCTGTTTCTGATAATTTCGTCAGCGTTTTTTCGGTAACTATTTTAATTTAACAACTATCAAAGTATTCTCCTCGACGTGATTAAATAAATAAGTTGGATAGTCGTTCACATATCTGTCCCGGGTAAAATATTCGAAATTGCCTCCGCCAACCGAAGCACCAACAACAACAAAAATTGAATGCAACGGAAAAGTGCACACGCGAATGAAAAAAAAAAGAGGGAGAAGCGAGAGAGGTAACGATATCATAAACAATTTTACCGAACGTGAACAAAAAGTCGAATGCCAAAGTTTTAATATTTAGAGCAGACATGATTGGAGATGCCATTCAACATGAAAACAAATTTTTTAATGAAATTCCTTTTCATTAAGTGATTGAGTCGTTTTATTTAGTTTTCAAATTTCTTAACATCTGAATCTTAAAAATGAAACGAACTTTGATAATTCATCCGTCGGAAACCTTTGGTAGTGCAGATCAGGAAGAGACAGAAGTGCACAACTATGTGAGTAAGGTTTCATTCAGTTTTTCTTTCGAAAGAAAAGAAAAGAAATCACTTGAAACTAAGAAGCTTTCATAAGATTTGAGGAAAAACTTTTTAATGATATGAAAATTGTTGACGTTGTGTAAATATTGAAAGACTTTTTATGTAGTTTCGTCATAAGAAAAACATTTCGGAGTTATTTTTAAAAAGACAACTTTTAATTCGAAGGTTTTTCAAATTTTTAAGAATCTCTTGCTTCCCAAATTACGATGAGAACAGTAAAGTTTAATTGGCAGGCTATTCTTTAAATCTCTTTTTATTTTCTTAGTTCAATTTGACATTCCAAGAAGAAAGAGTTAATCTTGATAATGTCAAATATAGTTAGAAGAAAATAAAAATAAAAATCTATATCAAAAGTCGTTAAAGGATTGGAAGATATCAGTTTTAATTGGAGATGAAGACGATTTGTTCCTGGATTAAATATCAAAGAGTCTTAGCTATATCACAGTTTTCTCATAAATGTCAATTATTCGTGAACTTTTTCTCCCCTTCAATCTGAACACGAACCACCATCCCCCACAATCCCAGACAGAAAAATTTGTCCTGTAAATAAAGAGAAAAAAAAATCGTGAAAATGTTTTAAAATCTAACACGAAAGCTCAACATCATCGTTAGACGAAGAATCGTCTGAAAACAGAAATCATATCACTTGTGAAGTATGAATAGTTTTAAGAGAAATGAAGTAGACTAACCGCATATTTGTTGTAAAATAATTTATCATCTCTTATTCGACATTTGATGGAGACGTCTTTCACAAAAAATACGAAATTCAATTTATCAGTTGATGGAACGTGATGCGTCTCATCTGATGTCGCAACTATTGGAGAATTTCTTTTATCAACTCCACATCATTTTACTACTTTACTCATAAGATCCTCTGTTGAATGTAACTTACCGCTCGACAGCGTTCAAACTGATGAAGATGTTCAATAAAAAAATATTTTTAAAATTCGAAAATATCTTCACATATTCCACAAAATAGGAATTCCATTTAATTATTATTTAATTTCAATCAAAATGTTTCATCAATTACCAGGAATCAATCAAGTCGAGTCAATAAAATCAACCAATAATCAGTTGATTGCGTTATAATTCCATTTCTCCATTTTGCAAATGAGCAATGATCTTTCACAAGGACGATTACATTCATCATTTACAAAAAGTGTAGCTTGCAAATCCCTTCGGCGAAAATTGACATTGCACGCATTTCTCGAATAAATAAGCGAGATCGAGTACTCACATCGAGTTATCCGCTTCATTAATTGATACACAAATGATTAAATGGAGCATGTTTTTTGATGCACACTGAATTTTCCTCGGCAGCTGAGCCGAACAACAGCGGCAACGACAGAACTTCAGCGAACCGTAAACTGAGAATATTTATTGAGCAGAAATTCGCTCGTTGCGCAGGTTCTGCTCCGTTTCAGATGCTTTAGTTGATGCACATTTTCATTCATCAAAGAATGTTACATCGAAGCTTTTATAAAATATTAAATATTTATTTCGAAATGTTTTCTTTTCTTTCTCGAGATAAATTTAGATATGCAAGCAAACGTGTAGAAAGATTAGGTTCGGGTTGCTATTTCCCAAATTGATGTTCGGCGATGCTCGACCGTTGGACGGGCGACTGTGCTAAATATAAATTTGTTTATTCCGAGATGCTTAAACTTTTCTTTAAAATCAGCAACTCCATCATCTGTTAAAGTATCGTAGATATCAAGGAACTTCAAAGTTTGAATTGAATTGAGCATTCTAAATGGAAAATAAAAGTTGATAAGTTAGGATAGAAAAAGAAACTTGAATGTACTTGCCCTGATGCTGACAGTGGAATGTTGTAACATCGTGAAATTGAGAGATATTCCAATCTTGGAAAGAGCTGGACATGAAAGAATGTCGCTTTGGTTAAAAGTGAGCAATCCGAAACATTTAGTTCAACTATTTTAGGACAGCGACTCGCCAAGATTTTAATATCTAAATAAATGAAGAATTTTATTGCAAGAATTCAACTTTAAATTAAAACTACATCAACTCACGTTTGTCTGTCAAAGTCTCCTCGCAACCGGCAACATTGAGTCTCTTGATGTTCGACGAAATGTTTCTCGTAAGTGAATCTATTGCAACTTTCGTGAGATGAGTCCATGAGATGTTTAGTTCGACGAGCTTTTGAAGATTCACCATCATCAGCAAAACAGCTTCTTGTGTTAATCCTTCGCACATTGTCAAATTGAGAGTCTCGAGTGACTTGTTCGCTGAGATTTCACGACAAATTGACATATCAAGTGAAAGAGCTTCTAGACTAAGTTTCTTGAGACGACGACAAACGCGAAGCAACTGAGCAAGAGATGTTGTGTCGATAAAAGCCATACTGAGATCTAAATATTCCAAGTTTGAGACGTAGCCTTCGGGAACAAAGTGACTTGCGAATATCGGGCTCATGATCTTGGTTTGAGACAGTCGTAAAATCTTAATGCCACGAGTAAGAAGACTACTCATGGAACCTCTTCGAAGAAGCTTGTTTCCGAAATCCATTCGAATCCACAAAGTCTGGTCCTGGGTGACTCGACAGAATCTCTTGTTGACCATTGCAATGCGATTGAGAGTTTTCTTCGGAAGGTATGAAAAGATTTTGAGCAGAATTTCATCGGAAATGGACCCAAACGGATCTTGAGGATTATCTTTCTGCTTGAGACATCTTCCGAGTGACTCATCGAATATAAAAGTGGACTTGTTAGTGTATCGGTTCGATGATTTGTTGATGGTGCTGAGCGGTGATCTTGTTATGCATATTTGACAATTTAACGTGTTGCAGGAAGTGAAATCATGAAACTTTGACTTGGAGACGAAAGATTTCTTGTTTTCGCCAAAGTATTTCGTGTTCTCGTTCATTTTCTGTCACTTTGAACTCTTTGAAATCGAATAAATGATTGTAAATAAAACAAAATCAAAATGTTTACCTTCTAATGGTTAGTTTTGTTGTCTTATCAGTTTCAAAGTTTCTTCTTCTTCTTCAAAACAAAAACCGAGCAAATTCAAATAAAATTCGTTTGAACAGCAGATTGAACCAATTCTCTTGAAAACTCAAATGAAATAAACGAGAAACATCAAACATTACTTTGCATCTTTCATTTTGCATTTTAATTCTCATTGATTTTCCTCTTCAGATCATGATTCTCTTCTGTTTCTTCTTTCTACTCAAGAAATTTGAATAAATTGGATTGCTTCGAAAATAAATTGACGCCTCGAAATCTTTGTTTCTACCCAAGAGATTCATCACGAGCTCTCTCGGTTGGAGAGAAAAAAAAGGAAACGCTAGCCTTGTTTACCCGCCTCCTTAATTGAGCATTTACGTGATCCACTTTCTAAGTGTCGTGAATATTTGTCTCTACTCCGAATCAAAAATGGCAAATGAAAGCATGAGATAATGTTTCTTGAGTAATTCTATTTAACGCAAGAGATGAGGAACACTTTTCTCCGTCGAGGCAAGCTTTATCTCGTTTTATTTGTGTCTTAACGTTTTTAATGCCAATTCTCGCAGTTCTCGTTGGCATATTATTGTTTGCCATTTAAGTGCTTTTGTTTGCGCTCCGTGCATAAATTGGCGAAGAAATCCTCTCATCCTCGTTACGCTTTCCAGCCAACATCAACACCCAAACAGGAGCCATTAAAAATCTATCTCGTTTTGAATAATTCTTTATCTTCTTTTTCTTTGGAATCGTAATTTCCAACATCTTTTGCGGGTTCGAGAGCAAAATCGTGTTCCTGCAACTCCTGTGAAAAATTATTTTGCGGGTTGATTATGAAATGATGTGGCTTGAGCTTTTCTTTTGAAATCTTCGCGAGCTTTTCATTCTTCATTCGCTCTAGATATACAAACACTCATTATGAGTGTAAAAGAAACCAGGACAGAAAAAGACGACTCAAGTGTCGATGCTAAAAAGATTAAAGGATTTCTTGTTTCCTCTTGCTGTACTTAAAAGGAATATGCTTCGTTTCTATTTTCCAACGAAGGGTGTTGCAGGCAAAAGAACGCTTAAGTGCCCTCATCAACTCATCCAGCTGCTGCTCACATCTCTTAAAATAATTTCTCTACTCTTTTCACTCTATTAGAAGCTTTAGATTGCTCGATTGTTCACATAGCAATTTGAGAGAAGGGTTTTTTTTCTTCTTTTGAAAGACAGCGACCGAAGGTGGTGGCAACCACAAGTGAACTTGCTCATCTAGATTCACTCACTGACTCTCAAGTAAAGTAAATTTCAATCGTTCATGTTTTTCTTTCTTTCAAGTTGAGAGTCTTAACTAAAAGTGATAACTGCAATCGTCCGAAACTGAATGAGAATTTAGTTGACAACTCAACGAAAACAATCTTCGTTTGGAAACAAAACAACAAATCCTCTTGAGGAGCTCGACACGAAGAAGAAATAATTATCTCCATAATACAAATCAAATAAATAACAGTCTGTTCGAATGAATAATAAAATCCAACGAATTGAGTAGCAAATTACCAGCAGCAAAATGTTTTTCCACTTTTTGTGCGTCAAGCGAACACACAATGCGAAAGATTTGCTTCTTTCGGGAATCAATTAATTCAGCAACAAGAGCCTAGAGTGAATAGAGATTCTCATAAAGTGATAAAAACATTCGATGATAATGGAAACAAATTGGGGAAAAATTTCTTCTTCTCCTCGAACTGCTTTTGTTCGAACTGGGGGAGGATTTCTTATTTATGTATTCATTTCGATTGTTCTGCTTGTGCGGGATCGAAAAAGCTTTTCTTAAAAGATTTAATATGAAGGGAGGTTTGCTCCCCCTGAGATTGTCAGGATAATCAAAACGAAAGTTGATAGGAAATTGAGTTTTCTTGCATAAGCTTCGAGAACTAAAACAAAAGTTTGTCGAGAGAAAGCTTTTACAAAATTTAAAAAATCGATTTCTTTGATGATTAAAGTGTTTACAGAAAATTTCCTAACTTAACAATTCGGCAAATAAATTAAGAAATAAATAATTATCGACTCAAGCAGGCAAAGAACTTAATTATGAATGAAATACTTCAACAGTTAATGAATGAACTCAAATTACGTTAGTGAACCCACAAGCCAAACAAATGAGCAAAGCAACGGTTTTTAGCGACACAAACAATGCAATGAATCACAGTTGAGTTGGAATTGACGAGCAGTAGTTAACTCTAATGAGTGAACACTTAATGAATCATTACGCTAGCATTTTAAATCAATAAAAAGCAGCATAAATTAAGCAGCAAAGTCAAAAGCGAACAAACGATAAAGCGAGCATTTCTAGTTAGTCGTTTGCAGAAGTATTTCTCGTTGTAAACTGTCGATTATCATGCGATGATTGCGGAAGCCGTGGAAAACGGCGAAAACAAAGTAAAGCTGCTTGAAAAGAGAAATCGATTGAGCTTTTGCTTCTTTAATCGCACAATTAACACGCTCACTTATTCATGGCTGAATGATTTAAATGCGAGTAAAGAGCATTCATTCGCTTTGGACTTAAGCATCTTAAAGTTGTTGAAATAAACATCAGACCTGCCGCTAAAAGAATTTCACTCATTTTCACGCTTGTCTTGAACTCGAGGAGGCCTTCCAGCTCTTCCTTGGATTTTAAGAGTTTTTAGCGCTAATTTATGAGTGTTTGGAAAAAGTTTTCGACGCTGAATTTATTTGCCGCCTCTGAGATTTTTCAGCAAAAGCAACGAAATAATTCATAATTTATGCAAGACTCTCTTGTTGAGGAAAAAGTTTTTCGTAAAGTTGAAAAATGAACTTTAAACTCGCTTCCAATGACTCTGCCCGAAAACTGATCCCAAGCAGCAGCAGCAGAGAGAGCAAGAGGGCGAGAAAAATTCTGTATCATAAATATTTATCAAGTTTCATGAACAGGAAGGAGAGAGAGAGAGAGAGAAGGGGAGAAGAAGCAACAACCATTGGGGTTATTAAAGGCAATTTATACCATTTCATAATAAGCTCAACATGAAATAATGTTGAGCTTGGAGTGGGAATGTTGAAACAATATCCATGATGTGTTCATTTTTTTCGCTCCGGGTCTCGTAGTAAGTACAATTGTTGTGCTGTAACACAAGATCTGCGGCGACATAATTCACTTTGAGCACTTGATATCTCTGGTGCGAGGAACGAAACGATCTCTCTCCCTCTCTTATCACACTACGTCGCATCTTTCAACGCCATTCGTAAATCCACCAAAGAATTAATTCTTGTTAAACACAACATCATGGAAGGAGAGAGAGAGTAATGAAGCAGGAATCCAGCAAAACAATGGAAGAGTTTGTTGCGAGGAAGTTGAGCGTATGCGAAACGTAAACTGTCGGAGCTCAAGCTTCATGTTTCATTTTCCCTTTGCGTAAGCTCATTAGAGTGTTAAAAGTGGAGAGAAGTTGCTGTTAATTTGAAACGAGTAAAGTTCCTCTACATTACACCCACGAGAATTCTTTCTAATGAGTTATAAAACGTAGTTTTTATTAAAAATTATCTTGTCCTCACATGTAAAAAAGAAGTTGTCTTCATTAATTTTCTCGCAGTCACATGTGGGAATCTTCACAGAGAGTTTTATTCCCCTTTCTCCACTATCAAAGAATAAACTGAATTATCGCAATTAACACAGAATAGCGAATGTTTCTCTCGTTGCCAACAACAAATACTCGGCACGACATTACCGCTGAAAACTTTTGTTTAGCTCTGGCGCTTTTTCCTTTTCTTTTCTTTTTTCGTCTTGAGTCGCAAAATGTACGACGGCTAAGGTTAAATGTATCGCAATGTATGTTGTTGGAAGTATTAAAACAGCTAGAGTTGTAACAATAATTAGTGCGTGGTGGCGAGATAAGAAAGAAAACATTTCCTCGCTCCTTTTGTTGCCACCCCTCAAACCGCCACCGAGGCGTATTATTAATGATATCAGAAATTCCCTAAGCATGTAGAGTCGTGAGAGGCGAGAAAGCGGTTTCATTTTTCTGCGACAAAAGTCACATACAAGAATAAATTAACTATCGTCCCACACTCACTTCCAGGAGGCATACTTTCCAACCAACATTCTCCGTTATTTCATTGCCCTTTATCACTCTCACAAATTGTGTATGACATTGCTCTCGACTTATGAATTCAAGTCATTTCACATGTTGTTTACGCGAATAAAAATAAACTTATTATTTTAATTTCGAGCTGCCGCCTCAGGACCCCCAAAGTGTACGTTGGCAGAGCGAGATATTTTAATTTACGAGGTGCTAACTCGTGACGATTTAACTTCAAATTTATTTTGATAACAACTTAAAAATTGTTTCTTAAATTGACCAGAAACTTTTTGGGATTTTTCTCCGGAATTTTAAAATCACATTTGAGATGGAAAATATCTCCAACTGTCGTCTAGCTCATTCTTCTTTCCTTTCTAAGCACACGTTCGCGAACAACGAAATGAATACATTTATGACATTCAGTTTAAAATAAATTATCACTGTTTTGGCGATGCCAACATGAGAATGGAAAGATTAAGCATGTCGTCTGATGTGAATTTGTCAAATCTTTTTTTTTCGGCTTCCACCGAGTGCGGTTAGATGTTTGTTTTTCCACGTTCTCGTTTGTGACAAGATTTGTCTGACACTTTGCAGATGTCACGAAAGCTTTTTCAAAGTTCAAAAAAGTCGAGTTTCAAGGGCAACTCGATTTGATTTCTCGAAAAGGCGTACAACGAGCTTAAAAATTCTAATTACAGATGTTTTGACTTGCTTCTGATTAAATCATCTTGACTCCGGTTTCCCTTGATTACGTCAAAGCTTCAGGTTCGTTAACCATTTTCACATTAAAAAGTTATAAACTGTCACGTTTGAGCAGAACATGAAATTCTAATCTCCCAGGAAGACAAGGAATTCTTTCCTGTATTAATCTCAATTTATCATTCGCAAAACCGTCTCCGCGTTCCTAAGCTCTCCAAAGCAAATGTTTTATACATGAACTTCGAAATAATAAAAAATACTTATTCGTTTTCATGTGCGCCGTTTGTGTGCTTTTAAGCCATGGCATTACTCTGTAATGCCTTGATTAATAATTTCCACCATTTCAATTGTATATTTTTTTATTTGTGTTTCATTCATTCCTCCTCGCTCGTTTCGACGGAAAATCGTTTCGTGCTCAAAGTATTTCATTTAATATGCCCAATGCGGGATTTAAAACATTTAAAAATCGTGCGAGTCTCCCCTCTCGGGAGACTCATATGTGAGGAGCTACTTGCGAGTGTAGAATGTGTAAAGCTAGAACAGAAAACTTGATGTCGAATCGAAATGTAATTAAGTTCAATCGCGGGGAGATTCTTCAATGAGTGTGAAACAGCTTTGGGGGAGAATGTAAATCGTCCGAGCTTGGATGTCTGTCTGTGTTAAAAGCTGACTCAACCATCGAGCTCTCAAATGGTAAACCAAACTATTAGACTTATGTTAACATAAAATTCTCTTTAAAGGCAAATGTTGGAGAAGACGAGCCAATGATATATTCGTTAAATAATGAATTATATTCGAGAACTGAATCAACAAATTGATTTCGATTAAATCATTTAATTAAGTTAATTAATATGCTTTCGTGTTTTACATTACTTCTCTCTTCCCTCTCTCCCTCTAGACGCTCCGTAGTTGGGTGATCAACAAATTACTAAATGAATATTTTAAGGAAAAAATATTTTATTTGATTGAATAAAAAGAGAGAGAAATATTTCTCTCCTCCCTAAGGCTAATATCGATCAATGTAAGCGGATGGGGAAACAAGTGGTTTGAACTTTTTATTTATTTCTCTCGCTTTCTCCATCTCTCGATCCACTCGATTATCAATTGCCCATTACTTAAGAACTTTCCGTCTCCCCTTCGATCCGATAAGCAAAAGTTTCTTTTCTCCCACAAGTCGACGTGATCCATAAACGTTTTAAGACTTAATACAAATTTTCTCTGCCACGGGAAAATGACATTTTATGGCGACGGGCGAGCGAGAAATATTGTAGACAAACTTTATCGAACTGAAATAGATTTTATCGGAGACGATATTCAATATAGCTCGCAACTACAGAGGAAGAGATTTTGCAATTTTCAAGTTGGTGAAGACGTCGAAGGCAAAAGTTTCACCAGATTTCCCTTCAAGCCGCCGATGGGAAGTAGGAACAAGGTTGTTTCGGTTTCGCCTTTGTGACATCCTACGGAACAAGCAAAAGTTTTCCTTTCGCTTCCAATGTGTTTTATATTGGAAAAGTTTTGCATAAATCGCAACAGCGAAATTTTTTTTCGGCAAATGAGTTTCTTGTGTCTCAGACGACTCGCTGCTGTGTTCCACTTCAATGCAGTTCTTTTATTGTTCGAAAAGAGCGAGCATAAGCAACGTTAAGACAGCAACTTTTAATAACTTGTTTATGAATATTTATTTACGTGAGCAGTGATTAGTTTTGTTATTAAACATCTCAATTAAAATCATCCTAGAAATTTATGACTGAACACGTACACACGAGCAAATATGCGCATAAGGTCTGTGCATGCTTCTACCGTAAGCTACAATACAAACACTCTTTGTCATCAAGCTCATATGAAGAAGGCTCAGTGAAAATATATATTTTAGAAAATGACCTAAATATTCATCTGAGCTGGCAGGTTCATCACTCAATGCTTCAAGTGATGTCATATTTTCGATGTGACGTATGTTGGCTGACAACATGTTTCACAAACTATTTTGCCCACTTCAATAGCTGCTGCTGCTGTGAGTTTAAACATTTCCGTTTCGCCTCGTCTTTTTTTTTTATTAAATTTCTGTTGGAAAATGCTTTTGAAATCTCTCTTGTTCTCGTTTGCTCTTTGGTCTTGGCCTCACAACGGGAGAGAGATTTGCATATTGTTTTTATGCATGAAAAGTGAGAAATTCACAAGCACAGCTCACAACTAAAAAAAACTAATCTCGCTTTGATAAATTAATTTTTGAATAGAACGCTTGATTAGAATAAAATTTGACTCCCGAAGTCATTCTCATCGGAAGCTCTTCGACGTTAAAATGACAATTCTTTCTATCGAACGTCGAAGTTGCTTCATAGATTCTCATTATTTAATGCTTTTTCCGTTGCGACATTTCGTAGAAGCGTAATCAATATGATTTCTTCATGTCTATATTTTATCGAAATCGACGGATAATTGATAAATTACATTCGACAAAAGCTCTCATTTTTCAGATGGCGAATTGAACAACGTTTTTAGTCCGACGAATCATTTTTCTCATGCCATGTTTCTGCCTTTCACTGATGGATTAATATATCGATTTTTTGAGTTTTGTGTCTTCCGACGAGCGACTGAAAAATATTGCGAGCGAGAGTCGATTGACGGGACATGGCAAAGACAGCGAATAAATATTTGGAGGAGCAAGAGAAGGGAAGTTAACAACGATGTAAAGATATGTTTAGCAAAGTACAGTCATTTCGTGATTAGTTTCCCTTCCAAAGTATAATTGATGAAAGTCACGCGATGTTCAGTTCATATTTTGTGAGCTTCGACTTAAATTGCACTTCACATTTCAAGCCTTGTCAGATGTTCTCACAAAACTAATAATTTTCAATGGAAAACATTCTTAGGATGCGAAATACTTTTCGAATGATTGATTGCGCAATTCTTAAAAGTGTCGAAAGCTTAAGCTTGAAATATTTTTATTAAACTTCATTTCAGTGGAATTATGAAATCGAGATTCCTCGTTGAGTTGAGTTGCAATTTCTCTTTCTTCATTCGTTTGAAAGTAATGAAACATCTGTGAGAAGTAACAATGTTTTATTATCCGAGCTTCCAACAATAAGTCTTGAGTCGGTCTGCAGTCAGCAATATTTTCCCTGGATGTTTATTTTATTCCATCGTCGAGAGAGATGTCGAGTGAGAGAGAGCGAGAATACTATTTTGAAACGGAAAGCATTAAAAATGCATTCGTTTTTACAACCCGAGGAAGTTTTCAAGTTTTTAAACTGCGATACTCAGCTGTCCAAAATCGCAAACACATCTCGATGAAAACTTCTTCATGTTGAGAACTGTTCACTGTGTGTATATGTTTTCCCTTTGCTCGGAAAATGCAAAACTCAGTCAATAATACATGACTTTCCCTTTGGGGAAAAGCTGAGAAGAGTCGAGAAAACTATGTTTTATGAAAAGTTTTTTTATCGAAAGAAATCTTTTATGTGAAAACTTCTGAATGGAATGGATTACGCTCTCGAAAAGTTTCTTAGGAAAATATTTTTTCAAGGAGAACAATTGAGTTTCTTTTTTGTTCATAAATTAGCATCATTGAAGAAGTCAACTGACCGTGAAATTATTTTGCCTTCTTCAACTTTTGATTGCTACAATTTAAGTGAAAAGATTGTTTTTTCGAATGGTCACTCCGATGACGATGGAATTTTACTTTTGAATGACAAACTTATTCGGCAACTCAAGCAGGAAAATGCATCTTAACATGGAAATCGTTTAAGGGAGAACCTCAAGTTCTCTCCACACAAAAAAATGTTCCACAAAACCAGTTACAACAAAAACCAGTATGAAAGGGGAGAAAAGAAGCACAGGAAACCCAAAAGTATCATAAAAATTCCATGAACATCATTCATCAGCTAACCAGCGGGCAAAAAGTTACTTTTTGGCTTTTGTGTGTTTTGATTTTAGTTTTTTTTTATTCCTTTTTTTCTGTAGAAGTTTATTTTTTGTTATGTGGTTGCTTTGACCAGTTTCTCCGGGAACAGATGAGCCGTATATAAAAAAGAATAAAAATAAAAAAACAACACAGCACACATGAGCCAGCCAACAGAAATCAAATGAATCGTTATCGAGAGAAGAACTTTATGACCTTTCCCATTTTCTTTCCTCTCTCTCTGTAAATGCTTTTCAGACGAACGAAGCGCAAAGCGCATTCCACATGTTGAAGAGGAAAATTTATTCCGAAAGAGCAATGAATGTGTGGTTTCTAGGAGAGTAGAAGCGAGAAAGGATTTAATACCCGGCAAAAAAAAAGCTTCGATTCAAATACTTTTTATTGCACTCGCCTTTTTTGCACCCTTGAATTCGCTTTTTTATTCGCTTTTATGTGATCCGAACGTCAAACAATCTACATCCTTCCCAGTCAGCCTCGATTCATTTCCGTAAAACTCTTGAATTTTAATGTTCGGCAATTTACTTTTCTTTTGTGTGCAAGCATAATTAATAGCGAAAGTTAGTCCATCTCTGGATTTCGAGCGAGAAACTTTTTTTTCTCTCTCGTCCAAACCTCAAAAACGGAAATTAAACTTAACCTCTAAATGTTTGTTGTCGTTTGCTTAGTCTAGAGTTTAGCTGAGAGGGTTTTTGTGAAACATTCTCATTGCAACTGCGAACCTGTCAATTCATTCATTTCCACATGGGAAATTTTTCGAAAGCCACTCCAGGCTCACAGCAATCAGCTAACTACGTTCAAAAGACAAAGTTTTCGAATTTTTTTAGCCTCGGACTTTATTTCAATACAGTTCGTCCCAACCCTGCATTTATGGCAAATGAATTTCAAATGAACAGTGTGGGAGCAGTTTTGCGCAATTAATTAAAAAAACATTTCAAATATTCAATAATTTTTCCATGAGCCATGCAATGTTGAAGAGGAAATAGATTAAACTTTAATGAAGTATGGTAAAGTGTCTAACGGGACAGGATAGTTTCTGATCCATTTTCCTTCCGTTGTGTGCATTTCACTCGTGTTTCCATCTCTCCATGTGCCCGCAGGCAAATACACGTCTCGTGAAGTTTTTCCTGTGAAAAATTTGTTTTTCATTCATTTTTTTCGGTTTGGAATTTTAATATGAAACAACCTTGTTGTGTGATTGGAGCGACTAAAATTTTATCTCCTAGCATGTACTCATCGTCGATTTCTTGTGCGATTTTATCGTTGGGAGCAATCCACCTGTTTTGATTGGACGATAGAGTCAAATCTCGACATTAAACACGAAAGATTTGATTATTTACCAGATTGGAGGATTAACTGGATCGCCATTCGAAACAGCTAATTTGAAGCGCTCCATGATGTAAGGCGTGTACTCCTCGTGAAGCTTTACGAATTTATGAGAGATTTCAATTGCCTGAGGGCCACAAAAGGAAACTAATTAATCTTTGATGCTCAACGCTATAAAAACCAAACAGCAACGTTGTAAAAACTTACTTCCGCATCATAATCCCATGGAACATAAGAGAACTGCAAGCTGGGCATGAAAGTGTTTGCCTGAAGCCATCTGAGGAATATCTCCTTGTCCGGTGTGTTATTATCGTAGCCATTGCCTCCAATCATGTCCGGCAAAACTAATCCGTAACCAACTAAATTCATCTGTGAAAAAAGAAGAAAAGGAAAATTGTTCTTTTGTCTTTGTCAGAAAAATGATTACGAGACCTGAAGCAATGTGGTAATTAGTGTGGGCAATCCATTTCTGAAAGTCCACTCCGTGTCTTTATCAATCATCCGAACGAAAATTGGCAAATCCTGCGTTCCAAATCCAGATCTTACTTCAACTAATGAACCTAAACGAGCGACTGTACGAACATAATCAACAGTGATTTTCGATGGATGTTGTCTGCTCGATCCATTGAGGATTGGATCGGGTGGCGTCCAAGAAGTTTCTCCGGCATCAAATTTGTAGCTGTCAATGCCAGCACTTTGTTGAAGATCCTTCAAGTGGTTATAGAACCAATCAGCCACAGCGGGCTTTGTGAAGTCAATGTAGGCCGCATCATTCTTCACGCTGTTCCACCATTGAGTTAAAACATTTCCTTTGTGATCAGTCACCAATCGCCCTTTGCTTTTAGCGTCGTTAAAATAGGTCGTACAATCTGCGTTGATGAATGGATGAATCCACAGTGTCACTCGAAAACCTTTCGCATGAAGTGAGTCAGTCAACCCTTTAATATCAGCGAATTTGCTTTCCCTGAATTCTAAAGCTCCATAACACACTTCCCAATCATCATCCAACTCGAATTGCCCGTTAAAGTTATTAGTCAAGATTTCGTCAGCGAATGTATTGACAACCGTAGTATTAACATCTCTTTTGTACCTCGCCCATGTCGACCAAATCGGCTCTTTAACCATCAACTCGTCAGGATGGCCTGTAGGCTTACCAAGGAAACGCTTCACAGCTTGCATATGAGCATCACGTGCATTTAATCCAATTCCAACATGATAAGTGAAGTCAAAAGTTTCGTGATATGTATCATAGGGCAAAGCTCGCTTTACTTGCAAACACATGAAGCCAGGATGCTCGTTATTCTGATCTATGAATAGTGGAACTCCATCGTTATCAACGCGAATGAAAATCCCATTTGAGTTAAGCCAATAACGTTCAGCGATGGCCTGATTCATTTCTTCTTTTGTCACGTAAGCGTTATGCTTATGAGTTATCTTCTGAATAGGATAATATTGATCTCGCTGCTGATTTCCTCCATACCAATTGACCTTCGACTGAGTCTCTAAGCTGACACAATCAGTTGTCGATTTCCTGGAATGATAAAATTCACAGTTTGATATTTAACTCCACACTTGACTCAAGCGTCGCTCTCAAAAGGTTTTACTTGATGTTTCTACGGGCAACGCTGAGTTGAGAATAATTCTGTTCATCAATCTCGATAGCAAATTCGATTTCATCACCTCGTCCATACAAAATGAACCCACGCGTAGTTCGTCTTGATTTTACGAAGCCTCCTGGTCCCGTTCCAAGCGTCACTGATTGAATTTTCCGATCATCTGCAATTCGATTAAAACGAGTTCGATATTGCTTTAACGTTAAAAAAAATGAATATTCAGCACTACCTCGAATGATTGAATATTCCAGCATGTAATAATAATCAGTGACAATAACTTTGTTCGTTGAATGTACAAAGTTTAAACCGAATTGAGTTGCTCCATCTACGAATGCTACGCAACACAAAGCTGTCAAGAAAATCACTTTCTCCCACATGATTGCTCAATGGAACTGAGTGAGATCGTTCGATTCACTTTGCAATTTATACTTTTCTCGAGAACATTAGACAAACCACCAAGTGAGGAAAGTAAATATTATTCAATATTTGCTCTGTACTTGAAGGTATCGTGACACTTGTTGATAAAGCGGTCGTACAAGTTCAATTCATATTCACAAAGCTTATCAGTGAAACATTGAAGCAATCATCATAAATAGCAACTCTCACAAACATTTTCGATTGGACTTTTGCGGTGATCAGAGCTTGGCATGAGGTTTATAAGCTTCACTTTGCTTTTGTTGTTTTAATTAGTGACCCAGTTGAAAATCGTTTTATGCCTAAACAGATTCCTTTGACAGAAGGATCTTTCGAAATGCGAACATCATTTGCGTCAATAAAAACAGATTAATTTGATGGAGAATTTAATTTAGCTTTGAAAGAACCGCTTTCGTGTTCCCAAAACAATTTTCGTTTGCACTGCAAGTGAGAGAGAGAGCTTTTCATCAGGCCAGATGCTTCAAATTACCATTTTGCATTTCATATTGCAACAATCATTGTGAAACTCTTTTGTTTCAAGCGAATGTAGATTAGATTTTTCTCTTCTCTTTCTTTCAAATGAAAACTTAATTCAATTTGAAAAGTTGAAAATTAAAAAAATATTTTTCATTTTTATGAAATATTTATGAAAAAGCTTTCGCAAGGATTAAAAGCGTGTAGAGACTCTCTACTAGAGTACACTACTCGTAAAGAGATCATAACACATTTATAATTGCTTTTCACTCTTCTCTTAGTGAGGTAAACTTGAGGAAATGTTACAGTTGATTGACGCTCTTCCATTTTATTTATTTCTCTCTCACACACTCGATTAATTCCTGACGCGATTTAGGAAGAAAATTTTTCATTTTGGGTTAAGAAAAGTTCCTTTTCTTGAAGGCGAGAAAATAAATTGAGCAAATTAAGAGATAGCTTAGACAAAGAAAGAGGAGAATCCATTTAAAAAATTCATCCAACACTTTTGAGATGACACGACGGGGTGGGAAAATAAAAACGGTCATGAAAATCATTATAATTAACAGCAAGACGAGAGGAAGTCGTGGCTCGTGAATATTTAACGGAAGGCGAAGAGTTGAGATACTCAAAGAAGGAAGTCAAATGACTTTGAACAAACTTTTCATTTTGGTTTTTGTTGGAATGAAAGAGAAGGAAACACGAATTTCGAGGAATTAATGTTGCGGCATTAATCTTCAAGAGTCATAAGACGAAAAAAAAAGAAATTTTAAAGTTGCTCTCAAGTGAAATCACTTCAACAAAGCGAGAACTCCACCTTGTGATGTCTTTTCGTCGAAATTAATCATGAAAATTAATGAAATTCAATGATTTTTCTTGAAGAACAGAGCTCAAAGTTTAGTTGAGAGACCTGTTTAAATTAAGATAAATGCCATTTTTTCCATTCAATTTATTTCCGATTTTCCTTTTTTCCTCCGGCTAAGCTAAAGGTTTGTATCACCTCATTGAAAAGTGATTCCGATAACTGCAAACGCTCGTCGGGTTGCGGCTTTGAAAGGATCAAGCTTTTAAATTGTGTCTTAATCATCGCGTTTTGGGTCAGGTCCTGGCTTTCGCATGCTGAGGACATTCATGGGAACGTGAGAGATAAAAAATCACCAACTGTTATTCAATTTCCTGTTGACTCAATGTCAACTTTAGGCGTACAACAATCTTCATTACAAGGGACAGCTTTTCCCTCCACTCACTCTCGTCTCTGTCTTTTCGACGGAATATCAACGATAATGAAAATAAACGACATCCTTTTCCTACGTCATACCTCAACATGAGAGCGCAAGAAATTAAATCCTGGCCGGATACACGGCATTTTCTGGATTATTGAGAGAGTTCTATTTAAAGAATGTTTCCACATTCTGCTGAGTCATGACGACGAAGGAAATTTACGAAAAGATTGCCAACTAACAGGAGATCTCGAGATTTCTCGATTGAATCCTCTCTCGTAGATGGAAAGGAATAAAATTTCATCCCCACAGGAGAGTTGTCTCGTGCATTAAAGATCATTCTTACTACTGTGGTCTGATTCCATTAGCTATCTACTTTTAGATCCCGAAACAAAACCACATTGTTACTTTCCGGTGGTGATAGAGACTGAGAAGAGAAATCAAATAAATATTTAATAACTTCAATTTCAGTTGCCGCGTCTTCGTCATCATCTTGTCGACTCGAGATGTCTTCTATTAAGTTAGCAATTTACAATTTCCTCAACGACTTGTAATACACATTAAAGTAAATGGAATCTTTTATGCTTATGAACTTATGCTGTTAGATTTTAACGTTCGAACGGAAGAGCAGAGAAAAAAAATTGAGTGGAACTTGATGCTTAATTAAAACTTATAAAGAAAAGATCTTTAATTAAAAATGTGCTTTTGAGAGCTTTTTCCAACAATTTTTCCTCGAAGCATAAAAGGAAGAAAAACCGTCAATTAGCGAGGTAACCCATCGATGCATCTCAAAAGCTTAAACAATCCAAAAAGTAAAAATCGCTTCAGGCTTGAGATGGAAGTGAAAACAATCTGTTTACATTTTCGATTGTTGGGTGTAAGAGTTTCTTCAACTTTCTGCTCATAAATAAGCTTTCAAGGCACATTTTCCGCAAGTTCGATCATGAGAATTTGTAAAACGGAAAATTTTCCGGTACATGCACAAAGAAGCTTCATATTACATTGAATGTAAAGGAAAAACAATGTTTGCGTAGGTAAGCATAACAAGAAAGCTTTCCTTCATGCGCTTTGACTCGACATATTTTTTTCTCTCTCTTCCAGCTTTTTGAACAGCACTTCATGGCGAACCTTAAATTATTCGTAACTGACTGAAAATGTTAATCAATTGTAAGCGAGAGTCTATGATTGTTATAAGAGAGATAAAACCGCGTTTTATCTTTGCCTAAACGGTACTAAAAGACCGCTCAAAATTCATGCAAAATGTTTTCTCGTTGCCGCTCTCTAACCGCCGGATCTCATTTCGAAAGGTAGTAAATTTTACGAGCCCTTTTGAGGTGATAACTTTTCATAAAATTATTTTAATCTCTTTTTCGTTCTTCACGTTTTATGGTCATTCGTGTTATCTTCGTTCTCTGTTTGCATGAAAATTTGATAGTGGCAAAGGAAATCTTGAATTTTAATGAGGTTGCGCTTTCTTTTCCATTTGTTCTTGTTCAGAGCTTCATCTCGATTCACAGAGCTATCTCTTTACACAAAAACTCGTTTCTATGCATTTCAGGAATCATTTGTGACACCTTTTGACACTGAGCACGTAGCAAGCGAAATGAAAAATCATGTTAGGTCTCAGAACGAAATAAATTTCATTTCATTTTCTTTGAAGTATTGAGGTTCTAGTTATTTTAGTGCAAGCAGCTCCTCCTTCGTTATGGAAATTTTCTTCAAGTCGAAATGGTAAATTAATTCAAATGTTTTGCTTTGCCCGTAGGATTTAAATAAATTGAGAAAGCTAGTTTATTCCAATCATAAGAATTGTTGGAATCTGTCTTCGTAGAGAAAGCTTCGCATTCGAAGTTAATTCAAATGATTCTGGTAAAATCACGTTTTAGATTAATTCTCATTCATTCTCCGGATTTTAATTACAACTCAGAGAATTATTATCATGCAATGAAGTAATCACTCGAGATGAACTCACTGAAAATATGATTGCGGCTTTTATTATGGCTCTCGCCCATCCAGTGCCGCATTTTTAGCCGCAAAATTCTTCTGAAATATTTTATAAAATTGTCATAAAATTTATGTCGAAGCGAGTTGTGTTTTTTTTTTGCTCTCGACTCTTTTCTCTGCCGCTTGAGCTTCAGAAAATACATGTAAAATATCGGATTAAATGAAAAAAACACATCCACCCTGTGCATAAAATATGTGAAACGCACAAGTAGTTTCAAATTTATGGCTTTTGAGGTTTTGAGACAATAAATTCTGAGTTCGTTATCTTTTATGAATTTTTAAATGAAATATTCATGCATAAGGTGTACTCGGATCATTTAAACAGACGTCGAATGAAGTGAAGCCAACAGAAATGCGGGCATGTCTCTCCTTCTCTCTCGACAAAAAAATCTTTTTTTAAAACCTTGTTTTGCAATTAGGATTGGGAAAAGTTTTGTGCTAAACCATTTGTAAATTGTTCATTTGCGTTTGTCATGGTCAAAGCTCTGCCCGAAATCAAATATTTAATTCCGGAAAATCAAACAGTGAATGAGTTTATATTGAACCAGACTTCGATTATCGCCAGAGTTGTGTTTAATTGCTCCTCTTTCTTCCATGCAGGAAAAACCTCAGAGCACATTAAAATTTTGTTTCGATCGAGACAACCTCACATTTATTTGAACTGAAGCGTATTTGTCGTTGCGGCACCAGCAGTTTGATGCACAGCTGTTTGATTTAGTGCTCGTGGTTGAACGGTTGTAAATATTTTTACAACATTCTGTTGTGGGGAGAGATGGCAAATATTTCGACTTCATTACGAACTTGAGAAGAATGTCCGCGATGTTTTTTTTCTGATTCCGGCCTTTTGACCCAAAATTAACTTTTTTTTACGATTTTCTCATGGGTAATTAGTTATTTATTTATACTTAAGAACGATGTTAAACCCCCAAAGGAACTCTGGATGTTCAAACATCATCCGCTGCAGACCACGCGCATTTTCCAAGAAGAGAGCGAAGAAGGAAAAAAATTGCTTTTCACATTAAGACTTTTCCACCGCCACTTGAATGGCTCCCCGAGGATTTCTTCTTCGCTACATTCAACATCAGAAATTACAACCTTAAAGAGGCTAACTACATCTGAAAAGTTTAATAAATTTATAATTTCAAAATTAGCTCCTTTCGTCGATCGAGAAAAGGAATTTTATATTTTATCGTCCGTCGCAATATTTCGAGGGAAAATTATTTTCGGTCGAGACATGAGTAATCCTTAAACGAGTCTTGAGTTGAATGTACAAGCGAAGCCTGTCAAAAGAAAGTTAAGTTTAACCAGAAAAGAAGAATATCAAAGTATTTGAAAGATTTATGAACATTTTCACTGACGCAAATGTGTTGCGAAAACTCACAATTAGAGTTTTCGAGAGAGAACGAAAAGTTTTTGGAACTTTGTAGAAAATTGCTGTCGTGGATTGGGAAAATGAGAGAGCGAGAAGAAATGTTGATTCGAATCACGTAAACACTGAAGTAGAGAAAACAATCAGAATCAATCAGACAACACATAGTTTCTCCTTTCTCAACCTAATCAAGTCAGTCAGCTACTCTTTCTCTTTCTCTTTTTTACGGCTTTCATCGTAAACTATTTCGCTGTGTCTCTTGTGAGTTCAAATCGTGGTCATCACTTTTGTAAATTGAATTAAAAGGTTGAGACTTGTTGGATTGACACAAATAGTCGGAGACTTGTGACATGTAAGGAGAAAACCTGCAAAGAGTGCTGACCTGTACTAATCATACTTAGTTCAACGACAAACGAAACATTTTCACTCGGACAATAGTTGATTGCGTTTTTGTTCAACTCGAGAGCTTTGAGTTGCAAATGAATTGACAGGAATGTGGATAGCTCGCACGTTCTCTATTTCACGTTGAAACTTTGGCAAATAAAGAACAATTTAAATATCGGTGAATTTCATTAAACCGCCAGAATATTTAGTGCGCTTTGCATGTTGATCACATTGAATATGTGCATGTCTCCGTTTAATGAGTGTTTATATTGTTTTTGCTGCATACAAAATAAATGAACGGTAGTTTTGAGCGTTGTAAACAGCGAACATAAATATTTTCGTTTGTTGGCTTTTCCAGAGAAAATTTCAATATTATGTTGCGCAAAACAATTTTTTTTATTTGGGTCGAAATAATCGGTTGCGAGTTTTATTTTTAAATGACGAAGATTTTTTGTTCGGAGGTTGATTTGCAATGTCAATTAGTTATCTTGAAGAAAAAAAAAGTTTAAACGATATAATTAGACAATCGTAATACCTTGAAGAGATAAATTTCTCAACTTTCACGAGCATTTTTAAGAAGAGAACTTTTAAATTCTGTTTAAATATCCTCGTGGAAGCGAGACGTATAAAACTGGAAACGAGTTGAAATGCACGACAAACTTTTTATTGTTTCTCGCTGTCTTGAAGAAGCTTTCTTAATTTATTTATTTTTGTCTCATTTGAATAATCTTTTCGCCTTCCTTCGCTTCTTCTCGTGCTGTCAAAGTTTTAACATTGTTAAACGCGAACACGAAACTACAGTTAGACAGATCTGCATTATAATTTAACCTTTTTAATTATGCAGTCTCTTAAATTCAAAATGTTAAGATTCTTTTCTGGTTGAGAGAGCTTTCAAATAATGATTTATTCAAGTGATTGATGTAAACTCTAATTTACTGTTCGAAATAATTATATTTCGCCAGAACATGCTCTAAACATAAATTTCGGAACTATCTGATAGATGACAAGTAACACGAGAATAATAATAAAAAAATAACGAAAATTCGTGACAAATTGAAAATTTGTTTAGCGAGCGGCAAAAAGGTTTTCAAGCTAAAAGCGTTTCGAAATACGAGAGCGGAAGGAAGGCAAAGCTGCAAGTGACATAAAAATTGTACAATGCAGCAAGCTAGCTACTGAATATTCACTAAACTTTTGAAAGAACTTGAAAACGGAAACGAAAAGATATGATGCACTCACTCTTCTCTCTTTCTGTGTCCTCATATTGCTTTCTTCATATCAAAATATCAAAATATCGAAACGACAAATGTTTTTCCGACTTTGTTAAAACCACTCGCAAGATTTTCTCATCCTCAACTGACATCAAGCATTTGCCAAGAGTTTATTTTTTGAGCATTTTCGCTAAACATATTAAATTTTTATTTGCCTTTTGCATCGGAAACGAGAAAAGAAAATAAACATTCGCTCGATACATTCGTTCTCGAAAAGATGGAAGTCGAACACTTTTGTTGTCGATCCAGTCATATCTTGTAAACTTCTGAATTTTATTTAAAAGCTTCTCGGAGCTGTATCATCGAGAGCATGAAAAGGAAAAAGCTTTTAAAATTTCATTCGTGTATTCACATGTTTCGGAAGAGGAACGAAGTGCAAAATGCTTGGTTTCTGGTGCATTTCCTGAGCTCCACAGCTCTCACAGAAGCATAACAAATTTATGAATGTAAATATTCCTGATGCTTCCTCGAGAAGTTTTCGCCGAACGGAAAGTTGTTTTGTCAAGTGTGAAACGATAACAAACATTTCCAAGTTGACGAAAAGTTTTGGCAAAGTGTTGACTCAAGTACGAAGCTTGAATTAAAACCTAATGTCATAAAGCAACAACATGAAAGGTTTTTTTTAACCCATCCCTCCCATCTCTGTTTTGTAAAGACGGAACACGGTGGTGGTGTTACGAGCGAGACGATGAAGAAACATTTTATCAGGAACAGAAATCTACAGTCAGCGATTATCTCGAAGCAAAATCTCCACAGGATGAACGAAACTCTTGACAGCAGATGAGCGGAGAAAGGAGCAAAATGAAACATCCGAGCGGGAACAAAAGCAAAGATTAAGACAATGAAGCTTCGACACAAAAGCGAGAAGATAGGACAGCATCACGTTGCGAAACTTTAAGTTTTGATTCATAAAATCTTTATGGCATTGTCATCGCTTTGAGAGTGTTCCTGAACGGTTTTCATCTACTCTTTCGTCACTAATTAAAAATCGCAAAGCTCTCTAGCGTGTTGTAAATATTCACAAAAGAGGCAAACGGTGAAAGGCGAGATTCACATTAGAGATTGCTGGCGTTCGGAGAGTTTGAATGAATCGCTTTTTCTCCACCTTCGCATTAAATGAGCTACAGATGTTCCCTTTCTCATCAGAAACGGAGTGTGTAACATTCGTGGTTTGCACAATAGCATTCAGTTTGACTGTCTGTTATTCGCTCTGTCCTAAATAGAATGAATTCACATTACATGGCTGCATGTTTTGCTGGGTGGCTTAACAAAAAAGTGAGCGATGAGGAAGTTCGACAACGAGTTAGAGTGAAGGGCTTTTCATTTATTGAAAGAGAAATGTTGAGGGAAGTTTCTCTCGAAGGTTAAACTAATAAAGAAACAAAGTCTTTCGAGATCTCCTCCAAGAAAGTGACGAGCAACAAAGTTTTCTCCTTCGTCTAAAAATCCCTTTTAAACGAACCAAACATCCGAAAACTTTTTTGTTGAAACAGTAAAGAAGAATTGCTGTTGTTAATTTTAGCATTGTCACTTGATAAAAATGTAAGTTCATGTTGATGCCGACACATTTTAAAGCACCGCATGTGGCAACGCATTGTTTATTTAACATGAAAGGCAGACTTTTCAATTCAACGTACATTTGGATCGGGCTGTGCATTTGTGTTCAGGAAAAGTCAGTCTGAGCTTCATTACAGTCGAGTAATCCTTTAACGCAAACCCGATTCTAAATAAGTTTCAACCTTTTAATGCATGAAGTGGTTGAGCTTCGAGAAAAAGTTTAGGAAGTCGAGAAAGTCAAAACAATTGTTTTCGACGTGGCTTTGGAATTAGAAAAAGTTTTTGCTTGCCAGCAAATTTTCGAAGCAAAAATCATTTTTCAGGATGGAATGTTCATTCTCTATTAATCAATTATCTTATTGACTCCTTGGTAAGAGCTAAGAGAAGATTTCCAAACAGACCTGGCCACAAATTCTTTTCCTTCTGAACGTGAAAGTTTCTTTATTAATTCGCAATGAATTTTCGCTCTTGTCATCGACATTGTTTTCCCTTCTTTGCCTGCAGAAGCAGAATTTCCCAACCCATATCAATTTGCGAAGCGAAAATAAAGAAAAGAAAAATAATTTCGCAATCGAATGATGATGACATGCCGAAAAGAAAAAAAAAGAGAGAAAAATTAAATTTCGGAAAAGTTTTGTTCAGAAGCTGCAAAACTTATTTCAATATGCATGAAAGCTTGAGTTTAAAGAAAGTCTGTGTCTTGCAAGTCAGCATCTCTGTCGAAGTGCTTTTAGATGAAAATTTTCTAGGAAGAAAAAGAACTTTTCTTGACCAATAGTTTGAGAATACCGTCGATTGTCTTAGCGAAGCAAAAGTGGACAAAAGGTTTCAGGCAAAGTTCCTCTCAGTAAATTTTTTGCTGACAATTTAATAAATTTATTGAAGAGATTCAGTGTTGAAGTGACAACAACCACATTCGCTTTGAGCTGAGGAAAATGAGAGAAAGAAAAGTTTGAGCTTTTCCATTTTCCTCGATCGCCTCCTAATCGAAACTACTTTTTTTCTCAAAGCAGCTTCGGAAAACTTTTCCTTAGATATAAATAAGAATTTCCATAATCGACAGCTCATTTTTCATCCGATTTTTATTTTAAGAAAATTGTCTGTGCGATCCAAGCGAATCTCGAGCCGGATAAAGGCGAAACGATGAGAAATGGAAAATCGCTTTTAATACGGAAAGAAAACCTAATTGTGTGAAATCTTTTTGATTTATTTTAATTTTTCTTTCTCCATCTTCAGACTTTTCTTTCCGATATTGGCAAGACGTGAAAACGACAGTTACCAGTTTCCGACATAAAAGAGCGAGAGTGTGAAAATGAATCGAGAAGCAATCGATGTTATCAGAAAAGTCTTGAAATAGTCAAAGTGACGAAAGCCAAAGAAAATTATTGAATTGCTTGAGCATAATAAGATTTTCAAGTTGGCCATTTATCATCAGAAATTCACAAATTTCTCCGAGTTTCATTGAAACTATCAAAGTGAGATTTTCCCTTTGAAATGCTTTACGGCTTTCTCTCTGTTAATATCTCAAGTTTGTCGTCGGCATAATCAGAAAACCTTTCGACATTCCCAAGAGACAATTACAATAACTTTTTCTCGAGAATATCTCTCTGACGATATCAAGAAGAGCAAACTGCTTTAACCATTAATTTCCAGAAACATGTGTTTAATCATATTTAAGTCTTAAACATTCTCTCGAGACCCCTCGAGAGCATTCATCGCAATAAATATTAAATCGTTCAACATCCTAATTCAAACCAAAACAGTGATGATATTAAATTTCAATTACATCACATTTAATGAAATTAAATCAATAATATTGAATTATGAATTGTTTGCTCTAAATAATGATTTAAATTTAATGAAGAGTCCAATCTCTTCTGACCAACCCTTCAACTTCATTTATGGGGAAAATAATAAAACTTTCACGTTTCGAAATGATTTTATCAGAAGATCTTGAAGTTCTGGTTGAGCAAACGTTGAGTTGAGCAAATGTGGAAGTTTAATCGTCCTGGGAAAAATTTTATGAGCTTTCCGAGTGTATTATATCCATTTGTGGACATCATTGTGTGATTATCGATTACTTTGATCGCTGAATGGGAAAAAGTTTTCGGAGACGAAGATGAAATGAATTAATCCAAGAGTGTTATCAAATCGTATCGAGAGGGATTGTAAATAGTATAATGACTGTTCAAGCACTCAAGGAAGTTTGCTTCTTCACGGATTTCCCTGCTCTTATCAAACCCAACGTTTGATGGCACACTTCTTTGACCTTAGAATAACACCAGATGTGCTTCTATTTGCTTTGTACTTTACCACAATCAACGTTCCTTTTCCCCACTTCCTCCCTCACTCTCTTCTCCGGAAACAAACTTACATTTATATGCATGAGCAATCTTAGATGTTTTACGGAATTTAATGACACAAAAGGAAAAGCAAAAGAAAAGAATAGAACTTTTGATATTTACTCTTTTGGTGTTTATTTTTATTATTCCATTTTCTCGTAATAGCGACGTCGAGAGCAATACGGCATGAGGAAAGCTTTTGATTATGCGCAGACCAATGAGCTTTCAACTGATGTGAGCGCTGAAATGTTTGACGTGGTCGGATGATGAAATATGTCTCCTCGAGTCTTGCAGCCTCGGGAAATGTTTTCTGCGTTGGCCAAGGATAACTTTTCTTGTGCGCTTTGAGAATAATGATAATAAATTATATAAAGTCATGCAGAGAATTGCTGCCGCTGCTCTCGTGAGATCTTCTCGATTTATATCACCTAAAGAGCCAAAGATCACTATTAAAACAATCCATCATTTTCCTTTCTCGACTCTTCCGTTGCCTTTTTAAAATGATGTCACATGACGACTTAACTTGACAGAGAACGACTTGATGGAGCCATCAATTGAAAATATGTCCACGGAATCCCCCAATGATGATCAATGTAATCAATCAGAGTCAAGAAATAGAACGAGAATGTGTTTCCTTCGTGGGTTAGATGTGGGTGCCTTGAGTCGACAGATTCTCAGAGATCCTGACATCACATCTGCTTTAAAGCTGATTTACAAATCTATTGCAATCTGATATTTAATTAAAGTTTCAACAAAAGGCCATGCACTCGCTGTGTGCTGTGCTTTTATAATTTATTTGAAAGCCTGTAAAAGGAGAATCAAAGCTCTGGACAGCATCATCAAAAGGAATTTTGTTGAAAGGTATTTTGATTGAAAATTCGATGCAAAATAAGAGTTCTCTCCTCTCACACCAAAAATCCGAGGAGAAGAGGGAGGAAGCACATGTTTTGTTCGCGTCGAACATTTTTGGAAATACTAGACTCGTAAAACAAAGCGCCTTGATAAATTGTGTGTGGGCAAACACGCTTGCACGAGGAAACTGAGTGTAAGGCTATCCCGTTAATAAAATATAGAAAGTGCTATAATGTCGAATCGACCATTAAATAAAGGTGTAGTAAATTCAGTCTCTTTTGGGGTTGGTTTTCCTCGCGTTGTTCATTCCGTTCGCTCCATGAGCCTCTGTTGTTGCGTTTTTTTTTTGTTCGTTGTGAGAAAATAAAATCGGAAACTTGTTGTGGTTTTCCACGCTTCGTACAAAAGTTTATTATTCTCTTAATTTGTGTTTTAAAATGTTTATGCAGCGTCACTTGCTATCATGGGCAGAGTGAGAGAGAGGGAAATTTAATTAAGTGAAAATTTTTGTTTCTGCTTTCGTAAAATTAAATTAAAAACTGAAAGTCGTACGTCACTCCTTGACAAAACCATTTGTTACTTCCAATGTGTAGGATTCGTTGAAGGAAACTCTTATTTTTTGTTTCATCGTGCCAACGGAATATAAATAAATTCATTAACCACTCCACTCTCCGTCTACTCCTTTTCCTCCTTGTCTGCTCTAAATTTGAATTCGCTTTAAAATTTAATTAGTTTGAAGAGCATTTTCACGACGCTGAGGTTTTCACCAACTGGAGAGGATTCAAGCTCAAAGAGGATTTGTGTCGTTTCGCGATGAAACTTCCCTTTATTCCTGTCAAACGACGCTTTTCATTCTAATAGCTCCAACAAAAAAAAAGAAAAAACTTAAACTCTATTAACTGATTTCTGATGGCATGAAAAAAAACTGCTGAAACTTCGAAATCTCTTTACAGAAATTTCACGCAAGAAGAAACCGAAGAAAAGTGATGAAAAGTTTAGCAGTTTCAGGCGAACAAAAAAGGATTAATTTATGAAGCTGAAAGCTCATTTGGAAGAAATTTTCTTCTACAAAAAAAAAGCTCTAAGATTTCTTATCGAAATTCATTGCTTTCTTACCTGGAATCTTATTAAACTTTTCTTCATCAAACTGCGGCGAGCAACCCAAATCCAAAATCCACTGTAAAACAGCAATTACAGCAATGAACAAGTATAATTAAAATCGCGAACAATGAAGCGGTGAATCGATAGGCGGGGAAGTAATAAACTATCATGTTAAAGTTTGTTCTCTATCGTTGCGAGAGTTTCAAGCTATTTTAATCGAAATTGAAAATATTTCTTTAGGTGTTGGTGTTTGTACGTTCATTACAAGTTTTATTTTGATTTTATTTCTATTACGAATTGCTTCACCAAATGACTCGTCTTTTGACTAAAAGCGAGGGAGAATTATAGTTTTCAATTTAATTAAAAGTTGCTTCAAGCAAAATCAGCTTTGAATTCGTTTAATGCCACTCTAACGTCACTCGTGAGAGAGACACGACATGCTCAACCAACAAGTGTGGTAAAAGTTATTAAAGGGAGTGGACAGGCCAGCTCAACAACACTTAAGTGGAAAGTGCAAGTAAATTCTTATTAAGGAGTCACTCAGACAAATATTAACGCAAAGTGGCTGAAGGCAAACTTGAAAATTAATACACTTACTTTGTAGATGCTTTCACTAATTAAATAGTTTATCACATCAACAACTTTCCCCTCCTTCTCCTCAAGTCGCTTCCGCTTTACTGTCTGTCGTCTTAGATGGATGAAAAACTTCTGCAAGTGTAGCAAATCTCATTCAAACACAAGTCTCGAGATTATGGCATAAATTGTGAGAAAGGCTGCTTGTGCTCGTTTTGAGGATGAGACAACGCTTTTGACTTTGCTTCAATAATTGATTTTCCTGCCTTTGAATCATGTTGAATTATTGAAGAGAGTTTGTAGTGATTTTCTTGTTGAATTTAAACTTGATTGAGGATTTGTCGGGCGTAAAACTTCAAGTCGTGCGCTTTCCGAAAGTTTTCTCGATGAGAGAGAGAGAAGAGGAAAACGTCTGTGTAAGACGTTAATTAGAAGGAAACTTTCGAAATCGTTATTAAGCGGAAAAGTTTCGCCAACTAATTCCCTTTTTCTTTAAAGCACAACTTAACATCGTTAAAACTTTATCTTCCGCCTAGACTTGAATAATAGCGTCATTCGTAAAAGGATCTAATTGATCGAATGCACTTTTGCATTCTCGTTATGTGGGATTTCCATGTCTCATCAAATGAATAACTCGCAAAGGAGTCTCTTGAGATACCGACAAAGCTAAGTTTAATGATGATATGGCAAAATGGCAAATGTTGAACAACGAAAATGAATTTGATCATCTCTCGCTCTCATTCCTTATGATGCTTATTGTTTATGCTGGAAACTTCATCCATCTATATTATGCGGAGCTTCTCACCCTACACAAAGCATGTTTGACAAGCTCAACATCGTGTCTCAATGCAAACAATTTTCTGTCATTGTGACAAAAAATTTCCTTCCAGGTTTTCCTACAAGTAAAATATTCAAAAGCGAGCAGAGAGAAGACTGATGAATAAATTTTACTAAGCAAGTTCGAGCCGAAGGAGTCAGAAGAGGTGTTTGAGCCATAAATTCTACACATATCTCCATGAAAATTGGCAAATTGGATTCAGTTCCAGTTCAATGATTTTGATATTATACGAGCAGATAAGCCAATTTTACAACCATCACCCGAGCCATGTTTGTTTGATTGATTGTTTGCCTTATATTCTCTGACATTTCATGAGGCGGCTTCGGTTTCTTTTTGACTCTTAAAAAAAGCAGAGAAAGTTGGATGATAACATAACGTGCGGTTATGCTTCTGCAGGGCAATCGATACAGTTTATCCTAATCTCTCCCAACAATAGAGATAATCGGTTTTTCGGGTTTTCATCCTCAGTCGATTTGTGTTGCCACTTTTCCTCTCCTTGAAAGTATTTAGTCGAACCATCCCAATTTGAAATCTAAATGGTTTGGCCTTTTTCATCTCCCTTCGTGTCGTTGTCTCTTGTCCTGACATCAACGCAAGCAAACAATACGAAACTCGCTTTTGCGATGATGGGAGTGAAAACATCGAAAATAATAAACAGTCGAGAGAGAGATCTGGTGGGGCATCAACATTATCCCCGCAAATGCACGATCGAAGCCTTTTCCGCAAGGAATTCAGCACGAAAAAGGTCAGATCATCTCTTTTATTGGCAATCGAGTCTGACTGTGTGTTCATCGAGTGTGTGAAAATTGCCATTTAAAAAAATCTCTAATGAAGCATCTGAAGCCTTTTGCGAAACACTAAACATTCAATTGAGCTTGCTCACATCGGCTGTTGCCAATATTTATTTGGATTTTATTTACATTTTCCCCCGTTCCCCGTTAACCTATGTGTGTGTGATATGATCTCTATGACTCAATAGAATAAAAAACAATTGATGCTGTAAATCTCTTCGGGAAAACTCGCCTCCATTCTCCTCTTCTAATGTGAGAGAGATTAAAGATAAAGTAAAGCGGTCGGGTGATGTCGAGTTGTCGGTAAATTTCGTTTCAACCTTCTCTCGTTCGAGTTAGCGTGAGTAACGTTCTTTGTAGTTATTCCCCGGCTCGGGTAGTGTTGGCAGGGCGAGAAACAAAAAAGGATTTTCGATGGATTATCAGCGTAATTGCATGTTTCAGCCATTTACTGAGTGAAAGCGACTGAGAAGGGCGGACGAGGGAGTTTGTGGAATGTGTCGGGCCTAAGCCTGTATTAATTTATAAGTATCAATATATTTATAGCCATTTTCAGGCAATACATAGGCTTTAGTGCTGGATGAATAGTCGGCGAACAGCCACAGGATGAGAGCGGATTTTGTACACATTTTCGTTGATACTTTGAGCAAACACATGATTTTAGTCTCTACCCATTGCAAAATGGTTGAAGATCAAAACAAAGACCTCAATGTTTGAAGTGAAAATAGCTCTCACCAAATATTTAAACTTTTTCCTCTTCTGATTTATTGTCTGAAGGATTTTCTTCTTCGGGTTTTTAATCGAAGAGTTTTCATTGGAAAACTAGAGCGCCAAGTTCTCCAACTTCGGTAAATAAACATAATCGAGACTGATGATTATGCTTTTCCTCGTCTAAATGTGAATAGATAAAGAATGAAGAAGTTTTCTGTTTGAGTGAGAGCGAGGTTTTCCACTTTATTTAACTCTTTTCATCGACTGTTCGAAGTGCTTAAAACTCAATTTAACTTCAAGCGCACATAGCTCTCTCGTCGTAAGCATTCAATTGAAAAGCATACCATCGAGATCTAATGCCGTGTGGTGGAAAATCTGTTGAACAGAAGAATACAAAATCATATTTGGAAACTTTAATCGACGATTTCGATTCGCACTTATCTCTTGAAAAGCAAGGAATTTGTCATTTCGATTTATCTCTGCGTCATTCAAAATCAAATCTATTGTTTCCTTAGAGAATGTGCTTACGTGCATAAACTCTTTCTGCCGAAAAACCTCGGAGAAGCATTAATCATAATGTGAAACATCTTTATCAACAAAATAAGTTGTGAAATTCAACATACGTCGAGTGGAAGCTAGGCGACGCAGATGGTATAAGCTTTCTTCATAAGGTTGTCATGCACCACAGAAACTACTTCCTTTAATGCATTTTTAATTTATTACACGTCTCCTCCTTACATATCCTTCCTTCCTTACTACCAGGACTTGTGACAATTATCTTTCCTCACACTACACCGTTCACTCTTCTCGCTCTCTCATGTGAGTGAAATATCGTCTAATTGAATAGATTCAAGTCTCACATGCATATCCGTTTTTTCATTCCCTTTGAATGCTTTGCACGTGGGTGGAGCAGGCGGTCGACAAGATAAAGAGAGAGAGAGAGATAGAGTTTGAGATAGTAAGGAAGATAAATGACAACGTTTGTTACTTTAGAGAAAATTGTGATGCTAATCGCAATATAGGAAAGAGATTAATCATGTGAAATTGAATTTGTGCGGTTTCCACTTACGGAAGCGAATCCATTAAAATTTATGTAAATTTATCTTGTTGCTTTGCATGGCTTTGCATGAAGATATCTTTGAATTTTAAATAAATCTTCAGCTTATTGCACAATCCTTTCGAACTAATAAACCTTGAATGTCTGAAAGATAATTTGAATTTTAAAAAACTTTTCTGTTTAATAATTTTCCTTTTATTTCAAGAGTCGCAATCAATCCTACAGCTGTAACTCATAATAACCTCTTGACGCATCCTTCGCAGTCGCAAAGTTTTGATTCTTTTTTTTTACATCCATTTTTGTATTTAGAGAAAGATAAGATTTCATCCAAAACCAAATTTAAGAAACAACGTGAACGTCATCACGTTTTCAAAATATTTTCAATCGACTCGGGTGAATTTATTGTTTTCGCTTTCTTCAGTTGATCCAAAAACATTTATCTTTTGGAATGTTGTTATCAATTTATTTCAGCAAGCCGTTTTATTCAGATTAGTAAATGTTTTGAATAACTCAATTTACAAGAAATGAAAAGATGAAGCTCCTCCTGTGTGATAGCAAAAGGAGCAAGAAATTGTTTACGTCATTTAAGCTTCCACAATCGCGATAATAACTAAATGCTTCTTATGAAACTAAAATCTTGCAACATTTTGAATTTGAACATGGAGAAGATGCAAACGAAGAAGGTAAATTGCTGAGGAGCTTGTGTGGACGTAGATAATGATGAATCTTATATTGTTAGGTAGTGTTGCTGTTTCTTAATTTCATTCTTCAATCGTCAGTGCGAAAATGAAATCCAAGTTAGTTATCATCACCCAACATTACAAGCTAACATCTGTTTATACATTTTTTTTTTCTTTGAAAGAACAATTGATTTCATTGAATTATGTTTTATAACTTGCCACTTAATTTCAAGGACGAATAATCATAATATTTTTTATATGCAAATGTTTTTTTCTTTCTCCTTCTTCTTCACGTAATAATAATAAGAATAATAACTTTTCTCTACCACTTTTTATATTCATTTTAATATAAAAGCTGTTTTGATATTGTAAGACCAGCGTCGAGTCGAAACCTGCTTCAACAATCGCTTGATTAGCATGCTTCAATTCGGCAAAATTAAAGAATTGAACGAATTTATATAAATTTTCAGTTTTAGCATTAGTTTTCAAAGAGGAGCGCGAGCGAGCAGGGATAATGTCTAACAAACGTTCTTATGCTCTCATTCTTTTTCCTCCTTGAATGGGGAAATAATCTTGAATTTTCTTTTGTTCTATGAAGTAATAAAAAACACAGTTGAATCGTTCTTTCGACAGCCAGTGATCTGCGAATAAAGTGGAACATTCAATTTAGCAATGAAAGGTCGAAATTTCAATAAAAAAATAAATTGCTCACCTTCGACGCAAGAACATCACTTATTACAGCAATTCCCTGTCGATCGATTCGTTTCCCCTACAGTTGGTCGAATGTTTTGCTGTTGGCCCGCGCCTTCGTTCTTCGGAAGTTTTTTCGCTAAAACGACACAAGTCCTTAAGTATTCACGTGGGACTCAAATTAATTTCAATTAGTTTTACCTATTGCTAAAAATATCTCATTGACATTGACTGCCGTCTTCGCAGATGTTTCCATGAATAGCAATCCGTTCTCGTCTGCGTATTGTTTTGCTTCTTCGTAGTCAACCGCCCGACTCGATGCCAAATCAGCTTTATTGCCAGCTAACGCAATGACAATGTTGGGAGAAGCCTAAAAGTGGAAAATTATGTAAATAAAAAAGTTTCTTTTTCTCCTTTAGGAGATGTTGACTCACTTGTCTCTGAAGCTCCTTCACCCACGTCTGGGCGCGGACAAAACTGTCCTGATTCTGTATGTCATAAACTACGATGGCTGCTTGAGCTCCACGATAATACATTGGGGCTAAACTGTGGTATCTTTCTTGTCCAGCAGTGTCCTAAAAATAGAAACAATTAAAATTAAACTGAAGACATTTTTCTTCTTCTAGACTTACCCATATTTCAAACTTCACAGCGGTGTCATCGATGTGAACGGTTTGAGTAAGGAAGGCAGCACCAATCGTACTCTCTTGATACTCGTGGAACTGTCCTTTAACGAATCTCAGCACCAGCGATGACTTGCCAACCGCAGACTCTCCCAACAGCACCAACTTGAATTGACAGATCTTACTCTGTGTGGCGCCATTTGGACGTTGAATGCCACTGCCTCGCTGATTATTTGCCATCGCTTTTGATACAGGGAGGCGAAAACTTCAAATGAAGAAAATAATAAAACTGGAGAACGGAAATCTTTTACGAGAGGAGCACAAGAATCACCTAAAATAAAAAAGAAAAGAGCGACGTGTTAATAAGATCACGAACTTTGGTTGAAAAATGAAACTATTGAGGTTGCAGATGGTGAACCAGCAATTGAATCATTTGTCAATTTTAAATTACAAATGGAAGAAAATATTGTTTATAGCACAGATATTGAGATGAACTAGATCATAAATCGTCTCGAGTTACAAGATTACAATTAACAGATTATGAGATGACTCATATTGTTAAAAGGGTGAGATTTTTTTGTGCTTTCAACCATTCGTCAACACAAAAAACACTCCACATCAATCAACATCGTCTCGACACACACACGAAGGTAAAATTCTTTACGCTTCTTTGTTGTCGTTTTCCACACAATATTATTGAATTTTCCTTTCGTCTCTTCACCTTCACCTTGAAAAATGAAACTTTCAAACTGTAGAATATGACGAAACAATTGAGAACTTCATCGCATGTTGCTAATTGAAGAATCACTTCAATGCGTAATTGAATTAAAGAGTAATGTACAAGAAAATGAATGTCGTTTCAAAGGAAATTCTGTTTAACACAAACTCTCTTCTCGCGAAAACATTGTCGACACATACACACTTGTTGTCGTCATCATCCGTTTGGTGTTGTTTCTTCTCTGATTATTCATCGAAATTCCATCGAATCATCTTTATGTCGTGTAAAAACAAAGAGTCGGGCAATTTTCGATTTTTTTTTCGAAATCGACGAGGATTCATCTTTAAATTAGAGCCGAAAGACACTCTGTAAATATTTGCACAAGAAATTTCCAGTTTATCTTCTTTTTTCACTGACTCTCGGACGTTGTTGTTATGTGCGAATTCTCAGGAAACAAGATCAGGGTGGAAATGATTGATAAAGACTTTTTTCTGCTTTGCGACGCATTTAATTCGAAAGCTAAGAGTCGAGTGACATATCAGTCGAATACTAAGAATATGCAAGCAACATTCGCAAAATAAACACACTTTTAATCAGAACGACGTAGATATGAGAATTAAATTTGCAGCGAAATATTTTTTCCACCCAACTCGAGACAATGGAGATCACAAAGAAATTTTTTCTTGTTACGTTTTGCTTTTTAAGAATCCACGGATATGACGATGCTTGGATTATTCTATGCAGTATCAAGAGACTTAAGCCATTACTTTTAATCACATCTAATCAGTTTTTCATAACAAATTTTCCCGTGCGAATCGTAAAATATTGCCAAGCGACATCTGAACTTTCATAATTACTAAAAATTTTAAAACTGAAAATTCTCCTTACTTTGAAACTTTTGCGCCTTAAATTTATCGGATCTGCACTGATAACTTGCTTAAATGAATGTTTAAAACTTTGAATCCTTACTTATCAGCGTAATTATGGTCCAAATCGAATTATATTGCCGAAGATTTTTGAAAGAAATTTTTTATCGAGAAACTTTCTTTGAACGCGCCCGGCCGAGTGAGTTCAAGAATTTAAATCTCAGAAAATTGTTTTTGAATAAAATATTTTTATTTGTTTCCCCGTTTTATAATATTTCTGTCTATTTAATTAAACTTGCTCCTGCATCATTCGATAAGCGAATACGCTGCCCTTTTCATATGAAGAAGCGTCGAAGACTTCGGATGGCGTTTGAACGTTTTCTGATTTTCTTCCATAGCCAGCTCCACCTTAAAATAAAAGTTGATTGAGTAAATTGCATATTAGAACTGAATTGCAAAGCTTACCAGGAGTTTTCAATGAGAAAATGTCTCCTGCTTGCACATCAATTGCTGTCTTCCCTCCTAAGTTTATAACTCGGCCATCAACTTTCTTTAGTAAATTCAAACCAACTTTTCCAGGATTTCCGCCTTCAAGTCCATAATTGGGAATCGCTCGACGTTCCGTGAGTACGGACAATGAAACTGGTTTCCTGAATAATAATTCTCGATGAATTCCTTCGCCACCTTTGAAATATCCATCGCCTCCTGACTCATCTGTTCGAAGGGAGAACGATTGCAACACGATCGGATATCGTTGCTCAAGAATCTCAAGATCAGTGATTCTTGTGTTCGTCATATGAGTGTGAACTCCTGACGTTCCATTCCATGTAGGTCCAGCGCCACTTCCTCCTCCAACAGTTTCGTAGTAGCCCCAGGACTCATCTCCAATTGTAACTAAAAATAATTTGATGACGTTAAAATTTAAATGACGACAAAGAAAACTTCTCAAACCATTATTCATGCAACCACAGCTGGCAGAACAGACATTGAAAGCTTTCAGAATCGTATCCACAACACGTTGTGACGTCAAAACATTTCCACCGACTACAGCTGCGCCTTCAGAAGGATCAAGAATCGATTCCTTGGGGATTATGACGGCAATCGGATTGAGGCAACCTTTGAAATGAAAAATTGATTAAATTTGTTAACTGACTGAATTTAAATATTCAACCTTGGTTCAGTGGAATGTCAAAGCCAATCATTGCCCGAAGACAGTAAATAATTGCTGACATCGTGATGGCTCTCGGAGCATTGCAATTTCCGTAAACTTCATGACCAGTTCCAGTGAAATCAAAAATTGCTGTTCCGTCAGTTTCGTTGATTGTAACTGTCAACACAATTGGACTTCCGTCATCCATAAACTCCTTTGCATATAGCACAGAACTGCCTGCTCGTCGCTTGGCATCGACAGCGATTTCTTTCAACATATCGCGGACACATTCTGATGCGTTCGTTTGAATATGATTCATGAAGGCTTGAACGACTCGAAGCGAGTAAATATTGATAAGCTCTCGAACCAATTCAATTCCCTTGTGATTAGCAGCAATTTGAGCTTTCAAATCTGAAATATTATCAGCAAGGTTTCTTGTTCCTAAAAAAGAAAAAATGAGTTCTCAAAGAATTTATTTCTAACGATTAACTTACCGCAATCAGCTGAACCAGTTGGAGTTGTTAATTCTTCAATTATTCCGCTTTCATTGAATAATCCACCGTCGACAAGAAGAAAAGATTTAAATGCAGCTCCCTCATCTGCCAAGCTCTTTGAATGTGGAGGCATCGATCCCGGAGAAATTCCTTCATAAAAAACGAAATTAAAATATTTTAAAAAGTATTTTTAAATAACAAACTCACCTCCAATGTCTGCGTGATGACCACGCGACGCGACATAAAAAACAGGATCAGGCACGTCTTTAGTGAAAACCGGAGTGATCACTGTTAAATCAGGAAGATGACTTCCTCCAGCTTGAGGATGGTTCGATAGCAAAACGTCTCCGTCTTTGAGAGTTTTTCCTCGAACTTCGATTTGATAACGAACCGTTTCCTGCATTGCGCCGAGATGAACAGGAATATGCGGAGCGTTCGAAACCAAACCTCCGTCGGGTCCAAATAATGCGCAACTGAAGTCCAATCGCTCTTTTATGTTTGTGCTGATCGATGTCCTTTGAAGAACTCTTCCCATTTGCTCAGCGATTGACATGAATCGATGAGAAAATATCGACAATTGAATTGGATCCATGTCGACTCCAACAACTTTCTGCATGTTGAGGTCTTCGACTTTAATTATTATGTCTCCCTTCTTTGTTATCTCCGCTTTACAGTTTGGTTCGACAACGATCGTTGAAAGTTTATCAATAATAACTGCCGGTCCAGTTATCGAATGACCAGCAAACAATTTCTCGCGGACGAATATTTTCGTTTCTTTCCATCCGTCGTCAAAGTAAACTTTAGCAATCTTTTCTGTTTCTGGAGTTGAACTCGATGCTGACTCGATATCAAGCTCTTCAGGAGTTTTTGGTTTGCCACATCCGCGAACTCTAACGTCGTCGACAATAATTGTTCTTCCTTCTAATACGAATCCAAATTCTTTTTGATATCTTCTTAGGAACGAACTTATAAAGTTTCCATATTTCAATAAAAAGTCTTTGTTTCCGTTTTCATCGTTTTCCATGTCCGCAGAAATCATCAAAGCACAATCGGTTCCGTTGTATCGCAAATGCAAGTAATGTTCTAAAACGATATCTTCTTCTTTGAACCATTGAAGTTTCAGCTGATCGATGCAAGTTTGCGACAATTTATCGAGCAAATTTGAAATTGTAGAAAAATTATTTACTTCAAAAACTAAACCGCAAGGTTCTTGAGCTTCGTGGACGACATCAGCTAAAGCCATTCCATATGCGGAGAGAATTCCTGAATATTTGTGAATAAGAATTGTCTTCATTCCAAGTTCCTTCGCAATTGCACAAGCGTGTTGACCTCCAGCTCCGCCAAAGCATGAAAGCGCATGACAACTTGTATCGAAGCCTCTCGATTGTGTGAGAGCTCTAATTGGTCTGCACATAGCTTCATTAGCAACTCGAATGAACCCCATCGCAACTTCTTGAACTGACATATTGTCTTTTCCATCTTTTCTGTTGTATTTATTGATGTCTTCGGTGATTTTGTTAAACTCTCTCATCGTCGATTCAATGTCAAGTGGTTCATTTTCACTTGGGCCAAATATTTTCGGGAAATATTCTGGAAAGAGTCGACCAAGCACGAGATTCGCATCTGTGACTGTTAACGGGCCATTCTTCTTATAGCAACAAGGTCCAGGATTAGCTCCAGCAGATTCCGGGCCGACAACGTATAAACCAGAGCGAAAGAAAAGTCGTGAGCCACCTCCAGCCGCGATTGTGTTGATGTCTAACTGCGGCGCTTGAATGGTTACTCCAGCTGTTGTTGATTCAAGAGTGTGATCGTAATGACCATCAAATCTCGAGACATCAGTTGAAGTTCCTCCCATATCGAATCCAATTAGAGGAAGATCAGTATCGCGGCTACCAGTTTGTGAAAAACCAATTACTCCTCCTGCTGGTCCACTCAGAATTGCACGAGCTCCACGGAATCGATCAATCGCAGTTAAACCTCCATCGCTTTGCATGAACATTACGTCGACTCCTTTCAACATTTTTTGAAATCCCGAACGGAACGACTGCAAGTAGCGATCAACATGTGGAGTCAAATAAGCCTCAACGCATGAAGTGAATCCTCGAGGAACAAGTCGAACCATTGGCATTGCTTGATGAGACAGAGTTACCGTCGTAAATCCAACATTTC
This sequence comes from Smittia aterrima, assembly GCA_033063855.1. Classification (NCBI taxonomy): domain Eukaryota; kingdom Metazoa; phylum Arthropoda; class Insecta; order Diptera; family Chironomidae; genus Smittia; species Smittia aterrima. Next base: position 24,698,105 of record CP093829.1, on the reverse strand, counting down.
TTGCGATTTCCCCAACTTGAAGTTCATGCTCGGGACAAGCATATGAATGAGCCAATGCAACAGCAATCGATCGAATTCCGCTATCAAAAACTTTCTTTAATTGATCATGGACAGTTAAAGCGATCAGTTCTTTTTGAACTAAATAGTTTGTTTCTGAAATTCCACTGACGATCCTGAAGTCTGCAGTGTTCATCTTACAGTCGCCTCTGACAGGAATTATACGACAATCGATTTCAACGACCTCTTCGTAAAGATTTGACGGTCTTCGAATGTTCAAGTCGAATATTTTCGGTCGTGCTTGATTTCCAATGTGTAAAATATCTCGGAAACCTTTGTTGACAACGAGCACAACTTTCTCGCCCTTTCTTTCAAGCAAAGCGTTGGTTGCAACAGTAGTTCCCATTCTGATTGACCCGATGCAATCTGTTTTAATTAATCCATCTTCGTCAAGAGCTTGGCCAGTTTCTTCTTGAATTATTCTTCGGATTCCTTCAGTTGGAGCATCTTTGTAGTTTGCCGGGTCCTCGGAGAGAAGTTTCATAGTCTTCACTGAGTTATCAGGGCAAATGCAAATGATGTCAGTGAATGTTCCACCTGTGAATGTTTGAATTAGATCACATGACATTGAAGTTATAAATTATTAAGATCTAATCTGCGCAATATAATCGAAACTTAAAACTGTTGCACAAACCTCGATCAATCGAAAAGTTGAACTTTTGAACCATTTTTAAAAGATTTTTCTTTGCGATGTAGAAGACACGAACTCAATAAATATTTCAAGTTGACTGCCGCTCGCTATCACACACAATCGAGTACAAAAAGATAATTTAATCAAGAACGACAATGTAAACAATCGGCTGCGTTTAGATAATTTCAAGACGGCAGTAATTTTGAAAGGGATTTTATACGTAGACCATAACCCAATTTCTGAATTCAGTTAATGAATGGAAAAGCTTATGTCAAAGTTCAATAACATATATAATATATAACAATACAATATAATATAACGAATAAAGCGATTAGATTTATTACTGCAAAAAGCAGAGAAACAACAGCTTCTTCTTCTTAGCTGGTCGTACAGCTGTTTGAACCAGCCATGACCGCGTCCTGGATTTTTTTTTAAACTCGTATCAATCTTTAGCGATCCGCTGTCAATTGTTGGCATCATTCAATGCGCTGTCTCTGGTAACTGCGTCCTCCCAAATGTGTAGACCTACCATGCGTCCTCTTATCATCCACGAAATCTGATTTAAAATTTATTTTTCCAGAAACAACAGCTAAAAGGCAAAAAATTGATTTACAATCTCAGTCTGCATTCAAATTCTCGAAAAGTTTTTCAGAGCAGAATCTGAAATTAGAATCAGTCGTAATCGATTCTTCGAAGTGTAAACATCAAAAACGAAACAATTTTTTTTTTCTTTTTTTTTTTAATTAAACTTAGTTTATCAGTTTAGCATCCAGCTCCCCAAAGCTCCTTAGGCTCATCACGAAATAAATATCTCAAGAAATAAAACGAATTTATCGCTGGTAAGAAAAATCAGATTTACGAGCATGAGGTTTCACAGCTTGCTAAGGTTAGACAAAATCAGGGATAGAAAATCCGATTCAAACGGTTCATTTTTTAGTCGATTCGTGTTGCGTGTTGTTGTCGACAGAAATATATTTATTAAATCAGTTTCAAGCAGTAAAATCAGGTCAATTTCAAATCAAAAGCAATTAAAGTGTTGAGAAAGACCTTCATCGTTGCCTGTGACAGTTCGCAGGTAAAATTTTGATACCAATACAGTAATAATTGAAAAAATCAAAAGATAAAAAAAAAGGTTGCAGCATAGTCGGTTATTCCAAAACATTTTTCAACAAGAGACTTGCAACAAATAATCGAAGGCGCCAACTAACCCACACTCTCGTAACTGAGATTCCGAAATTCGATACATTCATAAATAAAGTTTTTTCTACGAAAAAATCCTTAAAAATGAAACCAGCTGAAACATCTCCATCGAAAAATTTAAAATGCCAGTGCGAATCTCTTTTTACAGAACGAAAACTTATTTTTTAATAGGAAGTTTGTCATGGAACAAAAAGAAGAATACATGACCGCAATCGGACTGAAGTTGGCAGATGATCAAGAAGAAGCAAACAACAACATTGTTGATCCTAAAACGTTCAGAAAGAGAAAATCAACGGCAATGATAATAGACAACATCTCGGTTTGTTGTTGCGACACTCAACTTTCAAAATGCCGAACAGCAAAAAATTTGCCCCGCATCAAGATACCAAGGAAGAAAAAAAATCGTTCTCATCGTTGGACAAGGAAGAATCTTCGCTCTTCCTCACTTCCACCAAACTTCAAATTATCCAACAGCTCATTGATGAAGAAGCTCAAGCCATGTTCCGTTGTAATTAAGAAGTTGTCGAAGCTGGACGTTCTCCTTTTCAAGGGACGCGATCGCAATGAAGAAGAAGAACAAGAAGAAAACAACAATACATTGAAGATGAAACCATTTTCAATCATTCTGTCCCGAGTGCCTTCGCCAGAGATCAACACAGAAGATCAAAATCAATCGAGTAATGCTGAGGACTTGCAAATCGAAAGTTCGGGAAACTCTGATTCTCCTTTCGATCAAATTAAGGAATGCAAAGTCGTCGTAAAGAATTACATGCCAAAATGTTCCGTCAACGTCAAGAATTTCTTGAAAAATTTCTCAGTCGTCGTTCAAAGATTGAAGAAAGACGACATAATTAAAGCAGCAAATGGTAAACGCATGTCTCAGGAGACAAGGAAATCCTTTAGAAATCCAAATTTATTGCAGCAAGCAGAAAACGCAATCGAAAACTGCGACGCAAAGTCCGACACTCAATCCATTTTGGAGTTCGAATCCAAGGAATCATCAGACTGTTCTCACTGCTCTCAATCTAAGCTGAACCACGAGAAAGTTACTAGATCGAGCTTACCGTTATCTTCTGGCATTGAAGGAGGAGTTGTCTTAGAAATTCGTTCGAGCAAAATTAACAATAAAAAGCAATGTTGAACATCCAATCTTAAAATGTTGTACAAAGGAAATAAAGACCAAAAACTTGAAATTAAGAAATTCTGACTTCTTATTCTTACTCAGGTTTCGGCACGTTTTATTTCAACTTTTTATTGCTGAGCGTGGAAATTTTACATTTTGATGTTTAACTTGCAGTGAACATCTCAAAATTATATAAAACGCCTGACCTTTAAATATTGAATCCTTAAATTTTTAAATTCATTTTTCAATCAGATGTTTGATGTCTTTTGAAATTCACGAACGTTTTAAAACCCTTTAGTCTTCCCAGTCATCATCAGCTTTAACTTTTACTGAATTTGCAGTGGGAGGATTAGCAACAGCTGGAATAGCTGGACCCCAATCATCATCATCGTTAATCTTTTCATTTTTTGCCACTGTTTTTGCCACTTTCGGTGCACCCCATTCGTCTTCATCGAGAGCTTTAGAAGCTGAAGCATCGTCGCCATTTGAAGTGGAAACCTTTTTTTCTGCTGGTTTATCTTCGAAATCCCAGTCGTCATCAGCTTTAGCTCCAGAGCTCGTAGCTGCTTTCTTTTCAACAGGTTCATCCCAGCCATCATCTTTAGGTTTTTCAGTCGTAGTTTTCTTTGAGTCGCTCTCTTCGTCCGACCAGCCACTCGACACTTTTTCCGTTGATTTTGATTCTTGATTACCACGCCAGCTACCAGAATTATTTCCGCCTCGGCCTCTATAGCTGCTTCCTCCTCGGCCGCCTCGATATCCTCCGCTGTCGCTGCGTTGCGTGAAGTTTCCATCATAGCTTCTCTTTTGATATCCTCCTCTTGAGCTTCCTCCGTTGCTACCTGAAACGACTTTCGCATTTTCATCTTTTGGCTCTTTGCAGCGAAAGCATTCTGTTCGGAAATGAAAGTTTGTGCTGGCATGACATTTCGAGCACTCCCAATCTCCATCACGCGGCTGTCGCTTTTCATAAGTTCTTTGCGATGATCCATCACGCGTTTCTCGTCCACGAGAGGAGCTTGAGCGGTCACGAGAAAACGATCTGCTTTCGTAACTGTTGTGAGATCCTTCTCGTGCTTTGACAGGCTTTTCTTCATCAGACCAATCATCTTTTCCTTTTTTGTAAGACGTCTTACTTGGTTTAGCATCATCCCAGTCGCCTGAAGTCTTGGCAGGTTTCACTGGACTGTCACCCCAACCATCGTCAGTCTTAGGTTGCTTTGAGCGTGGATCATGTGATTCTTTCTCGCGACGGTAATTTGATGGTCTTTGCGATGGTCCAGATTCAAATGTTTCGTTTCCCCAGCCATCATCAGCAGACACAGCCTTCTGTGAATGTTTATTTGACTCTTGACTCGATTCTTCTCCATATTGAGTCAAACGTCTGTGCTCTCCGTAAGTCATTGAAGGAAGCTTTGGCTTGTTGAACTCATTCAGATCTCCCACTGGAGTCAGTTTCATAAATTGTGGAGACGGTTCAAAGCTTGGCATGATATTTTCAGAAATTCCTGTTGCTTGTCGCATTTGTTGAATGTAGATCATGTAATTGTAATACTGTAAGTTCTGGTAATGTTGAGTGAGCGTTGATGGATCGAGTCGACCGACTGGAGGCACAGGTTGTACGTTTGTAGGTATTGGTGGAGCTCGAACGGTATGAGGAACGTTTGCTGGAGGTCGAGGGAATTTCTGAGGATCCATCGGACTAAATGAAGAGAAATGTAATTAACCTGACTCGACTGAAAGTTGTTACTTACGCGCAGCGTAGCTCATTGATTTCTGGCTCCTTTCTTTTAACTCGATAGTTCGAATACATCTTAAAAGCTTTAGTGAGGTAACCTGGTTAAATAAATTTCAGGTTTCGCAAATTTATTTATTTGATCGTCTCACCTTTGAAGATTTTGACTTGTTTTCACTTTCTTCGAGCAGCTTCACCAGGAAATTGCATTACAAACTTAGAGCCTTCAAGCTTTCTTCTTATTTTCAAAAGGTTTGATCAGATTCGACGAAATAAAAAATTAAGAATGATTTTTAATTTTGGAACTTTTTGAATCCTCAAAAATGAAAGTCCCAGGAAAATAAGATTCGCTGACAAACAACTTCAAGATTATTGCTTAATATTAAAGAATTTGTAGATTGCGTTTCTTGAGCTTGATTATTACTTTCCTTATAAATTAGTGAGGCTAATAAAATTTAATTAAAATGCAATTCTCAATTATTATTTTTGAAACAATCGCAAACCGGATTCCTTCGAAAATAAAATCGAGAACCTTACAACTCGTTCATGTTTATTGAAAACGTTCACGACAAGAATTAAAAAAAATAAGCAAGAATTCAAAATAAAAGCGAACTTACACAATCTTTGCTTCGCTTACATACATCATCGTCATCCATTCATCGTGTCAGTGGCCGAGTGAGTGCAAACAACTGTGATACAAGATGGTGAGTTTAAAATATTTAGATTTTAACACCGCGCCCTAGAGACTGCTCTTATCAGTAATTAAATTGCGACTATAGCGTAACAACATCATAAAGATCAAATTGTATCTTCAGTTGCCTCTTCAATTTCCTTTCAAACTGATTAATCAAACTTTTCTTCGTGACTCATTCAATTCTCCATTGTTGTTGTTTTTCCAATCATCAGAGTGACTTACAAATGGATTGCGCTCTCGACCTGATGCGACGCTTGCCACCACAACAAATCGAGAAGAATCTTATCGACCTTATCGATTTAGCTCCTTCACTATGCGAGGATCTCCTAACATCCGTCGATCAACCGCTGAAAATTGCCAAGGATAAAGAAACCGGAAAAGATTATTTGCTTTGCGATTACAATCGGGATGGTGATTCATATCGCTCTCCATGGTCGAATACTTATGATCCTCCTCTTGAAGACGGCTCGATGCCATCGGAAAGACTCCGAAAGCTTGAGATCGAAGCAAATCATGCATTTGATCAATACCGCGAAATGTATTACGAGGGAGGTGTTTCGTCTGCTTATCTTTGGGATCTTGATCATGGCTTCGCTGGCGTTATTCTTATCAAGAAGGCTGGAGATGGCAACAAGAAGATTAAAGGTTGTTGGGATTCAATTCATGTAGTCGAAGTACAGGAGAAAAGCTCTGGTCGGACAGCTCACTATAAGCTAACTTCAACTGCGATGCTGTGGCTGCAGACAAACAAACAAGCTTCAGGAACAATGAACTTGGGTGGAAGTCTTACGAGACAGGTTTGTTTAAAGAAATATTTTTTATTAATCAGATGAAAGTTAAGAACTCAATTATTTTAGATTGAACAAGATTGTCCGGTTAGTGAAACGTCGCCTCACATCGCCAACATCGGTCGCATGATTGAAGACATGGAGAACAAAATTCGTAATACGCTAAACGAGATTTATTTCGGCAAGACGAAGGACGTTGTCAATGGATTGCGCTCGGTTGATGTTCTAGCTGATCAAAAGCAAAAGGCAGCAATGAAGCAAGACTTGGCTAACGCTATTTTGCGTCGCAATGCGAAAAATGAGTGACTGGGCCACGATGACAAATGGGACTGGATTGTCGAAGACACAATATTCGGTTTTGATTTCCTATGAGTTGATTCAGTTCCCACTCATCGTCTGTGCTTGATTCCATCTTCGACCTCAAGAAATTTATTTATGTTTTTACACATTTGTCTTAACGGGAATTCTTTACTGCAACGTAAGACTGTTTCTAATTGGTTTTATATTCGAATAACAAATTTCATCGAGAAACGTTGTCCATCATCATTAAAACGAAGCCTGAAGGCATTCGATGAACAAGTTTCAATGCACTAACTAATAAGTTTCTGCTTCAAAAGTATTTCCAGCAGTAAAGCAATTTAGAAGTTCAATTTAAAGCGTCGCAAACTAGAATGGCGCACAGAAGACCGTTAGGACGGAAATTGCATTTCTTTCATTTCAATTATAGAACCTGTAGCGTTTTGTTTAAAACCATTTTACCGCGAAAATAATAAATGCTTTGATTCTATTAATAATTTTATCTTTTAAAGCTGATGCAACCACTTTCAGATTTGTTTGCGGAACAGAAAACATTGAGAAGGGTCAGCAATCGGCCTTGAGTTACATCTGAATAATGTAATTGAAGCTGATGAAGTGCATTGTTTGTTAAACATAAAAATTCAAATGCAAACTTTTCTCTTTTTTTCTAGCGCTTCTCGTCTTAGCTTCCGCGTTTCAAACGAAGCACGCTGAGCGAAAAAGAAAATTTAGAGCTATCGTAAAGAAGCCGAAAAAAAAAACTTCAAAATTATCATTAGACAAACACACACAAAATTAAATAAATTACACGTTGCGTCACCTTTAGAGAGTGACGGTGGATGACAACAAGTTGCGACCATCATCATCAGCTGTGCGTAGCTTTTGGTTTGTTTTCTCTTGAGGCTTCAACGTAAAAGACAAAACATTTCAATGAAAATATTAAAGTTACCTAACATGATGTGACGTCTTCTACGCACAACCCCACAACACGATAGAGCTTCATACTGAAGGGTGTTTGAATTTATTCTCTAGTTATGAATTTAGCCGATGAAACTCATTGATTGTAGTGATAAAATTGAACAGAAACGCTCGGCTATCGATTAGTGTTGAAGTGAATCGCAAAAAGGTCGCGTTGGTTAGTGAAAACTTGTAAAATAGGAAAAAGCATAAGAAGAGAACGATGACAACTCTATACGGCATGGATTTCTCTGATGCCGCCTATGTTCGATCAATCCTGATCAAAATGGTGCTATTCCATCTACTTTACGTAATTTCATACAAGATCTTAAGGAGAAAGTTAGGAAGTGACTACTCCAGCGAGTATTCATGCAGAATAGTGACTTTCGTTCACGGGATTATTTGTTGTTGGCTTTCCCTTTACTACATTGTACTGCCTTCTCTCAACTATTATCAAGGTGAGTCATTTTAGAGTTTGATATCACGCCACATTTTCCTCATATCTACTCTGATAGTTGTTAATTAAGTCAGTCGAGATAAGATATCTACAAAAAACTTTCTACAAAATAAATCGGCCGACTGACTCACCAAAAGATTTCCTTCAGAGATGGCGTTTCTTGTTCACTTGCGTGTCTTTCTAAAAATTGTTTCTTATTTCTTTTCAGTTGAGACTATTCCATCAGCGCTTATCCTTACTCATAGCATGGGCTATTTCATCTTCGATCTCTTCTGGTGCTTCATACACGGCGAGACGGCTGTAATGAAATTTCATCATCTCTTGACCGTCACAGGACTTTTCTACTATTCATTTAAAATTAGCAAACAATATTACATCGTGTACGCACTTGGCCTCACCGAAGTTACGAATCCGTTCCTTCAAGTTCGCTGGTTCCTGAAGCATCATGGAATGCGAGAGGGAATTGCTTTTAAATTAGTCGAAGGAGTCCTTATTCTCATGTTCTTCGTCATAAGAGTGATAATCTTGTCTTACTATTTATTGCGAGGATATTTCGACAAGTCATTAGACTTCAATGTAGACGATTGGATTTTCACGACGCTTGGAGCTCTCACTGGCTACGCACTTTCGTTTCAAATGTTCAACTATATCGCTTATCAACTCAAGAAGAGTCAAAAGAAAAAACTACTTAAGCAACAACAAGAAAAAGAAAAAGAACAATAATTGTACGATTCTTCATAAATTACGGGCTTCTAGTGCAAATCGAACAAATAGCTTTAAACACGAGAATATTTGCTTAGAGATTTCCCAAACTTTCTTCCTTAGTTTGTTGTCCTGCATCAAGACTTTGAAATTAGATTTGTTAACATAGGATTGCTGTTAACGGTGAATGCTTAATGGGAGTTTGAGGATAGGAGAAAAAAAAATAAAATGAATTTTACAAAATGATTAAAAAATATTTTCTTTGATCTGAAAAATAATTTGAATGGAAAAGTGAATTCATTTTATTGAAATTTATTTAATTTCTCGATTTTATCAACAATGACATTTCTAGAAGATAATCAGCTCTGAGCATAGAGAGCTTCATTAAACTTAACGAATACTTTTGAGAGACTTTTCTATATTGCGATAAACATTGGACGGTATGACATCTAAAAGTAATTTCGAGTAGTGACCGTGAATTGAAAGTTGCTTAAACAAATCTTTCGTATAATTTCTGGTTTCGAGGCTTCCTTCCATTAGCAAATTTGCCCCGGTGAGGATCAAACGATCGCGAATATCTTTGTGCATATTAAAGACCTTATCACAGCCAATCCGGAATACAAGTTGATTCAGGAGCTTTGCGGTTGTGCAACGAACTGCAGCGTTTTGATGATTCGCTCCCCGATAAGTCAAAATCAAAATGACTTTACTGTGAGGTAGCGCATCACACATGGATTCAAGTGCTCTCAATGCATCTGCACGTAAGAATTTATTTGTGTCTGCCGTTCTATTAAGAAGAGCAGCCGCTAAATCTTCTGCATCTGCGTCTAAAGCTTTTGAATTCGTCATGAAAAATTCACTTGAAGCCGAGCAAGCAGCACGAGACACTTGCGAACGAAGATTCCTCACATGCTTCGCAAGAGCGAGTGTCATCGTGTGAATTTGATTATCAACATATTCAGGATGATGTCGAATGAGTCTTACAAAGATCTGCAAACCGTCCATAACGTTCTCCCAACTAGAACTGTCCAACTGAGCTAAACAAGTTTGAATCGCATCTTTCGGTCGATCGAATCGTCTTAAAGACGGTGGGAACAAACTGTTGTTGACTTTGAGAACTTTGCCTTGAATCGGAACCGATGAACGTTGATTGATGTTTGGCATGGGATTCTTTACAGGCGTCACTTTATGATTTCTCTTCAACGGTGGTTGTCGCTTTACGTTACTTGCTGGATTTCTCTGATAAGCAGCGACTGGCTCCTCTGGAAAGGCTCCTTCTTGATAATCAGCGTTTTCAACTTCAATTGTGTCGTCATCATCGAAAATTTCAGTGTATTTCCCATCGACACATGCTGAGTCGTCCATCGTCTCGTAATTATCCATTCGAGGACTTTCATCAACTTCGTCGGTTCCTTGAGACACGACAACGCCTTCAATGACATCAAATGGAATCTCAACTTGAGGATCGTAGGCCGAATTGGAAGCTTCATCATCATTCAAGACGTCATCGGGTTGTGGAGTCGATATTCGATGGAATGGACTCGCTGACTTTAAAATCGATTTCGGAGTAGCCGGAAGAGACCTAACAGGTGTCTTGTTCTCATCAGTTTGAATTACTTCGACTGAAGTGTTCGGCTGAGTTTCTTCTTCAAGGACGAAAGTTTTATTCGAAGTATCTGATGGAGGACGCGATGGCGTTGCCTGCTGCTTTTGCATGTCAATCATCTCTTTCTTAACGCTCGCGATCGCAGATTGAATTTCTGCTATTTCACTTCGGACATCAGCGATTTCACTTGAGGTAGCGTTGTTCGGTAAATGTAATGGAGTCGAGCCGAGTGAGTTCGGATTGTTATCGATGTCTGAGAGAATGTGACTGTTTGACTTGCCGCTTGTTCTTCTTGCTTGCTCTTCCACATAATTTTCCAATAAATCATTGTTTGTAAACTCTTCTGATTTCTTCGATTTTCCGCTCGCGGGCTTAACGACTTCCTGTTCGCTCCTGCCATCTTCACTCTCGACCAATCCGATAACTGACGTTAACTGCTGAATCGTCAACTCATTTCCGTTTACTCGACCACTAAAATAAATTAGAAAAGAAAATTTTAAAGCAATTTAATTAGTGAACTCGAATCATCGGAATTTTCTATTCAGTTCAGATGCCCACACAGTCTGAATATTTAATCAAAAGGAAAAATCGATAAATTGAGAGTTGTGGACAGTGAGTAAAGATAAAGCTAACAAACGTAGCGTTCCATTGTTGTTTCGCATTATATTGCGGTCTATGATTGTAATTATAGCTAAAGCCATTTGTATCGCCGTGATTTATAAAAATTTCCGAGAAAAATGTCGCAACGGCAATAAATTTTGTAACAGAGGTTTTTACAAACTAAGCTGTTTCCCGAGACATCCTAAAATGTCTCCTTGACTTCACGCAATGTTACAAACACGAAAGACTTTGATTTGGAGGTCATCACGTTCGAGAGATCAGTCAACTTACGTCGCCTCTGGACTCGTTTGGGTAAACTCAATGTGATCAATATTTAAAGCGGTTCCGGTGGACACGTTGTCGTCGACGTGATTGGAAGTTCCATTTTGTTTTGCAGTGCCTATGCGCTTTCTTCGACGGACAAAGCACCAACAACAGATTCGAAATATCAGCGGATTGTCGACGATAAGATTATCAATCGATCGAGCGTCGTCCTTTGAATGATCTTTGACCGTCTTTGAACTCTCAGAAAAGCACGAAGATGGCATTATGTACATTTTAAGTCGCGAAAATTCACAAACTGTAACTAGAGCACTGTCAGGTCGGTCAGTTCGAGTGGCCTAATTTTATTTCTCTTTCACTATGCGCGGGTTCTTAGTAACCTGGTTAGAAACTAAATGAAAAGTCCACTACGAGGGAGCGATTTTCCGTTTGTTCTTTTTCTACGTCGTTCGTGTTTCCCCTCCAAGTCTCTCATCGCTCTCGCTCATAGTTTAATGACCACCACATGAGCACGTTTCAATGTTAATCGAGTTCAGGATTAACTCAAAATACAGACCGTCACGAAAGTCCTGAGAAAGTTATTTTATTAATAAGCTCGCGAGAGTATTTAAAAATGCAAACGCTTTTGAGATTCTTAGTTTAGTTTGTTAAACACAAACTCAAAGGCACGAGCAATAACGATTGACTGGACACGATTTGGAAAGCAGAGAAAAGTTTTCTTTTTATGTAAATGCGCGTTGTTGGACTCAGGAGAAAACTGTGAGAGAAATTTTCGAATTATCCGCGCAACCGACAAAATGAATTCCTTTTGAAGTGAAACGTTAAAGCGACTAAAAAATACTGAAACGCAATCAAGAATTTCATTGGATTTTATTTCGGTTTTCTTTCTACTTTCCGAGAGGTGCGAAACGGATTTTTCCAATTAATTTCTAAAGAGAGAAATTCAATAGAATAAGTAGGTTCCATACAATTTAGTTTACGCTTGAAAACCGCTGAGTCAGAATCGCAAAACGTGTAGCGATAGAAAAACTTGAGAATTTAGTTCTCGAAGGGTTGGAACTTCTTGAAAGCTCAAAAGCTTCCAGTCATGCCATTGAAACTTAAGATAAGTTGAAGTTATTGAAGTCCGCTTGCTTATTAATTTATCGCATGTCATTTAAAGGAGGAAACTTCTTTGATCGTTATCACTGGCGCGGTCATAATTTATTGGCTTCGAAGCGCTATAATAATCAAGGTCGATCGTTGTGTTGAAAGCATTCGATGGTAAGTAAGAATTATTCTCTTTGGAATCAGTCTAGGTCGAGAAAGTCCAGCTGAAGGGAAAATCAATAAACAACTTGCTCACCTGTTTTTCCTTTGATTGTTCTCAGCTGCAAATTGTTTTTGTTTGGCCGATGAAGACTCAATCGCTGTCGCACTCGCTTTCGATCGCGATTCTAAGTGGCTGATCTGAACTTGAAGAGAACCTAAGATAAAAGAAAAGACTGAGACGAGGATCAAAGATTTAAATTAAATTACAAACCAATAGAATCTCCGACGATCCCATCTGACGATTCAGTCAATCGAGTTTTTAAGTTTGGACCGAAGCTGTAAGGACTTTTACTTGAACTCGAAGGGTAAGTGTGGCTTTTAACCAAAGTTTCAACTGCTGGAAACCTGAGAACGAATATTTCATGAATTATTGAAGTCGTCAATGAAGGGAAATCAAATGTTTTACTTTGTAGAAGCAACTGGTAGCTTCGTTTGCCGGCTTCGAAACGTTTGACTATCAGAAAAGCTTGAACTCTCCTTGGTGGCATCAGACAGCTCGGGGAACGACCTTGACTGCGTCTTTTTATAAAATCGTCCTAATAAGGAAACATGAAAATTAATGTTAATGCCAAAGCTAAATAGAAACACGAAATGTTAGCGAAGCCTTCGCTTTTCTTGTTTTTATAGAACGAAAAATCATTTTTCTGCACATTTCACGGCCTGAAGTTTGATTGACATTATGTTCTGTGAGTGCGAAAGGCTCAAAATTGCATAGCGTGCGAATGATTTATTTTACCTGTGGATTCAAGTGGCCTTTGAAGACTCTGAATTGCTGTTCCCATCACGTAACCGTGATCGTCATCCTATGGAGAAAAAATAATTAGAAAAATTTCTAACGATTTGACAGTCGAAGGAAGAATGACTTGAAACATATTTCTTGATTAATGAACGCGATCTCTTGACTCTGGAATTTTCCAAGCGTGGAAAACAACTTTCCAAGCAATGGAAAGCTTCGCCAGGGATGTCGGAAAACCTTGAAGGATTTTTAAATTTATTGACTGCTTTCTGATGCAATTCAATGTTCATGGTCAGTTCCAACTTCCGCTGCGAAGTTTTATGATTCCTTGGACTAATAACTTTGAAATATTTGAAAATTCAATGACTTTGTTGTCGGACAAACATTTTTTTCGGGACACTCGCTCAAATATTGAAGCCGGAAGGAAAAATTAAGTTTGCGAATTTACAATTTAGTTCGCAGCTAAGTTATTCATGGCGTAAATAAAATTCCCAAACGTTTTGTATGGCAACGGCGTTAGTTTTGTTTGCTCAAGCATAGTACAAAGTATATCGGATAATTGAAGTCTCATTTGAGTTGAATGAACACACTAACTACGCCGTAGCACTTTGTGTGCCGGCTTATCTTCATTTTACGTCGCCCACCCCTTAACAAACTCGTGTCGAGAAAGCTAGCGTGTCAGATGGAAAGAGGAACTTTCATTAAGGAGGGATTCGCATGACCGTCAATTATCTTTCACTTCGTTGCATCGACGATATGATAGCAAACGACATAAATCATATTCCAGACCTGAATTATTAAACGACTTTTACGAAATCCTCAAGTAACAGAAATTGATGTACTTACTGATCCTGAGCTGCTTTTCACAGGAATTCTCGACCATGGACTCGATTTCGTTGGTGTGCCAGTGTTTCCAGTTGCAAATCGGTTTAATCCATCAGTAATTCTATGAAATAGAGCGAAATAAAGCTTAGTAAGTGGTTAAGGATAAGAACCCCTGCCATCAGATAGTTCTTGAAAGACGCCATGTCAATCAAATGACACAGGAACTTTCATTGAGTGGAAAATAATTGAAGAGCTTGCGGTGAAAATTGATTGAAGTAGTCGAATGAATGAAAGTTTCATTCTTCACACTTGATGTGTTAATTCTTCAATTATCTCTTGAAGAACGTTGTACTAACCTTCGTTCGTCGAAAGCTCGTCCTGTTTCATGTCCGTGAATTCCGTTCGAGTGAATTTTGAATGCTCGATTTTTCATTGACGTTGGCGAGACGGATCCGCTTCCTGAGCAAATGTATTCAATGTCAGATCCAAACATAACAACAGATCCAACATTCGATGCCGTTGGAATTTTCAACGCGTATTGAACTTCACCATCCCCAGCAATCAATGGAAGTTGCTTCCTTGCTAAACGAGCTTTCACTGCAGCAAGTAATTGCAATCCATCCTTTCGTGATTCAGCGACCAACGACACAACATCAATCACAGCTTTCGGTGAACTTATTTGACCGAGAACAGCAAGAACATCGAGAGCTGCTTGCCGAACTCTTTTTTTACGATCTAAAGCTGCTTTCGCTGTTCGTTCTACGCAGTTAGCGACATCGAAGTACGTGCTGGGAAATGTCAGCAGCGCAAAAATTACCATTTGCATTGCATTTTCTCTAAACTTTGAACTTCGCACTTGAAGAAAGTCGTCGGATAATAATTTTAAAACTATTGCTGCTGTTGGAAGACGTTGCATTAAGGTCTTTGCGACGACATTCGATCCAGACCCTCCTTGTCTGCATAATCCGGTGACGATTTGTGTGACTCGATCTTCAAGGTTTTCCAATGGTAGACGTGAAATTAAATTCGACAACACTCGTCGTTGATCCTCGAGAACTTCTGGGTGACGCTCTGACGTCAAAAACGTTCGTAAAAGTGTGTCGAGGTAAGGTTGAACTCGTGCGAGATTATCTGAAGACTTCAAAGCATCCTCAACCGCGCAAATGCCTCGCGATCTCAAACGGAAATCCTGAAACGATCAAATTATGAAAATCTCGTTAGCCGCTAACAAATTAAGAAAGATTCGTATCAAAGTGTTGAAAGGTTTTTCTTTCTCACAACTCAAAATGTAAAGTCTGAGAACGTCCAAGTCTTATCAGCAGAAATAATGTTTCTTATGGAAATTAACACCATAAAAATATTAGTTTATGTTTCCTGAAACTGTTTTCCGCAATGAAAAATTACGAAAAGAAAAAATCTGTGTCAATCGTCGATGTAAGTAAGCTCATTTTCTCGAAAAGCCGAGGCGAATTTCTGTACTTAAATATTCCGAGTTAATGCTGCATGCTAACCGCAATTGTACATTCTCAAGTTTAAGACTAATAAAGAAAAGGGCTCACGATTATTTGGGTCAAAGTGTTAGCAGACGCTTTGATAAGCATCGCCAAGACTTCGGTCACTTGTTCCTTTAGCCAGTCGCTCTTAATTCCCAACCATTCATTCATAAACGGCTTGTTCTACATATGTTGGCCGCCCTCGTAAGAAAAGTCCACTTTTTAATTACTTGTAGATTACACTTTCTTATGCTTTGCAGTTATTTAGGTCTGTTAAGCACGAAACAAACTGTTTGCATACGAAAGGAGGTAAAAGTGAAATTCTCCTGTGAATCATTGTATCGAATGCAACGGTCACTGCCTTTAAATTGCTTTTCGATTACCCTAATTCTCTAATGAGCTTTCTCGCCGATTGAGTTAAAAACTGTGTTCAGCTCGTAATTACGTGTCCGCCCTCCCACCTTCATTTGCTTTCCTTACTTAAGCTAATAAGTCTTTTTTCACAAAAAAATATTTTAATAATATTCTCGTGCACTTTACTTGACTGGAAATTCAGGTCAAATCCACCAGCCGCTCTTTCTGATAATTACTTATTCACCCACACGATTGCGTTACAACGAAAACAAAGAATCACCGCCGTCGCTTTTCTAAACGCGAGCAAGGATCGATGGAATAGTTTTCATGCTTTCTTGAAATCAAGACGATTGCGTACACCACAAACTCATTTCGAGCGAGTAGCGTCAACAAACTTTTGCCGGGTTGCAGAGGCGGTTGCTTTAAGTTTTCATCGTTAACTGCTTAATTACAATTCGCTTCTGGTGGATTAAAGAGCTCGCCGAAAGTAAACTTTGATATTAATTATGAGAATATTTTGTTAGCCACGAAAAGTCCGATTTTCTTTGTTTTTTAACTGGAACATTCAATTGCTCGCGAAGTGCTTGGGTGAAGAAAAAACAATTCTTCCTCGTCCGTCGTAAAGTTTACTTCCTTCCGTTTGCGCGACTAATTACATAGCAAGAGAGAGCGAGAGTGAAATTGCATTTTTTTCCTTCGAAAGTATGTCAAAGATTAAAGATTTCGACGGTTTTTTCCACGATCGTTTAAACTTGTCGAGTGTCATATGACACTTCAATCATATGAAACATTAAGTGGCTTATTCAAAAGCAATTGTAGGATTCACATATAAATGCAAACAAATGGGAATCTTTTATCAGTTCGCCTTTGAATCGTCTGCGAGTCTAAAATGTCTCGAAAATTAGGTTTCGTGAAATATTTTTGTCTTTTTGCGTTTTTGGTTCTTGGCGTTGCTTGCAACGATTCGAATCTCGACACGGGAAATGCTTGCGTGGCTCAATATTTAAAGAGAAAAGGAAAACTCGAAGGAGATTATCCAAAGTTGCAGGAGGTTAACTCATTAGTTTGCCGACTTGTGATGCCAGTGATCATTCAAGGCTTTGAGGCTGCTCTGTGTACGAAACTCGCGGAGCATGAGACTATTCATGCTGATTGTGTGATTAAAGAGTTGAGAGAAGCTGAAGCATTGGATTATATGTTGAAACAAGAGATTCTTGTCATGTCGAGGACTCTTAAAGAAGAAGACTCGAAGCGAGCTCTCGAAGAAGTTAAGGAAACTTTGAGAAAGATTTTTGAGGAAGCTGCAATAACTTGCGACAGTGATCCGAACTACGGTGGAGCTTTTGATGATGTGCTAGCACTCAAGAATGAATCTCTCGCAGTTCTTCAACAGAATTATTGTCTTACGAAGTTTGCTGTTGAGAGCAAAATGATTGTTGTGGAGAACATCGACTACAACCCGAAAAAGATTGTCACGACAGACATTGACTGCGCCAGTTTAATCAAAAAGAATCGAATTGAAAGAGAGAAGAAACTGTTGACATCGCTTAAGTCGCGGAATTTATCAAACGATCAAATTCAATGCATCATGGACAAGTTTCAGATTCATCGAGCGTTCGATTCGAATGTGGCTTTAGAAGTCATCGATCAAATTGAGGTTCCACTTGAAGTCAGACGATCCAACCGAGAAAACATTGCAAAACAACTTGAGACCTTCATAAAATCTGTTTTCATTTGCAGTGGACTGATAAGTCAACCCAATCAGGTGGACAAGCCGACGATTTCTTTAATGCAATTTTAAGGAAAATTTAAAATTGAGAAAATAAATTTTTGCGTATTCACAATCTAATAAATTAAATAATCTAAGATACTTCTCGCTTCTTTAAATTGTTCTCAATTGAATCATCTGTCAAGCTTTCAGCAACAATTCAATTTTCTCCAAAGTTTTATCGCTTTCAGTGTAAACTGGTCTTAACGCGTTCAGCCACTCGTCTGACGTGAGACGAGATTATTTGCACATTCAAGTGAGTGTAAAGATGATCGTGAAATTAAATTAGTGGATCAATGACAATAAAGGAAATTCTATGCGAATTCGCCGTAAAATCAGAATGCAAGCTGCACTCAAAATGAAACTGTTTAGTATTTTACTCGCTTCGTTTCTATTTCAAGTGGCGATCGCGAGCGATAGGAAAGTGAACGAGGATATCAATCGAGCATGTTTAGTTCGATTTTTACAAATAAAAGGAAAGCTCGAAGAAAGTTTTGAGACTTCCGCTGCGCCGCCTGGCCTTTGTCGTATCTTGCTGCCATTAATTTACGCGAATCATAGTGAACGTTTGTGTTTAAGACTTTGGGAGACGAAAACGGTGAAAGCTGATTGTGTCTTTGAGAAGTTAAAAAACTCAGAATTCCTGGATTTGGAACTTAAATTTGAGATTTTATCGAATTCGAAGAGGGCGATTAAGAACGAGAGGAAAAGGAAAGTCTCTGAAACGACTCAAATTCTTCGTAACATTTTATACGTCGCAGCGAATGAATGCAGAAGTGACGAGACTTACGGAGGATTATTCGATGAAATTCTTGGAATCAACAGTTCTCTGATTGTGCTTCAAGAGAATTATTGTCTCGTCCAGTACTTGCTTCAAAATAAATTCATTTTCGGATCAAGAATCAACGCGAATCCAAAGGATGTCAACATTTCATCTGTCGACTGTCTACCGATCATTAAAAAGTGTCAAGACGACAACGAACAAAAGCTTCTCGAAGCTTTCAGAAAGCGCAAATATTCAGGAGAAGCAATCTCTTGTCTCTTGGAAATCTATCAAGACGAGAGAATGTTTGGATGGAACTTGGCGAAAACTTTCATCTTCAAACTTTCGTTATCCGAGAACTCTCGGCGATCTGAAGATTGGAGGATCAGTAAGATCCTCTCAGATTTCAATAAGAAGTCGTCAAACTGTTTGTACTCGCTCAATTGGTCGTTATTTTAGTTAAAAATAAAAAATTGTAATCGTCATAAAAATGTTTGACATCAATTCAATTCTCCCACCAATAAAGCAACTCACGAAAGAAAACGAAAACTTGCCAAATGTCAATGTACACGCAAGTTTCAATTTAAGGACAGCAACGTCCACTTTTTCTTCAAGAAAAAATCAATGCTCGAACGAAGAAAGCGACATGTTGTAATTATTCGAAACGGAAAGTGCCGACTGAGCTTGAAGAAAAATTCAAGAGAAATCGATTTAGCACTGAGAGTCCATTGCAATGAGTTTTTTGTTTTTGCTTGACTCTTGAGAAAGACTTCATGGGCGTGATTGAATAACTTGTCAAACGTTTGACGAAGATAAATTACTTACGCCACTTTTGAGATCCTTAAGCGTAAAGAAATCCACGATTCCGAGCTCCTCCCACGACTTGTACTGAGGACTTTCTTTCGAGCTGTTCGGAGTTGCTTGATCAATGAATCCAGAATGCTTTTGAAATGAAGTCGGAGGATCTTCAACAAATCTTGGTTGAACGATATCTTCGCTTTGAGTTTGATTTGGTTGATCGTCGTCGATACTACAAATCGAAGCTCTTCGACTTCTCCCCGGCGATGTCATTGGACTCCGTTGTAGATTATGCAACATTGTAACACCGTGATGAATCATTCGAGGCGATAAACTTGACACAGATCGTCTCATAGGCATTCGCTCAGGCGAAGTCGATCTCATCCTCTTCGATGGAGAATGAAAATTCGGCGTGGTTGGTGCGGATTTAATTGGACTATTATTCTTTGAAGAATACGATGACGATGATGTTGGTTGTGTTGTTACGAATCGCGGCGATAACATCGGTGAGGTGGAAGGGCGGATTTGAGTGAAATTGCTTTGTGGAGTCGTTTTCTTTATCATGATGCTTGGTGGTGTGAAATGAGCTGGCAGCAAATTCTCGACCTCGGGAATTCCAATCGTTAACTCTTGCGAGTAATCGGTTGATGATGATGACGACTTTTCGTTTGATGGCGGCGGAGAGTGAACCACACTTGCTGAAGACAAAGGTCGAAAGCTTGTTAGAATGGGCTTTGCTGAAACTGGCCTCGTGTCGTCATCATTTCTCGGAGGTTTCCTTCTTGAATCTTCAAACTTCTTTTCCTTTAGCTGATCGATATTTGACCGAAATTGATTCAGTGACAAGGGCTCGCTGACAAATCCAACATTTGCTTGTTTAATGTATTCGTTCGGTGTCGAGTTATCTGATGACTCGGACGAGTTGTCAGAGAAAAATGAGTTTTGTTTCTGAATAGGCGGCGGCGGTTTGAGAGTAGTTTGAGTTTCATTCTCATCGCTTTGATCAACTGTGTCACTGTCTGGCGTTCTCATTTTAACAATTTCTCCACCAAATCGAACACGACGACCATTTCTTGAAAGTCCACTCTCAGAATTAAATCTGAGATTGTTGTTCATGTCATCAGCGACTTTCACTCGCATTGGAGTGACAGGATAAGGAGCACTGAAGTCTGTGATGATTCGTCTTGAGCTCGGTTCATCTTCACTCTCATCAGTTTGTGTGCTCGGATTTTGCTCGAGAATTCTCATCGTTACAGCCGTTTCAGGATTGATCTTAATCTCCGTTTCCATTATAACCTTTGCTTTATCACATAACGACGAATTATCATGCGAAATCGTTTTGCTATTAGCGTTCGTATTGTTCTTAGTTCGAAACGACATGCTACTTCCACCACTTTCACTTCCCGATGAGTTTCCATTGAAGTCAACAGACAAATTGTTATCCGAGAACGATCTCGAAATTCCTCCACTTCCAACTCTCGGTGATATCGTTCGCTTTGGTGTTCCTAAGTTGTTGCTTAGTCGCGTTCTCTCAAACGGATACGTTGAGTCATAATTATTACCAAAATACTTTGATCCGTCTAATGGAGCATGCGACGAAGGATTGTTTCCCTGAATATCTTTTCGTGGAACAAATTTCGATGCCCACGGCTTCTTCAAGTCTTGCGACGGAACATGAAGTTCATCATGAAAACCAGGACTCTTTGGAAGTCCATACACTTTACACAATAAATCAAAATCCTTTTTCACATTTGATGGCATGTGCTCATTAAATTCACTCGGACCAATCATGTCTTTGATTTTTAATAAAATCTTTAACGAAATCTCTTGATAAGTTATTTTCACCATTTTATTCGACAAAGCGTCCATCACAGCCTTCACAACGTACTCGCGTTTGGGAGTTATTAAAATCGGCAAGATTAGGGCAGGAAGAGCAAGCATAACTGCGACCGTCATTCTTCCACCGAACGGGTCATTCGTTGGACGATCCATTCCGTAATTCATTATGTCGAGCATGACAGTCTCAGGCATCGCAGTTTGAGCGACGTAGACTCTCAACGCATCGAGAGCTCCTTTCCTAACTGCCGGAGCAATGTGACCCAAGTTATCAACCAGAGGATGAATTAAATCGTTGATGTGATAGTCAGCCTGCTGACCCATCACAATCAACACGTCGACGAGAACTCGAAGTGCATGCTGACGAACCTGCCACTCGGGGTCGTGCAAACGTTCGTAAAACTCTTCAAAAACATCTGTGAGAATTATCGAACGCGGCATCGAGTTGGTTCTTATAATGTGTTCCCACAAAGGAGTTAGCTGAAGTACGGAAAGCCCACGCGACTGTTTCTCTTCGATCGATGCCCTTCTTTTCTGCATTTTCATGGGCGGCGAAGGAGGAGACTGGCGGTCTGAGGTGAACTCCTCGAACGTATCCTTTGCCGCTTCGTGATGCTTTTTCTCAAAAGCTCGACGGAAAAACATTTTTTTTCACTTTTGATTTCGTTGAAATAAATTGATTTCACTTCATTGCTAAAGGACTCGTTTGTAATATTGAGCTCACACTAATAAAACTTTCAGAGCTTTTTATTTTTCCGACCGATCACGATGAAGAATAAACCGCAACTGACCAAACTAGTTCAAGAATGTAAAACTTTATGAATGGAAAAGTCTTCCAACGAAATCAATCGCCTGGAAAATAAAGAAAATGTAATGAAAGCACGTGGCGTGGAAAGAAATCGACGACTTTATTGTTTACCTGGGAAGTATCAAACAAAATCAAGTTAGACATACCTCAAAGATCATTTATTCCACAGTCGAAAGCTTAAAGTAAGTTCTAAACTAAATGCAAACTGCGAGCGAGATTTACAAAAGTCCTTGTCGTTTCAAATCTTCATAAGTTTTCTTCGTAACGACATTTCCAAGTGAGTCCTCGAACTCTTCGTTCTGTTCGGGAACCCAACGTTCTTGATTCTTCTGCTGCTTAATCTTTTCCCAAAGCTGAATTGCATCTTCGATTTGCGTAACGTTTGCAAAGTGAGCCGTGTTTGGAATTCCCAAGCAGCGCATGCCGTGAGCGTGTCGCCATTCACTGAAATGTCGCTGGAAAGCTTTCGGTCCCTTGTATGTGTAGTTGCCACATATTTCGCAATTGTAATTGATGTTGAGACCATGAAGTTTGTAGAGCCAGTAAGGAATTGGTTTGCCGTCCCAGCCGAGAGGAAGATTTTTAGGATTATAAGGGACATCGTCGTTATCTTCGTCTTCTTCTTCCGACTCTGTGTCGCTTGCTTCGACATCACTGTCGTTACGTTCACCATCACCTCGAGCTTGCTTTCTTTGAACATTTTCTTTTGTTGCTCCTCGCTGCTCTTTGATTAACTCACTCAAATAGTAAATCTGTGCTTCGATGCTTGCAATTTCTCTCTGTCGCGCTTGTTCTTTTGTCGCAGTTGAAGCGTTCTTTCCTAGCACTCCTCCTTTCTTGGCCATTAAGGATTGATCGATTTGCTTGACTCCTTTTGTACTGAAGAGACGTTGTGCTCGCTCTTCTAAAGTTCCTCCACACTTCAAGCCAAGAGCCATGAGTGCCGACTTCAAACGATCCAAACCCAACGAAGCGAGTTCCTCCCAACTTGTGAAAGCTGATAGATCCAATTCAGCGCCGACGTTTGTCAACGCACTTTCAGTTTCTTTCGGCCATCCTGGGAAAATTCCTTCTGCCCATTGCTTCTCAAAGTCTCGTCTTGTCTGATCCAAACTTTTATCAAGATCCATGAGAGGCTTTACTCGTTGATTGAAGCCGTGAAGATACTCGAAGAGAGCTGTGAGATATTTTCGATACTCAGCATTCTTTCTATCTTTGGGAATGTCGTAGAGATGATCAAAGATCATGAGATAAGTGATGTAATCGGTTTTCTCTAATCCACGGAGATTGATGTACTTGTCGTAGCATTCATGAAGATCCAGGTAGCGTCCATAACTCTCCTCGTCTGTAAACTCCACCAGCAAGTTCAATGCGTCAGACTGCTGATAAGTTTTCGCCATTTGCTCGAATTCTGTTGAGAGTGGAATACTTATTTCGTCAGGATGCTTCTTGTGGAACTCTTTGATTCCCTTCAAGCGAGAATAAAATTCGGTAAACTCGTTCGGTCCAGAGAGCGCAGCAATTTCAGCTTTTCGTTCGCCATCCTTATCTTCGTACAACTCAGCGAGATGAGCGGTGGTCTCGACATATTGCTAAAATCATAATTAAGCTTTAATAAAGTTTAGAGAACAATATTAACCTTCTTACATCAAGAAAAATCTTTACGCGATGGTCTGAGAAAATTTTATCCTTGTCGCTCGGCTTCTTCTCAATGAACTCGTCGACCATCACTTTAACCAGTCGCTCACGTTCCTCATGACTTCGTCGTTGAATTTCCAGTAGACTCTCCATTGTTTAATTTAGAAATTTAATTTTCGTCGGTAAACGATTTACTTCGGCGTTTTCTTGAAACCAAAAATAAATTGTTGTCATGACAAAAAAAACATAAACAAATCTCAAATCAGCTAAAATTATTTAAACTAGAGAAATAATAATGTCAGTAATACCTAAAAAGCATGGAGGTTGGGCTGATGAGTTTAAGAAGTCTGGAAGCAAAAGAAATGTGCTGGAGAACATCGAGAAAGAGAGATTTCTGTCGTCAGCCGAGTCGCGAGACAACTCAATGGAGATACCAGAAATCGATGAGATTCACAGCCTTGACGAGATCTCAGAACCACCAGCGAAATCAACGTTTAACAAAGAACTTGATGTCGAGATTCTAAAGAAGAATTCGATCAGCGTTGACGACAAATGTGATTTAACAATTTTAATGGAATCTCTTGAGCCGGAAGACGAAACTGAAGAACCAGATGAAGTGTGGAGCTGGAACAATCTTTTCACTTCAGTATCAGCACAAATCTCAGATGAAAAATAATTTATTTTTACGAAGAAAATAAAATGAAAATATAAAACTATTTAACACAACGATCTTCAGTCATTTTGGAAACGAATTTCTATTTGCTCAAGATTTAGTTCTTCAACTTGACTTTCAGCTCTTGCCTTTCCAGGGACAAGTCCATCCTCATCAACTTTATCGATGATGTCACAGATCAAAGGAGACTCGACGCCAAGAATGTAGCTGCAAACTTTTGGTTCTAGCAAGTAAAGACTGACGGTTGCTCTTGATGGGGCATTCTCGAGACATTTCAAGACGACTTCGGTTTGTCTTCGTTGACCAGTCTTATCACAAGTACTTCCCATGTTGTAGAAATGTGTAATTTGTTTGCGTTGAGCCTTTGGCTTTGGTCGTTTCTCTGGATGTAGTTGAAGAAATTCTTTGTGGGCTTTCTCATCGAACACTCCAAGTAAAATCGATGTTTTGCTTCCAAACTTGTCGACATGGAATTGTCGAACGTATTTTCCATAGCAGAACTCATACTTCCACCAGCCAGTTCCTCCAGTTAGACAATTTTTACCCTCGAGGAAGTTTTCGACCTGCGATGTGTCATCGGGAGATTTGCTTAACTTCTTTATTGATCCAGTGTCTTCAGATTTTCCGAAGAGATCGTCAATTTGCTTGGTGTTGACGTCTTCAACAAGTTCCATTGTCAATTTGCCATCCTTAAAAGAAAAAGAAGTTTTAAATGGTTGAATGAAAGCCACACAAAATTAGAGCGAAGCGTGAATGAACAGCGGTTTGAAATAATAAAAACTCAGCAAGAAATCCTACCTTCGTGTCGACTTTGAAGACAGCAATTGCATCTTTCAGTCCCTTGTTGACATCCTGTCAACAATCCAATTGAATAAAATAAAAGATAAAGTAAAACTAAAAATGATAAAGTAGCTACAAAGGATGCTGTTACGAACTCATGATGGGCACAGCGAAAATTAGATAGTTCAAGCAAGACTACGGAAAACTTAAGGCTTCGTCAAGTAAATCAATTTCTATCATACTCACCATAAGTTTTTGATAACGAAGCTTCATGCTTTCGACTTCCATTGAAAGAAGACTCTTCGGTTTCTTTGGCGCATTCTCGAGAGGGAAACAGTTGATGGCATTGTCCTTCGTCTCTTGGATCTTATATTTTGGATGAAGACAAAGGTTCGGTGTCAAGACAACAATTTCGTAGTTGCAGCTTGAAGTTTCCTTCAGCGAATAAATTTCATTTTTGCCATGAGCATAGCAAACGTAAAGAACTCTCGTCACTCGTGCTTCGTTGTTCAAATCGCAGATTGTTCCGTCAATCATTTCCACTTCAAAGTAAGGTAAATTCAATCCGTCAATCTTCTTGTATTTAAGCTTTTCGTTCTTGTTAGCTTCAAGCTTCTGACGGAGATCTGAAGTCATTTCCTTGTTCCACTTTCCAAGATAATATTCCTAAAAGCAAACAAATGTTGATTGAGTACAACGATCCTAACGCAACTCACCTGCATCTTCGATGTCTTCCCATCTCTTTCCTCGTGATATTGTTTGATATAATTGCCGTGACATATTTCATACGTCCAATAAGATTCGATTCGATATGAGCAGACATCGCCGGTGAACAGCGGTTCAAGATAATCCAAAGCACTCGTCTCTAAAGTTGATGGATCTTCGAGATCATCTTTCTTCGCTAATTTCGGCAAGTGACATTGATATTTCTCTTGCGCATGAGTTGTCACGATGATGGACTCGCCACTTGCGGGAATGTTTTGCTGAAGAAATTTGTAAAATTATTGTTTTTTCTATATTACAATCAGAATATCAACTTACAAGCAAATTTTCGGAGCTTCCAGGCCAATTCAGCGAAAAAAGATTATTATCGTCGAACCCTTTGAAATCATTGCATTCAACGATCAGCGAACAGCAACCAACAGTGGAGAAGAGTAAGATCCACTCAGATGCTTTCATTTTGAGACACTAAATAATGAATACGTGTTTTTGCAATCAAATTTTTTGTCAATAAGGGTTTGTTCACAAGTCACGTCTTGCGGAAGAATTTTGACGTGACTTATGATGATTCCTTGTTTTGATGAAAACGCTCAACAATTCGTTATTTTTGAAACGGCGGTAAGCAAAGCAAAAAATATTCTGAAAATAACTTTAAAATTAGACCATAAAACTTAAGTGTTGTCATCAAATTTCCATCTCTCTGTAAACATAACACAGATATCCACAAAATAACAACTTTTGTGATATCGAAAATGGCAGCAAACTCGATAAAAGTATTTATTAAGGTTCGCCCATTGATTACTCGCGAAGTCAATGAAAATGCCGCTTCCATGTGGAAAATAAGCGGAAACTCGCTCAAGTCTGTCGACAAACAATACGATTTGATGTTTGGTAAGTTGAGTTAATTCAGATTCTTTCCATTTTTCCGCGAGAACTTTTTTATTTATCAAAATCTTTTTATTTTGCAGATAATATTTTCGATGAATCAAAGTCGACTGAACAATTGTTCGAGGAACTTGCTAAGCCGATTGTCACATCAGCTCTAAAAGGAATCAATGGCACGATCTTCGCTTATGGCCAGACATCCAGCGGCAAGGTTACTTGATCTCTCTTGTTTATTTATTTTCTGATCTCTCTAACACGATGAATTTTTTTAGACTTACACGATGATGGGCTCAGATGATAATCCAGGTATAATCCCGCGGACAGTTCATGAGATTTTTGAACAAATCGAGCAGATAGAAGATCGCACTTTCCTGGTTCGTTACGGCTACATCGAGATTTACAACGAGAAGATCTTTGACCTCTTAAGCGAAAACAAGGCAGAATGCAATAAGCTTCATGAACCAGTTCCAGGAGAAGTGACCGTAAATCAAGTGGAAGTGATTGCGTCTAACGAACGACAGATTATTGAAAGTTACGAAAACGGCAACAGGGTTCGTCGTGTGGGGAATACAAACATGAATGAGCATTCCTCCCGGTCTCATACAATTTTCCGGATAACAATCGAGTCGCGGGAAGTCGGCAAAACGTGTGAGGACAGCCCAGTTCAGGTGTCGAGCATCAATTTGGTAGACCTGGCTGGATCCGAGAGAGTGAACCAAACAAAAGCAGAAGGTGAGCGACTCAAAGAAGGCGGTCACATAAATAAAAGTCTTCTCGCGCTGGGAAACGTGATTCGAATTCTAAGTGACACACAGAACATGGGCTCGTATGTGAACTATAGAGATTCCAAGCTAACTCGAATGCTGTCGGCTTCGATTGGAGGAAATGCGATGACATCGATAATTTGTACGATTACTCCAGTGTCACTAGACGAGACTTATTCTACGCTTGTGTAAGTATTATTTTGTAATCTGACCTTGAATAGAAATTAAAAATTTAATTTATTCTAGATTCGCACAAAACGCAAAGAAGATTAAAAATAAGCCTGAGGTGAATCGCATCATGACTGACCAAGCGATCATGCGACGAATGGAACGTGAGATAGTCAATCTCAAGAATCAGCTGGAAAAGGAACGATTGCGCAATAGTGAAGTAAACATGAAGGAAGAGCTGATGAAACAGCTGATGGACAAGATTGAGCTGAGAGAGACTCAGTTCCTGCAGTCACATAACATCACCACAGCCAAACACAATGAAGTAGCGCGAAGAAGGACTTGGTGCTCCTCGATGGACCCTTCGATCAAAGTTGCTATCCCTCCTCCTATCCCTCAACCAGTCATTCCACCTTTCTTCAATATTCCATCCGACAATCATTTTGAGGAAAATCTTGAAGATGAGTCGTTCCACTCAGCCGATGATGTTAATCTCGATAGAACTCTCAGTCCCGGAGGAAGAAACACAGAATTTCTCACTAACATGATTAAAACGCCACGTGATATGAAGAAATTCAGAGAGAACGTAAACTCTCCAGATGTGCAAAACTTTGAATCAAGCGAAGAATTGCAAGTCCGAATCAAATTGCTTGAAGAGGTAAAAGTCTTATTTTTAATTTGATCTTGACAAATTTATTAAAATGCTAAATTTATTTTAGGAGCTGCAGGAGACAAATGACTTCAAAATGATCGAGACAATCATCAATGAAGATCATGTAACGCTCCAGCAAAAATTGTGTCTTGCAAATGACAGAATCGCGTCGCTCGAGTTGAAAAATGAAGAACTGGAGAGTGCCGTCGCTGCAATGAATTCAGACAATCTGGTAAAGACAGCGAATGCAGAACGAGACAAAGCTCTTAAAGCGAAGGCATTGGCTGAAAACATTTTGTCAAGCGCTGAGTACGAGCACGAGCAGTTTAAGTCGAAGGCGAAACAACGAGAAAGTGAGCTCATCCAAACACTATCGGAAGCGAGAAACGAAGACGAAGTTGAAAAGCTTCGCGTGGAACTTCGAAAAGCAGAGGAAATTGCGTTTAACGTCGTTGCAAGTCAAGCCACCGATGAAATCGCTGAAGAGCTCACAAACAAGATTGCGAAGCTTGAGGATGAGATTAAATTGGAGCGAGCTGCCTTTGCCGCGAAGTTTTCACAGCTTGAAACAGATCTCAAAGCTGCTCACGAGTCACAAATTAAGTCGATGACTGAGGAGCTCGCTGATAAAGTTTCAAAACTTTCGACGGACCTTGAAACAGCAAACAAAGAGCTCAATGCCCAAAGTGAGAATCGAATGTCACTCCAAAAAGCTTTATCAGAGAAAAGTTCTGCAATGATTAAGCTTAGCGAGGAATACGACGAGATTTCAACCCAGCTGATGGATTCCATTCAAGAAAACGAAAATACAAATAAGAAATTGCTGGCATTCGAGGGAAAGCAACAGCAAATCGAGAAGATTATGAGAACTCTAGCGAACAATGAAGAGCCACTCTTGGAAGATTACGAGAATGACGACACCATCAGTCA
The DNA here is from genome assembly GCA_033063855.1 of Smittia aterrima. Classification (NCBI taxonomy): domain Eukaryota; kingdom Metazoa; phylum Arthropoda; class Insecta; order Diptera; family Chironomidae; genus Smittia; species Smittia aterrima. The sequence continues at coordinate 24,669,074 of CP093829.1, read as the reverse complement.
GTTGGTTCAATCTTGGCTTGAAACTAGAGATCACAAAGCTTCGCACGACGGTGACGAAGTAACTGAAGAGCAGATGCAACAGTCAGAGCTTCAGAAAACTATCGAATCGAAGTCTAACGAGATCGAACAATTGTCGCGACAGTTCAGTGAAAAATTGGAAGTTATCAAAGACCTCGAAGATTCAATTGAAACGAAAAATAATCGATTGAAGGAATTAGAAGAAAAGCTGTCTTCTCAAGCGACTGACATGTCAATGGAAATTTCTGATTTGAAGGACGGCCTAAGAGAAATTATGTTACTTGGGGAAGAGAATGCCAGACTCAAAGCAGTTGAGAAAGAGCACAAACAAATGGTTACAGATCTCACAAGCCGATTAAAGGAAGCCGAACCTTACTTCGAAAAGGCGAAGACAGTTGACGACGCTTTGGCAGAACTCGAGATCTTTAAGCAAAAGTGTGATGATCTGCAATCCCAAATAGTTGTCAAGGAATCGAGCATTAAGATCCTGGAGACTTACGTCGAAGACAAAAACCGCGAAATCACCGAAATGCAACAAAATGTAAATTCGGTCTCAGAGTCAAATGAAGTTGACGATCTTAAAGCTCAACTAGACTTAAATGTTAAGGAAACAAATGCCCGACTAGAAGCAATTGAGAAAGAACATCAGCAAACAGTTAACGACCTCACCACTCAATTGAAGGAAGCCGAACAATACATCGAAAAGGCGAAGGCTGCTGACGACGCTTTGGCAGAACTCGAGATCTTCAAGCAAAAGTGTGACGAGCTGCAATCCCAAATAGTTGTCAAAGAATCGAGCATTAAAATTCTCGAGACCTACGTCGAAGACAAAAACCGCGAAATCGCCGAAATGCAACAAAATGTAAATTCCTCATTAGATTCGAAGGAAGTTGACGATCTTAAGGCACAACTTGACTTGAATATTAAGGAAACGAATGCCCGGCTCGAAGCAATTAAGAAAGAACATCAGCAAACAGTTACCGAACTCACAACCGAATTGAAGGAAGCAGAACAATACATCGAAAAGGCGAAGGCTGCTGACGACGCTCTAGAAGAACTGGACATTGTTAAGAAGCAGTTCGACACGTTACAAATTCAAATCGAAGAAAAGAACCGGGAAATTGAAGAACTTCAGCAGAATGTCTCAGCCTCATCTTCTTCGAAGGAAGTTAACGATCTCAAAGAACAACTCGACTTCAACATTGCAGAGAAATCGAAGCTTTTGGCTGTGATCGACTCTTCAAACGATGATTTCCAGCGACAGCTAAAAGCCTTAAGTTCCAAACTTGCTGATTTAGAAAAGGATAAAAATTTGTCCATCGTCGAATTGAACAACGTGATCAACAATTTGAACGATCAAGTTAAGTCCTTGGAACTTCAACTGTCAAAGCTCGATGCCGAGACAACAAACATGAGTTCAATGATTGCTATTCACGAAGAGGAGCTCAAGACAACACGAATGCAGTTGAAGGCCAAAAACGACGAATGTGAAGAGATCAAGACTCGACTCAGGCGACGATCCTGTGATAGCGATAAGAAAATTCAAAGCTTAGAACGTGAGAAGAGCGAATTAGTTCAAACCATCGGCGCTGTCGAAGCGAAACGAGTTTTGCTTGAAAAGCAACTCCTTGATCAGCAGGCTGAGCAATCAAAGCTGTCAAACATTGTGATTCCAAAATTAAACGCAGAAATCGTGGAATTGAAGGAAACTTTCATCAATTCCGAATCTTTGTGTAAAACGTTGGAGCAGCAGCTGGAACAATTCCGTTCAGCTCCTTCGGAAGTCGCTTCCTTGAAGTTGAGCTTAGCTAAGCTGGAAAATGAGAAAGCTTCTCTCTCCAAAAAGATTAAGGAATTATCAGAAGAAAACATCAAATCTATCAGCGAGCTTAACGATGAGCGAGAAAAGCTCGTTCTCGAAATCTACGAACTCAAAAATGCTGCGACCAGCAAGCCAGCATCGCCGGAAGCTCGCGCATCGAGTCGCAAGAGTACAGACTTGTATGCCTCACAAAACCAACAGCTACTGCTCGAGCCTCGTTCGACACCAACTCGAGTACTTGAGAAAAATTTCGAGCGTAAGAGTCGCCGCCAAGGAGTCATCGATGAACGTCGTCGTTTGTCATCATGGGAGCGTTTCATTGACAATGGTTGTCAGACTGATAACGTTAGTGAGATATGTCGTTGCTCTGAGCTCCAAGAACAAATCAAACAGCTTCAAATTGAGATCCGCCAAAAGGAATGCAAGATTTCCACAATGAAACGCTTGGGCGATCGCAATCCATTGAAGTTAGACATCGAGGAGCAGAAAAAGCTTTTGGCGAAGGAAGTGCGAAGCCATCACAAAACAAAGTCAATGCTCGACGAACTCACTGAAAAGATTACGACGTTGGAAGAAACTGTCGTTCACTTGAAGAAGAATCAAAAGTTGCCGAAAAAGCAAACGTTTAGCCAATCTAGTCAATCTGATACCAATTTTGTGGACAAGGTAAGTCAAATCTTTGTATTTAAAAACTTGAAGATTAATTTTTGTCTCATCAACAGCAAGAACGTTTGAAGGAGTTGGTTACTGTCGATAAGGAAAACACGACAAACAACAACGCCAGAGCTTCCGAGTACAAAGCATTAGAAAGCGAGAATCTTATTTTGAAAAAGAAACTCCAAGAGATCGAAGCCAAAGTTAATGAACATCAAACTGATGACACCAAGTCTGCAGTTGAGAAGCTCACTCATGATCTCGAGTTCCTTCAGAAGAAATACGACATGGCTCGACGTTTGTGTAATCTTCGCAACGATGACATCTCTAAGTTTAAGGAAGAACTAGCTTCACAGAAAGAATTCTTGGCTCGTCTTCAAGACAAATACGAAAGAACGAAGACCATTTGTGATATTCGGCTTGAGAAAATTAATGTCTTACGCCAGCAAGTCGCTGAAGCAAATTCCGCTAAGAACGAGTGAAAGCCAATTGTGATTTGCGGCTAATCAACTTAACTCGAATAATTTTCCTTTTTGTGTAAATATTTTTGTGTAATTATTTCTTTTTTCATAACATTTCATATAATTCTTGTAATTCATCGGAAAATTTATCACCAGCAAAGGATCACTTGCAAATAAACATTATCAAACTACAAACACTTCGTACTTCTTAAAGTTTAATTCCTTATCTGCGAACGCAATGTAACAAACTCCATGACTTGGTTGAACTTTTCCGATTGTCAACGTTCCTTCGTGAAATACTCGGCCGATGTAAAGTGTTTCTCCGTGCTCACTGTGGCCAGCAGCAAATGCATTCACTGGAACATTTCCAGCTTCTGCTGCAACCCAATTGCTATCACAGGAGTTCATCAGGATTTCGAAATCTTCTTTCTCACGAGACACACAGCCCCAAGGGATGAAGCAAACTTTGTCGTCTTTCATAATCTTCCCTGGAGTAAGAGATCCACAATGCCTAGCTCGTCCTATGATCAGCGTTTGATTTCCATCCTTTCCACCTTTCACAGAGTTTTTCGGAATGTTCACGCCGTCAAATGGAATCCAAAATGGAATTTCGTCTCCACAGAATTCTAAAGTAAAACAATGTTTGAAATATTTATGAAAATATTCTTTGATTCACTTACTGTTCATCTTCAGATCTTTAATTATTCGCCAGATATTATTTTAGTCGTCAGATCATGAAATAAAATAAACTGAATGACTCAGAATTGTTTTGTTTTTACTCTTTGACCGGAATCGCTTGAAAAATGAATGTTTTGTTAGTGTTTAATGCTTCGCTCTCAGAAACTTTATTTCTCTCTTGTGCAAGTCTTCTTTAAATCTTTTTCGCTTTTCGATGTAATTTTTTAAATATTTTTAATCTATTTCGCAATAACTTTGAGTGATAATAAAGAAAATAAATGTCTAAGAGCAGTAAGCAATCAAATGTCTCAGTGGATTCATTGAAAGTTTCTTCAGATTTGACTTTTCTGTTGCAGAAGAAACATGTGCGGACGAAATTCCTTTTTGGGTTGATTGTCCTGATAATACAATTCCCAAGAATGCAATGAAAGGAGGAAAGGTTGGGAATGAGATAATTTACATTGGAAGAGCCTTACACAACAATGCATTGACGCCAGGTGAGAACAAATTTAATCAAATTATTCAAATTACAATTTCAATATTTTTTAGGAAGCGTTTTGTCCTCACAGAATTCTCTATTTCTTTCTTGGGGTTTTGAAGCACATCGAAAGACGGATTACGAGATTCTCTGCGGTGGCTCGAGCAATAATTGGGTGACAAGCAAAGGCGGCGAAGTTCCAGTCAACGCCTTCATAGCCGGATACACTGAACATGGAGAATCTCTTTACATTGGAAGACGAATGCATAAAGGAAATCTTTTAGTCGGCAAGATTCATCCTTCGTACGGAATTTGTTATATTCCTGATTTTGAAGAAACTATGAAGGAACTTGAATTCTCTGATTACGAAGTTCTCGTAACATGATATTTGAGATACATAAACAGAGAGAAATGAAGCATTAAGCAACAGACAAAACATTGAAACATCAGCTGACTTTATCGTCTGTAAATATTTTTCAATAAAAAAAACATTTTTAAAATTTGAAATCTTGCAATTTAATATTTTTGTCGGATATGAAATATCACGTTCGATTGAATCAATTTTTCAATTTGAAGGAGGAAAGATGATCCAACATAAATTTGCATCGTCATGTCGTCGTCTATAATTTCACAAATCGTAAGAATTTGTCGTCGGAGCGACATCAAGGTCAATCAAATTAAAAAAATTTAATTGTCTTCGCAATAATAAACAAATGACTTTGTACACACAAGCACGAAACGAGCTGAATTAAATCGACTCAAACTCTTCGAATTTCCCGCTGAGTCGAAGCGCTTTATAAGTGTCATTTATAAGTAAAAAGTTGTGTAAAAGTTTATTTCATGTTTCCGTGATTCTCACTCAAATAAGCAAGAGCTGAACAACTCTTCTTCAATGGTTGTTCTCAGGATCATCTCTCGTAGCTTGCTTAAACGGAATTCGTGTTGAGAGGATGTAGAAATCAGTGTCAGTGACAGTTTCAAAACAAAAGTTTGCTCATAGCACATTTTAATCTTGTTTTCGTTTCAACAATTCTATAGAGTAGTTCATGAAGTTCACAATAGAACCTACCCACAATATTTCGATTCTAAAATACCTTATTTGCAAAACAAACTCATCAGTGTGAGGAAGTGACTTTTTTTTTCTTCGATCATTTCTCACAATATCTCACGAGAGTATCAAGAGACAGCCGGCTGTTCAGATTGATATTAAAGAAAAGTTCTAATCATGGGCGATCCTGTAATAGAGAGTGGTGCAATGATCAAACGATCACAGAATAAAAAGAAATGGTCTTTGGTTAATTATAAGCGGCGATGGTTTGAGTTGTCGCGATCGTTTTTAGTTTATTTTGATTATTGTGAGGGTGGAAGAGAGGTGAGCTTATTATTTTATTATTTTGTATATAGAGACAACTGAGATTGTGCTGGCGAGTGAATATGCTTCTTTTGAATGGTTGCGGTGACAAAGTGATTGTAGCAAAGTTTTTTTCTTTTTTTTTCTGTAACGCAAAACATTTTAATTCGCTCCCTCATTGCAGTGAGTTTCTCGTTCTCTTCGTCCTTTCCTCATAAATATTTCTCACTTGGAAACTTTCCCTTGCTCATGCGCCGATAATTGTTGACAAGTGCAGGGCTGTCGGAAATCTAAAATTTCATGTTTTTGCCTTTCGTTTGCTTCTTGTTCTGTCCTGCACCCATCTCTGCATCAGGACCCTCCCTGAAAAACAGCGAAAGCAGTGTAGTTTCAAAGTTGATCGCCATAAGTAAAAGTGCAATCGGTTTCGAGTCTGGAAAATAAGTTTCTGTTCTTTTGCATTCCCCAGTAGATTAGCTAAAAACACTTTCCCAAACAAGTCTCCTTGATAAATCTGAATCAAACAATTGAAAAAATATCGACTTGAAAGTGGAAAAAACGAAAAAATTGAACGACCTAGTTAGTGAATCACTCAGAGCGAATTGGATAAAAACTGCACATCGGCTCGGTAATTTTTTTCTTCTCCTCTGCATGTGAGTGAGTGTCTTGCAGGGGACTACGTAGTTAAGATAAAAGCAGACTGAGAGAAAACTCGTCATTGCCACCGAATATTGAATGAAGGGCGACAAAAAACACCTTTCGGCTGAAAAGAAAAAACGAAATATTCAATCGTTGTTATTACACATTGTTCAGAGTAACAATAAGTTGAGTTGTGCCAAGTGAATTCAATCGGCAATCACAAAATCCTATCCTCGGCTTTGACTAGAAAGGGAAAGAGTTTATTGTTCGTTGCGAACGATCCGAGAAAAATCAATAAAACCATACGGCAACTAAACCATTTTCCCTGCTCTTCTGTCAATCCTGAAAAAAGAAAAACAATCTCGCGGGTGACTGCTTACACTTCCTTAGCAATAAAGAGACCGGTTCGTAAACACTCGAATTTTCTCATTGATTTGATGAAAAGGAAGTTCTCCTCTGCTAAATCTCATTACAAGTGAATTAAAATCTCAATTTTGTTCACACGAATGCTTGTCGCCCTTAACAATATTCAATCGATTCAAGTGCCCGGCTTCCAATTGCTTCAATAATAATAATAATAAACATTTATTTTCAGAAACGTCGTGAACGCGGTCGTATTGATGTTCGAGGAATAAAATTAGTTGAACCGGCAATCTTGCATGGAGACGGAGGTGATGCGTCAGCGCCTAACGTAAGAAACAATCTTTTCTCTTGATTCGTTCAGCAATTAATCACACGAATCCTTTCAGGGATATCCTTTTCAAATTGGATACTCGGAATTAAATAACATAGCAGGAATTAATAATACTCTGCCAACGTACACTCTTTATCTTGTTGCGACAACCGATAAAGAGCGCAGTGATTGGATCAGAGCCATAAGAAAAGGTTAGTGCTCTTGCGGGAAGAAATCTCAATTCTCAACTTTGTCGTTTGCTTTACAGTCTCAGAGGATTTTTCGCCAAAGTCATTTCGTTACCATCCAGGACTTTTTAAAATCAACAAATGGTCGTGTTGTAAAAACGTTAGTCGAACCGCTTTGGGCTGTCTTGTGACAACAAACTGGCCAGAGAAGAACAACAACAGCAAAAGTGAGTTCATCTTTTTCTTATCTAATTGCAAGCTGAGAATCGCAGCATAAAATTATGGAAATATTTCGACGGCTTTCGGCTTGAGAGACGATTTCTAAGTTCTCACTCGCGTAATTTGAAATATTTCTTGCATGAACATAAAAGAGAATTTCCACCCTTTCCGGGGTTATGACTAAAGCGACAACGCAAACCAGCGATCCGTGACCTCTTTAATGACTCGTACCATTAAGAAAGACGGCGCGAGAGAGTAATTGAGAAAACGATAAGTTAGGCAGGTTGAAAAACACAGCGAAGAATATTGGAGAAACAGAGAAACCGGTTTAAATGTAACAAATAATAAAACTGGAAGAAACTTACTTCGACTTTGCATAACACAAACATTCGAATGCGCTCATTTCTTTCTTGAGAACTTCGTCAACTTTGTAATTTTCTTCGAGATCAAACCAATAATTGCATTTTGAATATCATAATTAAGTTTCATTGCTTCTCGTTTTGCAATTTAAGATCTTTCTTTTGCGACATTTGAGACAATGAGTTGTCAAGAACATCTAAATCTTTAAGAAAAGGTATTTTATTGCAAGAGGTAAAGGAAACCCTCGACTCATCTTCTAAGAAAGTTTAGAACGATCATGAAGATTTCATTTATTTTAAGTATGACCGCAACGTGTTCTCACACGTCTTGGAAATCTCCGAAACTAAGTAAGAAGTTTATTTTTTATGCCTCGCACAACATTTTGACTCGATAAACTCCCAACATGTGGGAATATGAAATTAAGGAAAAAGAGAACGAAGCGATAACTAATGTGAATGTTTTGGGTTGTGTTGGACGACTGAGATCTCCATGCACAAGTGTGCAAACATATTCTCAATGCTTCAACATTTCTTCATCATCGATAAACTTGAAGCTTGATCGTCAAGTCTAAATTGTTTCTCACATAACTCTTGAGACAATCATTCTCAAGCTTCTCTTTCAAATCATCTGCTTACATGCCTAACACTCAATGTGAGCTAACATTATCTATGTTGTTTTATACTTTAAGACAGTTAACACACGATAGCAACATTTGCTGTTGAAAAGTTCATAAACAAACACTGAAGAAAAGAAAGAAAATCAAGTTTTACAACATTCTTCTATCGTCTGATTGAGGTTGTGGTTGTGCTGATCGTCTGGCTGTGTGGTTTGCTGAGGCTCATTGCATTCAGTCCAGGCAAAACACAAAAACTCGCTAACACAAGCTTCAATTTTTCTTATTTCGGAGTTTAGTTATATTTGAATTTCTTACGATCAAGACGCGACTCTCGAGGACGTGTGTCGTTCGGGCAGACAAAAGCCTCTTTCTCTTCTGTTTAAACAATGCGTTTAAGATTTTAAACCTCTTTTAGTTGAAAGTTCTTTTAAAGAATAAGAATTTAGACATTTCAATTATTGGTGAGATTAGTGCGAGAGAAGTTTAAGAAAAAAAATCGTAAAATTTCTGCTAAGCAAATTCATTAGTTTTGTGTTTTCATTCGAATAAGCGGCTGACGAATTAATGTTGTTCACTTCATGACTTGTTTCCAGAAGTAGAATTGTGCTTCTAATAATTGGAACTACCTGTAGTTGTTAAAGTACGAACCGAAATATTTTTTTGTTATCTTCTATTAATGAGCTCATTCATCAGACATTAGACGGAAACATTTCTTGAGTTTACTTTTGTAACTGAAAAAAAGAAGTCGATTAGACCCTTCCGAAGCTCTTTAACTTGTTGCCTCAACTAAGAATTAATCTAGACAGCTGACACTTATTCCTTTGTGTTGTCCTTATTTTAGAAGGAAGTGAGTGAGCAGTTTTGAAAGAATTTCGAGTCGACTTACACGTTCAATCTTTCTCTGATGACGAGACGATTTAAATTAATGATTGATCTTCAATGAGATTCAATCGTACGTTGTCTTGTTGTGGTCAGAGTAACGGTTGTTGAGCGCAATTTTGCATTTCGACTGGTTCTTTCTCTTCATTTCAGCTTTGCCATTTTGTCGGACGAAAGGTCCACGCAGCAGAAAATGGAGAGAAAATCAGGTTTATCTTGTTTTATATCCATCGAGTCAGAGCGAGGTCTTTATGGTGCTAAATGCAAATAACGACATCAGCAGCAGCAGCAAAGTTTCACCCTTTTGCACATCGAAATTGGTCGAGTGCTGCTGATAAATTCTTGATAAAGCAAAATTGCGACTCAGTTGAAGTCTTCAACTCAAAAGGAAATTCAAGTTTGACTTATCGTCGTCTCTTGCTTGTTCTAGCATTTCGGCAATCGCCAAAAAATGAAAACACAAAACAATTTGCCAGTGAGACTTTACGCTTATAAAATAAATCGTTGTAGTGAGTCTTGAGCTACCAAGGAATGCTCTTCGCCAAATTTATGGAGTAATCTCAACGGAATTGCTTATGTGAATAAAACTGAAATTACACAACAGCGCATCACATTGAGAACTGATTAAATAGAGTTACAGAGTGAATAGTGAAGCTGCTGCTATATTGTGAGAGAAGCGCGTTGAGCTACGCCCGGCCACTCCTTAAATGCTTAAACTCACAACCAAAGTTAATTAAAGCCTCTCGATTGAAGCTACAATAAGTTGATGTCGAAAAATCTAAGTTTGTGAGCACGGATAAGCGGTGTAAATGATTCCGTGCGTGAGCCTTACGGAGACTAGTGTTTTGGGGAATATGAAAGAGCGCGTTAGAGAGATGCGTGTGTTCGGCTGCCGCCTCAACTTCTGGCAGAATGTCACCAACAATATTTCGAACAAAGGTATGTGTTTAGATTGCCACAAGCTCAGGCATGAAGATAACAATCGCTATAAGCTTCAACTACTCAATTTTCCGTGACTGGATTATCCGAGTTTTCAGAGGAGTGTCTGGAAAAAAACCATAAACAGATTAAATTCTCGAAAAAAAAAAGTTTCCATCGTTTGAACTTCTTTTCAAACGATTCTGACGGCTTCCGTTTCTTTCATCGAAGTTTAAGCAAAATCTTTAGAAGTTCTAAAGTTTCATCTGTCAAGAACTCGTTCATTACTCGTTAAAATAGAGAAATGCCTTCATCAACCTGTAGTCGAGCTAAACAGCAATTGTTCTCTAATTACTGTCTGATCCCTGACGATATGCAAAGTTATGCCAATTTTAATTATTTCTGTTGAACATTTTAAGTATTCTCAATAGAGAATTGCTTAGGAAACTGATTGGCACGTAACATTGTAAATTTTATTTCTCATTCACAAAAAAAATTGAGTGAAGGTTAGATGCAATCAGTTTATGGAAAAAAATATTTATTAGCAGCATCAAAATTAAGTTTTCTTCGTCTCTCGCAAGCCAGATGTCCATCTAATCGACACTTCTTTGATTAATTTCCTTTAACTGCCTGCTGTCGACTTCAACAAACTTTTTTTTAAACGAAAATTTATGCGAAGCTCTCTAGTTTGTCAATTCGTGTCTTTTTAAATTACAAAGACGATAGCATCGGAGAGTTGAAAACAAGTCTCCGACAACAATTCAAATAATTAAAATGCGCATTGTGCTTCAGGCTATAAAATTGTTTAACACGCTGATGCTGCATTTGAATTCGAAAAAATACAAAGAATTATGTGCACGTGTCTGTCACCAAGCGTCGTATGTTAGACTTTTTCTCACAAGCGTCTCGCTAATGAGATGTAATAAAGCATCTTTTTTACGATATTTCATGCATAATGATAATTTATGGCGCATCTTAAGGCTTCATTATTTTAATCGCCTTTCTCACTTTTTCTCGTCATAATGAAGGAATCCATTGAAGCTAGTAGAACGAATTAAAGATTAGTCGAAGATTAATTGCCCGAAAGAATGCTTTGTCGGTAATTGAAGGGAATTAAAAGCGATCGAATTGAAATTGCTTTAGAGAAATATGTCAAAGTTCTGGTTTAAATGTTGAAACTCTCGAATGAATCATGAAGCAACTGCAGGTTGTGATCTCCTAACTGACTTCTCTTTAGCGGAGCCTTGCACGTGCTTTACGAAACAACTTTTTATTTTCAAGGCGTTCGAGTAACTTTTTTCATTTAATTAGTTTTCTCAGCGGGTGAGACTTGGAGAGACTTGTTAAAGGATTTCCGCTAAAGTTTGTCAAATTGCTATCATAATAATTCAATTTCCAATAAAAAGTTTTCATTCTAAAAATTCTTAAACAATCTTTTTGTTGTTGCAAAATCGTTAGAATACCGCAACAAAATAGAAGGCGAGTCTGTGGTTCACACCTCAAATCTCTTTTTACTGAAATTTGAGAACTCTATCGGAACTCATTGATGCAAAACCAATCCAAACTTACTGTTCAGCTGAGAAGCAACAGGTTGAGCAACCACAGTCGGTCGTTGAATATAAATTTTTCGCACTAAACACTTTAAAGAGAAATACTAGCTCGGCGATATATTCACGAGATATTTGAGGCTGCATGTCTTTGTAGACATCAGCATGGCGCAGCTTAATTTGAAGCTAAAGTATTGAGCTTTGTTTGACACTAAAAAAGCATGACGAAATGTGCTAGCGAGTTTTTTTCTTCACGATCCTTGCGTAGAAGAAGTTAAATATCAAGCGATTAATTCAGATATTACGAAAAATGGAAGTGATTTTAATTAAAATCATAAACTATTACGAAATTTTGTTTCGTTGCTGTATTGAAAAATGTTTCAAATTTGCACTTTCATTTAAGCAAATATGACTAAAGTGTTAATGTTAACAATTATATTTACACTTCTCTTTCAATGGATGTGATGAATGGTCTGGTATCTCACACATTTACAGACTAGACTCATTAATAAGAAACTGCCAATTTGCTGTTCACTTTTTACACTTGAAGTCATTGAGATTTTAATTTTATTCGAGATATGAGAAAGTGAAGTTTGACTTTTGATTTTTTTTTTTGGAGATTGATCGTTTGTTACTCTCTTCGGAATGAATTGTTTTATTGTCGTACTGTTCGTGCGTGGGCGCTTTTAAAAGCTCATGAATCATTCTTATCGTCTTCATCACGAAATTTATGAGTCGCGCAAAGTTACATAAAAAATAAAGTCGAGAAGAAATCACCGTGACCTCCTTCCCTGACAATACTCGTACAGCCATACGTCGATGGCAAAAGAACAGCAGTCAAACGAAAGTGTAAATGTGGTACTCGTTCATCCATAATTATGCTTTGCTTGCGTTTTGTTTTTCCTTTCTACTTTTACTTCTATTTGTCGTGTACCGACGACGGACGAGGGCAAAAAAAAATTGTTCATTGATAGAAAAGTTTTGCTGATTGAGGGCAATTTGAAACGGGAATTGATTTCGTTGATGAATGAAACGAAGAGTCTTTGATTCATTCGTAAACCGACGAGAAGAGAAGAGGAAATTCTGACAAAACTGTTCAAATAAAAGCCAAAACTTTAAACAACTTTTTGAGATCACAAAACATTCGTGACTTGATTAAAGAAAATCTTCGTCGTCTAATTGAAACTTGAATGGCTTTGGTGGTGTCTGTTTCAACACATTTGCTCACATTTTCTTCATCTATGTTGGCTAGAAGTGAATGCACTTTGCGTTTCGATTTTGTTTAGTTTTCAACCACTACCAACCTCCATAAAGAAGAAGAAGAGAAGAAGAAAAAAAGCTATTTCTAGTTTGGACTTACGGGAGTCGTAAAAAAGTTTCGTTTTTGGGAAATGTTTCAAAAGTTTCTTGAAAATTTCTTCTTCAATCAAATCTTTTATAAAAATTAACTCTTCACTTCACGGAACATCAAAACTCGCCCCATCTAAAATACAATCAAAGAGCTTTTCAGTGATACATTGAAGAAAATTCGCTGCTCGATTCGTATTGCAGTTTCGACTCGCAACAGTCGTTTTCTAGCATTTGAGTCAAACTGTGCCTTTATGCCATCAGTAAACAAGTGCGCGACTGCGTCCACCAATAATAGAACGAAGTTTAACGATGATAAGACTTCTCGTTCACGGTTCTGTAAAAGTGTAGAAGAAGAAAAGATAAAGAGCAACTTCCTAACAACGAACTTTACTGCGATGTTCAGTAGTGAATCGAAATAATAAGTTTCTTTTATGTTAGCTTTCTATTTTCTGTTATTCAATGAAGAACGAATGTTTCGCGTCAAAATAGATTGAAAGAGACTTTTAAGAAACGAAAGACCTGAAGAGATTCTCAATGGTGTCAAAACAAATATTGCTCAACAGATAAAAAGTTGTGAAAGTCGAATTGAAACTTTAATGTTTTGACGAAAAACCCCATGGTGCTCGTTTTCACGCATGAATTATGATGTTATTGCCCTCACCGACATTAGGTAAATTGTATTATCGTCATCTACTTAATCCAAAGCTTGTGGTTGTTATAAGTGAAATGTAATCGTCGCCGTGAGATCCACGCTCATCTTTCCCTATTTACGTTTCTCACGTTTTCTTGGATTTAGATTCTTTCGGAACAATTGTTTCGTTATTGCGTCATGAAAGTGTTACAATCAACTTGAACGACGGAAAATTTTTGATATTGTCAGACAGTTGAGTTGACAATATCAAATCTTCCGTTTCTGATAAAACAAAATGTACAAGGGAACTCAGAAAGAGATGACAATTATCGAAAAATGTGCAAAGCGAAGTCTGGTGCTCTCATTTCCGGTTAATTCGTGAGAGTTATCTCCAGCGAAGAATTTTAATTCTTTTTGGGCCGTTTAACCTTCACCGCAATTAAAGAATATTTATGGATTTAATCAAAAGAACAAGCGAGTGGGATGTCGTGAAGAGAAGCAAAGAGGAATTCTAAAAATTCCTCTTGTGGAACCTATAATTTGAATGAGGAGGAAATCATAATCACCGACGTTTACCTGCTCCTCTTATTCATTGTTTATTCACTTTCACATTGCGAAAGCAAACAGAAAGGAATGTCGTCTCTGACTCAAAGAATGAATCCTCTGATTAATCACACAATTCGTTACTTTCTTTCAATTTTAGGCAACGGGAGCAATTCAGCCGCACAGAATTCAAGTCGAAGCATTAGCCCAAATACTGCAAATAACAATAACAGCAGCCATATCATCCAAGCCGTGTCGCCTCAGACATCGCTGCAGCTTCAGACTTCTTCATCTTCCCCACAACAGTCTCATCATTTACTCAACAATTCGATTAATTTAGGAAATATCACGCCAACCTTTAGCACGCCTCAACAGGTGAGTCCCGCAATGCTGATACTTAAAATCTCGTTTTCGAAATCAAATCGTTTTTCTCTCTTATTGTTTAGACTTCTTTGCCTAGTTTTAAGTCATCGCCGGTAAACGGCAATACACAGCACATTAGCAACGACGTTAATATGCCGATGTCGGGGGCTGCAGTCGTTGTCGCTCCAGGAACTCCAAACTCTACCGTAAAGGTAAACCGTCAGATGAGATTTCAGTTGAAGCACCGATTTTATTTCTCTTCTTTTTTTTTATGAATTTTAGGATGTTTCTGGTCGGTTGAAGATTGTTGTTTCGCTGTATCCATTTAAGGCAATTGAGACAGGGGATTTGTCCTTGGAGAAGGTAATAAAATAATTTGGTTTTACGTTCTTTACTTAACCATTTCTATCTCTTTTTTTTAAGAATGCTGAATATGAAGTTATTGATGACTCACAAGAGCATTGGTGGAAAGTAAAAGATGCAGCCGGCAACATCGGTTACATCCCAAGCAATTACGTGAAGGAGAAAGAGCTATTGGGTCTTCAGAAATATGAGTAAGTGTCAATTTCTGTTTTTATTTTGCAATTTCTAAATATTTTTTCTATTTCTAGTTGGTACGTAGGTGACATGTCCCGCCAACGCGCTGAATCCCTCCTAAAGCAGAACGACAAAGAAGGATGCTTCGTCGTCCGTAAGTCATCAACAAAAGGTCTCTACACTCTTTCGCTGCACACCAAAGTTCCACAATCTCATGTCAAGCATTATCACATCAAGCAAAATGCTCGCGGCGAATTTTATCTGAGCGAGAAACATTGCTGCGAAACTATTCCCGATTTAATAAACTATCATCGTCATAACTCTGGCGGACTCGCATGTCGATTGAAAGTCTCGCCATGCGATCGACCTGTGCCACCAACTGCAGGATTGTCTCATGGTTAGTCATCGTCAAACCTCTTTGATCATCAAATTAATTTTATTTCATTTCTAGACAAATGGGAGATCCATCCATCGGAACTAATGATCCTTGAAGAACTCGGTTCAGGTCAATTTGGCGTTGTTCGTCGTGCTAAATGGCGAGGCTCGATAGATACCGCCGTCAAGATGATGAAGGTTGGCACAATGTCAGAGGATGATTTTATAGAAGAAGCAAAAGTGATGACGAAGCTGCAACATCAGAATTTGGTTCAGGTGAGTTCAAAGACACTTTTTTTCAACTCTGTCTGATGATTCTTCTTTTCTCTTCAGCTGTACGGAGTCTGCAGCAAGCATCGCCCCATTTACATCGTCACAGAATACATGAAGCACGGTTCGCTGCTAAACTATTTGCGACGACATGAGCAATCGCTGATTGGTAACATGGGATTGCTTTTGGACATGTGTATACAGGAAAGTGAAACCGAATAATAGAAAACCGATCGATCATGTTAATCTAATTTTCTAAATCGTCTTCCTACAGGTCTGCAAAGGAATGTCTTATTTGGAGCGACATAACTACATTCATCGAGATTTAGCGGCTCGTAATTGTCTCGTCGGATCAGAGAACACAGTGAAAGTTGCTGATTTCGGATTAGCTCGCTACGTTTTGGATGATCAATATACGAGTTCAGGCGGAACTAAGTTTCCGATCAAGTGGGCTCCGCCTGAAGTGCTCAATTACACGCGATTTTCATCAAAAAGCGATGTATGGGCATACGGTAAGTTCGAGTAGTTAGATGACCCAGATCGATTGTCTAATTTGATTTTTCGTTTATTGTTTCAGGCGTTCTCATGTGGGAGGTCTTCACATGCGGGAAAATGCCGTACGGTCGGTTGAAGAACACTGAAGTTGTTGAGCGAGTACAGCGTGGAATAATTCTTGAGAAGCCAAAAGCTTGTGCGAAGGAGATTTATGATGTAAGATCAATAAACTTATTTTTTATTTTAATCAGAAACTTAATAAAACTTTCCAAACTTTAGGTCATGAAGAAATGTTGGTCTCACAGTCCTGAAGATCGTCCAGGTTTCCGACTGCTTAAAGATCAACTCGCAGCAGTCGCGCAAGGGCTTACCGATTAAGAATTCACTCGCACGCATCATCAACATATCTCGTTCATCATGGGATTTCGAAACTGGAAATCAAACTACTCAAGAACAATACTTGCATTACCCTAAGCCACAAGGTCATTCGACAGCGTCGTCACAATGATGGATCGTTTCAAATTTCCATTTTTTACAAGCTTCTCAACAAACTGCTCGAAAACTCTTCCATGATAATGAGACGTTTCGTTTATGAAGTCGATGACGAATGATCTTCTAGCGATCTACTAGCTATTGAAGAATTTATTATCGAAAGACACAGTTGTAATCTCCGATTTCATTGCCATTTTTATTTCAATTCGAATGTGCAAAATTTATAGAAAGCGAAAACAAGAAGATGTAGACGAGAGCTCGGATCGATTTCTCGATCTCTGCTAGCGCCTACGTCGAGCAAAACTAACCCCACGGTGCGATATTTTGTAGAATTTGATAGAGAACTCGATTATTGCATTGTAAAAATGCATAACTAGCAAACTTGTTAAGGACTTAATCATCTTTCTCTTATGTTGTTTAGTCAAGATTTCTGTCTGAAAACATTTTCAAATTATTTGTGTTTGTTTAAGATTCGTGATTTCCTTTTGTTTAAAACCGTGATATTTTAGTTACAATGAATGTAAACTTGTTTTAGACTGGATCAATGCCTTTAGAGCACAAAGCAAGAGGAAGAAAGAAAGAAATAATATTTGAGATCCCCAAAATATTCGCTTTGATTCTTCTTTAAAGTATTTACTTCGTCCATTGGAGAAGTTGGATTAACAAGACGATAGACGCATTCTAAAGTTAATCGCGTAATGAATAAGAAGTGAGGAAAACATTTTACTTAACCGATAAGAAATGAGTGTGATGATTGAATAAAGCAAGAGAAATGTTTGAAAATGAAACTTCATCGTTTTAGGAGGAAATGTTTTCATAAATCAAATGGAATGAAGAAAAGTTACAGAACTGAGAATTGAAAAAAAGAGGAATTTGCGAAACACTTTCCAACAGCATAACTTATCGATGCTTCTGTAATCAAAATGACGTAATCCGAAGAATTGAAATCAAAGCTTTTATACGGAAATTTTAGCTCTTCGGGAGTTAACTGATTAGAGAACTGCGTTTGAGACCATAAATAGTGAACTAGGAATAGGAAAACGCGTTAGATTTGGTGTAAACTTTTTGTGAGAACTCTCACATTATCCGTTTAAACTTTAAAGAGAGATGAATGCTTCATTCTTAAATTTATTCGTAGTTTGGAGGCATTTGCAAATAGTTCCGCAAGTTTGATTTCATATTGAAACATCCTAAAGGAAAGTCTTCACTTTCAATTGCAAATCTTCATTCCTTAAACTTTTATCTGACTTTAAATTTTATTTTTGCATAAGAAAAAAATCTCTGATTGTTCTCGAAATATCTATTTTGAAATCAAATATAATTTGTTCATGATAAAACTGTGGATTTGATTTCTGCTCTAGATAAGTCACATTTGTATGTTAATAAGACGAAATCTTTATAAATAAAAATAATGAATGAATTCGATAATTCCGATCAAGATTTTTTATTTCGTGACAGTTTTGACTTCAAATTAAAATGAAACTTTTATTTTCTCCTATTTCAGTCTAATTTGGTTTGGCGACATCTGATTAGATCTGATCGTAAAACAAAGTTTTTTTATTACAAAAATAAAATGAAACATGGAAACCCTGAAGCATATGCAACCGCGATTTATTTTTACTTTCAGTTTGTGCAACTTTTTTTTCTCAAAATAAATTTACAAAAGGAAATTTCAAAGTTACTGACTTTTCTCCGCCTCTGGTTCAAGTTCATTTAAATTCAGTGAAATTGCATGTTGGCATTGTAAAAATGCAGCAAACCTTCCTTTTGAATAAATTGAAGTTTACGAGCACGCGAGTAATTCTATTTGTAATATTTTTCATTCACGAAATTGAATTTTCTTTAAGGAGCTTTAACTGCCGTCTAATCGAAGCTTTCATGTTTGGAACACATGTTAGGAATATTTTAAAGCTTCGCCGATAAACGAACGAGACTTTTATGCCAAAAGAGTGTAGAATTCCATCGGCGCATGGAGCGGAGCGCGCGGAAACTTTATAAATAAAATCGCTCGGCTGCTGCTGCAAAGTTTTATTTAACAACGAACATTCGATCGAACAACAAGTGAGTCTAGTTTCTTTCTGTGTGTCTCTAACGCGATTTCCTGGAATACTAAAACAAAAAACGAATTATTTCACGTGAATAAGAAGAAATAATCTTGTGAAAAAAAGCTTAACAGCAACATCTGCAATTAAAAAGTTAAAGTTCCGGACTCGAATAATTTTCCGAGGAAAGCTGCGTCTTGAATCAAGGTGAACAGTGGAAAACAATTAATTTTGACAACATTCGAATCACATAAATGACCTTAATGTCGCTCAAACTTACGTGGGTTAAAGACACGATCTTCATTCACTCAAATTCATGTAAATTTATACAAAAAAACTTTTCTCTCCCAACTTTCATTCGAATTTCTTTGGATTTGGCACAATTCTATAACTTTTTCGTTATTCGCAAAGCTTCGATCAGATCCAAAAATAATCGAGCATCGATTTTTTAAGTCTTTGCTTATGTCACGTTTGAAACGCTTTACCGTTTAAAGTTTCACATTGTCGGTCACTTTTTCAAAGGCCAAATAGACAAAACTGTTGAAAAATATTGAATGATGCATGCGAAAGAGTTTCATCGAAAGGCTCGCCAATCTAACTCGAATCCAAATACAGTCAGTAAACTCTGTGAGACACCGCATTCGTCTTTTTTAAGAGTTGCTCACAAACTTGGACATACATGGAGTTGAAATTATCGAGACAACTTTTTTCATTCGATTGCTCGTTATAGCAAAATAAAGTTCCATGATTACGTGGGTCGCGGAACGTTCTGAAAGTTTTTTTAGTCGCTCACAAAATCTTAAAGACTTGACGAGAGTTTATTCGCTCTTAGAACGGGAAGTAAAACTTTTAATAACAAACTAGTCATTCCTAAAATGGTTGGAAGGAACTTTGATCTGAAGCTTAATAAATCGAAAGCTTTTTATTATGATAAATTCGATAGAAGTCTCATAACGGTTACAATGTCAGCAAGTTCTGAATTTTTATTCGTTGTTGACGTTTATTCTATCAATTTTCAATCAATCACTCGATAGCGAGTCTAATTTTTCGTTAGCTCGCATTCATTGATGTCTTCGATCTTCTATTTTGTTCATTAGCCTTCGTGACAATAACTAAACTACGCTTAAATAGTTTTTGTCACTGTTTTTTATTTGAATCGATGGAATCAAGGAAACAAAAGTTTTTTCATTGTTCTTAGCAAAATGCAAATTGCGATTCTAAAAAAATTGAAAAGAATTAAACTTTTAAATAGCGTCATTGCTGTAACTGAGTAGGAAGAAAGTTGAATCTCCCATTATGGCCTGAGGCATCGTCTGTGCTTTATATTTGCCTTCAAATCGCGGCAGATCGCGAATCATTTTCAAAACAAAAATTATATTACCTCATTGTGAGTTTTTAAATCTCTCACTCAATGCTTCAGGTTTATTCTTTTTTCTTTATGCGATGACACAACTTCTAAGTTAAGTTCTTGCTTTGTCCATTTTGAGATGTTCTTCGTATGACATAATGTCATTGACATAATCATTCGAGCGTGAGAAGTTGAAATGGAGTGAATCAGACGCAACTAAGTAAGAGCGAAACTGAAGTTCTCGAAAGGGAATGCAATTTCAAATCAACAATTTGCATACAAAACTTTCGATGCGCTCGTAAACACGAAGCAACCTTGCGCCTACTTTTTTTTTCGCTAGCAAATGCTCTCATTCAAGTCGTAATGACACAAAAAGAAAGTTGATCGATCTACTCCTGTTCCAATTGTATCGGATTTCTGAAGAGTTAGGTTCAGTCGCTAGACGCTCATGAAAATAAATTCTACAATGACTATCCATAAAGCACTGATAGCGCGCGGTTTTCTTTTTTTTGGGAAAACTGGAAAACTATTTTCCTTTTTTTTTCGCCAAACCGTGCCAGGCAGAGACTGACATTTTCAAGCTCATCTTTTTTTTTGTTTGAAAAATCTGGAATTGAGATTTTTAAAAAATTCAGTTCTAGGGAAACTTTGATACTGTGAAGGTTTAAATCTAATTTTCTCGCGAAAAAGAAAAATCAATTGGAAAAAGTAAATTTTTTAATTTTATTTGTCTGATGGAAAAGTCAATATTTCATAAACATATAATTAATGTTTCTAATGTCTGCCATTAGAAAAAGTTTTGTTGTTCTAGTTAATGCAGAAACACAAACAAATCGTGACCGAAAAATATTTATTTATAGGAAAACGAAAGCTTGGGGAAGGCTCGAGCTAATAAAAACATTAGAAAAGTTTTGTTTCCTTTCGAAAGCACTTGTTTATCGATGAGAAATTTCGCTGAAAGGAAATACTTGAGATTTATTTATCTGCTTTCAGAGTTCAAAGTGTAAACAAATTAATTGGAGAATTTAAACGAACGACATGGGTGGATTTGAGCAAAGACCATGGACTCCAACCAAGCGACGAGGACCAATCGCGGCTGAAATGTCGAGCCCGGGACCAGCTTGTGTTCAACTTCCGCAACTGTTAGGTAAGTTAAACTGTTTTCTCTTGTTGAGTTACGATTATAACTCGATTTCTTTTAGGAACAAGAATTCTTGAGAGCAAGAAAGCCGGTGCGCCCGCATTCAGCTTCGGAACTCGTTACTCAAATAAGAATCAAACTTATGGACCTGGGCCGGCTCAGTACAACATAACAGGGCTTGCTGCTAAAGGAAAAGACACTCCGCCCCAAATCTCTCTTCAATCACGTGCCAAGCCTGTAAAGATCATCGAAAGTCCCGCTCCTGGAGAATATCACATTGAAAAGTCCGATAAATACATCGTCTCAGCTGCTCCTAAGTTTACATTTGGAGTTAAAAAATATTGCGGCATAACAAATTATGAGACACCAGGTAACATTTTATTATGCTCAGACATTTAAATATTTTAACAAAACTAAGATTTCCCTCCAGCTGAAGATAATTTATTCTAAATATTTTATTCAGGGTGATTTGACTTTTTATGAGAACTTACGATTCATGTTGGGTTAGTGTTTTGTAGTTTGGTGTAGGCTTAGTCAAACAATGAACTTTTAAATAATCAGTAGAGTTGTGTAAAGGATTTGATCGTAGATATTAAAATATGTTATTAATTTATCTTGACTCTTAGAAATTTGAAGAAGTAATCGATAGGTTTAAAATAATCGCAATCCTAACATTTAATATTTTCAGGAAATAAAAGCTCTAATAGAAAAGAGGTTTTACACAGAAAAGAAATTCATAAGACTACTAACAGATTTAAAAGTATTTTTTTTAAATTTAGATTAAAAACTTTTTTATTTACTAAAATTACAATTTTTTTAGCTCCGGGACACTACGAGACTGAAAAGGTGAAATTGGATAATGGTCCCGCATTCAGTTTTGGAATTAAAAATAATGTTGTCAAGTCAAATGGAGTTCCCGGGCCTTCAACGTATCACACTGAAAGAGTTGGAACAGATAGTTCGATCGCTTACAGCTTTGGCATGAAGTGCAAGACACAAAAACCAAACGAATTTCCAGCACCAGGAGCATACAGTCCTGAGAAAGCTAATCTCGAAGGAACGCCTTCATATTCATTTGGAGTTAAAACAAATCTCGAGAAGCCGAATGGAGTTCCAGCCCCTGGAGCTTACAGTCCTGAGAAAGCTAATCTCGAAGGAACGCCTTCATATTCATTCGGAGTTAAAACAAATCTCGAGAAGCCGAATGGAGTTCCAGCCCCTGGAGCTTACAGTCCTGAGAAAGCTAATCTCGAAGGAACGCCTTCATATTCATTCGGAGTTAAAACAAATCTCGAGAAGCCGAATGGAGTTCCAGCCCCTGGAGCTTACAGTCCTGAGAAAGCTAATCTCGAAGGAACGCCTTCATATTCATTCGGAGTTAAAACAAATCTCGAGAAACCAAATGGTGTACCGGGCGCTGGAGCATATAGCCCAGAAAAAGCTAATCTCGATGGAACTCCTGCATATTCATTTGGAGTTAAAACAAATCTCGAGAAACCAAATGGTGTTCCGGGCGCTGGAGCATATAGCCCAGAAAAAGCTAACCTCGATGGAACTCCTGCATATTCATTTGGAGTTAAAACAAATCTTGAGAAACCAAATGGTGTACCGGGCGCTGGAGCATATAGCCCAGAAAAAGCTAACCTCGATGGAACTCCTGCATATTCATTTGGAGTTAAAACAAATCTTGAGAAACCAAATGGTGTACCGGGCGCTGGAGCATATAGCCCAGAAAAAGCTAATCTCGATGGAACTCCTGCATATTCATTTGGAGTTAAAACAAATCTCGAGAAACCAAATGGTGTACCGGGCGCTGGAGCATATAGCCCAGAAAAAGCTAATCTCGATGGAACTCCTGCATATTCATTTGGAGTTAAAACAAATCTCGAGAAACCAAATGGTGTTCCGGGCGCTGGAGCATATAGCCCAGAAAAAGCTAATCTCGATGGAACTCCTGCATATTCATTTGGAGTTAAAACAAATCTCGAGAAACCAAATGGTGTACCGGGCGCTGGAGCATATAGCCCAGAAAAAGCTAATCTCGATGGAACTCCTGCATATTCATTTGGAGTTAAAACAAATCTTGAGAAACCAAATGGTGTACCGGGCGCTGGAGCATATAGCCCAGAAAAAGCTAATCTCGATGGAACTCCTGCATATTCATTTGGAGTTAAAACAAATCTCGAGAAACCAAATGGTGTACCGGGCGCTGGAGCATATAGCCCAGAAAAAGCTAATCTCGATGGAACTCCTGCATATTCATTTGGAGTTAAAACAAATCTCGAGAAACCAAATGGTGTTCCGGGCGCTGGAGCATATAGCCCAGAAAAAGCTAATCTCGATGGAACTCCTGCATATTCATTTGGAGTTAAAACAAATCTCGAGAAACCAAATGGTGTACCGGGCGCTGGAGCATATAGCCCAGAAAAAGCTAATCTCGATGGAACTCCTGCATATTCATTTGGAGTTAAAACAAATCTCGAGAAACCAAATGGTGTACCGGGCGCTGGAGCATATAGCCCAGAAAAAGCTAATCTCGATGGAACTCCTGCATATTCATTTGGAGTTAAAACAAATCTCGAGAAACCAAATGGTGTACCGGGCGCTGGAGCATATAGCCCAGAAAAAGCTAATCTCGATGGAACTCCTGCATATTCATTTGGAGTTAAAACAAATCTCGAGAAACCAAATGGTGTACCGGGCGCTGGAGCATATAGCCCAGAAAAAGCTAATCTCGATGGAACTCCTGCATATTCATTTGGAGTTAAAACAAATCTCGAGAAACCAAATGGTGTACCGGGCGCTGGAGCATATAGCCCAGAAAAAGCTAATCTCGATGGAACTCCTGCATATTCATTTGGAGTTAAAACAAATCTCGAGAAACCAAATGGTGTACCGGGCGCTGGAGCATATAGCCCAGAAAAAGCTAATCTCGATGGAACTCCTGCATATTCATTTGGAGTTAAAACAAATCTCGAGAAACCAAATGGTGTTCCAGCTCCTGGAGCATATAGTCCTGAGAAAGCAAACTTAGAAAGTCATCCATCATATTCATTCGGAGTTAAAACAAATCTCGAGAAACCAAATGGAGTTCCAGCTCCTGGAGCATATAGTCCTGAGAAAGCAAACTTAGAAAGTCATCCATCATATTCATTCGGAGTTAAAACAAATCTCGAGAAACCAAATGAAGTTCCAGCCCCTGGAGCATACAGCCCGGAAAAAGCTGTGGACACGTCAATCGCTCATAGTTTTGGAGTTAAAACAAATGTGGAAAAACCAAACAATATTCCTGCTCCAGGTCATTACTCTCCCGAGAAAGCTAAGCTTGACCATCACCCTGCTTATAGCTTTGGCGTGAAAACATATGTAGAGAAACCAAACAGCTTCCCAGCACCTTGTCAATATGCTCCTGAGAATTTCAAACAAGATCACACTCCTGCATTTACTTTTGGAATGAGAACAAATATTTTCAAAGAAAGTTGTACTCCTGGTAAGTTTTCTCAAGTTATAAATTTCTAATCATTTTAATTCATAAATTTTGCTTTCAGGACCCTTCGAATATCACCCTGAAAATGCAAAACTTTATTCAGGACCAGCTTACTCATTTGGTATTAAGGTAAATCCGAACAACAGACCAGGTAAGTGAATGCACTAGCACGAGATCATTTGATCTACTCAAAATTAGTTCAGATAAACATAGTTGATCACCTTCTAGAATGTGAGACACGTTCAGTTACTCCAACTTCCGAATTGGCTGACAAACAAATTGATATTGACGAAGAGTTTGCTGCAGTTGGAATCAAAAAGTTTACAAGCACGACTCGAACACAAAGAGTCACTACAACCGTTCACAAACGAGCTTAATTTTTCTTATTCACGTACATTGCACATGATTTTTTAAACTAAGTAAGTTGAAGAAGTTCTCATAAAAGGAAAATTATTAAAGCTTCAGCTGCATTTGCATTTTTAAACATTCGATTAAAATAAATTTATTAAAAAATATTTCCAGCCCCGAACGTTTACAAAATTCCGACAGTACTAGGAACAAGCAAAGAAGGTCCAATTAGATCAGCTCCAGCCTATTCATTAACAGGAAAGCTAAAAGCAAAGCTTCCTCACGGTATTCAATTTCCTGGGCCGGGAGCTT
This sequence comes from Smittia aterrima, assembly GCA_033063855.1. NCBI lineage: Eukaryota > Metazoa > Arthropoda > Insecta > Diptera > Chironomidae > Smittia > Smittia aterrima. The sequence goes on along the minus strand of CP093829.1, from coordinate 24,643,839 downwards.
ACGATGCTAAATTGGATTACATGCTTAACAAGCCGCCAATTTTCTCGATGGCTTCTCGATACAATATTCCCTCAGATAACAACATGAAACCAGGTAAATATATAATTTCCCCCTTAATGACTTGATTGATAGCGTAAATATTTCTTCCGTTCAAGGACCTGGTGCGCACAGACCTGAAAAGCTTAATCTTGGTCACGTCCCTTCATATTCTTTCGGCATCAAGCATTCAGATTACTTGGGTCACTTCCGAGAAGAAGTGGCGACTACATGACGTTCAAATTCTCACAATGCAGATTTATTGATTCCAAGAAAATTAGTCTAAGACAGTTTGAAAGGAATCGTTTTTATTTGCATGTCCATTCTCATTAATAAATATTGTCAGTTATGTCTAATATTATGAATAAGCTTTTATTTAAATGTTTCTGATAAATTTCTCCAATAAAGGTCAAAAATCTTTAATTATCATAATGATTGTTGTCGTTATTCGTTTATTTATAGATTTACGAATGCCCCCCAATTTGTACTCGATCGGTGTTTTTCGCTGTCGGGATTCCTTATCATCTTACGACAGCGGGGATTTCTATTCTGAGAACATCGCGGAATTTTTTATTTGCCAGCTTTTGAAATGACAATCTCTTTTATTAATAACCAACCAATCTTGAATGAAGATCAAGGAAAATATTTTTGACACACTTTGCAATCTATTTTTTCAAGAATTACGTTTCAATAACTTTCGGTGTCTTTGTTTATTTGCTATCAACTTTCTGAGAGATTCTCGAAATATTCTCAGAAAACAAACTCGTATTTAAGCGATTGATTTTGTCTTATCAGTCTCATTCAAGTTAAAGCGTTCTCCAGAGCAATCAGAAAGCGAAAGAAAATATTTTTTCTTCCTTCGAAAATGAAGTTTTTATATTTTGGTTTGGTTCTGTGTTGTTGCTGCATTGGAAGTATAATTTCAACACCGGTCACGTCCGTGCCAAATGTTCAAAGCTCAGGATGCAGTGAGTTTATTAAATTTAAAATTTAACGACAGGAGTTTCTAAATTCTCTTTTTTTCATTAGCCGAAGATGAAAAAAATTGCATAAACATTCTCCAGGATCAAGTTGAAACTTACATTACCGATAAAGAAGGAAACAGAGAACACAGACGAGTCCAACGAATTGATCCGTACACCAAAGAAGAATGGGACGTGAAAATGGGAAGGCTTAACCCAAACAGAGAATTCGCTTCCGATCATTCGTTGAGAGTCGATCGAGAGTTGGTCGATCCATTCCTCAGTGAAAAAGAAATTTTCGATGAAATCAACGAGTTTTATTAAAACGAAATCAATGCTTTATTAATGTTATTTAGTTTATAAGTTAGGGAATATAAAATTAATAATTCTTGGATAGGAAACAAAGAAATATTTGAACAAAACTAAAAAAAGCTTTCAAGCTTTCGTCTCACATGCAAGAGACGAACATTCTCATGCATAAACTTCCATTCTATCGAGGTTCAAGTCCAGAGCGTTCGCTCTCACTTAGCGGAACCGAATACGTAAAAAATATTTTCCGTGAGCATTGTAGTTGAGCATCGCAAAGCATTCGGACGTGTAGCGAGTCGTAGTTCGGAATAAAAAAAAATATTTTTATAAATTCATCACCTTTACGTTGAACTTTCTTGCTTGATAATTTATCGTGATTCCGTCTCTCAAAAGAAGACGAAAAAATATAAATTGGATAACAAATAAAGAAAACATTTTATTCTTAGCAAACGAAGTGAGTTTAAAATCAAAGTGTGGCAGCGCCTAAGATTTGCATTAAGAAATGAGTCGTATCGAAGAAGAGTTATGACGTTTCATTCTTGTCGTTGTGTGCGTGTTAAGTTGATTTTACAACAAGTGCTTCATCGATCGCCACAGCGAGAAAAATAATAAAGATAACGCTCGATATTCGCAGTGGAAGTTGAGCATAACTTATCTTCTCTTATCGGCGACTTTAACTGCTGCGATATCAACGAATGAAATAAAATAAAAATAAAATTAGCCAACGCACACCTTTGCATGATTGCTTCGTCATGAATTAAATAAATCTGACTCATAGATTTCGTAGCTAATTATCTTTATGCAAGAATATCAGAGCTGACGCGATAAATATTTTGTAAAATTCCTCAGTGTGAAGTCACACAAACACAAAAGTATTTCCATGTTTTAAAAGAAAATGTGATGATCTAACCGGTGAAGTTCATTCAGAGACTTTCGAACAAGCGAATTCAATTTATCGAAAAGAACTTTACGACGCGCAAAACATCAATTTAATGCTCGAACGAGCATGTATACGAATGAAGAGATTAAAAACTGAATTTAGTCAACGATTTTTACTCAACATCTGTGAACGATCCAAAGCAAAAAAAAAATGTTTTTGATAAAAAAATATTTCAGTGATTATGTGAACAACTCGCTGAATTCTCGAGCAATTGCTATCTAACTTCGTTTTTTCAACGGAGAACGAGCATAAAGGCTTGATGAATGGTGATATGAGTGCAACGACTACAAAGCTTTGATAAAACTTGTTGCTTACAGTTAAAAGTTGATTCGGAAAAAACGCGTAGTCGGATAAGTTCCGATGATCACACTGAGAGTGTAAAAGAGTTTAGTTGTAAAGAGCTGAGAATGAAGAGATCATTCAAGGTGTGAACTGATCTGAGTCATCGAAAGATTTTGTTACTTCATAAAAGTTTCTTTCGATAAGAGACCGCCAGGGATAGTTTGACACAACTGTTCAACTTTATCGAGCGTTTTATTTACCAAAAGGATTTACATTTGGGATTACACTAAACCACATGACAAGCGAGAAATCTCCTAATTCGGTTGAGAGAATCAGCCGCTGTAAACTTCTACCGTGTCTGTTGGCAATTTCTCTGTTCGTGAGCACATAGCGAGCCTTTTTAATGTTGTCGTAGCCTTGTTTTGTTATTTTCCTTCAGAAGAAAGAGTTTCCTTAATTACCATAATCGATAAATGCGCTAAGGCGAACGCGATACATGTTCTCACTGCAATTGACGTTGAGGTACGCGATTTAAAAGCTTTTCTTGGTTGCGGGGACTTGAAAGCAGACTTCGTGATCCATCAAAGAAATTAAATAAATTTTCCAGGCTTGAACAGCCTTTTTAACGAGTGATTCGCGCAAACACTCCTCCCTCGCATTAAATTAAACATTCAATCGAGGTTTTTCATGGAAAATTGGCCATTTTCACCTTTTTTTCTTTTTGGAGGTGACAAACATCGCATGATGCAAAGTGGACTCGACTGATTGTTGAACTTCAGTCCCTCGTGACAAATTGACTTCTAAACCATTCTTTAGAAACAAACCGCTGCGTATTTATATGATTTAACTTGCCATGTGTACAGAAGCGCTCATAAAAAATTAACGCGTCAAATTCAATTCAATTCTAAGGTCAGAGGGTTCAATATAAAATTGAAATGTTGTTCTCACGATTCCAGATTACGCTCAAACAGATTCGTTGAATCACAACAATTATTTTGTTAGAGGAATTATTACATTTTTTAAATTTGTTCGGAATCCGAATTTTATTGGAGCGTGGAATAAAATCAATCGAGAAGTTGTCCGCGCCCACTACAAAGCAACAAAACTTGATTTTTTTATGTGAAATTTTGCTTGATCGAAAAATTTGTATAAATCGAGGAAACACACGCGAGAATGATCTTTCTCAGAGAAATGAGAAGAAATTTTTTGTTATTTTTAAATCCAATTGCCTGTGTCGATGACCGTGTTTGTTATTCTTTCATTAAGAAGCGGCGAATTCTACTTAATAAAAATTTGTTTTACGAAACTTCCTCTCAGTTATCTAGTCGACTTGTTAAATAGTTTGTCTGAAGAAAACATAACACAACTGCATTGCGATAATAACTTTTACTTCAAAGGTGAATTCCAATGAATTCCCAACTCGTTTAGGTCGAACGAAATTTTCGTAGGTGAAAGTCAACGAAAAATAAATTCACCCTCGACATTGACAAACGTATCTCGGAATTGCATCAATTACAACATGTCTCATAGCGATTTGTCTTGTGGTGAAGATCATTGCGAATGTCGTGCGCGAAAATTTCTCTAAATGGGCGAGACAGAGTGGCAATAAATAGAGAAATTTAAATGATAACTAACGAGTTAATTGCTTGTCGCCGTCGTTGTAATTGAAAGTATGGATGTTGTGACATTTAATTACTTTAATGAATTTGTTGCTATTTCATTCGAATGAAGGCGTTTCATCAACTTCAATCGCCGTTTTCACACTCAATTGAGGAGTTTTCTTTTTCTAATTTTAATCTTCCGGATAATTTGAAAGGAATTCAGAGCAAGTTAGAATTAAAATAACATCACGGTCCGTGCGCGAGATTAAACATGTGCAAATCGTTAGTTTCATTCTCGACGATTCCAGTTCTGATGTTTTCTCTAAAAAAAGAAAATATTTGAATGACTTGCTTCTTAGTTATTTTTACGCGCTGCCACTTAAAGCAACAAAAAAAAAGAAAAGTTTTTGTAGCTGAATTAAAAATTTCTTCTTCTAGGCCTGTCACGACCTGACGAAAGTTTCATGAAAGAAACTGAATCACGCTAATGTTTCGATTTTTCCGGCCAGCAATATGTTATTTACTCAGCCAGAGAGAAGTAAATGACAACAGCGAATATTAAATTATATGTGTTAACTCTACAAGTGCTACAAACAAACTACTTCGCTCCTCGGATGTGTGTTGGTGATTTTATTGTGCCGCAAAGACTACAGAAGAACATCTCACAAGTTTGAAAAATGATAAACAAACAATTCTCAAAGTTTGCGTACTTAGTTTGAAACAAAATAAATGTGAAAATAAATGCAAACAGCTGGAGCAATGACGGCGAAGGTTTCTGTGATATTTTTAATCGTACAAATGTGGATTAGCTTGCAGTTTGTGAACGGTGAGTATTCAAAAAGAAGCTTAATCATGTGCGTCCGTTGACCTTTAGCTTACAAGCTTAACTAGGAACTCAATTAGCAAAGAAAGAGAAGTTTTACGAAGGCCAATGAAAGATTAATTTTTGAACGTCACTCTCAAGTTGTTGTCACAGCGGTTGTCAAAGAGAACGATTGGAAATCAATATTACTAGATTAATGCATTGCGCAGACATCGCTGAAATTGAAATGACCTTTGACATCAAACCAATAAGCGAATCTATAAAAGCCTTGAATTCAATTTCCATTCAAAATTTTCGTGGAACTCAAAAAGATCTTTTTTTAAAAAAAATCTCGCGACATTTGAAATTTTTCTTCTTTGCTCGTGGAGCTTGTGATAAAAAAGGCAAAAACATTAAGTCATCAAAACAGAAAGAAGATAAAAGTTCGAGTGCTGGGTTAACTTGCTTGCTGCTGCGTAAAATCTTAAAGTCACGAAAATAAAATGTTTAACACGATTTCTTTACTTTACTTTAGCAACTGATCCCTTCCGAGGTCTTCATGGAGCACCAATCATTGATCCATTCGACTCGTTTTTAATTCTTGGTGTTAACTCAGATAAACTTATTGAATGCAAAGGAGAAAGTCCAGTCTCATGGATCTCAGAGGTTTTGTCATCTCAGAATGGAAATGCAAACATTGTCAATTCCGTTGAAGACGATTCAGATAAAACAATTTACAGAAGCAACTTAGAGTTACAATCTGTTACGACCGAATTCGTTGGTCGATATTATTGCGTGTTCAACAACTCACTCAAAGATGAATCACCCATCAATTACGATCAAGAAGTTGAGAGCTACAAAGCATCGTCAATTTATATTTTCGTCGATGGTGAGTGAAGAGATGAAAACGAAAAGTGAGATTACATCATAAACGATTCCAATCTCTTCAGATCCCGAGAATTTACTCGTCGAAAACTTTGATCACAACATGATAATCGGTCGACAGTACGAGCCGTTCATCATTCCATGCAAGCCAACATCCCCGAAGGTTAAGGTCGAGCTGATTAGAGAGGATGGAGAGGTAATAAAGGAAATATCTTATGATGATACAAAAGGATTTCTCGTAGTGAGCGACGAAGCGATCGAAATCGGTTTGATGATGTGCGATTTTTCACGAAACCATAAAAGTCAGCAAGCGCAAATAATGTTACAAGTCGACCGTAGGTTTTCCCTCCAATTTGATAAAAGTCTCTTTTAAACGATATTTACTCAATTATCTATGAGCCCGATTAATTTGTTTGTACAAAGAGCTCCCCACTTCCCAATCCGAAAGCGAAACTGTAATCAATCATCAATCAAGAACCGTGTAAATTTCATTTGAAACGATCCGAATGTACAATGAAACATTTAAGTGAAGTATCTTGCATATTTAGAACTTAAGAAGAGACTTTCGAGAGCTTATGCTGTATTTACTCAAAAACTAAGTTTAAGTCAAACAAGAATCCTTTGAATCCTCGAACGTACATTTTGATTTCTGATCCCCTTTCTCTTTTTTCCGTTAATCCCCTCAAATCACAATTAGGAGCAGGTTATAGGCAGCTACGATCCCGCAGTTGGGTTCACTGTGAGCTTCAGTCACGTAGAGGAAAGCGGTTACTACGATTGCCGCATTCGAGATACGGAAGACCTTATTCAGTTCCACGTGATTGTAAACGAAAATTGTGAGTCGAAAGAGAATTGTAGTAACGAGGCTATGTTTTCAATTAACCAAACTATCGATGTATCCACTACTACAACTTCCATTTCACCGGAGCTTTTGCAACTGGAGCTTTTGGATCGTCTCGAAAACTTGTTATCTGGTGGTGACGGACTAATCAATCGTAAATCTAAGGGTGTGTGTTTACAAGCAAAGAAACGTTGGTGGTTTGTGGCTTTTTCTTCTTCTTTTTTTCTGGTGTTTTGGGTAGTTTCATCCATTCTCTCTCTCTCTTCATTTATTCACGCACCGTGTGGCTCATCATTTTGGGTGTTTTGTTTATTGAAGTATCAGGCAATTCACTTCACCCTTCATCAGAGTGGCTTAATGATTTCTTTCTACGTCAATGAAACCGTAAAGTTATAAATTAATTGGACGAAGCAAATTAAATCAAGACATCAATCAATGCTGACATTGCTCTTATTCATCAAATGGACATCAAATGTTTTATTCGTTTTTATTTTTGCCGTAAAAAAAAGTGTTGACGTCTGTCCTCTCTAACTTCTTGGTATGCTGCTTTAACTGTTTCACTTTCTTCCGTTTGAGCTAACATAAATTTTCGTGTTGTCGAAGTTTATCTTTAGTTACAATCTGCACCGTTTAATTTTTCACTTCCTTTTTCTTTTTTTCTTTATTCCAATCATGAAATTCAAACGAAACACAAAAATATTTTTTAGTAAAACGAACTTCAGGTAAAGATTTGTTATCAAGATTTTTACTTTTTCGTGTGCATAAATAAATTTCATTTCCCTAATCCTCGTGCAAATATTTTTTTTTTGTCTTATCGCTTCCTTGACTAACCGTATATCACTAAATCCTTTTAGCATAGTTTTCTATGTACGTTGTAAAAAATACTTTAAAGTTCCTGTCTGTTGAGAGTTTAGTTTTCTCTGTTTATTGCTGATGCATGTTGAGGTAAAAAGCTTTTATCTTGATCAAGAAAGAAAATAATGTGTTCATGAATAATCATGATTTCCAACTAAATTCTTTGATTACTCTTTGCGCAGCTTTGACGAGTTACCTTCCGCCTCCGACTATTTCAAGTGACTCAATGTTCTTCGCGACAGAAGGAAATGATTTTCAATTGACTTGTCACATTGAAGTGCACACGAATATTATCTACACAGCTGCATTCACTCACAATGGAGTCGTCTTGAAGACAAATGACTTTATTACGGTTTCTGAGCTACTCCACGACACGAGCAATCGTCAGAAAGCAAGCTTGAACCTCACGGTTCGACAAAGTGTTGAAGATCGCGACAGTGGCGATTACAAGTGCACGGTAATGGATTATTACAACAACACGAATTCAGCGTTTGCGACAATCAACTTTGTCTCTGAACCGCAAATCGATTTAAAACCAACAAATCCGAGGATTGATATTGACAAAGGAAAGAAACAAGCTCAGTTCTTAATTGAGTATACAGCTTATCCATCAGCGACTTTTTACATCTACAATCCAAGACGCGAGCAAATATCCAGCGACATGGACGTCATGGATCGAACGAAATATGATGTCATCATCGAGCATCAGAAGAATCAACTAAAACTCAAAATTAAATATCCTGACATCAACGACTTTGGAAATTATACTTTGGTCGCGACAACACTCGGAAGGAATTTTACGACAGAGGTTCGATTGGTTGTGTCAGGTGAGATAAGAAAGAAGTTAAGATAAAAACTTTGAGTCTCCAACATTTTATTAAATTTTATAGAAAAACCGACCGTAAGCATGGAAGATGTTTACGTGATGGCTGGAGAAGAAGTTCACATGATTTGTCAAGTGCTCGCTTATCCTCCAGCTCAGATATCCTTCTCATTCAGTCCTTGTCAAGATTTATCTTTGTGGCCGACTTGTCGAAAAGCGAGGATTCAAAATGTGAGTTTTGTTTAATTTTTTATTTTATTATATATAATATAATTAATATTTAATATAATATTTATTATATATAATATAATTAAATATTGCATGGCTTACTAATCACGGCAAATCGATGTATAGCAAATGATAGCAAGATATCAAACGGAAATCGAGACGGTTAGTGTCACTAACTCCACTTTAATCTAAAAAAAATCTTCTCGACTTTGATTCTTTATTAAATCAAATCTTTCACCAACAGCAATCAGATCACGATGAAACACTTGACAGCAAACAATCATCGGAGAACACTCAGACATCTGAAATAATATTCAGAGCAACTGAGCCGGGATCAGTTCGATGTTCAGCAAAGAACTCAGCAGGATCTCATCATGCTCTGGGTCAAGTGAAGATTGGAGACATGTCGAAGCCTTTTATGATTTCGGGATTGAAGGACGATCAAAGAATCGCTGATGGGGACTTTCTAAGACTCGAATGTGGAGCAATCATTTACAACTACACGAACAATATTGTTTGGCGAAAAAACGGCGAGATAATTGAAAGCCTTGACAATCTCGTCGTCGAAGAGACAAACACAAAATTCTCTTGGCGGAAAACTTTGACATGGAAACAAATTACAAAGAACGACGAAGGCGATTACGAATGCGAAGTATCGGCGAGAGATGCTCATGAGCCGCCAGAGACACTTCCAATCTCCATTGCAGTCCACGAAGCTCAACCTCCAGTAATCACCTCAAATTTTGATCCAAACGGCATGACGCTGTCAATGGGCGATTCTTTAAAGTTAGATTGCTTAGTCTCAGGGCTACCAACTCCGCAGCTTCTTTGGTTCAAAAATGATGAGCCATTTGTCATTGACGATAATAATTCGCAGAGGATTACGATCGACGACATTAACTCGAGTATCACGTTTTCCCTTTTAAAACTTGAAGATGCAGGAACCTACAAATGCGTTGCATCGAATCGAGTCGGAGAAGACTTTAAAACTGTTGAACTTCGAATTCCCAGTGAGTTAAAGTCAATTTAAAATAAAAATCGAACTTAATTTTAATCGTTCGCAGCTCCAGTTGGCAACTTGAGTCTCGGAATCATTTTTGGAATCGCCAGCATTATCTTCATCTTGATCTGCATTTCAATTTATCTTTGCATTCGCGTGCGACGTAAAACTCGATTAATTGCTGAAATGAAAGCAGCTGGTCTAGCTAATTTCGAGGAAGGCAACCTCGAGAGTCTCGATCCTGATGTCAACTTAGATGAGCAAGCTGATTTGCTTCCTTACAACAAGGACGTCGAGTTTCCACGCGATAAACTCAAACTCGGAAAGCAATTAGGAGCTGGAGCTTTCGGTGTTGTCGTTAAAGCGATTGCACAAGGGATCGTTCCTTATGAGGAGGAATCGACCGTTGCAGTCAAGATGGTGAAGAAACAGACGGACAACGACGTAATGAAAGCTTTAGTATCGGAATTAAAGATTATGATTCATCTGGGACAGCATTTGAACGTCGTTAATTTATTGGGTGCCGTAACAAAGAACATCACAAAGCGCGAATTAATGGTGATTGTCGAGTATTGCCAGTTCGGAAACTTACAGAGCTTCCTCGTCAAGCATCGACCTTACTTCATCGATCAAATCAGAAACGACAAGATCGACACGATGATTATGAAAAATGATTTGAGATGGTCGAAGAACAGTGCGTTCAACACCTACAACAGGTAAACATTTATTTATCTCAGCTCACTTTCATGTTTCATCTCATTTTGCATGTGCGCTTTTGAAGACAGACTCTGAGGTTTCACTTTGACTATATTTTGTGTTAATTAGCAACATGATCTGACAGTTTTCTATTTCACTCCTTTCTCTGCCTTGGTTTTCTAAAATTAGTCTTCTCATTAACTACAAGTGAAGCTTTTAACGATGATTTATCATTAGAAGCTTCTGAGACAAAAACAAACGCTTGCACTTTCACATTTCCTGGTTGACGAAGATAAAGAATCAAATCATTTATCACTTCATTGTTTGATTTTTCTATTTCGCTATGCACTAAACTAATAAAATAAATCTTCACTTTTCTTGTTTTCACTTACTTTGCTGATAATAAAAAAAACTTTTGGTGATGGTGACCGGTAACAAATTTGGAATGGAATGTAACTAAACATAAAATGATTATCGTGTACCGGTAGTCAAGGATTAAAGTACATTAGTGTGACGTTTGCTAAAGATAAAGTCAAGCCAAAGAATCATAATTATATTAATGTTGATGCCAATCATTACATAAACTGTAGCGATGGGAACCCTTACACAGTTGGCCCGAGTCCAGTGGGTGCTGTGAATCCAGGAGCTCATCTTAACTCGCAAGGATATGTTCGACATTCTGGTTTTCAGAATACGCAGAACACGCAGATTGACAGTTGCAATACTGAGTTATCAACTCTTTCGAATGGCCAAGGTAACATTTTGTGATTTAAATTCAAATTTTTTATTTAAATTTAATTTGATTTCCATAGAAGACAGTGCAATGCTTTCAAACAATTCTGAACAGCCGTTATGGCGCTCAAACTATGGCATGGACTACAAAGGTCCTGCTCGCTCTGTTTGCACAAGCGATTTGGTTTGTTGGTCGTTCCAAGTCGCTCGTGGAATGGATTACCTTTCGTCACGGAAAGTTCTTCATGGCGATTTAGCTGCGAGAAATATTCTTCTCGCCGAAGACAACATTGTAAAGATTTGTGACTTTGGACTCGCTCGATCAATGTACAAAAACGACAATTACAAGAAGAAGGGCGAAGCTCCACTTCCTTTCAAGTGGTTAGCTTTGGAATCGATTTCAGATCACACGTTCAGCACTTACTCTGATGTTTGGGCTTTTGGTGAGTTGATTTTGAAATTTCCTTGATTTCTGATTAAATATTTTATTGATCAACAGGCGTTGTGCTTTGGGAGCTTTTCTCGCTTGGAAAAGTTCCTTACACTGGAATGGAAGCGAATCAAAATCTTTATTACAAGCTTCGCGATGGCTATCGAATGGAGAAACCAGCGTTTGCGAATCAAGATATTTACGATATAATGTTGAACTGTTGGAATGCAAAGCCTGAATCGCGTCCTCTCTTTAATCAATTGGAGAAGCGATTGGGATCGTTCATTCACGAAAGTGTGAAAGAAGTGAGTTCAAAAGAATTTGTGTTAATGAATCGAAATAACTTTTTTTTATTTTTAGCACTACGTCGACTTGAACGAGCCATACATGACGGCAAACATTACAAACTATGAAACTGGTCGTCCAGACTATCTTACGCAACTCTCATGTCCAGTATCAGAAGCTCCAATGCCACCACTCGCAGAGGAAGAAAACTTTTACGTCAACAATTCTGTTGAAATGCAAAAGTCACCGTCAGCTCAAGATTACCTCTCGATGAGTCCTAAGAGTGGAACCGTTCGTTACAATTCAAACTTAGCTCCTCATAAGTCTGACTACATTCGCCCTGACTCACCTACGATTGCTAAAAACTTAGATTCTAGTCCCAAGAACAAATCGAAACATCCTAACAAGAAACCAGCACTTCCCGAGGAGATTCCAATGCTTAAACGTAATGAGAACGGCGCCGATTCTGATGAAGAGCAGAATGGTTACACCGAAATGAGTTTCTCAAACGGCAATCAAGCAAAGCCAATCACATCCGACGCTGAAGTCTTCAATCCTAGTGATAACTACGTCAACGTACCATCAGCAAAATCTATCGCGAATCCAAGTTACATTACATTCAACACAGTCAACGAGCGATTAAACTAATCAATTAAAGTTTTGTGAATTAAATGTTTTAATTATGCTTAGAATAAATTTAACGATTTACTTTTATGCTTAAAATTTGTTTATTTCTAAATGTGAATAAAAAATTAATAAATTAAATATATTTTAAATATATTGTTCATATATTATGTTTAACGGTTTTTGCAAGTTTGAAAACTTTTGAAAGGTTTTGAAGCAGTTCAATTTCTAACATTTTAGAACATTGTGTGTTGTCAACAAAAAAATTATTCTTCGTTATCTTATTCCTAAATTCTTTTAATTATAGTAGAAATGGTGTCGATATTAAAGAATCAGCTATTGAAGCACTTATCAAGGTGAAGATTGTTGTAAAGAGCTCGAATAATTCGAGCATATCGTGATAACATATTGGAAAATTTCTTTCTCGGCTAAAATTACTTCTTCGCATTAAAATCCTTCAATATACGACTTAATTCAATTGTTCAAGTCTCTGAGAGAAACAATAATGACAAAACAACTCGTGTTTATGTTCTCTTCGTCTTATATTTAAGATTTGCAAGGTCATAAGATTATTGATTATTTTCCCCAGATGATTCAGATTGTCGTGAGTCAAGGATGAAGTTATCATCCGACGCGAATTCAACATGTTTTATCAGCTTGATTAACTAAACTTAGAAGTGATAAGAAATCGAGTTGACAAGAAAGTGAAATCGATTTTCTTGAGACTCAAACGAGATTGCGAGTTTACACAAGCGTGAAGAATGTCCAATTAATTAATCATTGCACATAAAGTTCATTAGCAATTCATCATGCAAATGAGATTACAGATTACAACAAAGAACTTTTCTTTCTTAATTTTAGATACACGAAAAATCTTTCGAGCGACAAAATTAACATATCGACTTTTAAAGGAGAAGGCGAATTAAATAATCTCGAGCTTGACGAGGCGGTGCTTACAGAATTACTTGAATTACCATCATGGCTCCGTTTGACCTCAGCATGGTGCAATCACATTTCTTTTCGAATATCGTGGGCAAAGCTGAAAAGTGTTCCTATAACTTTATCGCTGGACGAAGTAAATATTTCTGTGGAGACTTGTGCGATCGCTCGGACAGGAACACCAACGGCTGCTTCTGGTATTTCATCGCTTGCAGCTCCAATGGGAAAATATAGCTTTATACACAAAGTCATCGATGGCATCACAATTGTAATAAACACAGTTAACGTTAACTTTAAAAGTCCAGCTTTTACTGCTTCGGTTCAAGTGAGTTTTCTCTTTATCGACATCTGATAAATATTTCAACAAAACTTTTCTCTTTTAGATGTCGAGGATTCGTGTTGAATCGCGAACTCCAAAATGGCTTGCAAGCGAACTTCGTTTCACGAGACTGAAAGATCCGATTCGAGGAATGATTCTAATTTTTAAGGAACTTTCATGGCAAACTGTTCGCATCGAGGCGAGCTCTACTCAAGACAAAAATCTAACGCCGCTACGGTTGCTGACGAATCAGGCAAAGTGTCGCATTACCATTAAGAAGAAGCTTTCGGATTGCAGCGTTTTATCATCAAGACTTCTTCTGATTCTTGACGATCTCCTTTGGGTACTAACTGATTCTCAACTGAAGGCAGCGCTACACTTTGTTGACTCATTAGCTGACTTAATTCAAGACTCGAACAAAGCAATCCAACGTAAGAAGGCTCAGAGAAAACTGGAAACTCTGCCTGAATATCAATCCTACATTGACCAATCTTCTGTCCGTCCTACTGAAAATTCGATGATAATGTCACAAGCACAGAAAATGTTTAGCATTTTCGATGTCCGTGAGACTTCGTATCACTTCTTCAGCCAGAGAATTGATTTGCATCTTTGTGACGATGCCGGAAGTGGCCGTTCTTCTCATCCAACGCTTAAAGATGGTGGAGCACTTCAAATCTCGATTCAAGGCTTTCAAGTCGACTACTATCCATATCACTTAGCGAAAGCGAATCGAACACATTGGCCTAAGTATAAGGAAGCGAGCGTTCCTCCAGCACTTTGGCTTGAGCAGTCGTTAAACAATTTCAAGGAATCGCTTCTAACTCTTAGCAATCCTAACCGACCACCAACTCATGCTCCTCTTGAAAGAACTCCGAATCCACTCGGTGGACAGCAATCGGGCGCTTCAACTCCTACTCAAATGCCATCGCCGATGAGGAAACATGTCCTCGACAATTTATCGAAGCTAATGACGAGTTGTGTTATTTTAAGAATTGAAGACTTCACGCTTTATCGTGTTACAACATCAGGAAGGAAACAAATGCCCAAGGAATTTATCTCAGGTTCGTAAGAGTTTCAATTTCTAAAACCTTTTTAAGAATTCCTTGGAAAATCAATTATTTTTCCTTATTTTCAATGCTAACATAATAACAGCTCAAAGGAAGAAGAAAAGTCGAGCAGGTCGATATTTTCCCTAAAAATATTTCAAGGATTCCTTTCAATCAACTTATTTATTTTGTTTCGATTGTTTCAGGTGACAAGGAACGATTCTCATTTCCACCAGAAATGCCAACGGTTCACGCAGAATTTAGTGAGTTCTTTACATTAAGAAGTTTCAATTCAGAAATTAACATTTCAAAATTGTTTTCAGCTTATTTCTATTATCCTGGGGATTTCGTTTTTCCTTGTAAGTTTATTCATCTGTCAATTAAATTGCTCTAATTGACTCATTGAAATTCCATTTTAGTGCCGCCATCAAAATGTTTTGTTTACCTCAATCCAATTCAAGTGAACTTCGACGTTGAGAGTTGTTTGTGGTTTGCTTCGTTCGGTCTAGGCCTTCACGAATCTTTAATGAGAACGAAGGTCGCCGATTCGATGAACTCACCATCTCCCTCGTCGGAGCCGTCCTTGATGTACATGGACGTTAAATTAGAAGCAATCATGCCAAGAATTATTTTCGAGTCGAATCGGGACGTAGCTGCAATGCAACGCGACAGACCAAAGAGTATGCAAGTTCAAGTGTCGAGATTCGCGGTTACAAACATCAGAGAAATGGGAGCTTCGCGAGCTGATCTAGCTCAAGCGATTCATTCACTACAAGAAGGAAGTTTAGTCTTTTCTTCTGATTTTCCATCGAAGCCTAGCGATCTTAGTATCGTCACTGATCGAATTTTATCTCACATTGCGGCCACCGACGTTTCTCTATCGACATACCCAACTCCATCAAATCAATCGCTTAATCAACTGTCGCGATATGCGCTTTGGAACGACACGCGAGATGTTTGGTGTATTAAAATTGATCCCGTTTGGATTGATTTTGTTGGCGCTCGCTCAGTTGGAGCGAATCGATCGATTCCATTTGTCGATGCAGTTCCAATCACTCTTTGGATTCATGGCAAGTCACAAATCGAAGAAAATATCATGGAAAGAATGACAGAGTTGAATAAACCGCCAAAGACACCTCCAGAAACTCCAAAGGTTGACGAAATGATTTTGTCAGTGAATTCATTTTCGATGTCCCAACAACCGGATTCAACTTTCATGTTTGACAATCTCGATTCAGTTTGTTACGCGAAAGTGACAGGAAATAACGAAATATATGAAAATGCGGAGCAACAGCCCACAGCAGACTCAACAGGTGCACAAGCAACAAGTAGCGTAAACGTTGATGAGAAATCTGCTGATTTACACGTAATTGCTCATTTCGGGAATTTGGTGAGCGTTCAACTGGATCATTATCAGTTCCTGTTTCTGATGCGACTTGTCGAAGAAATGAACGAATTGACAACGTTTTTGACAATTGACAGCAAACGAATCATGAAAGAGAAAAACACGGAGCAGTTGATTATCTTAGGTTGCGTTATCCCTCAAGTTGAAGTCACTCTCGTGATGCCGAGTCAAACTCCAGGCAAAGAATCGAGCGGTGGCGATGCTGAAAGTGTTCTCCCTGACTCAGCCAGTTTAGGAGACGATTTACACACAACAAATAGTTGCTGGCAACAAGGAAGCATATCAATTGATGGCGGTACTCGAATTAATCCATTTAGTTCGATCGAGTCACCGTCACCTGTTAGACAGGAAAAGTTTGATTATCCCGCCGAAACGAAAACAAACCTCAAGTTTGATATTCCATCGGACTTTGAAGTTGTGCAAACTCCAGCTAAAGTTCCACAATCTTCGTCTTCTTCATCATCAACGTCGACACTCAAAAACAAAAGTAGAACTTCAGGCGACGCTGGTATCATTCCAAAGGAATTGAATAGTGGATTAAGTCAAATGAAGAAAGGTTTCTCGAACTTTATGACTTCTATCGATAGCGCGTTAAAGACAAACGCCTCATTCGACGATGCGAGTGATTCAATTTCCATTCAGTCGGATTACTCAGACGACTCTGAGTTCATGACAGTGTTAGCCGACACAGACAAAGCCACAACAGATTGCAATGATTTTATGTTCAAGTTTAATCCCTTCAGTTCTGATCCCAACAACAAATTGGCACCGGTTGAAGTGGCTTCGGAAGTTTGCGAAGATCCTTTCCTAACCAACATGTCATCGCCGTCGGAGCCGTCTGAAGCGAGCAGTCTAAGACGAAGAGATTTAGTCTCGATGGTTACGTTCAGGTGAGAAAAGCTTATTTAATCACTTTTGATAAGAATTCAATGTTTTGCAATTGACTTTAGGCTTACAACGGTCGAGCTGATAAAACACAATGTGGGATCTTCGTCAGTTGCTCGCATCCAAGTCGCTTCTGTATCATTGGAAGAGGTGAGTGTAGTTAGTGCAAATTATTTGCGTCAAAAACATTTTTTACGATTCGACATTAAAATATTTACGACTTTATCCTCAATCTTCTCTAACAGTGCACAGCAATACCGTGGGACGAGTTACAGGTATAGAAGCAGTCATTCAAATGATCCATGTCTTGTCTTTTCATCTCTTCTTTTCAAATCTATCCTCTCATTGTTCACCCGTAAAAAAATCCTTCAAACGATATGAGCCGTTTCTCTAGTGAAAGATACGAATCCACTCGATATTCGCTCGAAAAATGAGATGAAGACAGGGCAAGCAAAGGTTTCCTCTGATGAAAGAAATCTCAAAGTTTTTCTTTCGAAAAGTATCTGAGCCCTGTGAACGCAAACTCTTTGGTTTACTCCACGTAACCATTTTACGAGACTTTCGTTCGGCTCATGAAAATTTAATTTCTTTTTCTTTCTTCACATCTGCCTCCGTCGATTTAGAGTGGATTCACTCGCTTTCTAAACATTTTCTCAAACGGTCATAAACTTTTTTTCCCCGACATTTCTTCCTTTTACACTTACCGAGAAAGGGAAACAACGAAAAGCGAGAATTTCCCGGAAGCTTATTCACGAATTCTGATTCATCTCTTCATCGCGCCCTCGAGTGGTTGCTTTCTTTGTTTGATGACCAATTTATTCATTTGTATTCTCCACTCTGTAAATAGAACTGAGATTTCGTATCAGATTTTCTCCAGTGAACTGCTAAATAGCTTTTGAACATGATGTGAAAGCTTTTCTTGCTCGAAGCTTCTTTCTCTTATTTATCTTTCAATTCTTGCCTTTCATTCTATAAACTCGCTTTTCAAGATGATTCGTGGAGTCTTTTCGAGGTTTTCCAAAGAATTTTTCCATCATAAAAAGAATCATTTGTAACAGAACCAACAAACATTGACGGGAATAAAGTTACAAGTCTCCTCCTTAGCTCCCCATCATAGATTTAACCATAATCTTCAGTCCATTAATCGCTCGTTCTTGTGGAAGCTCTTTAGCCGACGGAGATGAAGTCACTTTAGAGCTTCGACCATTCATTATCTTCTATCGACTGAATATGAAATATTTTAATCAAGATGATGTTAATGTGTTGCATATTTTGAATTTCTTTTTTGCATGCTTTCTCTCTTCTAATATTAATTTTGATCATAAAAACTATTCGCAACCATCCGCAACTTGATTCGAAAAAAAAAATATTCCACACAAACACAAAATTGAATGCTGATGTCTGAAAAAACATGTTTTCAATGAAAAACAAACATAAAAAAATATAAAACTAAAATCCCAGAACGATCAACTGAAGAAGCAGAAGGTACATATGAAAATTGATGTTTTCTTTCCTTATCTTAGATTAGATGAAAAGTTTTAGAAAAAGGAGAAATCTTAGAGGGATTCGTTTTGTTCTGTTTTTTAACTGAGTTAGATGATCTACCTAGTGTTTTGTCTGTCGCTGGGTTCGCCTCTTCTTCTCTGTACTCGTCTCTAACCCTTATTCAGAGTGATGGTTGAGTTTTTAAAGTCTCGCTCCCTCTTTGCTTTAATGTGCATGATGTTTCTCGTCTAAGTAGTTATCTACCAACATCTGCTGGCAATTTCTTTTATTATTAACGTAAAGTGAAAGATTTTTTGGCTTTAGGTGATGGTTAACACATTAAAGCTTTTAGTGATAATTCGAACTAAACTGAAAGTATCCGAAAATTACTTTGTCGTCTTTACTTTGAAAGCTTCTAACCGAGCTATAAGAAAAGACAGCAAAGTGGGGATACTTTCAAACTTTCCATTTAAATCTTCCTGTTCGATAACTCAAGTCGATCAATTCAAACGTTTCGTAAATCTTTCTAAATGTTTTATATGTCGCTTAGTTGCTTTGTGTCCTACTAACTCTCTTTATCTCTAAAACTTTTTCCTGATTTTTCTTAGAATTTTTAGCTAAATCTGTTTGACAAACGAGAGTTTCATATTTAATCTGCTTCTCTACTTTTTCTTCTTCTTTTTTTCGCCTAGACAAAGTTTGGTGCGAGATGTCGAGCGTGGAACGTTGCGCCATACAATTCGGAGGCGAAGCCTTGCATTGCAATAAGATTCGAGGAAGACTTACATTTACCGGAAGACTTAACAACAATTACCGACAAGAATGCTTGCGCGAGTTTCTTCGAACGCGACTTGACCATTAAAGTTACTGACTTTAAAATCCCTTCGATTCAAATGAGCACAGTGATTGGACTAGCGGATCTTGCCGAGGATGAACTCATCACACCTCCAGTTCCGATGAACATTAATCTTGAAAACATAAAAATAACAATAATTGAAGATCGTCCTCCAGTCAACATAACTTCTCCAGGTCCAATTCCAATGAACGTCACAATCGGGAAGATGAAAATAGTTCGTGACTTGGCTGGTGTCTTCCAGATTCAACCAATCGAGATTGACAAGGAAAACGTTGCTACAGCTGAAGACTTAAGTTGGGAAAGAAAGGAACGAGATCGTGAAATTCTTTCGATTCAGTTAATTATGCAACAACTTAAAATTGACAATGAACTTTTGAGACGACAAGTTTCATCAGCTGAGAAGAACATGGAAGTGAATCGGTAAGAAAATTCTTTTTCTTTTAATCAATCGATAAATAATAAATTCATTTTCTTAAAGTCAACGAATCAAACAGGAAAATGAGGTTCTAAAAACTTACTTGAAAGCGGCACAAGACGACATCTCAACGCTCTTAGATGAGAAGAGAACGCTAATGGACACAATCAGATCTCTTCAGGTGAGAGTCTAATTATTCCAAGACTTAAAGCTTTTTAAATTAATCTGACACGTTCACAGAGTCAACTTACGAATATAGAACCTCGAGACAGCAAGAGATAGTACATAGACTGCATGCAGTGTTGTGGCGAAGACACCTCGTGAAAATAATTCCTTATTTCGTGCTTCGGATTATAGCAAATAGGCTTAATAAATACTTCGGCAGTTCAATATTTTTCTGCACGCAATCCATCTACAGTCAATGTTCTAAGAAGAGATAAATTTGTGATTGGGCTTGCAAATAATCAAAGTTGATGTTTCCGAAAGTTTATAAATAATTTTAAATATGTTTTTCCATTTTTCGTCAGTAGAAGAAGAAAACGAGGCTGAGTGAACTAAATTGTATTTTAATTGCATCTTAAAGTTGCTTCATATAAAACCAAATCTATTCATTCGGTTGAAGTCTCACTTAATGCCATTAATCGAGCAGACTTACATAGATAGTTTTCTTAACCTTTAGCGTTTATGCTAAAGTTTTTCACTACAAGCATTAAGAATTAATGTCGTTATTGAAAAAGCAATGGTTCGTAATGGAAGATGAGGGAGAGCTTTCGTGTAAATTGAAACTTAGCTAGGAAGGAAGAATTGAAAATATTTTCTCAGAGACTTGTTTCGATGTTCGTCATTCTAAATGATAAATCTGAACTGAATCTAACGTTTTGTGCATTCCAACATTAAAAAGAATTTTTCGTGAATGAATTAAAAATGGTTTTTTTTATTAACATATTTATTCAATTCCGTTTACACATCGAGAAATATTTTGATATTCCGTTCATGCTTTAAAATGAAATTCTTAGTTGGAAAATCAATTTCCAATATTTATTAAATCAATTTATTCGACGCGAAAAAAATTCTCAATTAAATATTTGTTGTTAAAAGGTATGAGAGAATAAAAATGAATTTAATTCAACTTAAATTTGTAGTTTTAATATTTCAACCTTTTTATTAAAATCTGGAAAGTTTTTTCACTTTTGAAAACTATTTTAAAGAAAAATATTTATTCTTTTAATGAGTTCGACTTGATAGTTTCAATTAGCAATAAGGAAATTTCTTTCAGCTCGTAAATAGTTCTTGCAATCACATTTTCTTGATCTCATGAGCTCAGATGCTAGGGCTTCAGGTCGTTGCTATAAATTTCAATATAAAAATGTCATGATACATGAATTATTTGCAAGTAAATGTCTGCACACGTTCCACTTTAACGTCTGCGCTTGATGTTTTCACCATCACAGCACTTCCTTTCTCTACGGGATCTCCCAAATATTCTTGTGCAATGATTTTTAAGAAGATCAGCAGAAGTGTCAATCGAATTTCAAAGCCAAAAAGAAATAACAATGTGTCTTGCTGTAGCAACAATTGAAGCTCAAGAAGAGTTATAACTCACGACGTTTCTCGGTTGCCTCTCCACTCTAATGTGTTCAGAAAATTTATGAAAGTGCAATTATGCTTTTTTGTCGCCTGGCCCCGGGTCGCAAGCGTCATAATTTTCACTCTATTGTTCTAAGCAAAATGAAATTTTTGGCACTCGGAATGTGTTCTGTTCGAAAGCGAGTTGAAATGTTCGAGTGTCATCACATGAGATCAGAATTAATTCCAACATGTTTTGGATTCCATTCCTTTCCGATGTCATGAAATTCTCCATGAAAATATTTAAACTTCAAACAATAGGAAGTCGTTTTTGTGATTGTTAAACAATTTATGAAAATGAAAAGTTCCTCGAGAGCGAAGCTTTGTTTCTCGCTTACCGTTTCATTGAATTATTTAAAATTCTCAGTTGAAATGAATTTCGCTTGAAACATACATGATTTTAAATAATGCGAGGCTGTGTTGGGAGCTTGAGCTTTGGAGAACTTCAGTGTGAGCTCAAAGGGTTGTTCTCATTTATGTTAGGAACATTTTACAAAGAAAGTGACCTCGTTATAATTTTAAATATATTTGCAAAAGTCCTTTTGTGCAACATCTATTGAAGTCGCTTTAGTTCATCGCTTTATCAGCAAATCGTATCGCTTTGGTTGCTTTTGATGTTTATCAGAGGTTGGTTGCTTTAAAACACTTTCTATCTTTTACAAGAAAGCATTCTCATGCTCACCGTGAATGCATTTCAAACTTTGATTATCTCTGTAAGCTTCAGTATTAGAGAACGAGGAGAGAGATTGGTTGTTTAACATTCTATACACATCTCTCCCCAAGGCAACAAGCAATCATGTTGATGGAGCTCAATTTAACAGTTCATCAAACGCAAATTTAATCAGAATAGTTTCGATAAAATATCTCTTGCGGGCTTCTGATTGAAAAGAAAGCGATTTACGCGATTTGCAGTTTTAAATTACGAATTTGTTATTTTGCGTCGTTTAAATTAATTTGCAATTTAAAACTTATCTTCAAGAGAACTTACCAATTAGATTTAATCTTAACGTCAACATTTTCTAGTTCACATGAGTTCGACAAAAGTTGATTCAATTATCGAAATTTTAAACTCAAGTTGATAATGTGAGGATATAGATTTCAGTTATAGTTACACCTGAGGCAAGCTTGCGTCTTGAAACCTGAAGTTTATCGAAAGTAATGTTCATTCGATATTCGCTAAGAGCTCTTATAGTTTCTTAGCAACTTCGCTCCCTCGTAACAAGTTTTAAAAAAATAATTTTTCAATTTATAATAAATTATTCAATTTGTATTTAATTTCGCAACTGATTTGCCAGAGAAAGTAAAATTCCAATAAAAGTTTAATGAAAATGAATTAACCGTCGAGATCAATAAAGAATGGTCGTCATTTGTTCGCTTAATTTTATTAAAAGTTTTTATTAAATTGAAACATTTGGTTTCCACTTAATTGACAATCTGAGCAAAATGAGAATTTATCCTGAAGCAAACAAAGCTCTCTTGGTCTCGTTGCCGAACTGAGTTTCGTTTATTTTGTTTATTTTGATTTTTCTAGTAGATAAAAGGATTTTCGAACCATTATGATGCTCTCAACATATATTTGCAAAATATCACTCGAAACATGTTTGCTTGTTTGTTTTATTAGAATTTAGATTTCCTTCTGCGAAAGCTCGAGCTGTTCAACAAGCAAA
Organism: Smittia aterrima; assembly: GCA_033063855.1. NCBI lineage: Eukaryota > Metazoa > Arthropoda > Insecta > Diptera > Chironomidae > Smittia > Smittia aterrima. The sequence goes on along the minus strand of CP093829.1, from coordinate 24,620,865 downwards.
AAATAAAAATGAACAGAAAAGGCGAAGGAATTTTTCGAATTGAATTTCTTTGTCGAGAGTTTTTATTACAATTTTTGTTTCAATCACAACTTTTTTGCGGCGGTTGATTGTTGGTTGTTTTATTCGAAAGAAATGAGATCTGTTATCAAATGAAATTCAATGATGGAAAATATAAAGCAGAAAAGTTTCAGCTTGACTAGCAAACTCGTACTCTCTTAAAATCAACTTTTCAACAATATTTTATCGACTTTTAAAAGAGAACTTTACTTCCTTTAGTTTTAAACCCGATTACTCTGAGGTGCAGTAAAAAAGTCGATGTCACGACGGGGAAAGTCCAGGTAACAAGTAAAACTCTTTTGCGAGCCATTAAAAATACTTAGACAAGGTATGTTTTATGTTTCAATTACGAGCGAGCGAGAAATATCTTTTCCCACAATTTTATTGCAACAGGGTCGGCAAAAAAAAGTTTGAGATCAACTTTTTCAAGCTTTTGAATTTTAATTGAAAATGCTTCGAATGTGTAAGCAAAAATTCATTTTACTCGTTCGTTGGAGCAAGCAAAGCTCTTGCAACATAATCCAAAAGCTTTTCTCGTGTGGATGAAGCCTCGTATCAGAGATTGAGCTTCATAGTTACATAGTTTGGAGCCGGAGCGCAAAATGAGCAATATCATAGCTTTCGGAAATTGTAATTTGATTGCTCGGTAATTAAAAATCTCAAACTTCAAAGGGAAAACTTCACGTACAGAGTTTCACGTTTGCAATTTTTCCTTTCTTTCATTTTTAATGACACACTGTTGGAAGCGATGTTAAAAATATTTCTCGCTTCGATCCATGTGCAATATGAATGAGGAAGGACGCGCTGATATTATGAATAGCTTTCACATAACCTGAGCCTTTTCCGTGTTCGATACGAATTCGGTCAAACGTGTACCAGTCAATTGCAAAAAGGTTTTCGCTGAGAAATAGATTACTTGTCCCGTCGCTTTGTCAAAAATTCGATGACACATTTCTGCAAAGCTCTCTCGTAATGCATAAACTTTTATCTCACGATCTTTCACACGAGAGGAGTCGGAGCTCTCTTCCGTCATGCATAAATTTGTTTGTTACCTGGTCACCATGAGAGTCACATAACGTGAAGTTTAAAAATATGGTCGATACACGATAAGAATTTTACGTAGTTTCGATTTTTCCGGAATGCCAATTTACGTATGCAGCAAGCACGAAACAAATTTGCTTCCATTTCAATTAAAGATTTATGACTGCTTCAAATCAAATGAGGGAAAAGGCATCGAAGCAAACCGCACTCGACTTCTGTACTCGACTCAATTCAACAGCAAAATGTGATTTTTGTGTCACTTTTTCCGATTGCAAAGAACCTTGAACCAAAGCCAAACTGACGGACAATGTTAATGGGAAACGAAGAATTGCTTTCCATACTCTCTCAGCTAGCCCGAGACATAAACGAAACATAGTTTTATTATTATAAAATTTCCTACATCATCATGCAGACTTCAATGCAATTCTTCTTGCTCTCGACTCCCTCCCTCGGGCTTAAAGCTCGAGAGGGATGCTCAGAAATTTCCCTATCTCTTGGCATAAAAAAATTCTACATTTATGAAAATTTTTGGTCAGGACGATACTCTGATATGCAGACGAAGCAAGAGAGAAGCAGGCGGGAGCTTCATAAATAAATGAACTGCAATTTTATTGCTGCTAAGCTATGAAACGGTTTTCAGGATAGCCAGAAATAATTTGATAAATTACCGGCATGAGGGGAGACTTTGAAAGTTCTCTCCGGTGCGTGTCACTGCCATTCAGCTCTAATACAATGCAGCATTGTTGCGTTTTAACAAGGTCATCAAATAACGACTTTCAATGAAAATTTTCTAGTTGAGGGTGGTTCGAAGGAGGACGAAGGGACAAATGGAACTACTTTCTTTTCGTATTACTGCCGAAATCGGTCTCTCTCTCTCAAATGGACTTTGTTCATAAATTTTTATGCAATGTGAGTTCATTGCTATGGCAGCAATGAAGCAGCAGCAGCACATGAACGTTATTAAAGAGCGAGAATCTTTTTCTCGCTGCCATCAGAGATGAGACCAAACGATGGAATGAGATAGCTCGTTAAATAAAGCAGTCACCATTCGGAATTCACTGAATCAAATGAAAGCATAATTTTATTTACTTAAAAGCTTTTCATTCTCTCGTCTCCATTTGCTCGTATCCTTTCAGCACTTGCCCGTCAAATCTAATTCTCCCGTCTGGACTTTCTACTGCAACTGCTTATAACACATATAATCTCATCAACAACGATTTTTACCTTCGTCAGACAATTTCCACCTTTCAAACGAGTACATTGAGATTTGGCCAAATGGCTCCTGGAACTTTGCCTATTTTATTTTTATTTCATTCATTACGTGGTCAGTTTAATGTCGTTAATATTGAATGAAGGGTTCAATTGAATGACACAAAGGTTTAATTTCCAAGATGGATGGAAATGTAGTCCAGATGTAGTTCCGGATTGAATTGAGATTTGAAATATTCATGAACACTTGGAATTGAAATCTCTGATTTGTTTTTCAATTAAAATTTTGACTTTTTCTAAACAAAAAAAATTTGCTTCAAGCTCAGCTGTAACTCAACACAATTGTTGATAGCAATTACCTGTGCATATCCATGTCGCTCTTCCCCAATTCATTAAACGAAACCAACGCTTTGTGGTGTCGATGAAATCTATTTCGATTTTACAGCTAACAATTGCTTCAATTAAATGCATTTTAATGTGCGGAAAAAGTTTTTTGAAGGCAATCAAATATGAATTTATTATTTTTGTTGGCGAAAATTTTCGGTCAGGCTCCAGCCCCACCCACATTTTCAGACTAAAATGTGACAACACGAAGAGCAGGTTAAACACAGGCAATGTTTCTCATTTAAGCTTAATTTCCAGCGTTCCCTATCTGTTTCCATTACGACCTCATTCTGGTGACTGCGTGTTCCTTGCGAAATAAACCGTGAACGAATGAACAACAACATTTTATGATATCTTTGTTATTGCAGTTGTTAATTCATTTGTAGATTAAATGATTTTTGTCACTTACACCTCGCAAGCTTCTGCTTTTTTGAAGCACATACAAATTAATGTCGAAACATTTTGGAAATTCTCGCCGCAAACATGATAATTTCCTTCGCCCTTTTTCCCCAGAGCAAGGGGGTCGCTTATAAAAACAGTTGCAAACACATTACACTGCGTACATGACGGTAATGATAAATTAAATGCAACACAATTATCTAGTTTCGCCATGGAGCGTTAATTTATTTCCCCAGCGAGGAAGTTCGGATTTTATTTTTATGATTTTTGATCGCGCTCGTTTAGAATAATTTTAGTTGTTTAGGAAACTGATTTTTTTTTATCAATCCCGCGATTGTAAATTTCTGTTCGTTAGAGGTGTCGCTGGCAGGTGTTGTCCCACTCTCTCGCTCGAAGCGATCAGCTCTGGCGAAAGTAATTTGCTTTTATGAATATTTAAACATTTTTTATGCGACGGTTTGTTTTCACACGTTTTTTAATATTTTTATGCACAAAAGCCTCATCACACAGAGCAGCGAGGAAAAAGTGAAAATTGTTATGAACAAGAACAATACGACTCATTTTCGATTCGTGCAAAAATATGAACTAAAACAATCACGTTATGTTTGTTTTGACGAGACAAAGCCTGGCAGCAGGTGGCGGCTCTATGAGTAATATAACTCCAAAGAGTTCTCCGTGGGGATAACTTGTTAATATCTTTGTAAAACTTTTTGGCACACACTTAATATAAACTTTTTTCTTTCTTTTCTGGAAATGAGGTTTTGTTTTGTGAAGGGCTTTTCAAGTAAGGAAATTAATTATAAATGCCTGCTGAGAATTCTTTCGAGAGCTTCCCTTCGATCCACATGAGAATCAAATGATATTTGAAGATTTTAAGTTTAAGTAACGAAATGATATTTAAAACGATTCCATGATATCTCAAAAGAACATCTGGTAAACCAAAAGAGAGAGTGAGAGAGAGAGCAGTCAGGAAGACAGCTCTTCACACGTCGTCTCATAAGATATTAAAGATTTTCTCTTACTCCAAACATTTATATTTCCACAATCATCTTCAAAACCACACAAACGTATTATACTCAGAAACCTTAATCATCACAAAATAAATCCCCACAATTTTTCAAATCTATTCTTACTTTATCGTTAACGAGAAAATATTTATGTGCTGTTCTTAACTTTGTCACAAAATATTGCCGCAGCGACGACTTGTGATAAATGTCATGGCTTTTATAATTTAAAGCGCTAAGGATTCCTTTTTCGGCTTTATCTGCCTATGAGAATAGATTTGCTATTTTTGTTTTATTAATTCGAGTTTTGACATGAGATGATCATCGGAGCATTTAATTTTCTGAGTTTAGGAAAAATTTATTTCAATTTTCCTTCAGCAAAAAAAAATCATTTTGCAAATTTTTTTATTCAAGCAGACGCTGTCGCTAAGGCAGTTAATAAATTACCGTTCCCTCAACAGTAATTCCGGTAATGCATGAACTCACAATTTTATGATAAATTCCTCATTTTAATAACTTTCCCCAGCTTCCGAATATAATGCAACTTTCATAATTCACCCGCCGTAATTCAATAGCAAACAAGCGCATTATATTTTTGCTACACCTGAGAGCAGTAAACATAATCTTCTACCTCTGAAGTAGTCGAAAACGATCAAATAACATTTTCTGCTGATTTAATAAAAATCCCACTTCCCATCGTATAAGAAAGACGAGATGGCAGCAAAAAAAAAATCTCTCAGCAGCGTTCACAAATTTATATCCTGGCAAATTTACAACCTGCCTGAGCTGAAAGCATTAAGATAAGTCAGATTTTATTTACAAATTGTCGATGAGCTTTGCATCATAACATTGCTACTACAACTCGTAGCGTGATTCATGCAGAAGGCTCTCTCAAGAGATCGTTTGCGACATAAAAAATATTACCAAAGGTGCGAGAATAAAAATTTTGCTCTTGTTAAAAGCGAACTGTTTCGTAATACAATATTGATGGGCTCTGTGAGCGATTTCGTTCCATCGACGGGTTATTCGAAAAGCAAACAAATACTTTTTTTTCCAGCTCTCGCTGTGCTTGCTCAACATCTTTTTTGTCACATACGAAAGCGTGTGTGCGACGCCTACAACGCGAGAGTATAAATAATTGAAAAAAGTCAATTTGTGCACACAACTTCCCAATCTTCCGAAATGCGATGATGTATACCATCGCGATTCCCTCAAATGGCGCTTCCGACTTACAATGGGGAAAAATGTAGAAGCGTTAACAAGCTTTGCAAGGTTAAAATTCAATCTGACGAATTTAGTTTGATAAAAAAAAATCGTTAGAAACAATTTTTCTTCAGGCGAGATTTATAATTTTTTACTTTTTTTTTTCAGCAAAATAAACAATCTATCAAATTTATTTCAACCCTTCGGAACCAGTATGATGAATGGCGCTAAAATGAAATATTTAAGTGAAAAAAAAAAGATTAAAGCAAAATGAAAAACGATTCCAAAAACATTTTTATCCCATCCTGAATGTTTTTTTTTCCGGTGTGAGTTTCAATCGATGGTTGAGTAGAAAAAAAAGTCAAAATCATTCATAAGCTTTCACTTTATTGGTGAACAAGGTTTCTTATCACCTTAATATTACATAACACTGTTAGCTTGACTTATTGACGATCACAAAGAAATGTTCTTGACGTTCTTTACGCGCGATTTCAATGCACGCGAGAGTTCCAATCGTTTTCCGATAAATTATTCATGATTTTTTTTTTCAATTTATTTTCTCGCTGCCGAGGCTCGCAATTTTTTTCCTTTTTTTTATTTGAAATATTAATAAATAAATAAGAGGAATTAGGTGGAAATAAATGAAAGTTTCATGCTCTTTTGATTTACTATCTCGACTTTGACGGACGAAAAAAAAAACTTCACATACGTTAGAGAAAGTCTGAAAAATGTCGCTCATGAATATTGAAAATGTTCCTTTTTGCTTTTTATTTATTGTCCAGAGCGTCCTTTTCACATCTGAAAATTTTTTTATGACGTAATTTTCTCTTCAGCAAAGCAGCTTCTCTCATGATCTTCTCCATTAATCATTTGAGACGTTCCGAATGATCCGTTTCGCCATTTATCAAGTTTACTACTGTAGCCTGAGAATTTCGAGTCGTGAACCAATATTGAGACAAAAATCATGATAAATGATGATTAAAATGTGCATCTACCGGTTTGAGTGATACATCAACGTTAGAAGTCGCGATTTGATTTTACAAAAATTGAGATTGACAATTAACATTTGAACAACATCCTTGTTCTCAAAATTTAAAGTCACTTCACCTTAAAGTGTGAGAAACGTGACGAGCAAAAAGTATTAATCAGCTTCTCCGTCTTCTCATCAACAACGAAGCCACAAAAAAGTTGCAATAATTTAATTATACTTTGCTGTTAACAGCAGAAATTAAATTCGAACAAAAACCGATCGCAAAAACTAAACATTTTGCGGCATTTGTTACAGCGCGAGAAATGCAATGCATAATTTATGCTTTTTTGCGGTTTCCAGCACTGACTGTGTTGGTGAACTTTTTTGCGTTCTCCCCGACGAACGGCGTGTATCACATTTCAGTCTGCTCGAGAAAAAAAAGAGTCGAGATCGGATAAGCGGCAACAACTTTTTTTCATCCCTAATAAAGTTTAAGGATTATTTCTCAAACATTCGCGATTCGAGTTAGTTGAGATTCTTTTTAATGACAGCTCCATCGAACAAATAAAAATAAATTCCCTGATTAATCGAACATTTCAAATATGTTTGATTATCTAACGAGTAAAGAGTCGATAGCTTTTCAGCAAAGCCAGCTGGAAAATAAGTAATCAAGATAAATATTTATGTGTTGAGTTGTTCTGTGGAATGAACGAAGAGGAGTCGATAGCAATATTGCTCTTCTGTAAAAAAGCTTCGAGATTAGATAATTCTCTAGCGAGAAATGTATATTTTTTTAGATGACACAGAAGCTTCAATAAACTTTAACCGGTAAATTTTCCTGGGATTTTTTTTCAGCCATAAATTTCATCCATTACTGTAAAACCATTGTTTATTGTTTGTATTAGCAACGCTCTTGATGATACAAAAGCTTTTGTTGCTGTGTAAGTGAAAGCTTATGAAACTGGTGTTGGGTACTTACGCTTCAGTGATATTGCGCTTGAACGATGTTGTTTCCACCTCTCCATCATCATGGGCGATAATATTGAAACAGCTTAATAATAAAAAACAAAATATGTATGCACACACTTCTTGTGAATGGAATTTATGAATTTTAAATGAGATCCGCTGGATGAGGGGAATTTTTCAATTAAATAAATGGCTTCTCGATGCATCAACTTTGAGCACCGTTGATGGGACGGGGAGAAGGTTGTTAATCTCTTTCCTCTGTTTTTGAAGAAGCGATAAGGAAATTTAATGTTAGCTAGCATCGCTCTCTCTTAAATAAACGTTATAGTCACCCGTTTAGCTGAATCGAGAGGTGAGCCATCAATAACATGGTAAGCTATCAATAATATGAAAAATTTTTATTGAAGGGTAACAAAAGGCTGGAAAAACCTTTTTTAAGAAAATTAAGTGCGCCCGTTGAGCTCGTCGCTCATAAAACATAAAAGTAAAATATTCGAATGCAGCAGGCTTTAGGGAACATAATAAAATATTCAGTCGCGTTAAACACACATCGAGTGGTCAAGCTTTTATCTTTATTTGTGAAAATATTATTGCAAAATGTTGAGGCTTATGAATAATTTTCTGTGATAAATTTGCAGAAAAAAACTGAACGAGCAGAGACACAAGAAGAAGCTTTCAATTAGGACGGAAATAGTTTCCACTCGACGACAAATTACATTCGCCTTTTCTCTGTTCTAATATTTATTGACACTTGGGTGAGGTCGGTATGCCATTCAGATATGCATAGATCAAGTGTAGCGCTGTCAGTAATGTGGAAACAAATGATTAAAGTGATAACGATAATGATGATAAAAGACAAAATAGTTCAAGACATTTCACTTTGCCATTGTTCGCTGCTGCAGTAAATCATTCACCGATAATTGTTTGCCGACCACTTTATGATGCCAGCGTCCCGTCTCTGCTCCCTCGTCGCATTGCCTTCTCGCTTTCCTCTTCTTTTTGATAAATTACTCTCAGAGACTTTGATGTGAAATTTATTACGGATTGTCGCCCGACAATTCCACTAAATCAATTTTATTGATAAAGTAAAGCAGCAGGATGTGTTTGGTGAGCTACGGTCTCCCTCCCTCTTAGCCATGTCAATTCCTCAATTAAACCACAAAGCGTTCTTTCACCCTGTGGCGAGGATGAACCGCAATTCCACAGCACATCGTTGCTCACTCTTTATTTTATTTTTTTCTGCACTCGAGCAGAAATATCGTGATCAATAATAATAACTGTCATCTAGAATATTTCACGACGACGGTGAGCGGAAAAGAGCATAGAGAAATTAAATAAACATCCATTAGTTCCGGTTGATTGTGTTTACGACTACATTGGCTTATCAGATATCTGTCGTTGATGTTAGCACTGCAGTAAACTTCATTCTTGATTATTTGATCTGAAGTCAAATTATTCCGCTTGTCAACTGTCAAAGGTAATAACAATGTAAGTGAGTGGTGAGAAGTTTATAATTTGCATAAGATCTCTTGTCTCTCCCCTTGCACTTTAGTGATTAGGGGTAACCTTCGTTAAGTAATCGCTAGGGCTTTTCCTTTTGTGAACGTGACTTTATTTCTCTTTACCTGTCAAGGGAGAATTTAATTGATTCCAGGAAATGTTGCCATCCCTGGATCAAGTCCTTTTCCTCAAGTACTTCAAAATGAAAAGCCCTTCATTCCTTAAATGCTTCATCAATTCTCTTTTCTAGTTCAATGGCACTAAGCTTTTGGCATCAATACATAAATAAATGAAGAAATATCGAAAGTTTTGATCCCAAAATTCTTCACTAAGAACTCTTAAAGAATAATGGAATATTGATTTATTGTATTGTCTCCCCTCGAATTTGTTTGTGCTTGTAAATGGGAGGATGGCTGGTCGTTATTAAGCCCTTGATTGAAAAACCTAAGAGTGTTTATTAATCTTGAAAAATGCTGCTCACTCTTCTCCTATGAGGACATGAAATATTCAAGAGGAAGACTACGCTGGGCTGACGGCAGTAAATATTCTGTAAAACGTTTTTGATGTGCGACAAGAGAATGAAAGTCAGTGATGTCTTGCTTTCCGATGACGACACACACCGGGGAACCATAAAACTCATATTTGCTTAGGCTGTTGAAGGACGAGAGTGTATCCAATGTAGATTTTCCGAGGAGCGTCTTCAGGGAAATTCGGTATTCGTGTGTGAAAAGCGATGACAATTGACGTGCAGAGCAGCGGTTCCAGATTAAACTGTAAATTACATCACCCCAACAAATTCTGTTGATTTTATATCAAAGTGAATCCCCTTGACGTCAATTCACGATTCTCCTGGATTGTTACCCACCACGAAGAAGAAGTTATTTTGTCTCGTTTACACTATGTATCAACTCACGACCGTGGAGGAGTCGTTTGCATGTCTCGACACCGTGAAGCACGCTCAGGCCCTTCCTTACGTAAAGAATTGAACTCTCCGCGAATCGACGATCTTGACTTTTGCTACCTCGATGGCTACACGACATGCAAATAAGCCGAGAATCGTGTGTAGACGTCTCACGAAGGCAGCAAGCAACGGATAAGAATGTCGTATTTATTTCCACTCTAATTGCGAATTAACGGCACGTTTCTTATTTGATAAGGCAATAAATATTGCAGACGTTTTTCCGACATAGCATCTCGTTCTTTTCCCTCGCTCGTGTGTCTACCTTTGAGGCCCAGCGCGAGTCGAAATTGCTAAATTTCCCGCCAACAAACAATATCAGATGAAAATGATTATGTATGAGTCGCTTGGCGAACGAGGAGAAGCAGCAGCGCGGTTGAAGAAGCCTCGGAAGAAGAGAAGAATCATTATAAAGCAAGAATTAAAAAAATATAAATGAGCAATAATCTACAACGGGATTAGAAGCTCCTTCTCTCTCTCAAACCCATGCCCAAAGTTACGACTGACACCCGCTCAGAAAGCAATAAGAAGAAATTAAATATTTTGATATAAAAAGCGAAAAATAAAAAATCTAGCAACGCATTACGTTCGCTCTAAGGCACAAGACAATGCTGGAAAAGTGCTGTGTAAATGAGCTGAGAAAGAAAATAAGCAGCGAAAGGAAACGGTATTAAAGCGAGGCCTACATCAGATTATATTACAATTTATCTTTCTCACTGAATCTTTTTGCCGTTTTACTTCCTCACACCTATGCCCCGAAAGTCGCCTTCCTTCTTCTTCGTTGACTTAAAGTCTTAGCGCAAAGGATCAAACTCATTTGACAGATGATGGTCAGTTGCTGTGAAAATGAAGCTTTTGCATTCACTCTACAACTTTTCGAAGAAGAATAGAAATCACTAGAGACCACTCGCGCATTTATTTTTTTAAACAAATAATCATAAAGTAAGAGAGACAGAGATTTTTATGGAAAGTGCTTACCTCGAAAGAAAAAATTCTCAAGTCCCTGTGGATTCAGTTTCTTTCATCGTCTTCCTCTATTTCCTACCGAAATTTGGCTATTAAGATGCGAGCAGTACGGTAAAAATCAGGAAGGCATGAAAACGGTTTGTGTGATAAGAAAATGGAAAAAGGACAATTGTTTTCCCTCTCCGCTGCTTACATTTTTGTCTTTTCAGCGCACGACAACGACAAGGGTAAGGCGAGAAAAAGGAGCCAGCGAGGGAGGATGTGAAAGTTTCCACTTCATTCATCATGTTGTCTTGCCATGTTGTCGCATTCTCAGGACTTTGCCTTCTTCGTCTCGCTTCTATCTCTCTCGCCCTTGCATTGAATTTTCTTAAAAAGATTTAAGTAATTTATTTTTTATTTGCCTTTCAAAAATGAAAAATTTGCGTTTTATTTTTTTCTCATTTTCACTCTTCTCTAGATTTAATTTGTTGAGATAAGAGTTTAGATTTCAAACCTTCTCTCTCTCCTTCTCCGTGATTGAAGGCATGCCCTGATCAAATTAGTTCAAATATTTGGATCCTGGCTTTGACATAACCGTCAGAGATGATTGCCAACGATTCGTAGGATAATTTTGACATTTCACCACTCATAAATTTAAATGCCAATTTCATGGACGGTTTATTAAGTGGGTCAGCATCTTAGCCATTAATTTCCCACCGTCCGAATCAGTTCCTATAATTAACGCTATTATACGATAAAATCGAAGGGCGACGACAACACATCGAGACAAAGAGAGAGAGTGAGAGAGACTTTATCGAGAATTCATGAGCTGTCATCTCCTTAATGCTATTTCCATCCTTCTTCACCCTTCACTGACTCGACAATCAAATTGTTACAAAGCCTTAAATAATTCCATGACATTGAAAGACCTCGCTCGCTACTTATAAACTTTCGACTGACCTCTTCATTTAACTTCACATATATTTTCAACACATTTTTCGATTCTTACCTTTCACTCATTGATACAAAGGGCCGACTCGACAGATGAATGGGGGGAGAAGAAAAGAGGCCAAATTTCGATTTATTAAGGACGATAACTTCCTTTCTTAACTTTATAAAACCTTTTCGAGGAAAGCAAGTTGATAAATGACCGTTAGTGACTTCATTGAAAACTTAATAATATTTATGAGCTTTTAAAAATGATTCCGAACTTTATTCATTGCCTCCTTCTCCTAAACTTTCGCCTCCCCCCAAAAGCTCTAAAAATACTTTTATAGGTTCAGGTGAATTCCTTAAAGTATCAAGAGAACTTCAAAATGTTGCGTTGAGTGCTAAAATTGTGCAATAAACATAAAACACGTACTCTCGACGGAGTCAGACCGTTTCCTACATAAATAGGAGCTCCTGCTGCTGCTGCCGCTTCCACGCTACGGGAACGTGCATGTTTTAAATGGTGCGACAAATCGTGAAAAGTCAATAAAATAAAAATCGAAATGGAGGCCTCTGTACCATTCAATCGTTAGAGATAGGAGAGAGAGTATGAGACTTTGAATAAAGCTCAAATGGTTTTTTTATTCATCGGGTTAATCCAAATTGATTTGAGATATCGGAGATAACTTGTTTGTTGAGAAGAGCAAACAAAACTCGAGTGCCATAGCTAAACAGAAAGTTCATCAAGGGAATAAAAGTTTTTTTTCTGTAAATCCGAAAAACGAAATATGACACTCACGAGTAAAATATTTCATTTCCAAAAAAAACTTTTTTTTCTTCCTGGAAATGAATTGCATTCTTTATCGATTAAAACTCAGCAGAAAAACCTTTTTTTATTTTATCACCTCGTTTTGCAATGAGACGTCGGAAAAGTTTAATTTTGAAAACGAGATGAAGATTGCAAAGAAGCGGGAAATTCAATCGAGAACGTTCATCGAGTCTGAATCGGAAACCGGAAGCTTAAAATTTCCTCGATCTTTTGTTTGAAATAATCGCATTAGATACTAAAAAGCTTGGTTGTTAGAAGGTGCACAGAAACAAGAAGAACAAGCACACACACTCGTAGCTCAATTTAATTTCATTTGCTAGTCTAACTAGAGAGAACTTTCAAGGTATAACTGAACTCAAAGTCTTTGTATCGATTCTACGAAGGCTTAGTCGCTATTTCATGTTGGCACGTTCTCTAAATTGTTTTTCTCTGTTTCTCTCTTTTAAAAATAACTTTAACTGAAGATCTTGAGCTCAATTGCTAAAATTTGTTTTATTATAAAAGTTTTAAACGCTTTGCTTCTGAACGAACGAGTGAGAGGAGAAAAAGAGTTGTAAAGTCCATGAAATTTGTATGTTTCCATTACGTTTGCTGAGCTTTCTCGTTAATGTTGAAGAAGAAAGGAAGAGCAGAAGTCGAAAGTCGTTGCTAGGACATTTCCCCAAGTCATGTTTCAATTCTTATTTTTTTTTTAAACTAAAATTTCTATTTGCAGAATGGAATTTATTCTCTAAACTAAAATCCATCACGTCAGAGAAATTTTAAGGCAAGTCAACCTTAACAATTTTTATGTTTCTCATTCTTCATTCCTCATCTCTTCGAGAGAGAAAAAAAAGGAAAATAAATTTTAATTTAAGTGTACATCGCATGAGAACTCATAAAATACATGTGCTGTGCTATCTATAGAGGGAGCGAGCGAGAAGAGTTCTCCTCCATAATTTATGAGGCTCGTTTTCTTGCAAATAGTTGCAGCCAGCGAATCCTCGGAGAGAACATAAAATTTTTATACGTATGGCATCGGAAAAACTTGCACAATAAAACCTTAATAACTATGAATTTATCGCCGAATGAAATTTGGAAATATCAAGAATGAAAACTTTTCGCGAAGAATGAAAATTTTGCGATCAACGAACAGATTTTCGAATGAAAACTTTTTAATTTTTCCTTCTGCATATACAAATTAGGAGATTCCTCCTCCCTTCGAATGAAAAGTGGCGTAAAGTTTATCAAGAAATGGAAACCTCGCTCTTGAAAAAAGAAAAGTTGATACCACGATATCAGCTGAACTCCAAAAAATTCCTCGAAGATTTGAATATTTCCTCGAGTGTTTGAAAAGATTCCTCATCGACTCAATATTTATACAAAAACAAGGAGAAAGAACGAAGAAGATGCGGGCGTCTTCAACGAGATATTTATCTTAATACTCAAGAGATTTTTTATCTTCCCGAGCACTTTAACACGGCTGCAGTCTTACAGCTTTATAGCAAGTCTTCTCATCTTCCGATCCTTCCGGTGTTGAATACGTCAAGTTTCGTTTTTTCTCCTCTCTCTCTCTCTCTCCCGTCGAAATAAATTTAATGAAATCTCGCAAAGTGAAACTGATCCAGAGAAGACGGAAGTAAAGATGGTTTGATTTAGCTTCGACTGTGGCAATTGAATTATTGATGAGGACTGAGACGATTCTCCCATCGGGGAAAAGAAGGGAATGCAGATTTGTAATTTCGTTAATTGGAATTGATAGACCGAAACGTAAAGATGTCCTTTGCATTGACTTTTGTCAATTTCTTTTCGTTACGAAGTAAATTGCCCGGTACTTGGAGTATTGAACTTAATTGTAAGTGACACAGCGAGGAATGAGAAGAGAAGAAAAAAATCCTCGTCGATCAATGAGAATCTTAAGACAGCTAACGAATAAGATTCTGTCACTGTGATTGAAATGACATTCGCATAAATCTCAGAGTTGAATAAACAGTAGAGGCAAGGAGAAGGAAGATAAATGTGAACCTCTTGTCATTAATTACCGAAACTCGGCTAAAAATGCCAAAGCTTCGCTTCAAAGCCGCCTCGTCCCCATCAAAAATTGATTGCAGTAAAATGGTTATTGATTGTACGAGGATTTTGTGTTTCGCTCGCGGTTTCTTTAAAACCGTTTTAATCCCTTTTTGCTGTGTCGAATTTGCCGAACAAAGGAGTCTGCTGCTAAGAGAAGGAAAGTCTTCCCGCCTGTGACTAATTCAATTTTATGCGATGTAAACATTCAATTACCGAAACGTCTTCAAGCTAAAAAGAATTCCTGGGAACGAATTTCATCAATTCCAAATCGGCTTTCATGAATCAATAAACATAAATATGTTTTCGAGTTTGGCAGGCAGTGTAAACAAAGAAATATCTGCGGGATTGTATGAGAGGCCGGATGCAAATTTCTTTCTAAATTCAATGTTTGTTCAACTGCTAAGCCCGATCGGCTTAAGTTAAAGGCGCGAATTGTTATTACATAATTGGCCTTTTGTTGTTTTCTTATCGGATTTTGTTAATACTCTCAAATCAAACAGAAAATCTATTGATTTGCGCAAAGAAGTTTCTTTCGATCTAATTGAAAACTTGAAGAGATAAAAAAAAGAATTTCTCTCTCTAAGATACAAAATTGCTTTAATTTTCATGATGAAAATTGTGTTTTCCTGCTTGCCATCTTCCGATTCTTTGTATTCGACTTTTGTTACCTCCCATGATTGCTTGCATTAAATTTAAAATAAATTTCATCTCGTCAGACGACTCTTCGACAAGCTCGTTTCGATATATTGATCTTGGTGTATGTACAAAAGTCTTTGACAGTGGAAAGTCTTTTTACCAAGACACTCGACAGTGGAACCAATCATTCTAATGCAATCTTCACCATATGCGTCTTCTTCGAGAGAGAAGCTAAACGGAATTTCTCAGTGAACCGAACTCAAGAGACGACATTTCTTTAAAGTTTTAGATCTTTCATGGAACCAATAGTTTTGAACCTGCTTTTAAACTTCATTCAAGACTCAAATGAACAGCAAACATTTCTTTGAGGATTTAAAAATATTCGGGAGGCCTCAATTTTTCAACTTGAAACCGAGCTGCTTCTCATTTTATTTTTTATTGTTCGTTAAAGTGCATTTCTGTCATCGTCGTTCAGAGCAGCATTTTAGCAGCTTTTATTCAAATGAACAGAAGAAGAAAGGGAGCGAAAAGTCACCGCAATTCATGGTCTACTAGAAACTCCTCCTTCTCAGCACTAATTTCAGAAATTGCAAAAATTATCAGACTGAATAATTTAAATATTCTCTCCAGTTGTTCATTCAGTGCGCATTTTGAAAATAAATTGAATATTTCTTCCTTCAAAATCTTGATTTCCTGTAGTTGAACAATAGAATGCGAAGCAGAAGTTGTTTTTCTGATGTAATTTCAATTGTTTTTGATACTTATCTGTATGTGCATTGTCTTCCTCTCTCCACTTCCCAGAAATGGCATGGGAGGTGTGGATAGTCCAATCGATAATTGTTTTTTGGTCTTTCGAAGATGGAATGAGAATCGAGTTAGGGAATTAAAAAATTAATATTTAAGCAAATAATGTTTGTTAACGAACTACTTTAGCATAAGCTTTATCTTTGAATTAAAGTTTATTGGTAAGACCAACATTTGAAATTTTCGTTCCTTAGCTCTCTCAAGAGATAGCCTTGCCAGTTGCTACATCAAGCAGCCTTCAATGGTTGCTCATCTTCATCTTGAAAGATAAATAATCTTCATTGCGAGTTGCATCTTCTATCTTCTTTCCCATGGTAAAGCTCAGCACTACATTATAATGTTACTTTGGAAAATGAAAAACTATTTGTTTGCACACAAGAAAAAGAAGGGAAAACGAAGAAGGCGAGGGAAAGTTTTCAACTCAGATTACAAGCAAGCCAAATCGTCAGACAAGAAAGATTGTAATCAAGTCAAAACATCAAAAAGTTTTCAGAGATTCTTCTCTGTGTGTTTTGAAAGCGAAAGAAATATTTTCCTCGATCCCCTGGAAGTAAAAGTATCAAAAATAGTTTCTCTAACTTGAGTGAGAGGAAGTCTAAAGTTTGCTGTGAAAAACCTTCACAACGTTCATCTCTTGGCAGAGCGCAATCAGATTATGAAAATAAAGTAACATGACGAGCTTTAAGCTGCTTGAGAATTTTCATTTAAAGTTTGCACGCTAAACTATGTCACACAAAACAATTTCCTTCCTTCTCTTAAAGGTAAACAAAACATTGGGGATTGAGCGAGTGCAAAGACAAAAAAAAATCCTTTTTCCTGAGAGAAGAGAAATTTTGTGGAGGGGATGAAAGGAAAATTGGAGGGAGCACAGAGAGAAAGAGTGGGGCGAGAGAGAGCAAACGTGAGAGAGAATTTTCATTGTGAATGAAAATTGATATTCAGACGTGATGTCTACAAAGGATGAAAAATTGTACGATTGCGAGCGGAATAGACGGTGACATGTGAGAGAGAGAAAAAAGTTTGATATACCTTGAAAAAGGAAAAACTAAAAGCTTTAACTTTCCCAAATAAGTTGTTCATCCTGATATCCTAATTTACGAGCACACATATTTGACATTGTTGAATATTTGTGACTTGGCTTAATGGTCTCATTATTTCGGCTCTTTTCCTGAATGGACTTTCAATCGATTTCCAACTCAGGTGCAATCCAAGCGGATCAAATTAATGCATTATTGGCTCAGTTCTCTGTTTACAAATCATTTATATTGTGTTCAAGAATCCATCAGAATTCTTCTGTTACTCGGAGAAGCGGAAAAATATTTTTTTTCCCTTCGAGGAAAAAAGCAAATTTTTCATTTTTGCCTGAAACGAACAAAAAAATCTTAAGACGTGATGATTCTTTTATTGTCATACTTTCATTTATTCGGTCATATTTTTTAACGACAGTAAAAATACTCGAAGAAATTTCCATAAACATGCATTTCGCTCAGCTTCATTCTTTTATGCTTGTTTTTAATGTGAAAAATCGAGACAGTAAAAAATGCAAATGAAAAGCAGCAACGAAGCTCTAGCCATTGTTTTCGTTTTGAATTCTCTAGTGACACGTTGTAGCTTTTGCAAAAGGCTTTTAATGTGCAAATGTTTTGTGAAGATGCACATTTTGCCTTTTTTGTTTTACATTTTGCTTATCAACTCAGACGAGTTGGGAAGTTGACGTCATAAAAAAATATTTCTGTAAGAGTTATCAAAAGGGCAAATGCAAAAAGAGTAGCAATCGCATGAGTGACAACATATTCTTTTAGAAATGAAACGTAATTTAAAGTTGTCGACAAATTTAGATCTAAACTTTCTTAAAAACAATTTCAATATTGATTTCCCTCCAACACGACAACTTTAAGTTCTATTACACTTTTTTATTCACAAGCAAATGTTATGGAATCACTCGCTAGCTCGTTTGAAAAGCGTTAACTTCGCTTCAGGTTTTTTTTACGGCCCCGAAAAGTTTAGGGCCTTGATAAAAATACATCAAAGATTTTACTACAAGGTGTCATATATTATCATAGCCGAAATAGCAGAATTTTGTGCGAGGAGAAGTAAAAGTCGTTAGAACAATTCAAAAAAAAATTCCTTCTCTTCCGGCCTCTAAATGTAATATTACGGTTTTATTATGAGACCAGGCGTGGGGAGTAGAGCGAGAGTAGAGGGAGAGAAGCAAAACTTTAACAACGTAGGAATTATTTTTTGTTATGAGCCGTAAATATCCGAACGTAATAATAGCACGAAAAGAGAATAAATATTTTCTTTCACTATATGGCTTTCTCAACTTCAACTTTACACATGTGCTCGGAAAATGTAAAGTTTTATCTAATAATGGCGACAATTTTCAACTTTAAGATAGCTTTTCCTATGAGAAGAAATAATTCAAATTTGTGTGGCCAAATAATTTTGGTTAAAGTTTACTTCAAACTCCCGCAGACGATTAATTGATTGTGTCGTCTAATTTTCTAAATTCCTGCGATCAAGATGAAGTCTAGCAAAGTTTTATTTTAATCAGAAAGTGTTTGCCCCCAACACCCGGTTTGTTATCTAAGCCTCATCGTTCAATATTCGTTTAATAGCTGGATTTTCGTTTCAATCTGAAGAGCTTTTATCTTCAGTCTTTGAAGCGCTGCAAACATATTCCAAAGCGAACTCATACACATCCTCACTTCAACCCCAAGTACTTAATGTTCTCGACAAAAATATTTTTTTTTTCGGAGGAATGTAAGTATTAGGTAAGCGCTGAGATTATGTGGAAAATAAAATTTTATACATTTTTCACATAATAAAATTTCTAATCCTCGGATACAAACGAGGATGAGAAAAGAATGAGAAAAGTAAGAAGCTAAGAGACTATCACATACAAATCCAATTTTGAGTTTTAAATTCCTCAATTGTCGCTACTTTGTCTTGCGGCAAATGCCACCAAACCCAAATAGATAAGACTCATTTGAAAATTCAGATTACCGTGGTTGGAAATACTAAATATATTTAAATTGTGTTTGCATGAAAATAGAGCGAGAGAGAGAGAGAGAGGAAAAAATTGACAATATAGTCGACAGATGCTTCACAACTGAAATCCTCTTCATCCGCATTTTACTGCCTTCGAGCTTCTCCTATAAGCACGGCACTCATGCTAGAGATACGACACTAAAATACGGAATTTATTAGATTATTTAAAGTGGAAAAGTCTTAAGTTTTATTTATCGCGAAGCTGCAATTGCGCGAGACTTTTAGACTCAAAATTCCATCGGAAGCTTTTAGCAATAAAACTTTCAAAGTACGCTCATGTAACCGCAATTAAGAATCATTCGTTTTAAATGAAAATTTCGCTTCTAATATCTCATGAAATTGAGAGTATTACGAGCGTGATAACAAGTAAACCTTTTCTAACTTCGTTGAAACGAAATAAATATCAAAACGTGAAATGGACAACGAAACGAGAGAAAAGCACAAAGTCAATGTTCCTGCGGGGTTGGATGCGAAGTTGGAAGACAGATGAAGATATTACTTCGCTTTTTCTCTCGCTCCCAAGCAATTTCACAGTAATTGATTTTGATGATCGCTCTGTGTAAAAGAAAATTTAGTGAGAATTCAAGTGGCAATTTATTGTTCGTCATTCCATTTTTCTGGGTCTTCACTTCGTCAGATTTCCCGCCCATCAAATGTGTCGCATCACAATGAGTTATGATTTCATTTTATTTTCCTTCAAATTAAAAATGAAAATGAAATATTCACAACAAGAGACCACTTTATATACTTTGAATAGAAGTTTAAGAAGAAGAAAAGATTTGTGAGTCAAGAGAAAACTTTATCTCTCGTCTAATAATAGAAGAACTCTAATTTATTCAAATCAAATAATTAAATTGATAAGCTAAAGTTAGAAATATTGATTTCTCACGCTCCTCAGGAAATCAAAACGTTGACAATAATATTTCACTTCCACAAACACATTTGTTGAGTGCGAGCCCGTGAAAACGGATAAAGGTTTGAAAAGCGCGACATGAAAATTGCCTTACCACACATTTTTTAATAAGATAATCGCATGACTTTTATAAATATACAAAATGAGACATAATTGCTATAATTATTGTAACGGAGAGTGGTTGGTTGTTGAGTCGTGAGTCATCGTCGTATGTAAAACGAAAAGGAAATGCTTCATTTGAAAAGCCACAACCGGAAGCGATGGAATTGGACTTTCCTCTCTAAACATCCTCCAGGTTTCTCGTTAAGCCATTCATAATAAGCTTTCGAGGGAATCCAAGTCGTTTAGTCAGGTTATGTAAGATAATTATCATTTATTTAGAAAATCAATTGAGCAGGAATTCACGTGACGACGGCTGTCCCCGTCAATCAATCCCGCAAATGCTTATTAATGCCTTGATGAACTCAACTGACCAATAATGATATGTACCGGGGCTTAATGGCTCATCAATTGACTCTTTTAAATTGTTAATGGTGAGAATGGTGAAGCGTTTCGATGTGCGGAGGCGTCCTTGGTTGTTTCGACGAGAACATCAAACCCCATTCCATCAAAGAAGCTTTCACCTCCCTATCAATCATAATTAAAGTGTGTCACGATGATAGATTATCGAGCGTGACAATTTTCTCTTTAAATATTTAAAGACAACTCGAGAGTTCTGCAACGCAAATTCACCGAAGGCGGATTAATTTAAATGTCAGGAAATTTAGTGGAAGCAATTAAATGAGCTTAAGACTTGAGTTGAGCTTCAGTTTTAAAATTGATATCATTTGCTGTGCTTACAGGGAATTTGAATAATGAGAATCGATTGATATTCATTTTTAATAAATGTTTTCAGTTAAACAAAGTTAATTTAGATAATCTCTCTTGTTCCTCGAATAACAATAAAACAATTTCGGTTTCATCAAATCAAACAAAACATCAGAAATTCTAACAACAAAGTCAAATAGAATAATCAATACTCATAGACACATAAAATAAATCAACCAAGCGAGTACAACTAATAAACAAGAAGAATGAAAAATTATTATTTATCTCTTCAATTCTCGAAAATGTTTTACAACCTTTCACACTTTTAATTAACACCACTCGATTGGGTGAGTGGGGCGAGACCAGAAATTGAGGGGAGAGCGAGACGAAGTTGTTTCAAAGTCGATTAGAATGCTTCATTTGTTATTCTTATTGTATCGCTTAGCATGAACATAAACAAGTTTTGTGGTTTTCGAAATGTAAACGTTATTCCGAGCCTCGTACTCTCGACTCCGTTTGTGTGTGCTTTCCGAGTTGAAATGAAAAAGGAAAAACTATAACAGCTTTTGTCTCACTCCACGCTCTCTCGTATTGAATATAATTTGATTCTCGTCGAGTAATTTTCCACATGAACGTGCTGACGCCAATTGATTACATCAAAGTGAGAAACTCTCCTATGACTGCGACAAATTGCCTTTAAGTTTAAGTTTTTATTTGAAACATTATGTTCGATCTTAATTTCAGCGCTTTTAATGCTCTTCGTAAGAACTTCTAATCGTTGTCGAATGTCAAAGGATAATTGGATTAACTAAACATTTGCCGATGTGGCAAAATATGCTTTTGCAGCTTTTTGACTTTTAATGAGATTGAAGAGATTAAATCTTTTTTTAAATCGAGCGAGGCTTACATTCATTGAAGAGTTCGCGACTTCCGCGTTTCCTACTCAATCAAGCCTCTGGGAATATAAATTCTAATCTAATTTAATCAATTCCATTAAGTTTTCATCGCAATTTTCAAATCAAACGCAACAAATTGATTTTCGCGTGCGGTGATTCGATTCCGAGAGAGAGAGAGAGAGAGAGATGTGTCAAGTTGGAAGGCAAATTCTTTCCTTGTCTTTGAACTTTCTTTCTTAAAAGTATTCAAATATTTTCCATTCTTTCGTAATTCAGTCTCACACGTGCTCCTCTCTAAACTCTAAAGACAATGAAATCTCTGAAGGGAAAAGTGAATTTTTGTCAGGTGTTGGAATGTTCTAAAAGAGCAATTTCATTAATTTCATTCACAGCGAGATTCTCTCCATGCTTCCCGTTTATTTATTTTAATATGTCGGAGGAGAAAGATAAATTTCTTAAGTTGACTTACTCGAATGAAAGAGTCGACTCACTCACCTCAACTGAAAACGTCAAATGTTCATCGCAAATGTGAGTTCAGAGAATGGAAGAGATGTAAATTGAAACTAAAAGTGTCGGGTAACATAAATTCCTTCAATTTACCTTCTGTTTCAAAGGCTTTTGATCTGTCTCTCACTCTCTTCCCTCTCACTCGTATGTAGTAGCTTCAAGCGAAAAGTGAATTTTGTTTAATGGCAAACACAGTGTTTAACCCATAAATTCGTACAATGGAATCAGTTTCAGCTTGGATGAGGGCGAGAAGTAAAAAGGTAAAACTCACATTGTGAAGTTGATGTAAGCAATGGAAACGAAAACGTTGGTGCCGAGAAGGAAGGCGAAAGAGTTGTGTAGTTCTCGAGAAATTAAATTTTCATGAAGCGGCAAATTTCTCACTCGAAACGAGAAATTTCACTGAACTTTGAAATGGTATTTAGTAACAATGGCTAGTAATATTCCAAAGGCGGATCAGGAACAATTGAATACCTTTTTATTCGGCTCGGTCATAAGCGTAAATTTGTCAGCAAGGCACTAGAATAAATCAAGCCTCGTCCCGAGGACGGCGTAGAAAAAAAAACCAGTAAAACGTTACACAAAAGAAAACAAGTTGTGAAACGACTCGTTTGAATGGCTTTTCAGAGTTTTTTTCTTTCGGTCTCGCGTTCTTTCGTCGTCAACATGTAAAACTTTTCTACATTTCTTTTATACTTTAAAAAGGATCCGTCTGTATAAAGCGCTCCAAGCGCTCGACTTCACCTTATAAAATATGGTGGTAAATCACGCATATTCTTTGACATGGATTCTCAACTAAATGAAAATCACGCTTTCAAACGTAATATTTTGACTTGGAGTCAAGAAATAAATGGAAATGAAAAAAGAGCGAGGAGATGAACGTTACTTAGACACTTTCGTATCAATTTGGGGATAAGTGATTTATCATAAATCGTTGAATTTATGAATCTAAGAGACATTTTGATCTGTTTGTTTGTGAGACAATTTCGACCGCGAAAGATTGAAAAGTGTTGACTTCTCCGCTCATGCAAAACGAGTACTCAAAGAATTATTGAATTCTCTTTTTCATTTCTTTCGTATTTCGAACTTCAAGATCATAAAATGTCAAGCCTCGAAAATCATTGAAAGATGCAACCAAAAGTCATCAAAGAAATTTAATTTAATCTTCGCCTTGTTCTCCTTTTTTCTCAGAATTCAACTCAACGTCAGATTCAGGTTACAATGGCATGACAATCAAAATAAAATCTGCAACAAATCTAATTGGATTATAGAAGTTTCATTTTGATTTTTTTATGTCAAAACTTTTTCCCTAACATTATTTATGGCACAGCAAGAAGGTGAAGATGGGGAGTGACCAGAAGATATGAAGCTCTGAAGGTGGAAGAGAAGAAAAAAAGTTGCTTATTGAGTTTTATCATATTTCGCTTCAAACAATATAATTTTTATGTGGGGGAGCGGCAGCATCTCGGGCCCTCCTGTGATGACGCGAAGGTTCAACGTTTTATTAAAATTGAGAAATAAATACTCAGATGTGGGACCGTAAATGGCTTTCAACTGATTTTCCTCGTTCGCTTACTTGAAGGGTCAAGCTTTATAAAATGTCCCCGTGAGACCCCTTAAGGTTGTTTCAGAAACTTAACGCTGCTCCCCCGAGATGTGAGAAAAGCCTTCGAAGCATATAAAAGGTGGAAGATAAATTGAAGAAAGAGAATTAATTACGCAACCGAAGCACGATTTCGAAAGCGATTTTTTACACCAATTTCTCTCTCCATTCGGGAATCCGAACAAGTCAATGAAACGATGGTTTAATGCATTGTAGTTTTGCTGAGTGATAAATGAACATTCAATAAAATACCTTGCTCGTGTTCCTGAAGCAATAAGGAAACTTTCTAGCGGTCTCCGCACGCTTGCATGTAAAATCGAAATGAACTAATGACGTGTAAAATGATTTTTCATTGAACTTTAAGGAGCAATAATCTTTTTTATTTTCTGGAAATTTTATGAGCATCGAATGTGAAAACTTCACTCTTCCATTTCGATGTCTGTAAGAAGGAGCTCTCTTTTTTTTGCTGTTTCCGCTTTTGTTAGTGATCGATGTTCATATCGCCTGCTACCGTATCGATCATCGAATTTACGATAATTCACCTCCGACGCTCGTCGGGTTTTTATTGAGTTGTTATTCAGCTTTCATCAAAAATTGCCATTGAAATCAAATCAAAATAATTTCATTGCAAGTCCTCTCTCAACACTTAACGGGAATTCAATCGCTTTTCTCGGTCGATGTTTTTTCATGGGAAATAATTGTCAGATCATAAAAATCAAAGCCTTCATGAAATGTATGAGTCGTGCTTGAGAGCGCTTATAAATTCCATACCCCGTCCATTATCGCATATTTTCCATTTCACACGCGAGAGCTTTATCATCATTGCGTATTTATTCGTCAGCATTGACAGCCAGATCAGATTTTAAAATTTTCGGTGTTTGCTTAAACGATTTTCTTTGACTGAAAAAAAAATTATATTTTATTCATCAGAATGTCAAAACTGAAACAAAGGATTTAACGTCAAGAAGATTGGCATCGTTACGCTCTGATTCATCATCATTCCTTGACTTTTACTCTCCGCGATTCAAAATTTTCCCCGAAACGAAATTGAATTGTTTTAAAAAAATATTTAAACACTCCGCTATTTGAGATTTGATTTATACATTTCAATATGCGTCAATTTTAGATGAAAAATGATGCTAATAACGAACCGAGAGAATGTTCCTCATTGAATACTAGAAACATTCGCCCGTCGAAGAGCTTCAAAGTTTTATTAGGAAGCTTGGATGATTTGTCGCGTGATTCATGAACTTTCATTTCTTTCTCAGAAAATTCACAGCAATAGACTTCATTTCCCAAAAAATTTCCATAACTTTTCACGCTGACAGTCTCTAATAGTTGTTTCATGAAATAACAATAAATTTTTTTCAGCTCCCGTTCGTAAAGTGAACGTGTTTGTGTGTCTAACTCGTGGTTCAGTGGTTTTTGCACGTTAAATATCAACGAACTGGCCTTTTCGAGAGCAAAAGCTTAATTCAGGCAAAAACATTTTCCAGCCCGTTAAGGATTTTAATATCACACAAAGTTTCAGCACATCTGAAGCCATAA
Source organism: Smittia aterrima (assembly GCA_033063855.1). Taxonomy (NCBI): domain Eukaryota; kingdom Metazoa; phylum Arthropoda; class Insecta; order Diptera; family Chironomidae; genus Smittia; species Smittia aterrima. The sequence continues at coordinate 24,595,650 of CP093829.1, read as the reverse complement.
TTTCGCATAACAAATGTTTTTATATTTTAAAACATCCCTTGAAATTGTGGCGAACGAGGGAGAGGAAGAAGAAGAAGTTGACGGAGGAAAAGCCATAATTTTAAAAACTTATAAACGTTCCCCTCCTTAAATTATGGTTTTATTCATATTTGTAGTTGTACGTATATGACCAACTTGCCACAGGGATAAAGTGCCCACTTTTCCATACATGCACTCGTTTACAATAATACGCTTTTGCCTTTGCATAAATTTCCTTCTCTGTCTTCCTCACTCGCTCCTTAAAGTAGTTTTCGGCTTGAGAGCGAGGGAAATTATATTTTAGATTAAAGATTCGTCTTATTCTGTTTGTTTATTTGTCAGTAACGCTAAGATGAAAGGAGTTTGTTTCTTAACGAGCTGACACTCTCGCACATGACAAAATTATTATTATTTATTATAAGGTAAATTTTTGGCTAACAATAATGCAATAAGAATATTTTTTAATTAATTGCTTCGAGATTACATACTTCCTTCCTGTAACAGAAAATTGGAATGAGGTTTTTTTGTTTGGACAATGAATTGCTTTTGACCGCACAGAAATATCAATAAACGGCAACTGTTGCTGAGCTTCCAAGCGAGAGCCTTGCACCAGCTTCACTCTTTACGAGTGGACGGGAGAGAAAAAAAAATTAATTACAAAGATTTACTGCAGGGCTCGAAACTCTTCTGCTGACGAAAGAGTTTTATTGATTGGGTGAGTCTCCAGCTGGCTTTGTACAACTCACATAAATCATTAATGATTTTTATGAAGAACGAGAGAGAACAAACAAAAATAATTCTAGCGTCGAGTGGAGTTCTTATTACAGAGCTTTTCCAGTAATGAGGCGTTTTAAAATATTTTTCGCTGATGAATTCACTTTGCTTATTGCGATTTTCCATTTTCAAGCTAACGTAAGTAGAAAATATTTAATATTTGTTCTAAACTGAATGGGAAGTTAGCTTCATTCAACGGACAACAATTTGAGAGCTTAACTATTCCATTCATTTATTGTGACGGTCATAAAACAAAACAGGAACTCGGTTATGAGAGATTTTCATATTTTACGGGATACAAAATTAAATCCTTCGTATGCATACGGCTACTTGCTCTTGTTGGCAACGTGTAATGTAATCTAAATTGAATTTAAGATTAAAATATCAACCTGAGAGCAATTAACTCAAAGTGAGCTCTTCGTGAGGCTGCAGTTAAACAGCAATAAAATTAGACACTGTCGTTGCAACTTCGTTGGAGTTTCCAAAGGTTAAGAGGTGGAAAAAAGAACTTGTCAAGTCAACCAATTGGATAAAGTAGAAAGAAATTAAGTTGCAGAGGAAACTTTTACTGCTCCAGGAAAGAAAGATAAAGAGGAAAGCCCATGGAAAGTTTTCAGAAGTAAAGACATCTTGAAAACTTATGTCGGCAACCTCAAGACCGAGATTTGAATATTTAAATCAGTCAATTGACAGAGTGTCGTTGATTCCGAGCCAAAACGGATTAGTTAAAGTTTATTTTCATAATATCTTGTTCTATTCGCTTCCCAAGGGATTTGCTGAGTGTCTGAGTTCCAGAAGTGGAGAATATTGTTAGACGGGATATTCGAAATGAAGATGACAAAAACCAAAAATTTGTAATTAAAAGTTTTACCCAGAAGGATTACTCCACAAGAGTTTCCCTGATCCTTTCGTTCCATTATCAGCTTTGGCTTTGTTCGTTAAGCACGGACTGCAAAAAAACTCAATTTTGTTAAATTCCTCGAAGCTTAAAAATTCAAATCAAAAAATGAATCGTTTGCGCTTAAAATCTTCGTTAGTCCATCATAAATATAATATAATATAATATATAATATAATATTTCAGAAATATTTGACAAGTTTTCATTGCGTTACGTAGTTTAAGAACAAAGCCTTTGGGCTGTTTTAATTATGGCAAGTAAAACAATTATTGTTCCATCACAACAGAACAAGAGAGGATGAAACCAACGATGGTGGTTTTCAAGAGAATTTTTAATCCTTTCGACGCTCAAGCAATGCCACTTTCACTAGCCAATAAGCAATTTATCGGGACCCTACTTAAACTCAGATTTCTGAAACGGTTAATTAAGTCTTCGATCTTTCCCATTAGCTGGCGTCTTTAAAATCAAATTAATAAACAAACTGAAGTGAAGTGCACACTTCTCTCGAAATGAAATGTATTCTTAAAGTTTAGTTTAGTTTAAGCTGCTCCATAAAAAACTTGGAAAGCTTTCAAATTAGAGACAAGGAGAAGACAATTACATACATCTGGACGTCTCTTTCACATACAAAAAGTGAATTAATTAAAATATACAATCATTGTTACCCGGAGGGGTCGTTCAGCTTTAATTGTCCCAGCTCGCAGCTCCCTTCTTGTCGTCGTGCCTTTTTTTTCATCCATCCAAATCTCCTTTTTTTGTCGCTCAACGATAATGATGACGAGAAAAAAATGATGCTGAATTGTACCGAGGAGAGAACCATCCAGCAATTAAAACTAAACAGTCTCATTACAGATTAAATCGGAGCGAAATGAGTAGAGAGTCTCAATTAATTTTATTACTGCATTTACTGCTGATCTCATTAGGACATGGTTTGCTCGTTATTATTCCTTTTGTATTTAAGAGAAACCTTTGAGTATGAGTTTGTTAGTCACAACAACTTTTCACGCTTTTCAATAATCGTTTCGTGATGTTGAAAGATTTAACGATTGTACATGTCAGACGACAATGTTTGTCTTTATGCTGGAATCTCTCTCGTCGCTGTTCATCGCTTGAAAGCAGCCATAGAAGAAGTTTTGCATCTTATTTAATTCTAAAAGGAAAAGTTTATCATGCACATCAAGCAGTGCAGTTGATGAGGAAAAAAGAAAACCGAATTAAATATTATGAAGTTAGCTGGAAGGCAGAAGAAAAGCGCCGATGCAAATTACGAAGCGACAAGAACTTTCGTCGTTAATTTTGTGAATTAGGCAATTGAGGAAACTTCCCAGAAAACATTATTTGCAACACTTGAGCTTTGTCAAAGAATGGATGATGATCGGAAGCATAATCCCATCAAACGAACAACAAGTAGTGTCCTACTTCAATCTCCAACTTGAACAAATAAACTTGAAATCTTAGCTCCAACTTTCCAAGATAGCCCTTGACAATCTCGTTATAGTTTTTCGCTATCTTTTCAATGGTAATTTGATAAAGAAAGAGAAGAAGAGCGTCATTGAAACTGAAAAGCTTGAAAATCAGAGATGGGACTGAGGGAGAGAGAAAGAAAAACTAAATTGAAAAGAAAAGTTGAATAATTTCAAGTTTCAGTCACCAAGCTTGAAAATTCTATTGAATTATATTTGATTCTCGCAAATCAGACTATCATCGAGCGAAATAAGAAAAATGGTGGAGAGAACAAGTTATGAAACAGATGAGCGAAGATATTTTCGATTATAAAGATTTTTTTTCATTTTCCCATCTGAAAGGAAAATTCTTTCTCCTTAAGTAATCGATGCATTACCATTACTAAACCAAGCAAATGTGTCTCCTCCATCTATTCTCTCGTATTCCCCTTCGCACAGCTGAAGGCGGATGACACTTAGACTTTCATTCATCACAGAATGGCAATATCTAGTTAAAAGTCATAAAATCAAAGGCGGAATAAAGAAAATCACATTTTACTTTTCTGTTTTCCGTTTCGATGAATCCTCAACCAAGCCAAACGAGTAAGAAGTTGAGCACAAAAAAAACTGTTGTCTCATGCTGCCTCTGCATACTTGTCATGAAGCATATTATTTTGATGTTGGGCGGAGGGGGTCTGTGTGTATCTAAAGCGAGTAACATAAGGTTTTTTATATCATCATCAGTCTCATATGTTGAGTACACATGTTACTGGGGACGTCGACTCTTCCTTCTTATTTCATTTCTTTGCGGCTCAGGTTCAAACATTAAGTATTGCAGGTTCCTGTCAAATGTTATCACTTAAGTAGCATTCGCTTGTCAATTAACCTTCTCAGACATGAGCAGCTAACTTGTCGAGGAAAGAAAGAAAAGAAACACAAAACAAACTTACTTGAAATTCAACAGCAAAACATGTGGACCCGAATTTCTAAAAAAAAACTCATTGCAATCCTTAAAGAAAATGAACTATCGTCTTACATGGTATATAGTCAAGTTGAGTTTATGGATCCATTACAGGCAACGATTCCTTTGGCCCATAAAATCCCTTTTGGATATGAACCAATAAAGCGTTTTACGTTCACCGCAAACGGAATCATTAACTTCACACTCGATATAACAACTTCCTGACAAAGCAAAAACTAAAGAACTCTCCCCGATTCGTGTTTGTTATTTTGTTTGTTTTGAGGATTTAAGGAATACCATGAAGAGAGATGTCATGCAACATGAAGCGTACGAAAGGCAATATTGACACGAGGGCATAAAAAACATCTCTGAGCTTGAAAATTAGAAAAGATGAAGCTTGGAAAGGATAAAGTTGCTGGAAGGAAGAAGAGAAATTCTTTCAAGGACATAACAACAGACTAATAAAGTTCCGAAGTCGCGCTAGCTTTAAAAAGTCTTTCCTTCCGTTTTGTTTTGGGGAGGCAACGACTTTAAACAACTCTCGTTCATTTCAGATGGGAAAAGAAGAAATTGCGGAAAAGAGTAAACCAGAAAAATGTTTTTAAATTTCATTTTCCTCCACACAGCGCAAAAATGTGTGTTAGCGCCACAGACTGGGATGGGAAGACATGCGGAATGTTGAGATTGCCTTACAAATAGATAATTTGTTTGTCATGCGTTTCTTTATATCCATCGAATGACTTAGTAATTTTTCTCTTTCGTCGGAGACTGCGAACGCTTAGCAAAGAAAAACAAACTAAATGAATTTTTTTTTGTCTCATTTTTACTGCATGATGAGATGAATCACTGACGATTCCAACGACAAACGACAACGACAGACGAGAAAGCAAAAAGTATTAAATTATCTCACAAAAGAGACGCGCGCTTTAATTTAACAATTTCTCATTTCTTGATAAATTGCTGGCAGGCCAAGACGTGCGTGGATCTCTCTTCGCTTTCTGTTGTCTTTACAAGGAAGTTAACTCAGATAAATAATTACCACAGACGATGAAAACAGAAATCTTCTTTCCCTCTTTGAATGCAATAAAGCGTAGGCCGTAGCTGAGGAGGAGAACGAAGAAGGAAAATTGTAAATTTGTGATAAAGGGAAAAATCCATTAGCTTTGCCATGAAAAGGAAAGGGAAGCAAAGTCGTGTTTTAAAATGCCACGAATTCTTTTGGATAAAATAAAATTCCTCTACTTGCTGATAGTTTCCGACTTCATTCTCTTCCTTGAGATTCCAAGAGAAAATCTCTACAAATCTGCAGTGCAAATTCTTGGAATTTATTCAATCTTAATCGTTTGATTATCATAAACTCAACCGCACACAAACTTCATCGTTCGATTAAAGAAGATTTTGGTTTCTAAGAAATATTGAAATTATTTTTCTTCTTACTCGAGAAACCTCGACAAACTATACATTTGCGGGTAAAAAGAAAAGTTTCGAGAACAACAAAGCTTCTAACAAATTCCGGTTGACGGCATAACATGGAAAGTTCGCTTCAAATCCTTCGCCACTGAGCCCCATGACAATATCCCTCTCCCTTTTGATATCGAAAAAAAAAACACAAAACGAGAGAAAAAGTTGTTCGTTAATGTAAAACAAATATATGAACATCTTCCCTCTGTCCTCTCCCACCATTTTAATATCAGAAAGTCTTGACAGTTTTAAGGCATTTCTGGAAAGATAACGAAATGCGATGGGGAGAAAGATTTCACCTAAAGGCACATCAAATGCTGAGAGCAAAGGGAAGAAGTCTAAGAAGAAGAGAAGCTGAGAATCAAAAAGGCATGAAAGCAATAAATGTTTTATGTTGTAGCAAATTAATATTTCTCCCACATAAGCACGAGAATATCTTCAAGACCCGCAGCTATCTCGTACGGAGAAAGAAAGAAAAGTTTACGCTTATTATCGCAACCAAATATGGAGAGAGAGACCTTGCCTAACTGAAATTTTGTAATCGAGGCATTGTTGGTGGACTAAGAAGAAAATTGAAATCATAAAACTCAACGAGTGAAATATTTTTTCCATCCTCAAGGCAAGTCACATCTCATAAAGAAGCCTCAAGAAAGACAATTTTAAGATTCTTATGTTATTAGGAAATTATGTTCAGTTAATTATTTTACTCTTGCTGTTGATGCGAGGAAAGCTTTGAGCTTCTTTCAGTTTCGTCCTTTATGTTTCTAATTTAGCTCGAAAATGATTTTAACATTTTCCGTTCGCTCTTTGATTATGAATGCCTCAGGTACGTGCCTAAGATATCAAATTTAATGTACGAAACCAATTTGCCATGATCGTTTACACTCTTCCATGGTATGTCGCTAAGAATTTTCTCACAATTGACTCGAGACGAAAACTTTTTTTCGCTCAATACCCCAGAGCGTGTTGAAATAAATTCGAGACATGGGGGTTGGAAAGTGGAGGCGATGTCGTCAGATAACGGAAAATATTATGAATCTTTAGACATTTATTTGAATTTTCTTTGTCACTTGATATAAAGCGAGAGAGTTGATGAAAGCGTCTCGCAACATTAAGCGACAATTCCCGCTAACAATTTCCTCCGCTTTAGAAACTATTTGAAGCTTAATACCTTTAGAAAATTAATATTCTCTCTCACTCTTTTTCTGTTCCGCGTCTCGCTAAAATAGACGGGGCGACGGGGAAGGCAAGAATCATTCTCTTAAATACGCTACAATATGGTATCATTAAATGAAAATCATACAAAAGCGGAAACCGCTGAAAATTATATTATAATGAAATTTTAAATCGCTTCAGCGACATTTAGAGAGCGAAAAAGTTGTTTCGGAACTACAACGAACGAGAAAGACGGCAATGGAAAATTAAATATCTCAACTTCTTTGTCGGTTGGCTGCGGAATTAGTTTCTTTCCGTTCAAACACAATTAAATCCTCGGGAAGAAAGCTTCATCGCGAGAACTTAAAATTAAGGTCGACTTAGTTTGTTATTTCGTCTTAATCCGCCGTCTAACATTATTCAAACATACTTTAAAATATCATGAAGAAATCACTCTCCCTCCCTCCGTCTTGCTTGATCTCATTAAAATTAATTTTCCTGTGCACTTTTTGCTGCTGCAGTGACTGCAACGAAAGATGTTGGCTCAACTAGATCCCCCATCTTGACAAACGTCTAATTGAAAAGACGAGAATATGATTCAAAGAAAATCTCCGATTCCTCTTGCATCAAATGCTTTTGGTTCAAATTAATTGTACAAATAAAAACATTTCTCTTTACTTTTTTTTCTTCTTGAATAATTTTCAGCCTTTTCATCCCTCTTCATTCTTTTCTCAGACGATTAACACAAGTCTTAACTGATTAAGAGCGGGAATAATTAAAAATTCTAAGGAGGAACGAGAGGAAAACAAAACAAACGAAAAATCAGATCCTCACGATCTCGCAAAAATATTTAATTTCATTAAACAGCGAAGGAAAATCTGTTTTTGTTTTCTCTACTTCTCTCGCTTATTTTGTGTTTTTTCTGCGATTTAATTTGGGATTTGAATTTTTCAGTCGAACCGAACGCGAGTTGAGTCGATTTGCTTATGCAAAACACTAAATCATTTTAGCACTCTCGGTTGGTGAATACTTTTTTTTCTGCTCTCACTCTCGAAGCAACCCTTTTCATCGGCGGCCTGTGTTATTATTTTTTGAATTTTCATTTCATTTCCCTCGGCCGTAGAACGTAAATTTTAATCTTTTCGTCTTGCCTCGGAAAATTAATTTAATTAGCGTTTGCTTTGTTTACAAACTTTCAAACTTCGCATTTCGGGATCGTTGAGCATGTAAATCTCGAAATGTCAAAGTTCAAATCGGGGGCGAATTGATTTGGATGTCTCTGATTTTTATTTAATAGTTGTGGAAAGCGTTGAATGCCAAAACCCTCAATATCAATTTCAACAGACTTCAATCACGTAGTAAAGTTATGCGGGGGGAGCTTTAAAACAAAGCATAACATGAAAAGGAACGTTTCCTGATATTTTTCTTTTTCGTTTTGTTTTGACAAGCGATTCAGTGAAGATTCATTAAATTGAGACACGAAATATTTATTTGTTAGATAATGAAAATCTCTGAGAATCAGTTTGTGCAAACATGAGTTCTAAAAGGATTTAAAATAGTTCTAAAAGCTTTTCTTTTTATGCTTTTTAATGTTGAGCTAACTCTGAGATCAGTGTGGTTGCAAACAAATAAAGAAAAGATCTTCATTTTATTTTATTTATTAAAACATTGAACTACAAACTAAACTTGCAAAATAAATTTATCGAAAAACATTTAAATTCAAATTTCTCGAACTTTCTTTTGAAATCATAAGAAAATTTCCACTCTGACAACTTGAAGCGTCGCTTTACTTTCCAGGGTTTTCTGCAAAGTCCTATGAACAATTTAAAATCAAAATACTATGGCCAATGAAAATAATCAAGATGAGCTAAACGCCAACGGATGGAAAGAAGGAAATGACGCAAATAGCAGCAACAGTGGAAGAGCTGTCGGCACTGGTGAGAGAGAAAGCATTGTGCAATGTTCAATCGTCATTTTTTTCATATTATTGTTTTCTAAAAGATTTTAGATCAGAGCCACCGAAGGAAAATCCATTCTCGTTTAAACATTTCCTTAGAAGTGACACAACAAGCACGACACTAAATCATAGTCAAAGTAACTCGAATATTGTTAATGGAAACGAAGCTGGAACAAGTAGCTCAAATACGCAATCGCCCTCAAAGTCGGCAACAACAAGTTCCTTAAACTCAACTGGAGCCCGTCCTAAAATCCCACAGTTCCAGTCTGTTAGTGTAATTCACAACCAACAGCAAGACTCGCGAATGAAGAGATCGCCAAAGTTTTCTTCGTTCGATTCACAATCGAGTCTCTCAGATCTAAGTAAATTTTACGATTCGATTTGTTTTGTTGTTTTTTTACGGTAAATATTTTCTAGAACTTGCCGATGAACGAATTCCCGGATCGAGAAGCAACAACTCTTTTAACACGGATTACCAGTTTCCGTCGTCGCGCTCGTATTCTAATTACGACATTGAACCATCGTCTTCGCCATCGATCTTAGATAGAAAGCCACACGGAAGATCTTACGCATCACGCTCACAGAACAACAATTCGTCCAACTCAATCCTTCCAGACTTTCTCTCGGATGGCCTACAAGATCACTTGTTGATGGAATATTATGACAACAACTCGGCCAACATGTCTCCTATCTCTGGTGATGACTTTAGTTTAGGTAATGGTGACTTACATCATAATCAAAATGGATTCGATTTGACGTTCAATCGGTCACCAAGTAATCGACGGAGAAACAACCATCAATCGATTCCATTAGATCTTCCGACGTCGAATCGATCAAATTCAAACCACTTGCCACCAGATTTCATGGACAATGGAGCATCAAATGTTTCTGTGCAACGAGAAGAAACTTATGGACCTCACAATGAGCCTGAAATAACTCGAGACCAAGCTGCGATTGACAAAATGCAGACACTTCCAGATTTTCTCTCTGACGGTCTAATTCATTCATCGAATCGACTTGCAGATGTTGCGACAGTTTCTCACGACGAGGATAATCCAATTATTCGGTTACAACAGGAAAATGACAGACTTCGAATGATTATCCTCGATTTGGAGAATCAAATCAGTCAAGCGAAGAATCTTGAGACTCAATATAATGTTACATTAGCTGAAAGCATGGAGCAAGTCGAGGAAAACCTTTTTGCGAGTAACCAGAGAGCTGCGGAGGCTCAAGCGCAAACGAACAAATATAAACAGCAAGTCAAACAGTTGACGGTAAGTTTCAAAGTTCATGAACTTTCTCTTCTCGGATTCAATTTATTCACGGAAAACCTTATTTACTAGGCGGATGTACAGTACTTGAGACAGGAAAACGAGGCAATGCGTGAAGGGGGAGCGGTTGGCGGTGTTGGAACTCCTTCCCGAAATTCTAACTCAGACTTAGCCCGAGATCTTAGAATGGCAGCGGCAACAGCAGAAAGCAACTTAAGGTTTGTTAAGGGAAAACTTTTCTCATAAATCGTCAATCTAATAAATATTTCATCTCTCGTCAACAGGCAACTTCTAAGCGGAGTAGAAAATCTCAGGCTTATAGCCAAAACTCTGGAGCAAGCACCCAATTTGGATGAAAATGATGATTTCAATGAAGGTCCAGTCTTGTAAATCAATAATCGCTTCCAATATTTTTCATGAAGAGAACTCCACCCACAACACAATATTTTTTGTTCTATCGCTTTTATCTCACAGAGAAGGAAAAGTTTGTAGTTTTCTTTTAAAAAAGGGCTTCGCTAGAGAGGCGAATCCATAGAGAGTTTTGGATACTGTTGCTTCTGTCTTATTTTGTTATTTTAATTTCAATCGCTTTCGAAACAAACTTAGACACAAAATAAAAACTTCAAAAAGCGATTGCAATGAATGTGAAGAAAAAATTTTAAAAATGATTATTTATATCAAATAAAGCAAAGCATTGCATGAATGGAAACAAGAAAGTGTTTAACTCGCGAGTCCTTTCAATTGTTGTTAACGAGTGTGATAAACAAAATTCTTTGTGACGTTTAATGCGAACACAAAAAAACTTGATTTATACGTCATAAATGTTGTTTTTTACATCCCGCTGATGAATGACACACCATAAATGTCAGTTTCAAAATTTCCACGAGCCTTAAATCACTCACAATCATAACCGAACGAAAACATCGTGTAAGAAGAGGTTCACCTCACACACCTCCAATGACGCCACCGATCAACATGCGAGATGGAAATTGTTTACTCCAAATCATCGATAACCTGCTCCGCGTTGCAATAAACTTCTAATTAATTCAAGAGACTCCGCTCTCTCTCCCAACACGTTTTTCCAGTAAACATCCGACGAATAATTAAGATCGCTTAGTGACGAAAATCTCGAGGATAAAAAGATCTGCTGCTCAGCAACGCGAGAACAGTTTCATTTTAGATTTCGACTTGAAAAGTAAAGCTACAAAAGGAGAACAAAAAAAATGGTGAGACGAGCTCGTTGTGACTCAGTGAAAACAAGAAATCGCTTCGATGATTCGTGAAAATTTGTTTAAGTGAAATTAATTTGAAAAACAACTTTTTTCAGACAACTTACACAGATCGTGGACCAAAAGTGAGTTAAATTTAAAAGTTTAAAAGACAAATTCGTTAAAATAATTTCCTTCAGCCTGATGGAGGAAGATTTCTTTCATTCGATCACTTGACATTCTACGTCAGTAATGCAAAGCAAGCAGGTAACGACAACAAGCAAATTAAATTAAAATAAATTCTTTAAAAAGTTCTTGAAACTTCCCAGCTTCGTATTACGTCACTCGAATGGGATTTGAAGCAGTTGCTTATCAAGGTAAGAAGATTTCTATTTCGTTCTAACTTCCAAATTGATAAACTCAATCAATTAATCTTGTAAAAGGTTTGGAGACCGGCAACCGAAAATATGCAAAGCATGTTGTTCGTCAAAACAAGGCAAGTAATTTATGCAAATTTAAAGATTTTTAACGGAGGCTCGCTAACGTTTTAATCGTTCGTGAAGATCGTCTTTGTTTTTGTATCGCCATACGAAACAAATGACGTTGAGTTCGGCCAGCATTTGATAAAGCACGGCGATGGAGTGAAGGACGTTGCTTTTGAGGTCGAAGACTTGGATGTGATTGTGAAGCGTGCTCGCGAGCGTGGCGCTAAGATTATTAAAGACATTTGGGAGGAGACAGATGAATTTGGAAAGGCTCGTTTCGCGGTTCTTCAAACTGTAAGAAATTTAATTTTAGTTTTAAGAATTTTTTAGGAAAAAATATTTTTAGTATGGCGACACCACTCACACTCTCGTCGACCGCGCGAACTACAAAGGAACTTTCCTTCCTGGCTTCAAGTCAATCGAAACAAAAGACCATCTCCTGACCTTCTTGCCAAAGATTAACTTGAACTTCATTGATCACGTTGTCGGCAATCAACCGGATCTTGAAATGGAAGCAGCTGCTGAGTGGTACGTTCGATGCTTAATGTTCCATCGCTTCTGGTCAGTCGATGACTCGCAAATCCACACTGAGTACTCAGCTCTTCGTTCAATTGTCGTGTCGAATTATGAGGAGACAGTGAAAATGCCGATTAATGAACCAGCGAATGGAAAGAAGAAGTCGCAGATTCAAGAATACGTTGATTACTACGGCGGAGGTAAGTTTAGTCGTTAAATTAAATTGGAACCTTTTCAAATGAATTTTATTTACTTTCAGGTGGAGTTCAACACAGTAAGGCTTACATTCTATTTAAATAAAAAGTCTTTTCATTCATCTAATTCCCTTTTCAGTTGCTCTCAACACTGATGACATCGTCGAAGCAATTACGAAATTAAAGCAACGTGGAACAGATTTTCTTCAAGTCCCCGACACTTATTACGAGCAGTTGAAAAAGCGATTGAAAGCCGACAACTTCGAAATTAAAGAAGACTTGGAAGTGCTTAGAAAGCTGAAGATTTTAATCGACTACGATGAGAACGGTTACTTGTTGCAAATCTTCACGAAAAATATGCAGGATCGTCCGACTCTCTTCTGCGAAGTCATACAACGAAGAAATCACAACGTAATTAAGTCTTTTTTAAGCTGAAAAATGATTTTGAGACAAATTTTTCCTTCGCAGGGGTTCGGAGCTGGCAACTTCAAGGCGCTCTTCGAAGCAATTGAAATGGATCAAGCACAGCGTGGCAATTTGTAATCTTCTTATTTTCACATCGAGAAAGCTTTCGCAATATTGAATATTTCTCCTCAACAACAAAATATCTTAAGCAGACGACGGAAAATAATTTTTATTCATTGATACAAAAAATATTCTTTTGTCAACTGAACATTAAACAATTTATTCTTTCCTCCGAGTGTTCTTAATTGAAACGAAAGATAGTTTTCTGAATAAAAGAAAACCTTCGCATTTGGAATGTATTTGCATACAAAGTCCTTTCAATTTATCACGTTCTTGAGCAAAGTTTTTTCAGATTCCTCCTAGCGACTGTCATCGCTCGAATCGAATGGACTTTAATGAAGTATTCGATTCTGTTTGTGACATACCAGTCACTCATCGCCCAGCAACAATATTAAGCAACTGGAGCGGAGAACTGAAAATTCAATAAACTCAGATAAGGGACGCAAAACAAATTTAATTTAATTTAAATTCCATTTTTTGTGTCATCTTTATTATCATATTTTTCTCGTTGCTTTCACTCTGAATAAAACAGGAATAATTCTCTACCTTAAGTGGAAGCTTTCGGTTGTTTTTAAAACGAAATTGCGTTCTGGTGGGAGAGAGATTTTAATAAATATAATTTGATAATTATAATCCCCTTTGAGAATGCTCTTCCTTGTGCAACAGACCTACGAGTAATTGATGAATCGATACTCGTTCTTCATTCTGCAACATTGCATAATGTACTCAACGCAATCATTGATGGCGTGCAGATATTGAATTGAATGACGGGGGAACGTTCATTATGAAATAATCGTTTGCCATCTGCGTTTCAGACAAACAGCTGATCGTTACATAAGTTTCTTAAATAATCGAGAGCAGTCGCACTCTCATTCAGATGAAAATTCATTCATTTCATCAAAGCAAATTGTCAATCATCGATCCGTGAAAAATCAAAAGGATTAAAGTCAAGAGATTTCCTTTCCTTTCATCACTTGATATCTCATTTCGCAAACACGCCGGTTTGTGCATCGAGTTTCAAAACAATGCAGAAATCCTCGAGACGAGGCGAGCATGCGCTGACATCCAACACATACAAAAGAGTTTCTCCCTTCTCAGCCAGGGTTTGTTTGTGACTCGACTCGAGTCGAGATAGGAAAAGGGAGAAATTGTTTATTAAAGGTTTTTGACGGTATACGTGAATCAGACGTGGAAAAAAGGTCAGGAGTGCATCACAGACCCGTTGCTACATAAGTGAACGACACACACAGCAAATATCTTTGCGAACAAATATCACTTTAGCTTCACATTTGGTGTGTTCTCATTTTTCTCTCTCAACCTCTCGAATTTTCATTCAGTCTGCATTTAATATGGCTGACATGAAGGGAAAGTCATCGAGTTAGTGATTAGAAAGTTCTTGTGCATTATCAGAAAGTTTGTTCAATAAAAAACTCGATTGTTGTGACACTGAATGTTGTTGAGAAAATATGTCGAATCAATAGAAACATTAAATGAAAACTTTTTTTCAAGTGAAAGACTCTCAAGAAATTTTGGTTGTGCCGCGCCACTTGTTCGTGTGTTTATCCGCGAGAATGTTTGCTCACAGAAGTATCCGATAAGATAGTTAGTTGCTTTATCAGCTGGAATTTAGATTAACAGAAGTTACACACCAAAAATTTATTTCCCGAGACGATGATTACCGATACAACTTCAACTTCAGACGATGGAGAAAAGTTGCGAGAAAATCTCAATTTAAACTACGATGAAAGATGAATATTTCATCAGTTTAATAACAACATCGGAGCTTCAACTTACAGGAAACCAGTGAAATTGCTTTAGTAGAACAAGCTCAAAACAATTCGCTAGAAAGAAAAATCAATTGAATTAAAAACAGGAGAGGGGAAAGTGTCTATGTGGGTGGTCGACGATTGAAGAGTAGCACAAGCTAGAAAATGTATTCAAATGAATCCTCAAAAAAGATCAAGACTTCCGGCGGCTCAAAGAAGCGAAGCAAAAAGGGCACGTGGGGCTCGCGGGAAAGAACCAGCATGTCCTTTCTCATTGTCATTGCGTTCTTCGCTATCTTCGGTATCATTATTTTGACAGAGGTAAGTTAGATTGTAATTCCATTAAAAGCTTCATAAACAATTCAACGTTAATGTATTTCACAAGAAAAGACATCTACTCCACCTTTGACCCTTTTTCTTACCCCACAAATGCTCCTCCCTCAAGCAATGTCACGTTCTTTATCGATTCAGTTGACTCTGTTGATATGTGACATGTTGTGTATTTAATTCAGTTAACCACGATATGTTTCATGTTATGAATTACAATGTGATCTAACATATTATAATGAAAATTTCTCTAGGGCATTAGAGCTTTGCCTTTAAAAGCATTTTCTAACCGTCAAATGAATTTTTTGCAGGTTTTGATGATTGACGATCGGAACAGCGTTTCTGTCAGACGAACTAGCGTTAATCGATTCAGTGAGTCTCTGCCTGATTACGAAGATGTCAAGGTAAGTGACGTTGAGTATTGATCTGTATTTTGTAAAGACACAAATTCTATTTTTAGGATGATTATGCTGACGATACAGGAATTTTCGTGAGAGAGAACCGTTTTGCTGCCGCAGCGTTCAACAGCCTCTTCAAGAAGAATAAGAAGTCGGAGCCAACGATTCAAGAGAAACTCTTAGTTGGCATACCTGTTGCTCCTGATACGGATCCCAATGCAGTGCCTTGGGGTCAAATGTTGCCAACCAAAGTCGAAGCGAATCTCCCTCCATATCCAACTGACGCGAAGCCGAAGGATGGCGATTGGCAAGTTGTGAATGGAACTCGCTTCAAGTTTTTTGTCTTTTCGGCCTTTTACGATCGTCGCGATGGTCGAATGATTCGAGTGATTGGAGCAACGAAGACGAGAGGACCCGAGAAGGTTTGGTGTCGCATGTGGTATCCAATCGACGGGAACAACACGAGGTTCAGGTCGATCTCAGTGATGGCGAGAGTGAAAGTTATCAGAGAAAACTGGAATCTCAAATACAGCGCATGTTTCATTCTGTGCCCACTCAGAATCTCATATCTCGACGTTCCCTACTCCGTTAGCATTGTCAGCAAGCTTAGATCCCCTCCAGGGAATATTTTAATGCTTAGAAATACCGATAGCGTAAGATGAAATATCTAAGACTCTCCTCTCGAGACTAATTGAGTGATCAATTGATTTCTAGGATCCAGACTTTTCCAATCGAAGTGTTGCCAATGTTCCGAATAAAATTGCTGTGTGCGTCAAGCCACTTCATTTTAATTACGATCAGGTAAGTTTATCTTTTCTGCTTTAAGGCCTAACGCTCCTTGTTCTTCTAAATATTTCATCCTCTGACCAAGAAAGAGATCAAAAATTTTATTTGCGGTTGCGAAATAATTTTATTCTTCTCCTTTTAACTCAGGCACTTTATATGCTCGAGTTCCTCGAGTTGAACAATCTTCTCGGAGTGTCACATTTTACATTCTATAACCACACAATAGGCCCGAAAGCCAAATGCGTACTTGAGCACTACATGAATGGGAAAATCCCTCAGCAATTTGCAGTCAATTCAACAGCGAGGCCTCACAATATGACAGGAGATGCCACCACGACGAACTTCGTGCGATCGCCAAAAATCACTGTCGACATAATGCCTTGGAATTTGAAGATGAAATCGCAGAAGGAAATTCGTACCGAGGGATTGTTTGCGTCGTTAAACGACTGTTTGTATCGCAGCATGTACAGGTGAGATTTGATTGATTGTCCTGTGAATGTTTTATCAGATTTTAATTGACTCATTTTGTTCTCTCCTCAGATATTCTCATGTTGCTCTAATTGATTTAGATGAATTTATTATTCCACGTCACAACGACACAATAAGTGAATTGCTAGAGTGAGTGTCACGTAATTTTCTCGGTTTCTTTCACACTCAAATCAAATTTCTCTTTTTTTTCCCAAGATGGTTATCGAAACGAATCAACAACAAAAACACCGGCGCCTACTCGTTTCAGAATGCGTTTTTCTATTTGCAATTCGCCAATGACGAGTCAATCTATGATAAGAAGTCATGGAATCCCCAATTGCGAGCGTCGCTCGTCACACAAAAAAAGACGCGAAGGTAAAAAGCACTTTTCGGGCTCGTGAATAAATTACAATGATTGAACTGAAAATATCCACAGGAGGCAAAAGCTCCATCCGCAGAAACAGCGTTCTAAATATATTTGCAAGCCTGAGGCCGTCATCGAGGCGGGAAATCACTTCGTATGGGAGTTTTGTCCTGGTCGGGGTTCACTCAACGTCCCTTCGAACTCTGCCATCCTCCACCGTAAGTGTTTCTCCTCTCACAGTCCAATGTGGACTTTTATTTTCCATTTGACTAACTTTGATTTCACAGATTACCGAGTTTGTGAGTTCGGAGGTGACGACTGCATCAAGACACCATCTGTCGACGATCGAACTGCTCACAAATATAGTTCCCGACTCCTTCAACGAGTTAGTGCAATCTACGATTATCTCAGTGAACCTTGCATGCTACCCGAGATCCCACCCGTCCCAACAAAGCCGCCTCCAACGAGGCAGAAAGTTCTAAGAATAGGAAAGCAAGGAAAAGACTCGAGCGGAAACAACAACATCACCATCAACAAAGTTATGGAACAGCATGACGTCAAAATAAAGAAAATTGTTTTTCCATAAATCTTGGCAATCCTCGGGAACATTCCAAACCCTCAACGCGATCCAAAGTTGTTCGAAGAAGGAGAACAAAAAATTTGAGATTCCAATTGAAAAATGGTGCTAAGGGTCGTTTGTCATCGTTTCGAGTATCTCAACGTTGAATACGAAAAAAAAAATCTCTCGGCTGATAATTTTAAATTAACTTTAGTTATGGAGAAAGAAAAATAAACGAAATTTAAAACTAAAGCTCAGTAAACTTTAACAATGAATGAACGGGGCTAACTTGAAAAGATTTTTTTGCAATTTGTTGATAAATAAATTAACGTTTCGCTCGCTCGTGGATCAACAACGAATTACACCTCGCTCAATGGACAAGCGAATTTTTCCGTTTTTGGGTTTGACAACAAAAACTGAAACACGAGGCGACAATTAAAATTTCATTCAATAACAACAATACTCTCATAAAAATTTCCGATCGAGTTCGGGAGGCGTCAGAAACTCAGCCGAAAAGGCAAAACAATCAAACCGATAGGAATTAATCAAAAATTAAATTAAAATCCCGCACAATAACGGAAAACTCTCAAGAGATAAACATTGAAAGCTCTAATCTTGATTAAACATTATGAATTGAACGATTCGAGTTGAGTACGATAACTCATATCAGCTTCGGTCTCATCATGCAGAAGAATAAATCGAAAAACTATTTTTCGTTGAATGCCTAAAAAGTAAACGTGAACATTTCAGTTTCTCAATTTTATGCGAGACCATAGGACAGTTCATATCAAACGATTTTTGTAGTACAAGAAAGTTTCTTTTCCATTCATTTCTAATAAAAATAAAAAAATGTTTGAGATCGAAGGGTTTTTCTCCTTTGAAGGAAAGAATGACTGACGAAGAGACAAAATTGCCAAAATGAAATGGCTTTTCCACTTTGGAGAGGAAAGTTGTCGACGCATTGTCGTCTTCTTAGGACAGCAACGAGGAGAAGGTTGTGAGATGTTAGGTGAGCAAAGAGCTCTTCATGTCTGATTGAAATAAAATGTACATTTTGTAGAATAAAATCAATATTGATAATAAATAATGTATCGATGAATTAAAGAAGATATCAACAGCAAAATATTTAATTAATTTCCTTTTTTTTTCTGGGCCAATTAAGAAAATTATAAATTTGCGAGAATATTTTTTTAATTAAAATATGTTTTCCTCTGAATTTTTGATTCAATTGAATTTCTCTCAGGATTCTTTCCGTTAATATTCGATTCTGGGGCAGCGCGATTGGTAAATATTTGAAGTTTCAATTTTAATTATTTCGGAAACAATATTAATCAAACATTTTGCCTCGTTTAATCAACCGGGACGGGGGCAATTCCGATTGCATTTCAGAAACATTCGAGCGCCACTCACGTTTCAGGTTTCGTTCATAAAAAAAGTTTTGCGAAAGAAATTACAAAGAAATGTTGACAACTTTTCATGAGAAAAAAACAATTAAAAATCTCTTTTTGTAATTAAATATTTTCAACGAAACCGCCGCCGTCTCTGAGACATGTTGAAGTTATCACTTGAGACACGAGACATGAGTTTCAAAGTTAAACGAACACGACTAAGACAAATCAAATCAAATTTGATTTTAATTCATTTCAACTTTTTTTTATTAATTTTTCTCGTCACGAAAATTGATTGTTTCATTTCGTCGAGAGCGACATTCAAATATCCACTTTAAAACCATTAGTTCAAGGAGAATAATCGAGATAGTGTCTCAGTTGATTGCAACCAAACTCATTCAAACATGAAAACTTTTTCCTTCAACAATTTTCCCTCCTTCTTTGTCTTTCGTCTCTATCTTTGCGCTCGAAAACAATTTAATTAAACTTTCGAAAAACGTTTTCGCTCGAAAGTTTTTAAAAGAGAATGGAAAGTTTGCCATCAAGGAAGCAAATAATGGGAAAAAGACGATTCTATTAAACAAAATCATAAGTGTACAAGAAAATTTGTCGAGAGTTGGAAGCGCCGGGGAATAAACCACAAAAAAAAATTGAGAAATTATTTTAATTGCTTTTGCTATCGCTCCTACACGAAAGTCGGTTTGTGTAAAGTATAAGCTAGCGACGTGAAAAATCTTTCCCTCTTTCTAAACTTCTCTTTTTTTTCGTCATTGTGATTTTCCAATCTTCTGCTGCTCAAGATTTAGCGCTTGAAGTGTTTCCCTGAAAGTCGTTGAGCAGTAGACGCTCATTAATCGAAAAGCTTTTTTTTTGTTCAAGGGTCTCTCCCTGGCAAGTAAATGTTTTAATAGAAACAGAAAGAAGTTAAATCAACCCCGAACGTAATTGGCATGTGATTAAATGGCATTTGCTTAGTGGCCATAATAAATCTCAGCTTTGTAGACTTTATCTTGTAGTGAAGACGAAGCGTTTCCTTTATTGATTAGAGTAAACCATTCGAATCCAATTTGCAGCAATTGAATTTAGAAACGGACATTTGTTGTTTGATAATTGCACTCTCACACATCAAGCAACACCGATAAGAGTAATTGAAAATTTACTGCACATTTTCGTGCTTGATTGCTCGCTGTTGGATTATTTACGTTGTCATCATCATAGTTTGCCTGTAAAGTAAAGTGATAACAATTTAATTAATCCATTGGTCGAGGGGGGAGAGCAAATTATCATAATTATCGTGATTGCTGTTCCGAGCTATGTTTGCACGATTGATGTTTGCTGTCGGCTCCCCAATGTCATAGATTTCACTTCTACATTAAACTCTCCTTTCAATTGGCCTTTTACCGAAACCAAATCGATCTTCAAAGTCAACAAAATTATGTGTAAAAGGTTTAATCAACAAATTGCACTCACTCTCCTGTTCCCTACACATCAGTCGATGGATGCTCCAAACAAGCATCAATATCCAATTTCAATATTGTAGTGATGATGTCGAGCATTGAAGAGCATTTGAGTGGAAATTTGATTTTCCGAAAATGAAAAGGAGAAAAGCCTTTAAATATACGAATTCGATTCAATCGCCAGCGATAAATAAAGAGCAAAGCATAAAGTTGCAAGCATAAATAGTGGAATCATGCTTATTGGGAAAATTTGCACCAGTTTTTGCTGCTTTGGTAGATAAAAGCGAAACGATAAATTAGCATTTTCAAACATCCTTGTCGTTTAAAGTATGGCTGAGCTGGGCCCAGTTTCCCGAACGGGCTAATTGAGCTCTAAAATGGTTAACTTCCATTAGAGTCGATGGTACAACAACTCAATTTAATTGCCAATAAATATGTAATGAAGGGAAGTTGTGTGGCAACTTTTTAAAAGCTTTTTTTTCTCTTCTTCTAATGGAATGTTTCTTCGCGATATCTGTGCCTTGAGTCTCTCGTCTCCTCTAGCTCGTCCATTCCTTGGCGAATATTATTTTCTACTTTGATAGCGTTGAAGCAGAAAAGTTTTTTTTTTGTTCCAAAATGAAAACTCATAATTTAATTGTGGAATAACACTTGAACCTTTCAGATGAAGGGCGCTCGAATTTAATAAAAACAAAAGTATCATGTTGCTCTTGCCACTCTAACAAAATTGCACGAGAAAAAAAAACCTCGATTAAAATAAGGAAAAGTTTTTCACAATCGGTTTTGTTTGTTTTCAACGGAGGGTTTTTCGTAAATTTATGGAATTGAATAAACCAAAGGCGAAGCGCGAGGGAGTAGAGAAAGTCGCTCACACAAACTAACCATACCCGAGTCACTTGATCCCAGCTTAAGCATGAAATTTTTACTTGCATTCATTTCATAATTTATTGTACTCTGATGCAAAAAAAATGGAAAAAAGATTTTGCAATGGAAACTAAAAAAAAGTTTCAGCTTTAAAAATCTTTAAATTAATTAAGATTAAATATGCTTCGCTCTCGCCTCTCGCTGCACTCTCTCAATCTTGTTCTTTTCCACTCGTTTTTTCCACTGACGACTGTGAGATTATGAATGGTTAAAAAAAAGTTATTCACGTTTAGCTTTTGCCTGTGCAAGAAGAAGAGTCGCAAACTTTCTTTTTTTTTCGGTCCTCTATGCTCAGATTTTCCGCTTCCAAAGTAATTTTGCTCGCAGAATAAAGAGCGAGTAAAAGAACAATATTATTTTATTTTACGTTGCATAAATTTCTTCTCCTCATGTACGAGTTGGGGAGTAAAAATCTTTTGGCGGTTTCCACCAACCAATTAGTTTTCAGCAAAAGCTTTTCTCGTTCGAGGTTTTCCGTGCCGAAGAAAGAAAATCGTGGCTTGCTTTTTCACGCGGTTCCTGTGGATTTCATTGCCCGGATCGCTTCCCTCTTTCTGCACCAGTTGATCCCTTATTCAGTTTTTAAACGCTTTTTTCTGCTTTCTTTTTCAATAAACTTTTTTCTTCCGTCGCTCGTTCGAATCGCAACAAATCGCAAAACCCATCGGAGATGAAAAGAAATCTAAACGAGGAGTGAATGTAAAATGCAAGTTTTAATGGAGAAAATTTTCTTCATCAACCAAATAAACTGCTTTCGTTACTTAAAAGCGAAACGAAAAGCTTCCAAACGCGTAAAATAATTTTAATCGCTTTTAAAATGTTCGTATCAACAATGAATCATCAGGAAATTTTCGGTTTTAGCACATTTAGGATCGTGAGACAGAGAGTCGAGAACGAGCTGGTATCCGTTCTACGGAAAAATCATTTTCCCTAAAAAGAAAAATGCTTGTCAATCACGTACACAGAATATTTCTCATTTCATCGTGAGAGGAAAACGCTACAAACCATTCCAGCATTCATGAAGCTGAGACGGTGATATGAATATTGAAGTAGAGAAGCACCAGAAGGTCTACATCTAGAAAATTTTCTCCCAAATTTTCACGCTCGACTGTAAACGTGTAAATGAATTATGTGTTCCGAGAGAAGGAAACAAAGTATCGATGGATCGTCTTGCAATGTTAAGGAATGCTCAGCGCATCCCCTTCAGCTTACAATGAAATAAAAGTCTATCAAATTCACATCAATCAAATTTATTTCTAGTTGATCTGTCGAGCTAGTAAACAAGTCGAGTACTAAGGAGATTAAAATTAGATAAGTGAAACAAGGAAACACCTTTTTTCACTCTCTCTGTCCTCGTTTGAATGGCGAAAATGTGTCGACTCAGTGGAAAAAATTCTCTTCTAAAAAGCGACGACCATTCGACGTTGATGAAAAGGCGAAATTGAAAATTCTAATCTATGCTGAAGTATGAGCTTTCTCCTTGAAAAAGAGTCGTGCTGAGAAAATTTTCAGGAGCGAGAAAAAAGAGAATTGAAAAAATTGCTTGTCGATCGAAGTCTGAAGATTAATCGCTAACGTAAACATGCGAGGAAAGTGTGTGTGGAATCATCATGCTTCAATAAGCACAAAATTGAATTTCGAAGAGTTATTCGTACGCACATACAAAAGTGTTGCAACGCTATCGAGCTCTGTAAACTCTGAGAAAGACGAATTTTCATGGCTTTAAGGCAAAAGGATTCTCTTTAGTAATTTTCGACGTTTTTCGAGCTTGATAAATTTTCCACAAAAGATTTTCTCCATCAAAAGCTTTTTACAATGGTAGAGCAAAATGTCCTGTTTACATTATCTGTTCGCTTCGCCCTTTGATGCACTCGTAAAGGCAGAAGCTTGTTAGCCTTTGTAATTATTATAAAGCGTGCTCCATCAAACGGAAAATTAAAAGAAAATTTCAATCAATTCATGGACAAATATGGAGAAAATATGAACTGTTCAAACAAATTGGTTAGTTCTCAGGTTTGTCTAGTCAAATGAGATCATTAAATCTAGATTTATCGGCGATCGGGGACGAGAATTTCGTTTCTTCATCGACAGAGATTTGAGCACATTTGGTTGAGGGCAATCGACGTTCTCCATTGAGGATTTTATTATGCAAGAGGAGAGGAGCTCTGGCTGACTCGAAAACAAGGCGATTCATTCTAATTGACGTTTATAATTGCAAGTTTAGAGACCGAAAACAACATTTATATCCCCGCAAATGTAAACAACCATGCCTTGCCTTTCTTCTCATGTACCGCTCTGCCCCTGACGAGATATAACACCAAAAGCACTTAATTACATTTTCTTGCATCAGCAGAGGGAACCGACGTTTCGAGTTAACAATTTTGTCTAAAATGAAAACTCTGTGGCTTCTCGAAAGTTGTTACAAACTTTACGTCCGCAACAACGTTCATTGCTATTGTGAAGAAGCTTTCTTTTTCCTTTTCGACACGAAACAAGTTCAATGAATAATAAATTTTCAGATTCTTCTTCGCTGAACTCGGCTCGTCTCAATCTCCCTCACAGAAAGAATAGCAAGCAATCACTTAAAAGGGAAAATTGTATAAAGGACACGAGCGATAGGTAATTCTGGTTTCGGTCCTCTCCGTTTCCGTAGATCTTGAGGTGGATACGTGCAATCGAGTGAATCGAGCAGGTCACAACAAACTTCGCTAATTCCTGTTTCTCAAAAGCTATTGATAATCTCGACATCCGTGTTAAACCTCTTCTCAAACACTTTTTTTCCCTCTCATCGCTTCCGGCTGAGCTTCTCCTTCGATTCCATAGATATCATGATTCGTTTCTCTCTTCGTTCTTCTTTGTGGTCCAATAATGACGATTTGTCAGTTGCCGTATCCGTCCGTAATTCTCACATGATTCGCTTGAACGAATCGAGAAAGGAGCGAGGCATAAATAAAATTTCCGGCTTTCTAAATATCAATTTGTAGCTTGCTTGCTTTAAACGCCACGCACATGACACACGTAAAAGAGAAACTTTTTTAAGGGCTCGTTCGACTGAAATTAAGGGTGAATAAGACCCAAGGAAAGGTGAAGTAAGAAGATCATTACGATCCAGAAAAAAAAATGTGAAGAATTCTCTTTTTTGTTGTGGTGAAGCTGCTTTAGTAGCACATGGGGGAACACGATATTAAAATCATCGTTGCTCTTCTTCCTTTAATGATGATGTGTGGATGTGTGTGGATGCAAGAGCAAGAACTTCTTTTTTTACGTATTATCATCGCTTTTTCTGCCGAGTTGGAAAAAATTCAATTTCTTATGATGTTACATCAGAAAAAAAACGAAGCTAATTTGCATGATTCCTGTTTTTTTTTTGGCAATTTAGCTTTTTGGGTTGTTGTGCAACCATCCGCCGCACTCGTTCTCGTTCTCGTCTTGAGTCCCACAGAATGTCTGAGCAGTTAACCGCAAATTTTATTTATGAAGCCTTTTAAATGACTGAGACTGAGCATCGTTGAAGATTCTTGCTGAACCGAAAGGAAAACACAAACATGAAATTTACATTTTGTGCATTTATTACGTAACAGAACGTCTACATACCTCTTTATCATCATCCGTCGCCCCCGCCATGAGTCTCGGAGCATTTTTATCCATTTACTTCTTTTGATGTTTTTCAACATAAAGAGAGGAGCATACCACACGAATAACATATTCATTTCAACAATGTTATGATGATGATGAACTTCCCATCCTCTGCCCTGCGTTGCGCGCGAGAGAGCAAAAAAAAATACAAATATAAAATTATTAAAATCACATGGCGTTGTCCGGAGGTGAGATAAAAAGTGTAAAATTGATGTTCTGACACTTTTGCGATAATCAAGATATTTTAAGCTTGGGATAAACATTTTTTTTTCCTGCAAAAACGATTTTTATCTGGGGACGAGTTTGTTCTCTTAAATTGACTCTCGGTCGATTTAGCTTTAAGCCTTGAGAAGCTACGCAACTGCGTGACGACTTCTTCGCGGAGAGGAATAAATAACAAACATTCATTTTCATAAAAATATATAACAAAGAGCGTAATAAAGTGATAAAATGATGTCGGTCTTTGATAGACGAGAAAGGGGCAGAAGCGAGAGAAACGGTGGCTGAATAATGACCAGAAAGTATTTCTCGTGTATGCTTTAACGAGACTAAAAATCTCTGTTCAACTCAACAGTTTACTTCATCATCATCAGTATTTAGCATGCTCTGCAAGAAACACAAGAACAAACATTTGTTTATCAAAGCGCAGACATGAAATGTTTTCTTTTTTCGTCTTTCTTTGTAAAAGTCACTCCAAGCACGTCTGCTGCTCTTTTTATCAAACACGCTAAAAGTGACAAAAAAACTCGAATCCTTTGACTGTGTGACTTTTAATTTGTTAATTACTTAGACGAAAAAAAAACTCTTTCAGCTCGAGTATCAAATTTATTTAATGTTCCGAACTGTGAGGAGAGATTTTACGGAATTTTGTTGAAGAGAGAAATTGAAATATTTGATCAAGAATTAAAAGTCTATGACGAGAATGTGTATCATCATAATTCCACTGAATGTGATATTTCTCTAAAGGATTTCCTATAAATTTTGTGTCTGAAATATTTTTATAACAGAAATATTTATGTTTCAAACCATTTTCGTGTCCTCAACTTTTCTGAGTCTTCGCTTGTTCAATGGAAATATCCTTTGAGTCCTTGAATTGCTTAGCCACAGCACATTGAATTGTTTAGTAACTGCACATGACTTGTGTGCTCTCGCTAAATAAAATATTTTAGTCAACTCACTTTTGCTATAATTTAACAAGATTTTTTATTGTTCAACCTCTACAACTGTTTCCCAAACATTTCAATCGTTCGCAAAATCGATAAATAATCGCCGTTTTCTTACAATCCTATTATTCTTTAAGATTTTGTCGTGTTCTCGTGCGCAATTCCATTTCTTCTTTTCTTAACAATCATTTAAAGGAAAGCGCTTCATTTGTTAAAGAGGGAAAAAGTATTATAAAAATAGGACTGTCTCTTCTTCGTTTGCCATTTCGAGAAAATGAAGAGCTTTGTTAACAGAATTTTTAATCAGTCAATAATGTTAAGGTTCACGATTTTTTTTTTCTTCTTTTAAGTGGAAGCAAAAAGTCTCGAGGCGAGGAACTTCTTGGACGAAGATTTAATCTCTACGCCTAGAGCTTTAATTAGCGCGCAATATTTTACAAAGCTTTCCTTTTAATTTATTTTCTAACATTTGTCTCATCTTATGCTTTCAATTGATGATTATTTTATATACTTTTTGTTTCAGCTACACATTTATCAGTTTCTAATAACATTTGAGCATTCAACGAAACAACATTTATCACCTCTATGTTCGAATAAATCGATTGCCTCGCAGCATTCTAGACTAGCTCTAAAATTTTTATGATGCCACGACTGTTGCCGGCAATGATCGTATTCGAGGGCTGATTGAAAGTTGATTTCTTCCAACAAACGGCCGAGACGAATTCGTTATCGGGCGACGTGATTTTGTTGTCGATATCGTAGCCGCTGTATCGCGGTTGTTGGAGATCAAACTTCAAGTTGAATAATTGCTTTGAAAGTCCCTGTAAAGAAAATGAAACGTTAGAATCTGTTTGAATGATTAATGAAGAGTCCTTACCTTATAATAAATGCATAATGAGTTATCTTCTGAACCACATGCAATGTAATCTCCATTTGTAGCCAGTCCTACAAAGTTTTTCTCGTTGACATGTCCCCCAACGAAAGACCTCAGACAGAATGGAGGTTGATTGACATTCCAGAGCTTAAGTTGTCCGTCTGTTCCTGCGGAGATAATCTCGTGTGTGTTGATGAATTTCACATAAGACACTGCTTTCTTGTGACCCTAAAACAGAAAACAATTTTATTAGTTTTCCGCTAATTGTAAGAAGAATTAACATCTCACCTTGAAAATACACAGCGGCTCCTTTAAGCTTCTCAGATCATAGTAATGAACACAATGATCAGCGCTTCCAAATGCAAGATGACAAGACGACTTTGGATTGAACTTGACGCAGCAAACATTTGCTGTCTTTACTTCTAAGGTTGCCACAGAGTTTTCACAGTCGATCGACCAAAGTTTGACGCGAGCATCATCTGAACCTGATGCCAAGAGCTTTGTATCAATCTCATTGAAGTCAACGGACCAGCAACGTTTATCGTGCTCTTGGAATGTTCTCTTTCTCGCTCTCGTCTCGACATCATAAACTGTCACAATTCCTTCATAATCTGATGATGCGAGGAGCTCCTTGTAGTAGCTGTTCCAAGCGACACATGAAATTTTACTTGTGCAAACCATTTCATTGATTGGATGTTTTATGTCAACCACAGCGTCTCGGACACATGCGTAATAATCGAAAATCTTAATTCGTTTTGTGACACCGGCGATTGCGAAATATTCTGAGTCCTTGTCAAATTCAATGGAACTCACAATAGTCGACGGCATCACGTTGTTATCATTGGAGTAATTAAGCGTCGAGAGCGTTCGTAACTGACTAAACTTGCTAAACTTCACGAGATTTTCGCGGAAAGTATCAAGAGATTTGCTTACTTTTGGCTCTGATTGGGTTGCTTCGTTTGGTGCTTCGTTAGTTTCCGTTATCATTAATTCTTGTTCCGGCACATTCTCGCTTTGAAAATGTAAGTCCTCGCTTCTATTTGTGAAATAGCATTTGACGAAATCATCAAAATGATGAAGCATTTTTTGTTTCCGTATTTTGTAGATTGTCGATGATTGCGATTGAGATGAAGTTGAACCTTTGACTTCGCTGTCAGGCATCGAAGATCCGATATCTGCAATCAGCTGCTTCATTTCATCTCTTATAGAACTGAGCTGCCCAGCTTCGTCTCCAGCTGCCACAGCTTCATCTTTCTCGAAATGCTTGTCGACATCCTCTAACTTTGGACAATTACTTTGAACATTTTTCAAGACTCCTTCAACCACATCCATATCGCTTTTGATTAATCGAACCTTCTTGCCTAGCTCAGTTCGTTCCTGTTCGGTTTGTTTAAGAAGGTGCTCGAGAAACTCATGAAGGAGTTTGTTTTGTGCTGTTATCGATTCCGCTTCGAGAAGAACTTTCCTTTGCGTGAGAACTTCGAGAATAACATTTACATCGGGAAGTGATAGCTTTCCCGATTCCGAAGCTAAAAATGTTTTTAGCTTATCAGCGGGATCATCGTAATCTAAGCTTTGCGTTGTTGAAAACAATCTCTCCTTCTCCTGCTGTTCCATTGTATGTTTTGAAATTAGTTCATTGAGCAGAAAATTGGGGAAAAGTTGATCGATTGTCAACGACTGATTGCATTTTGGACACTTCTTGTTTATCTCAATCGACTTCTGAATGCACTTCGAGCAGTAGGTGTGACCACATCTCGTGATCGTCGCCTCCGAGATCAATTCAAAACACACAGGACATGAGAAATGACTCGAAACGTTGTCCATCGTTTGATTCATCTTTTTCCGAGGATTTTCACTCGCGTTACTCGAATTACCACTATAACTTTGCCGCCGCGGCATTTTACAAGTGTTACTGATTGATTTTCATGCGAAGAAAGCGTTGGCTGATTAATAAAACAGAAATTGCAAAATAATAAACTTGAATTTCGCTGTTAAAGCAAGTTGCACAGCACTTCGCGACCGGAATAGCTTCGCTTCAATTTCTGTTTTGTTCGAAAATATTTTTTCGCTTCATTTTCGTTAAAAATCTTTATTTCTCATTTGATCATTGATAATTCATTGAATAGCTACTGGCGTTATCATCAAAGAAGGAAAGATTCTCTTGCTTAATTTCCTGTTTGACTTTAATTAACTTCCTTGCGTTTGGCAGCGAGTTTATGAGATCTCTGATTCTTTTGTTCTTCAATCCGAAAAATTGATCTCCATCAAGAACGTAAGGTCGGTTGTTGTCGAACGATTGCATTGAATGTGCTTGAAGGATTTCGGCGTGACAATCATCAGTCGTTGGTCCAGTGAATCGTTGAGTTGGGTCAGTTGCAAGGAATGCTTCAAACAGAGGACCAATCCCGTTGTCAATGATTCTTAGGACAAACATTTTGTTGTTATAGATCCGAGAAATTTTATATCCAACTGGATATGTGCACTGATCGTTGCGAAATGCAGTTCGTTTGGTTTCAATTCTTCCCAAGCAAAGTAAAGTAATTCCATCGATGACGATTGGAAGCTTCGGTAGCTGAGTTTGTTTCTTCACAAACGTTGGCTGAGCTTTGAATTTTATTCCTGGAGGCTTTGAAATACTTGAAGTGTCTGATGAAGAATTCTTTCTTTTCTTTTGCTTCGGATCAATGGTCGTGTTTGCTAAATCAACTGCTGATGGCTCATGTTCAATTAGTTTGCGTAGAAGGAACTCTCGTTCATGCTTCACAACATCAATTTGATCTTGAATAGTTGCGATGTAGTCGCAGATTGAAGAATTTTCCTGAAAATAATTTTTTTAGTCAAAACAAAAATCAAATTTTATGATTTACTTACAACAACGAGGTTCTTGATAGTTTTCTTCAATTTGCGGACCTTCCTTTCATAGTTATCCATTTCTTTTATACTTTATTTGTAGAGAAATCGTTTAAATCTAATTAAATTTGCTCTCTTTGATGAAAATGTTTTGAAATCTGAATTTTTGTGAGAAAGAGACGAAAAACAAACAAAACGATCAGAGCGAGAGAGAGAACCGTCGAACTTTCAGTTGAGCTTTTCCTGATTTCTGAAAACATTTTCAATGACTTTCCATTGACTTTAAAAGAAAAAAATATTTTCACTCGATTTCATAAAATCTTTTATTATTTTAAACTTTGTTTATGAGTTTTACAATTTCCTACAAAATGTACTTCTAAGCTATAATCACAGCATTTTCTTCTTTTCAAATGTTTTTCCTTTTTTAAATAAGATAAATTTTGAGCATTTCTTTCGTCGAAAGAGGAAGAAAATAGTTTATAAGCGTTTTCACTTCAAAATTGATTTTTCTTTTGAAATATTTCCCAACAAATAACTTATCTAAGCGCTACAACAAATAAAATATTTCATAGAAACAATAATGTAAAGTGCGTTGTTTGATATTCTGTGAATTATTACCAAGAAGGCTTTGATGGACTTGATTCGTCCAAATCTTCTTCAATAAGGTTTGACTCAGCAAAAAGACTGGTTACGTAACTTAATATTTTAATGGCACAAATTTTTGGGACCTTCTAAAATTTATCAATTATTTATAAAACATAACGACGACTGTGAGATTTTGTTGGACGCAATCGGCTACTGACTTTTGCCGTTTGAACTGCCATTGCGATGGGCATCAAGATAGAAAGTCGCGTTGAATTTCATTGAAAGCACATACACAACAGCTTCATAAGTTGCCATCATGATCGCTGTGTTGGGAATTTGTCTAACAAGTTGAGTGGCGAGCCCGCGATAAAGTCCTGACTTGCCTTCTTCCTTCCATACCAAGAAGAGTGTCTGCCAAAATCTGTTATATTTGTTTCCCTCTTCGCGCAGTCTGGTGCGTGCAACTTCATGAGGATAAGCGATACAACTGGCGATAGTTTTCGATGTTGCTCCAGCAAGCATGAACTCAACAAAATCTCGTGTCGTTTTGCCTTCTTCTGGTCTCTTTTGACGCATCTCAACCTTTAAAAAACGAATTATGAGTAATCGAAGTTGAATGAATAAAAAGTGCAATAAACTTACCAGTTTTTTCTTAAGTGCCTCGTAGATAACAAAGTGAACGACAGTCTCAGAGATTCCGAAATAACTTGCAGTTATTCCTTTATAGAAGCCTCGAATTCCGTTCTGCTGGTAAATTCTTTTGATACAATCACGCACATTCATCTTGTTACGCGAGTCATGATCTAGTTGAAGTCGTGTCTTTACAAACCAAATCGGATTGGTCGCAGTCGATGACACGAAGCCAGCGCATGATGCACTCAGAATGTGTGAGAAAGGCGAATCAGTCGGCAGAAGTCTAAAATATTAAAGATCCTTTTGTTAATGAATTTCTTTCGTCAAAATTATTAAATTCCGCTTTACCCAAATGAAGACAGGGCTTCCTTTGTTTGGCTGTAGGCACAGAAGTACATCGCTCTTGATGGCGCAACGCCAACAATGTTTGGGCCGAGTCTAAAGAAAACGTTACCAATTAGGACACTTTTCAATGATCAGGTTTGAAATATTACAACTTACCCTTTGAACAATGCGCGCGATCCTTCATTCTGGACAATGTACCGAAGGCATTGAATGATGCTCATAGATTTTGGCGCCGATGAAATGCCACAGTGCGAAATCGCGTAAACCTGAAATGAATAAGAGAGAGTTGATTGTCATTAGTCATCGAAATTTCTTTACTCATTTGTTTACGAATGGTAGCTGTGAAGAAAATGTGAGCCGTCGAAGTATTTTGAATATTTATGCCAATTATTTCTATTCCGTTTTATCTTTGAATGCAATAGATATCGTTTTAAAAATAAATACCGGCCCGAACTTGACATTTTCTTTGCGCAATAAGGCGCTTTGTTCTCAGGAATATCTTCCGTGTTTTCGGTGAAATAACAAAATGTCTTATCCGAGGAGGAAAAAATAGAAAGAAAAAAGTGAAGTATCGATAACATTCACGGACATTGATAAGATAAGAAATGAGAACCCTTGCTATATTTATTTATTTATTTAAATCGGATCAAAATGACTAATTTCTTATCAAAATATCGGAAGACATTTCTCACACTAGACTTTGAAACTTTGAGTTTCATCGCGGATAATTCTCAATGCGGCTCACAAGTTAGTCAGCTGGATTAACAAATTGAAATGAAAGTTACATTCATTTTCAGCCGAATTTTATCAACAAAACTTTTCCGCAGTGCTTTTGTCGGTGACTTCTGGAACGGAATAGAGAAGAAGAACATGGACCGAAGGAGGGTGAGGGGTAAATCTTAATGAACCACTGAGATGCTTAAAAAAGTGAATGTAAATTACCTGTGGCCGGACTCTTCTTAGAATAGTTGAGCTAAATTTTCTGCGTTGCTCAGGGCGACGAAGAGCATCGCTCGTCGGATTTTGCATTCCCGGGAGTTCAGAAATCCTCGATGCTTGCACGGGAAGGAAAGCATTTGAACTTTGCAGACGTGTTTTCACGACTTCAAGTGGACAGGTGACCACAGCTCCCGCAGTGCCAGCGACCCTGAACAAAATATAAAAACAAGATAAGTTATCAAGGTTCAAAGCGGGATATTTCAACTGAGAATTTAACATCAGCTTGACATAATTGTTGCACAAGTCAATATTGTCTAGAAATATTTACATTCAATTGATGGGTTTGCGAGAAATGTTTCATTGAACAAAAAGCAAAAGTTCAGCACATCCTCAAATCCAGTTTCAACTGAACTCGTCAATCTCATTCAATATTATAAATCCAGTAAACAACCACATCATGCTTTTATTATTTCTGATAACCTGCGAGTTGACCTCAGACTGGAACAAACAGATTTCTTCAAATCGAAATAATTAATTTGGGTTTAAACAGCGCAAGTAAGCTATTGAAAAGAACTTTTCTGAATCGTAAATCCAGTTTCTGCCAATTCGCTCAATAAAAAATGAAGATTCATCAAAAAATATTAAACGATCGTTTCGCAATCGATTCGCGTAATTGAAGTTTAATAATCATCGAATGATGTCGCGGACTCTGGGACTTTAGTGTTCTCGATTGTGAGCCGCATCGAAGCAGATTTCTATTAGAAGCATAAAGTTTAGAAAAGCGAAACTATGTCAGAGATGAAATAAAATTATAGAATCCAGTCTATAGAGTGTAAGATTTAGTAAACAATTCGATGAGTTCATGACACAATCTTCTTTCAGAAACCGATCGAAACTAGCTTTTAGCTCTTATCAACTCGCGAGACGAGCAGCTTCATTGAAGCTACATTTGCGTTTCCACACGATGGAGTTTTGTTTTGCCGCTTCTTAATAAACCAAGCAAAAATAATTAGGGGCGCTCATGCCACGGACATTTATTTAATCAAACTCGATTGGCAAAGAAGCTTCAAGGATAAAGCATCTTATCAGTTTCGCTGCCGATTGAAATTGTTTTGAAACAGCCCATAAAGAAAGAACACATGCGAATCTATTAATAAAATCACGATAAGTTCACGTGGCTTGACAGTAGGTCGACCTGTATCTTTCGTAGTAATTTTCGTTTTGAGAATGAACGTATCGGCGTCACATTTTAATTGTTTTCTTTAAACCGAAAAACGATTCCAGATTAAAAATCGACATCGCAATTCGTTCTGATTTCGAGTGAAAAAGAAACTTTTTTCTGTTAAAGAAATGAACAAACATCTTTATGATATTTCCTGATAATCTAATTTGATAAAGCGTTCAAATCAGAGCAATTAACGTGTTCGATCAAATCATCGCTATTTTGGTCGAAGTTAAAGGAAACAGGTGAAGAATTCGATAAGAATGCAACACTTCAATTTACACAAGTAAATTTTCTGTCTTGCGAACTTGATCGAATAAAGAGAAGAACGAGAATTTCTCAAGGTCAGTCGCGTTCCTCAATCAATGAAACGACAACAACGCGTAATTTTGTTGTTGCTTCCACTATAGTCGCGATCAGAACCGGCGAATATCTTATAATTTTGGATTTGCCCTCTTCGCAAAAAGCAAATTGCGACGTAGTAACTCGTTTTAGTTTTTTTTTTGCCGGGATCGTTTGTTACGTAATTTGCAATAATTTTCTGTTTTCACCGGTTTGTCGATATTACACTAAACCTGACTTTGTTTTGCTTCGACTCTCGAGCTAAAAATAGAATTCAAAACATGCACTTTCGATCAACGACTCGCGATGGGAAATTTTAAGCGAACTTGAAAATCTTTTCTCTTTCGAATGTTTTAATTTTTTATGGCAACGTCGCTAAGTAGATCAAGCCATCAGCGATTAGGATCCGTAGCCCCAATGAACTTAAGTCAAATGATTTAAAATTTAAAGCGCTAAGCTTAAAAGTTCGACTTGTTGCTACTGAGTTCACGTGGGAACAACGAGCGCTCGCGTTTCAATTGTTGTTTGATCCATAATCCAAAAAATTCCTTTAATTTGCATGAATCTTCAAATTGAAAGATAAAAATAAAAGTTTGCATAGATATTTCGTGGAAAATTAAGGTCGAATTAGCAATGAAATGGGAGACAGAGAATGTAAACATAAACAGAAATTCGCTTTCGATTCATCCGCGTTTATGTTACCTACAAGCAAGTATCAGTCTGTTGGCTCTGTGTGACGATAAAACTTGAAGGAAATTCTATTTTTAGATTTCGCGATGCGGTATTGGAAGGGAGAGATGTGAGAAGACAACATTGCGATGCAAGCGATGTAAATTCTTAGCAATTCGCGAAATTAGAAGGAATAGCTTCACTTACCCTCCTGCTACAAGATGAATGATAGAATCTCTTTCAGACATTGTTGTTATCCTCTCTGATTAGCTTAGTACAATAATTATTATTTCTATTTCAATCAACTTCGAGTCTTTCTTAAAATATACACAATCGTTGAAATGTCGGGGACTGTGATTTCCCAAAAACTTCTTTTGCCTCCGATAAGTTTATTTTTTGCTGTGGGCTTCCAGTTTCATTCGCCAATTCCCGACTTGGCAAATTTTTCTTCTCTGCTACGCAATTCACCGAAAATTTAACTTTAGATAAAATTCTTATCAACTTGTTCTTCGTCGATTGAACTTTGGTTTCTTTTCACGTAATCGTTGTAAATTGAATAAGTCAATAGAATCAACGAAACCCAAAATCTATTTTTCATCTATATCTTGATAACTGTCAGCTTTACGCGGCTGTTAATTAAACACTGATCTGATTTTTATTCGGAATGTTCGAAAGCGACTCGGCGAGGTGAACCAATGTCTTCAAGAATAGAAAGCCTGGAAATTTGAAAAAGTTTTTAATAAAGTTAAGAGAAGATTTAATGAATCAGATAAATTAGTTCTTTTGTTTCTTATGCAATCATAAGCATTTTTAAGTTATTTCATTTTTTCAAAGAAGTTAAGGCTTTTTTATCTTCGAAGGCATTAACACAATTTCACAAGTTTCGCAATAGTCGAACAAAATATAAACAAACCGCTGAAGTCAGAGAATAAACGAATTATTAATCATGTCAACCAGATTTTGTAGTAACGAAGAGATCGCTGAGAAGCGACGAATAGCTAAGGAGCGTCTCCAACAGAAAATGGAGAAGCACAAGCAAAATCAGATTCTGAAGCAGCTTCAAAATAATAATAACAAAAGTGAGACACGATTTACGTTGAATCCAGATCAAGCTCTTTTGTGTCAGAAGCAAAAGCAAGAGAGCAGTTCGTTGACAACAGAACAAAAGGCAGAAATCGAGCGAAAGAGATTGGAAGCGATCGAACGCGCAAAGCAACATAAGTTGATCCCACCAAAAGTAGCTGAAGAACTTGTTGCTAAAAAGATTCTTCCTGGAACGAAGTTAGAGCAAGAATCGAAACAAAAGACCGAAATTGAGCGAAAGAGACTGGAGGCGATCGAACGCGCCAAGAAACGGAAATTGATTTCACCAAAAGTTGCTGAAGTGTCTGTTCCAAAACAGATTCAACCTGCAACCAAGTCAGATCAGGAATCGAAACTTAAAGCTGAAATCGAAAGAAAAAGACTGGAAGCAATAGAACGCGCCAAGAAGCGAAAATTGATTTCACCAAAAGTTGCTGAAGAGCTTGCTGCAAAAAAGACTTCTCCTGAAACGGTTCCGGCCAAAAAAATTCGACCTTCGTTTACTCAGCGCATCGAAGCCGCTTTATTAAAAGTGCCAGTTCCTTCCAGAGCTTCAACTTCACGGTCAACTCCTTACGAAAAGCCAAAGATCAATGAAGCCCCGAAGAAGCCTTTGATTCCTATTATTTGCGATCTTGAGCTCATCAGCGAGGATCGCTTCATGGCAACTACGAATAGTTATAATGAAACTGTGATAAATGAATTCAAGAAGATGAAGTCGAGCAATTATGGTAAGAGCTCTTGCTAATTAGATTGATTAAAAGTTTTAATTTAAAATCATTTTTAGTTCAAGCAACAAAGCAATGGACGTTCAGCATTCAAGAATATAAATTATTTTGTAATGCTCTTGATAAGATGAAAGATTTCGTGAAATTAGTGAAGATCCCAGACTTCGTATTAAAATGCATTCATAAGGAAACGTCGCCAGTCTCTGAGTCATGTCTGAACTCAATTGAACCTAAATTATTGGTAAACATTGACGCTAATTGATTCACACTTTTACTAAAAAAAATATTTGCAGAACTCTCTTTACGAGTTTCAACGTGAAGGTGTTCTCTTCGGAATTTCACATGGAGGACGCTTTCTACTTGGAGATGACATGGGATTGGGAAAGACACGTCAGGCTTTAGCTGTTGCTGATTATTACAGAGACGATTGGCCTCTACTCATCGTCACTATAACTTCATGTCGCAAAATGTGGCAAGATGAAATTGTGAAACTTTTGCCACAAGTTAATGTTCAAGATATTACAGTCATGGAGTCACACAACGATCGAATTTCCGAAGCTAAAGTCGTTATTTGCTCTTACGGTTGTCTGGTTAACAACTTAAAGAAGTTCGAGATAAAGGACTTTAATGTAATTTTGTTCGACGAGTCTCACAATATGAAGAATCCAAAAGCAAAGCAAACTATCAATGCATCAATACTTGGCGAGAATGCAAGAAGAGTTGTTCTCATTTCTGGTACTCCAGCTTTGTCTCGACCTTCTGAGCTTCATCCACAACTTGCAATTATCGATAAAGGATTCGCCAACTACTTCTCGTTCACTAAACGTTATTGTCATGGACATCAAACGACTTTTGGCTGGAACGCAGATGGATCTTCGAATTTACAAGAACTGAAAGTCATCCTGGAGAAGAAGTTTATGATTCGCCGATTGAAGGATGATGTTTCGACTCTTGGGGACAAAAAGCGAGAGGTCGTTGAATTGAACAATCTCCGACTCACAACTGACGACTGCAACGAAATGAAACGATTTGCTGAGGACTACAGAAAGGCGACCAATGGACTCAAGAAATCCGTTCAGAAAGAAATATTGATTGAGTGGTACACAAAAACTGCAAAGCTTAAAGTCGATGGAATTTGGTAAGTTCACTTTTTATTTTCGCTAAATGTTTATAATAATTTTCCCTCTTCCTTCTGTTTAGTCGCTACGTTGAGAAGAAATTGAAGGGAGACACAGAAAAGTTTCTAATCTTTGCAGCTCACATTGTCGTCATGGATGGAATTAGTGACTGCTTGCTGCGAAATAAGATTCGCTTCGTTAGAATTGATGGCTCTACTAAATCTGAACATCGAAACTCGGCGGTTAAAACTTTTCAAAGCGATCCTGAAATTCGTTGCGCAATTATCTCAATTAACGCATGTTCAGCGGGCGTTACGTTAACTGCTGCTAGTCACATTGTTTTTGCGGAATTACACTGGACACCGAACACAATTATTCAAGCAGAAGGTCGTGCTCATCGCATTGGACAAAACAATGAAGTAAAAGTTACATTTTTAATCGCTCCAAATACTGCCGACGATGTTATGTGGGAAATGCTCAAGTCTAAGCAGCGAAATCTTACAAAAGTTGGTCTTGTTGGCAACAGCGAACACCTTTCACAAAGCGTTGTTACTTCGTCATTTCAAGCTGGTCCATCAACGTCACATCAATCAAATCTCATCACAAATTATACCAAAAAGTCACCTGAAGTTAAAACGTTGGAGGCCAAATCGAAATCTACGTCATTTACTACTGAGGACTTTCTGTCATGTGAAGATTACGACGATGCATTCTTTTCTTTTCATGATGAAAGTTCAAAATGTAATGCAGTCGAGAAACAACCTCAGGAGGAAAATCTCGATGGTTTAATTCTTGATGACGGAGCCGTGATCAAGCCTCAGGAAGAAAATCTTGATGATCTAATCTTTGAAGACGAAGTCGAAGCCGTGATCAAGCCTCAGGAAGAAAATTTTGATGGTTTAATATTTGAAGACGAAGTCGAAGCCGTGATCAAACCTCAGGAAGAAAATTTTGATGGTCTAATCTTTGATGACGAAGCTGATTCCCAAAATCAACCTCCAGAGGAAAATCACCAAGTCGAGAACAAGCCACAAGAGGAAAATCTCGATGATCTTATCTTTGAAGACTTAATCGAATTTGTTTAGAGAATTTTTGTGAAACAATTTATTGAATTTTCTTTTTCACGAGCTTAACAATTACAGCTTTACCAATGATTTCAAAAACTTTCAACTTCCATGCCTACATCGTTTCTCATCATCGTGAATTTCATTTCAAAATCTTGGAAAGTCTGTAGGTTATCCTTCATTTTATTGACAGCTCGTTTCTTAACTTCATCGGCTTCCGCGTACTTTCCTTTCTTCCACAAGTGATGAATAAATTCCAGCCAAATCTAAAAGAGAATAAAGAAATTGAATATTGCAAATCAAGTCTAGTTCTAATTGAAATTACCTCTGAATTCAAACTCCCGAAATGTTCAGTCGCCCGCTCATAACAATTGACAATCGTTTTATCGTTTGGCTTTTCATCTGCAGCTTCCAATTTTATCATCATTTTGAAAAAATCCAGTGACAGAGAATTCATCGTTCTTGTCGTTGATAAAAGATTGTAAGCTTCACGAGCTTTTTCGATGGTTTCCGTGAGAGCAACGTACTCGAGATAATAAGGCTGGAAAGCATCTGACACCTGTTTGTTGGTGCTGTTGATTGCCTCAAGCATCACACTTTTCGCTTTCTCTTTTTCTGCTGAATTCTTCAAGTACATCCCGCAGAGGAAGCGATAAAGTTCGATCGAGCTTTTAGGATTATTGATAACTGCAATTTTGAAGATTTGAGCAATCTTATCAAAGGCATTTGTCGCCAGATAGAACTTGATTGCAAGCTCGTAGAGAATCATTGACGAAGAATACAAGTCGACTCCTTTCTCTAACATTTCCTCGATTGCTGTTTCGTTATTTTCAGTGTCCAGCATTTGAAGTTGTAGCAAGAGAATAAAATGCTTTTCCGACAAAGAATTTTCTTCGAAGCCTCTGAATAATGTTTTTCCCAACGACTTGCGAACACTGCTCAAACATGATCCGTTGATGTCTTTTCTTTCGTCGAGTTGGAGAAGTTTGTTGATGTAGAATTCAAACATTTTCTTTTTACTGTCTTCGCTCACTGCGTCTAATGATTTCTCATAAATTGCGAGTCCATAGCGAAGCTTAACATCAAATGGAACAGCTGGAACCTCTTCTGACGATACTTCTGCTTCTGATGATTTCGTTGATTTGTAAACTAATCCATTCAAGTGCCTTGACGCGAGAAGTTCCCAAACTTCAGCATTTCCTGATGAAGCTGTGAGCAAGTCTGTTAGAATGTAGTTCTGAAGGTTCATCGAGTAATTGTATCGTTCAATTTTCTTAAGAAGCTCACAACAACTGCTTTCGCAATCTTTCTTCAGGAATGTTTCATAGAACTTTTGAGCTTGTTGTAATGTCGCCTTTCTCGCTTCTCCATCATGATCTTCTCCTTGTTTGATTGAACACTCGATGTACATGACGACGAGTGGCTTCGAAGAATTTCTATGAACTCCCATTCCTTGCATGAGAATTGATGTTGCGATAGTGAAATTTCCTTTCGTCATTTCATGAGCTGCAGCTTCGATGAAGTCCTCGATTTCGTGATGATAATGTAACATCTCTTTATAAATCCCTGTGACACTGTTTGAGAACTTTTGCTTAACAAATTCCAAGTAATGTTCCCAGATCTTCCTTTTCTCTCCAAACTTCTTCAGTGCCATTCGAAATAAATCTTTTACGTGATAAGCCATCACTTTATCAAGTGCTCGTCCGTCATTCTCGTTCTCGTAGTCGACTTGCTTGAACTTTCTCATCAGAGTTATTTCATATTTGATATAATCTATGAAAGGTTTTATTTCATTTGCGCTCCTGATTGAAATTTCGAAGAAATTCCTTTTCTTCTTCACTTGACTCAACTCTTCATTCGTCAGCAACTTAAGCTTCGTGATGTGTTCGTATTGCTTGATGAACTGTTCGTTACGATATTCTGAATAGCCTGCCATTATTTATTTAATTCACGCACGAGTTTTCAAAACAAACTTTAAAATGCGGTTTAAGTGATCTTAGAAATTTGTGAGTTGTCCGCCCCTTTTGATCTTGAGATCGTCAACAAAAGAAAAATTAAAAATAAATTAAAATAATGGCTCAAGCGACTAAGGAGCTGCCACAACCAGATCTAGGACATGAAGAGATTCAGGAGATCTTGAAGTCAGGGACGGACTTGAGAGAATATTCTCAGGAAATCGAGAAACAGCTTGTGAAAGTGTCCAACGAATCAATCTCTTCTTATATCAAAGAAAGTACCAACATCGCAAAGCTCCACAATCAAATAGGAAGTTGTGACAAGATTCTGGAGAATATGGAAACGATGTTGACTCAATTTCAACAAGTTCTTAATAACATTTCATCGGAAATTACGATTCTGCAAAAGAAGTCGGTCAACATGAGTCAGAATCTTACAAACAGGCAAATTCCTCTAATTTCATTCTGAAAGTGAAGTTAATAATGAATTTATTTTTAGGCAATCTGTTCGAGCTCAGTTGTTTCAATTTGTTGAGGAAATGGCAATCCCTGAAGAAATGATCAAAAGTATAATGGAAAGTCCAGTCACCGACAAAGATTTCTTGACCCACTTAAACGAGCTTAATCACAAACTGACCTTAGTGAAAGAATTGAATTTCAAAGAATCAAGATCAGCGGAAGATGTCAGTGACATTCTTGAAAAACTTAAGACTAAAGCGATGACTAAACTGAGGACTTATCTCCTGGAGCAGATTTACAAATTCCGTCGACCAATGACGAACTATCAAGTTCCTCAGAATGCGATGCTGAAATATAAATTCTTCTTCGAATTCATTTTATCAAATCAACGTCAAGTGGCGCAAGAAATATGTTTTGAGTACGTCGATACGATGGGAAAGATTTACTACAGCTACTTCAAAAGTTATTCATCTCGACTTGCTGAGCTGCGATTTGAAGAAGCTGTCACCAAAGATGATTTGATGGGAATCGAAGATACTGCAAGCAAAGGATTTTTCTCAAAATCAACTCAACTTAAGAACAAGAGCACAGTCTTCACGATAGGAAACCGTGGCGACATTCTTACGTCACAACTTGAAGCTCCGATTATTGTTCCACATGCACAACAAAAGACGAAATATCCTTTTGAAGCTCTTTTTCGTTCAGAGCAGTACGCTCTCGTTGACAATGCTTGTCGGGAATATTTATTTATCACAGAGTTCTATCTAGTTCGTGGAAATCAAGCGCAAGATCTTTTTAATCAAATCATTGGCAAGACTTTGACGCTTATGGTGAAGAATATTGAGACTTACGTTCAAGATTGTTATGACACCATCGCTCTATTCTTGTGCATTCAACTGATTCTTCGTTATTCGATTTTGTGTCACAAACGATGTGTCAATGCTTTAGACAAATATTGGGACAGTCTTCAAGCTGCGATCTGGCCGAGATTTGAGTTTCTCTTTCGACTCAATATTCAAAGTATTCGAGATTGTGATCCAACGAAGTTCAGCAAGGAGACAGGACCTCATTACGTAAGAAAATGTTTCTCTAAAGGATCTCTCAATAATTATTCATTTTTAGATCACTCGACGATATGCCGAGTTCTCTGCTGCTGTTGTTGGCATTACAGAGAATTTCCCAAATGAAATTGTTAATCGTTTATTGCTTGAACTGCAAAACGAAGTTGAATGTTTTATGCTTCGAATGGCAGCGATTTTCCCTCAACGAAAGGAGCAACTCATTTACTTAATTAACAATTACGATTTGATTTTGGGAATTCTAATGGAAAGAACAAGAGACAATACGAAGGAAGCTGAATCATTCCGTGAGCAACTTTCAGCTCGAAGCAACGAATATGTCGAGGAAATATTGAGTCCGCACATTGGAGGAATGATTCACTTCGTGAAGGAATGTGAAAAGGATAACGTAAATATTTTGCTTTTCTAATTAAATTTAAATTCTTGATTCTCAAATTTCTTTTAGACCGACGATCTGCGAAGACAAGAAAGACGTTCTCTCTCACTTGTTCAAAGTTTTTCGGCAAACTGGAAGAAAGCAATCGAAGATCTGAATCGCGAGGTGCTGCTCTCATTCCCATCATTAGTCACAGGTCAATCTCTTCTTCAACTAGCTCTTGCCCAACTTGTGCAATATTACAACAGATTCCACAAACTCTTGACTCCAACTGCTCGAGCGGAATTGGTGAACATTCACGTCATCATGGTTGAAATCAAGAAATATAAAAGTAGCTACTAATGCATTCCATTGAAATATTTATTCATTGTAAACTTGATTCTTAGTCTTGAATATCTGGTAATAAATTTTTGTTCAGGCTTCCCCAAAAAAGTTTAATCTTCATCCTCAAAAAGCATCGCGACAAGGTCTGGATTAGCTGCTTGTGAGCCGTCCAATCTTTGAGCTCCCTTCCAACGAAGAAGAGTCGGAAGGAACACAAGATGAGTTCTGACGTCTTTTCGGAATGGATTTTCAAGATTTTTCCAGCTGAAAAGAAGAAGAATGTTTATGAGGAATTGTCAAGTGTTTGAATGATTGAAGATAACGCTTCACTTTATCGCGATGACGTTCAAATTTTCGGCGTGACGAAATAACTTACAAAGGACGGTCGATCTCAACTGCAATGAAGTGGGATCCCTCAGGAGCACTGTCTACCGCTGCTTCGATGACAGGTTTGGCTTGATTGCAATAAGGGCACCAACTTTAAAAATCAATTCGATTAGTCATCACTTAACAAATTAGCTAATTTTGCTTTACCTCTCCCCTTGCTCGTTCTTATCGCCGCTGAAAAAGACATTGATCGGCTTCTTCTCCTTCTCCAAACTCACAACCAGCTTCTCAAATTCTTCCCAACCTTTTACATGATGTCTTGTTGCCATTATTCTTGAAATTCTGAACATTCAGTGCAAAGCGATTAAAATGAACTGAATCTTGTTGTGAACTGAATGTTGGGCGTCGTTCAAAAGTTCCGACTACAAAATTGTTTTGAGATATTTATTCTAGAATTATTTAGAATTCGACAGAGCAAGAGCTTACAATCAGTTTTCTGATAATAATTTTTTTACTTAAGATTTCCCCCCAACATAACAAAAGTACGTGATTTACGAACGACGCCCATTTAGTGGGAAGATCAAAAATGAACTGAAAATTCGGATCGGATAAAAACTTCAAAATAATTAAATAAAATCGCAGTATAATGTTAATTTTGCATCGTTACATTTAAACTAAAGACCTATTACACACCTCAGATATTACAGAATAGTGCAAAGTGTAGGTAAACATAAAGATATTAACAAAATTTTCAAAACGCATGCAAAAAGCGTGCAGAAACAGAAAATAGAATAATTCAAAATTTTCCTTCTCTAGCCACGGACTAATCCATCGAGAAGGATAAATTTCTCCAGCCTGGAGCAACTTAAACAACAATGGCAGATCCCAGTCTTTCAGCGCTCGCTAATGAACTTGCAGTTGCGGTTGAAATCACGATGAATCCCAATGCATCACAGCAACAGAGAATGGACGCATATATTGCATGTGAAAAGTAATTATTGCAATCGTCACTTTGGTAATTTCATCATCTTATGATTCTTTCTGTGTTTTGTTTTAGGTTTAAGGAACTGTCGCCGCTTTGTGCTCAAGCTGGTTTCTATCTCGTCACCAATCGCGAATTCTCAACAATTGTAAAGCACTTTGGGTTGCAGCTGATGGAACATCAAGTGAAATTTAACTGGAATAAAATATCACAAGACGAGAAGCTCTTCATCAAGGACAACACGATGAAGTTATTGGCAAGTGGCGTAGGACCGGCTGAAGACAAATCTTTGCTTCACATCAAGGATGCGCTTTCTCGGATTATTGTTGAGATGGTAAAGCGCGAGTGGCCACAGCAATGGCCGACCTTGCTGGGTGAGCTCTCTGAAGCTAGCAAGAAAGGATTGTCGCAAACTGAACTCGTCGCTCTTGTGTTTTTGCGACTTGTTGAAGACGTGGCATTGCTTCAAACAATTGAATCGAATCAAAGGCGAAAGGATATTTATCAAGCACTCACTGT
Organism: Smittia aterrima; assembly: GCA_033063855.1. Lineage (NCBI taxonomy): Eukaryota > Metazoa > Arthropoda > Insecta > Diptera > Chironomidae > Smittia > Smittia aterrima. Next base: position 24,551,073 of record CP093829.1, on the reverse strand, counting down.
CAACATGACTGAAATCTTTGACTTCTTCTTAAACATTATCGAGGCAAATGTTAATGAATTCGTCAAAGCTCGAAACACTGGAAATGCTCGTGTTGTTCAAGTGATCCTCAATACATTGTCAGGATTTGTCGAATGGGTCAACATCAATCACATCATTGCATCGAACGGAAGACTTCTTCAAATGATTTGCTTCTTGCTTGAGTTCTCTGACTTTCAACTTGCGGCTGCTGAATGTCTCAGTCACATCACAAACAGAAAAGGAATCGCAAAAGATCGTAAACCTTTACTTTTCCTTTTCAACGATGAACCGATGAGACACATTTATCAATCACTGGAACCAATGGCAACAACACAGACTGAAGCGTACCATCAATATTTGAAGAAGCTCACACAGGCGATGCTTGGATTATCGGGACAACTTGCAACACTTTGGGGAAAGGAAGCTGACATTCAAACTCCGCCACAGAATTTTGTTACATTTCTTCAAATCATCGTTTCCTTCGCTCGCCATCCAAGCGTGACTGTAACTCACGGCGGAGTCCTTATTTGGCTTTCGCTCATTAAACACGATGCAATCGCCAAAGACCAAACATTTACAAACAGCATCCGCGCAATGATTGAGATCATCGGGCCTAAAATTTTGAAGCGGCCTTATCCTCGTGTTCGCGACTGCTTCATGCCAAACGCAGTTCCATACACCACAGAAGCTTATACGTGCCTGGATTTCGATGGTGAAGAAGAATATCTTCAATTTGTGTCTAGAGCTCGCGTCGATTTCCTCGAAATATTTCGACAAGCGACTCTCGTTGCTCCACTCTTCACCTTCTCGTACTGTGAGCTTTGGCTCAATCAGCGACTGGAAAAGTCTCAAAGTGAAACGATTACATCATGCAGCATCACAGATCCAATCTACTTAGAATGGGAAGCAATCGTGGCAGTTCTCGACGGGGTTTTGAGTCGAATCCTTTTGGTAACCGAAAGACCTTCAATCATCAACGGTCTGAGGCTGTTAGAAAGTTGTCTACAAGTGAAAACACAAGATCCACTTATCTACTCCGTGTTGCTGTCGTGTATTTCATCACTCTTCGTTTTTCTGAGCATGTCAGCAGCTGGAAATGTTTCCAACAGTGGAGTTCAACTCCTTCCTCATGTTCTCGACAAGATATTTAGTGCCATTCTGTTCAGTTTACCATCTGAAGATGCGTTCTCCATGAAATCAGCAGCTGTCAAAAATCTGCGACGTCATGCGGCCAGCTCCATTGTGAAAATTGCTCTGAAATATCCATTACTGCTCCTGCCCATCTTCGATCAGATTAACACCACAACGAAAACTCTTTGTGCTGATCAACATTTATCAAACATGGAGAAGCTTTTGCTTCAGGAAGCTCTTCTCATCATTAGCAATCATTTTTGTGAATTCGAACGACAACAATTGTTTATCGGCGAAGTTATTCGACCAGCTGTTCTACTATGGCAATCTTTAGCCGTGATTTTGAAATCACCTGCATCGCTTATCGACTACGCAGGATTAGCTGCAAAGCCAGTTAAGCTTCACGGAACTGAGGACGTTCATTACAAAAACCGATCGACTCTTCTGATGGCTTTGAACATTGTCTTGGGAGTTATCAAGCGATGCCAATGTCCTGATGATCCAGATAAGTCGTATCGCGGTGGTTTCATTGTAGCAACGACTGACTCAGGAAATCCAATCACAAGAAACCCTGCAGCTCCTCATGTCATTCCACTTCTTCAGCATATTTTGTCTCTAGTTGGCTGTCTAAACGAATTACACAATCCAGCATCAATCGCAATGATCCATGAGGAGTTTCGTGGTGTCAATCAGATGCTAGAAAGTGACAAGAAAAATATTTTGGGAGTGACTTATCTACAACCAGATCCTCTAGACCCAACTCACTTCATGAAGAAGAAGACACCTTTCGACTACATGCAACAATTCCTGTCAACACTTTTCGAAAACTGTTATCACATGATGGGTTCAGCAGGATCATCGCTCGGTCGAGACTTGTACGGACTTGATGGATTGGCTTCAGCTCTCATTAATAGCGCGTTCAACAATCTTGATCATGTTCCTGACTTTAAAATGCGAACAATCGTAAGAGTCTTCTTACGTCCTTTCGTCTATTCTTGCCCGACAACATACCACGCCAATGTTCTTGTTCCAGTTTTTGCACATTTCGCTCCATTCAGTAAGTTTCAAAAATCTAGATTAAATTTATTTTAATCAAAATCTTTATTTTAGTGTTGAATCGATTGACGAAACGATGGGAATACATCAGCTCACTTTATGAGAACGGAGCTCTTGGTGATGACACAAATAATGACGCACAAGAAGTTCTCGATGATATCCTTAATCGAACATTGACCCGCGAATATCTCGATGTACTGAAGGTCGCTTTGGTTGGTGGAACTGCGGGAACTGCTGAATCAAATGAATTAGGAGGCGGATCGATGATGGATCAAGATGATCATTCGATGGATGCTCTTCCACATGTTACTCGAGCAGCTCAGGCAGCGATGCAATCAGACATAATAAGCGAGTTAGGCCGAAAACTTCTGATGAGTCAATTGACATGCGAAGCAATTGTCTTTACAATTTTTAAGTGAGTCGAACAAAAGTTATTTGATTCCAATTTATTAAAACAAAATATTTTCAGTTGTATTGCGTGGAACGATAGCAATGCTAGCTTAAAAGCGTGTCTGCTGGCAGGCCCCGTGATTCGTCATCTTGTCAGTGATCAAAACGTCACATCGAACCTTGCTGCAGTTATTCTCACTAGAATTCTTCAAGGCTTGCAGTTGCATGGACATCACGATGCCAATCACGTAAGAACAACTTTGTAATAATCTTTATCAATTTTATAATGACTCTCTTACTTTTTTATTTGAAGGCATCTTTGATTGCGATGGGTGTACAAGTCTACGAGATTGTACGACCAACTCATCCCAATGTCGCCTTAAGCATCATGCAACAAATACCAAATCTTAATATCAACGATCTTCAAAAGCTAGATGAGAAAATACTCAACACTCCCGCATCAGGTCCTCTCATGAACGCGACGAATCAAGGCTCAGGTCAAGCAGCAAACAAATCCAACAAGATAGACAAGAACAAGAAAGATCTTTTTAAGAAAATCACTTCGCAATTGATTGGGAGAAATGTGTTAGCGCAACTCTTTCGGAATCCAGCGGTGATTAACGATCTTCACTGGCCTCTCAACAATAACAGCAAGATCAAGAACACAAATATCCTTGACGCATCTGTTGACCCGGGAATGCAACAGCTTTTCCGTGATGTTCCCCAATAATTATTTGTTGACTAATTTAATCCTGTAAATGAAAATATTTGATTTCCTTTCGATACAAAATTTCCGAAATCGAGAAAATTTGTTGAAATGTAATCATCTCTCGACAGTTAAACCAGGTTTTCTCGATGTTTAAAGTATGATTATTTAGTTTTTTATTCTGGAATTTGATTAAATTATTAAAACCATTTCCTTCGCTTGAGTTAAAAAGGAAATTTGTCTCATGAGCATTCTCTGAAAATGAAAAAACTTTTGTTCGCCTTCGACTTTGTAGGAAATTTGAAGTCTCAGAGTAAAATGCATTCCAAAATGTGTAATGAAATTTTTGGAAAGTTTGATACATTTGTAATTTGATTCTGAATTGATAAAAATAAATGTTTCTTACTCATGAAAACTACGTTAAAATTGAAAAAAAAATCTTTTTATTTGAAGTTCCCCCTCGCAAGTTCAATTTTATTCTTTGCGCCGGTCACGAAATATTTTTTTATAAAAACTTAAGGATACTCATTGTGTACAATGAATTACGAAATCCTAGAATCACTGGAAAGTGTTGGGTATGTCAAGTTTATTTAATTATTGTCAGAAACTCATTTCATTCTTTTAGATACGAAGGAGCTTTGCTCGATGAAAATGAATTTTCCGAATCTCTCAGCAAAGGATTCAGTAATGAAGGATTAAGGAAACTCATAATTTGGCTGACAAACGAGATAAGTGAGCTCTCGAAAATGGAAGAAAAGGTAAAGCCTGGATTTCTCATTATAATGAAATAATTGAAAAATAAAATTATTTCAGCTCACTGACGATTCTGACATCAGCAATTTCATGATTGAACTTTCTGGATTTCTCAAAGAACTTCGATGCAGTTATGAAATGTTTTCGAATGATAGCAACGTCAATAATCGAATGCAAACTGTCGAGTCGCGGTATTTGCTGATTGAATTCCTGATCAGCGAACTCATGTCTCAGAAAATGTTGCTTTGTCAAAAGAAACCCGAATTGACAGGAAATGTCATCACAATCGTAGGTTGAGCTTTTAAATTTTCCTTCTAGTTTAAACAAATTTATTCTTTTAGCATGAATCACCAACAGCTGCAGCTCTTAAAGACATCGTTATCATTCTTGGATTAGGGAAACCTCCAGAGAGCATCACAGCCGACGCATTATTTAATAAGATCACAACTCGTCTCGATGAAACTCTCAGCTCGATCCCGAATTCCGACAAACGAATTGGAAAGCCTCTCTTCAATCCAAAGAAGAAGTTATCCGAAGATCAGTGGAAGTCGATTGAGAAGATTCAAGCAGCTCTCGAAGATGAATATAATTTACGACGAAAGATGCTGATGACTCGTCTCGATGTCACCGTTCAAAGCTTCAAGTGGTCTGATAAAATAAAAGGAAAGGAAAAGGACATCAACGAACGTTACAGCAATAAAAGTCAGGAGCTCGAAAAACTTAAGTTTGGCGGTCAAAGGACTGACATTGCATCGCTTTTGGCTTCTCGTGACAAACTTGCAATTATCGAAATGATTTCCAGTGCCAACGTTAGGAAGAATACTAAAAGTAAACTTCAGAGATTTATAATTGGGAAAGTTCCTGATCGAGGTGGGCGCACTCTCGAGAATCAACGACCTCCAAAAGAGATGCCCTCTTGGTCGAAACGTCAACCTGGTTCTGATAATCGAGGCGGCGGTCGAGGCGGAAATCGAGGAAATTTCAATCAGCATCGTGGCAACTCTCAGCAAGGTTTTCCTCAACAGCACTACCAGCAACAGCCGTCACATAATCCATCGAATCAACAGAACTCAGGAGAAGGATACAGTCAAGGCGGAGGCAGAGGAAGAGGAAACAGTCGAGTTCAAGGCGGATGGAATCAAGGAGACAATCAAAGTTATCGAGGAGGACGAGGTCGTCGCTGAAACATTTTCATAAAATTTGTCTTTCGGTTATTAATTAATAAACTCAGCATCTTGAGTCAAGACTTTATCGTTTGAATTTATTGACCCGAAAAATGTCAAAAAAATCTTATCAGCAAACGTTCGCTTGCGTAAGATCAGAATATTTCGGCTTAGGGAGAAGTTACTGTCGAATATTTACAAGAAATCAAAAAGAATTTTCAGTGAAAATGCACGATTTCGTTGTTAATCAGCCAATTGCCTTTGGTGAGTTAATAAAAACTTGTCAATTAGGTTCGCAAGTAATCAATTATTTTCAGATGAATCGTGGTTCAATGATGCTAAAGTGAATTTGAGAGGACTCGAAGCGACAATCAAATCGCTTTCTGAAAATGAAGTTACTAAAGATGAAAATCGAGTCGGATGGGCTTTGAAAGCAATGACACTCACTGATCTGACGACTTTATCTGGCGATGATTGCTGGTCTAACGTTGAAAGATTATGCATTAGAGCTTGCTATCCTTTCGCGAAGGATTCATTTGTTGAAGACAAAACCGGTTTCTCCAATGAAATGCATGTCGCAGCTGTTTGTGTTTATCCGACGATGGTCAAGTTCGCTCACGAAACTTTGTCGAAACTCAACATGCTTGATAAAATTCAAATCGCTGCAGTTGCAACTGGTTTTCCAAGTGGATTGTATCCTCTTGAGACGAGATTGAAAGAAATTGATTTTGCAATCAACAACGGAGCAACTGAAATCGATATTGTAATCGATAGAAGTTTGGTTCTTACACATCAGTGGAAGACGTTGTACGATGAAGTCGTCGCGATGAGAGAAGCTTGTGGAAGCAGAGCTCACTTGAAAGCTATTTTGGGGATTGGAGAATGTGGAACAATGTTGAACGTTTACAAAGCTTCAATGATGTAAGAATCTGATTTAAGAAATTATCCAGAAATTTCAATTTCATTTCTTTAAAGAGCGATGATGGCCGGAGCTGATTTCATCAAAACTTCAACAGGAAAGGAAGCGGTCAACGCAAATCTTCCTGTCGGCCTTTGTATGATAAGAGCAATAAAAGAATTTAAACGTTTGACCGGAAAGAACATCGGATTGAAACCAGCAGGAGGCGTTCGCAATGTCGCAGATGCAATCAAATGGCTCACTCTCATAAAAGAAACTTTAGGTGACGAATACTTGAGCCCTGAGTTGTTTAGATTTGGAGCTTCCGGTTTGTTGGATGACATCGAGAAACTTGTAAGAAGTGTAGCTGCTGCTTAAGTACCTGACCTTTCTTGGTATTCAATCTTCTGTCATTCCTTTTCAATAAAATCGAAATATTTTATCTGTCGATGTTTTATTATCATTAACGGCTTGAACATCTCTTTTTCCAGCAAATTAATAATTAATCTTCTTTATAACTTAACTAATTTTCTCGTGCGGCTGTGCCGCCCGTCGAAACGAACCTCTTCGAGTTTTTCTGAAGTTTTCCCAAAGTTTTCCCGAGTTTTAACAAAGTTTTGAGTTTATGAACGATGCTTAGTTCATTTTTTCGCCACCAGTTGCGCTAAAGTCGAATGGGACAGACAGAAGGACTTCCAGATCAAGACAATTCTTGAATCTTGACATGAAGTGTGCTACAAAAGCCTCGAGGTGAGCACATAAAATAAAAGGAGATTTCAACGAGAACCGCTCTTTAATAAATATTCTGAAAAAATTGCTCCTTCTCAAGAAATACATGATAAGATGCAGAAAGGTGTACATAGAGTTTATATTGAAACAACTCCTCATAGCACACATCAATAAAACAGTAGGAGCTTTCAACAAGAAACGATCTTTGTTAAAGATTCTGAAAAAAGTGCTCCTTCTGAAGAAAAAAATGACAAGATGCGGAAAGTTGTACATGAAGTTTCTACCAAAAATAGTCGAAGGCACGAGCGTAGAAAATTTGTTTATTGTGCAACAGATCTTACTTTACCTGCTTATTAGCCCCATCATGAAACGAAACGACAGAAGGTAAAATATTGACTCCATTTTTCCATTTTTATTGACTTCTTTTTTTAATACTTTGAACGATCTTCTAATAAAGATTTCATCAAGCAACGACCTTCCATTATCGAAATATGAGACCAGCGTCGGAAGTTCATTCAGCTTCATTTGCACAAGAAAATTATTTTTAATAATAAAAAAAAAATCTTTAAAACTTTAAATAAATTTCAATTTTCTGTACTATATTGTACTATATAAAGCAAACGTAATTATGAAACATTTTACATAAAATCATTGAATTAAAAGACAATCAATCGGCCTTATAGGTCCTAGCATGCAGCGAACTTTTATGTCTTCAAACGTCCTACCCAGTGATGCCAACGTTTTAATCGTTTTCTCGTCGATAGCACGTAGGCTTAATGTAGTAACATTTGGCATTAATTGCAACAAATATTTTAGTTTCAGAGGTTTAACCTTTTCCTTTATCTCCAGTTCAGTGATTGAAATCGAAATTTTTTTTGGAACTTTGTTCGCGAACACAAAAACATTAAACTCTTGAAGGTAAAGTCTCTTGAGCTTTGGCAATTTCAGTATCTTATAGAAAGTATGATCATCAAAGTCTGCTTCGAGCGTGAGCTCTTCCAGATTATCGCCATGGAGTTGAAGGAAATTTAAATAATCAAAACTGCCATATGGTTTCAAAGATATTGTCAAACTCTTAAGCTGAAATTGAAAACGTTTCCAATTCTTTACTTTAAACATGCTTTGAACCTTGTTTTGAACTGAATAATATGGTTCACGATGGAATATGACCCTGAGATATATCAGTTTGTTGAAATTTTCGAGCATTTGAATAAAAAAATTTTCGTCAAAGAACTCATTTCCATATTCAATCTCAAGTTTTTCTATTGCAATTGAGTTTACTAGAAATTTTTCGAAAATAGAGTCGTAGACTATATCAGTACTAAAACGCAGTTTCAATTGTTTTAGTTTTGGAAACTTTAAAACATTCGAAGGTTCAAAAGGTGATTTTGAACATTCACCATCGAAATCATATTCATTAGTGCAAATGACAGAAAGACTTTCAAGTGATGATTCGATTGATGAAAATAGATTCCAAATATCTTTTCTTTTAAAATATTTATCATTGAGTGAAATATTTTTCCAGTCGTGACCGCTTTTATGAATAAAATCGAGAAGAGAAGAGACAATGTCGTCTTCTTCTAGACATTCAAATGGATCGGTTTCTTCTTCAATCTCGAAGTCTTTTCCGATTTGAATGCTTTGATATTGTCTCGAGCTACTTTTTAACAAATCGTAATTTTCCGGAGAAAACTCAAGAATCTCACGAATAACAATTTTAATGTTTTTCATTAAAACTTTCGACGAAGCAATGAAATTGTACCAACTTGGAGTAACTTCAGAAAGATTTACCAACTCTTTGCCGTTGAAATGATTGAAGATTAACTCAGGAATGTCGAGGAATCGGGAGAAACATTCCAAAGGATCCAAATTATTCATCGTCACTTCTGATTCTTCGATCAGCTTTTTCGCTGCTTCTTCATTTGAAATTTCTGCTTTTATTTTCTTCGCAGGCTTGCTCTCATCAATTGAAAACGCTGAGGAATCATTTCGTTTCAATGATACTTGAGTATTTGCGGCCGGTGCAGAGCTTTGGTTCATCTTAATATTTATCTAAAAACAAATAAAATTGAAATAAAAATAAAAATATTTTCAGCGTCTCTTACGTTTTCGAATTGTTGTGTTCTACTCTTGGCTATTTAAAAAACTTTGATGTTCACTGTTTCGAAGAATTTTCAGCATTAACTTTATTTTCAATTTGTAAACTTATTTATACTAACAAAATGCAAAGGGAACAGATACGAAAAGTGCGAAGACAAAATACAGAGAAAGGAAAAACCCGTTTTCATCCTTTTTCTGAAGTCATAAAATGCTTTGAGGTGTAAACGAATAGAATATTTCTGAATGTGTGTTTATTAACGGCTTTAACATTTCTTCCTCCAACAAATTATTAATTAATCTTCTTAAATAACTTAATCATCATCAATATCCATCATCAATTCAGCAGCTGCTGTCATTGATTTCTTGTATCTTGACATGAAGTGTGCTACAAAAGCCTCGAGGTGATAGATTTGCTTGCTGCCAAGTTGCATTCGATATTCGTAAAGGCTTGCGAAGCTCATGACTTCCGCTTTAATGTCAATGTCGCAACTCTTTGTTAGGATCTGTACAAGTCCCTTGAAGATGATATCTGGAGGAATGCCCTGCGAAAGTAGCTCGTACAGACGATCACGAACTTGTTCTAATTTGTGTGGTGTCTGCTCAAGCAGAATTTGATTTGCAGTTTCGTTTAGGAATCGTTGCCAATCGATCTGCGGGACTTCCTGTGTTTTCGAAAATGGATACTTTTGTACTTTGCAAGCTTCAAGCATAAGAATTGCGCGACGGAGATTTCGATCGGAGGATTTGGCGATGTTCAACGCTAGCTCTGTTGGTAGTTGAAGATTTTCTTTTCGGCAAATCAGCTAAAAATATAAAATCTCATGAAGACGCTAACAAATCGAGAAGCTAACAAAACTTACATTCAGAATGTTGGTAATGTCATCGATTGATGGACTTGGAACACGAATTCCCAGACAACGGCTCTTGATTGCTGGAATCACTCTTGATGTTGAGTTCACACACAAGATGAGACGGCAAGTCGCCACATATTTCTCCATCGTTCGTCTGAGTGCATGCTGAGCGTCTTTCGTTAGCTCATCGACTTCCGAGAGAACAATAACTCGAAAATTACGGGCTCCACTTGTATCGATGACATTTGTTTGAGCGATTTGTTTGATGATATCAGTAATGACGATTCGATCGTAAATTCCAGCATCCGATGGATTCACTGTCGAATGAAAGATTTGAAGTTTCTTTAAACACAAGAATTGTTTGAATTAATTTACCTTCGATGTGATAATTGCTGGACACAGTCATAATGTCGATTTTCCGATTTGATGGTGTCGTGAATGTCATCGTCTCATTTCTTAATCTTTCAGCGCTCGCTCCAAACAATTCACGCAAGATACACATAATTCTTGTTTTCTTTCCGGCTCCCGATGGACCGAAGAACATCAAATGTGGAAAATCCTGTTGTTCGCAGAGTCTCTTCAAGTCATTTGCTTGTGCAATGTGATAATCTACACTTGAAAGTTCACGAGGTCTGTATTTATCAACCCAAAGTGCCATTTTATCGATATTTTCGATTTATTTTGTGAAACAACTTTTGCGCGGGAATCGTTAAGTCTTACGTCAAAACTCTAAGTCACTTACGTCAATTGAGGGACGAAAACTACTGAAACACGCGACGAGAAATAAACAGAAGAATTCTTAAATCCTTAAAAAAGAAATAAAAATGGTCAGGAATCTTAAAAGCCGTCGTGCAAAGAAGTATAGCTTCGATAAGAATCGCAAGAACTTGAAGAAGAAGTTGAAGAGCACAGGAAAAATCAAGTGGTAAGAAAATTGATTAAAATATAAATTATTTCGCTTAACTTTATTTTTATTTTAGTTCAGAAATCAAAAATGCAATGGATCAGAGACAAACACTCACATCAAACATTGGTCAAATGGGTCTCGTCTTCGATGTCAACAAATCTTTGGGAATGCCAAATTACAAAGCTGACCGATTGAAGTTAAAGAAGAAAGAAAGAAATGGATTCGTTGAAGAAGATCAATCAGACTCAGATGAAGAAGACGAAGCACCGAAATTAAAGTTTCCCAAGCAAAGTGTTGTTGACGAACTTGAAATGAAATCAAAAGAATTGCGTGAAAGCAAATTCCGGCTTCCCAAAGGCATCGTCAAGCAAGTGTCTTACCTTATCGACAAATACGGCTTAAACTACAAGAAGATGGCAAAAGATATCAAGAACTACGATCAAGAGACTTGGAGACAACTTAGAGCAAAGTGCCGAAAGTTTATGTCCATTCCCGAACAGTTCTCAAAATATCTCGAAGAAAGAGACCTCGTCGAAAATGAAGTTGATCCTGAGAAATGGCAAGAAACTAACACGGACCTTGAAGATAATTGAATTACTTAGTTGTAAAGTAAAGGAAAGGCAAATATATTTTCTTTACGCCAAAAAACTTTTATTTCTTATAACAAATATCACAAAAAAGAGAGAGATTAGTTTGGAAAGTTAACTCGAACTTCAGAGAACTCGGAAGCCATCATCGTCGGCCATGTACTTTACCACTCGTAACTTTCCCGCGGTATCGTAATAACCATACTGACCAACTACGCTTCCCTTCTCGTCCTTTTCCTCAACCTTGTACTGTCTGTTTTTGCTGGAAATTGTTTTTAGTTCGTTAGTTTTAGGTTCATGACGCAAGGCTGTGAAACCATTTCTAATCATTACCCTTTTCCCGTGTCATATCCAAATTTGTATGTCTCTGGCCCTTTATGACCTAATAGGATTGTTAAAGTGAGTCTTTGTTGTCTTGAGAGGAAATGTTAGTTTTGTTAGTAGTTACCGTGCATCTGAAAATCTAATCTCGAAGAAGGTTGACTCATCTCAACGGATTCATCTTCAGATTGCTTGGTTTCTTCTTTTTCATTCGTCACTTCTTCTTCTTCGTTTTGTTGGGGAACATCTGACTCTTCGTAATCATTCTCTGATGGAGCTGCTTCGTGATCTAGCTTCTCCTCACTCTCAACAATCTTTTCTTTAAGATTCTCTGCTTTGTTGTACTTTTTTGCTTTCTTATCTTTCGAAGAATATTTTTTGTTCTTCCTCGGCTTGATCTCATAATAATTTGGCTCGCTTTGATCTTCTGATGGAGGAAGCATTTCGACGTACTGTGAATTTTCGCTTGGTCTATATAATTGGTAAGTGTCTTGATTCGTTGAATGATTTTCGATATTTGGTGTTTCACTCGAGTGAACGCCGTACAGCATAATGAACAACGGATTTTCCTCAGACTGCGCGAAGAAATTTCGTTGTTGCAAAAGCGGCGGTTGATAATATTGCGAGACGCTTGAAGCAGCAGGTGCGATTAACTCTGTTTGCAATGCGCGTTGTTGTTCAATTGCTGGTGATTGCGTTGTGATGTAAATGTTATCAGATATTCTCATTGCCCAACTTGACGAGCATTGAAGCGTCAAAATGAAGATCTGCAAAGAAATGAAACTGTCACTCTCGATTATTTTACTTTGATCACCGCAACTAACCGATTTCAGCAGCATTTTCTATTTTATTTTTCTTCCGCTGCCACTTGCTTGTTGAATGTTCGATTGACGAATGAGCCGACATAAAAACATCGCGTTTTATTTATAATGAAAATGAAAATGTAGTCAATCGGAAAATATGGAATGCTAGACAACTAAAAAAGTGCGGAGAGAAAAAAATCAGTCTGGTTTGCAGCATAAATTATGTTGCGAACAAAAGATCTGTGAAGGTCTGATGCTCGACGGTTTTTCTCGGATGACACGAGCAACTAACATTTGCATTGAAATGCATCAACAGCGACGAGATTGAAAACGATTCTGTTGAGTGAACAATCGAAGGAAATTCAGCAACTTAAG